>OX941082.1:98900547-99500547 GCA_954870635.1 Arctium minus
TCCATAAACGGCAAAAAGTACATACTGGCGATGATTGATGAATATTCCCGATACACATGGCTTGAATTCTTGAGGCTTAAGTCAGAAGCTCCAGATTTAATCATTAAGTTCATTAAAAAGATACAAGTTCTTCTTCAATGCCAAGTTCAACAACTCAGAAGTGACAACGGAACTGAATTCAGAAATGAAACTCTTCAGAGTTATCTTGAATCCGTTGGCATATCGCACAATTTCTCAGCATCCATGACACCTTAGCAGAATGGGGTCGTTGAAAGAAAGAACAGGACGTTGGTGGAAGCAGCACGTACAATGCTAGCTTACTCAGATCTACCCCCGTTCTTTTGGGCCGAAGCAGTAGCCACCACATGCTTCACACAGAACAGGACCATAATTAATAAACGTTTTAATAAAACTTCTTATGAGATTATAAATGGTCGAAAACCTATTGTTAAATTCTTTCGTGTGTTTGGATGCAGGTGTTACGTGCTAAACGATAGAGAGCATCTATCAAAGTTTCAAAAGAAGGTTGATAAAGGAGTATTTATTGATTATTCTCTACAATCCAAAGCATACAAAATCTACAATACTCGGAAAAAGATTGTGATTGAAAGCACTAACGTATCATTTGTGAAATCTCAACAAGGACTTCTGAACACTTCAGTTCAGAACTCACACCAAGTAATAAAGCTTCTACATCAAAAGGAGTAGAACCTGAGCTAAAACATAATAAGATTTCTAAATCTCAAACCTTAACCGAATCAGATCTTGATTTATTATTCTTTGATGCTTTTAATGATATGATTGCAGAAGATAACAAGCAAGAGAATTCAAAGAATACTAACACACCTACTACAAGTGCGTATATATCTGGCCCATCTGAAGGAATTGGTGATGCTTCAACCAGTCAAGAACAAGTTATTTTTGAGAGTGTTACACCAGACAGTTTAGTTAAGCCAGTTTTACCTTCAGTTGAACCAGCCTCAACATCAACTGTGTCTGGAGATTTACCGTCAGAAATACAACTTGAACAAGCAATTCTTCACCAAGTGCTACAAGTCCAGAAACACATGAAACTGAATTGCCTGCGGTACACGATGAATTTAATAAGACAAATAATCAGATAGATATTGAACATTTACCAAGCACATACATATGGACAAAGACACACCCTCCAACAAATATCATTGGTGAATCGAATGAAAAAGTCACAACCAGATCTGCATCTGCATCTATAAATTATTGTATGTTCGTGAATTTTCTAAGCAACATGGAACCTAAAAAGCTGTCTGAAGCACTGAAACATCCGGACTGGATAAATGCCATGCAAGACGAGCTAAATGAATTCAAACGGAACGAAGTGTGGAGGTTGGTACCAAGACCCAAGGATAAAACCATTGTTGGAACTAAATGGGTCTTTCGGAATAAGAAGGACGAGGCATGTATAATTGTCAGGAACAAGGCATGATTGGTTGCAAAGGGCTATAACTAGCAAGAAGGTATAGACTATGATGAGACTTATGCACCCGTTGCCAGGATTGAAGCCATAAGGATTTTTCTTGCATATGCCGCTCATAAGAATATCAAAGTGTACGAGATGGATGTTAAATCAACATTCTTTAACGGTATCCTACACGAAGAGGTGTATGTGAATCAGCCAGAAGGTTTCATTGATCCAAAATATCCAGATCACGTGTACGTGCTTGATAAAGCTCTTTATGGACTGAAACAAGCACCGCGCATGTTGTATGAGACATTGATAGTTTACCTTTCTGAATCTGGATTCTGCAAAGGTACTATCGACGCCACTTTGTTTTTGAAGAAAAAAGGTGGGGATTTGATTCTTGTACAAATTTACGTAGATGATATTATTTTTGGCTCTACGAACCCTAAGCTTTGTGATGAATTCCAAAACATCATGAAGAGTAGGTTTCAGATGTCAATGATGGGAGAGTTGAATTTTTTTCTTGGGATTACAAGTTAAACAAACCCCGAAAGGGATTTTCATTAACCAGTCAAAGTATATTAAAGATATTGTTTAGAAATTTAATATGACTAATTCAACTCCCATTAAATCTGGAAGATTGTTGGACGCTGATATCTCCGAAAAATCAGTAGATCAACGGACTTACAAGAGCATGATAGGCTCTCTTCTGTATTTGCCATCAAGTAGGCCTGATATAATATTTGCTACTTGTTTTTGTGCACGATATCAAGCGACTCCAAAGGAATCCCATCTTGCTGATGTTAAAAGAATCTTACGGTACCTTAAAGGCACACCAAATATGGGTCTTTGGTATCCGAAAGATTCTCGGTTTGAACTAATTGCCTACGTAGATCTAGACCATGCAGGTAATAAGTTAGAAACAAAAAGCACATCAGGAGCCTAGTGTTCTTGGGAGAAAAATTAGTCAGTTAGTTTTCAAAGAAACAAAATTGCGTTTCAACTTATACGGTCGAAGCAGAATATGTGGCGATTACTAGTTGCTGTTCGCAAGTATTGTGCATGAAGACTCAACTCAAAGACTATGGATACATTTTGAACAAAGTCCCCATCTAATGCAATTCTAAAAGTGCAATAGCAATAACGGCAAATCTGGTGCAACATTCCAAAACTAAACAGATAGATATCCGGTATCATTTTATCAAAGAGCACGTAGAAAAAGGTACTATTGAAATGCATTTTGTATCTACTGATTTTGAGGTTGCTGACCTGTTTACAAAACCTCTTGATGAAAAGGGATTCAATTTCTTAGTCAACAAGCTCTAAATGTTAAATCTAAATGCATGAAAATAGTTTCCTATCTTGATTTGAGGGGGAGTGTGTTCTTGTTTTACATGTAAAAGTGTTTTGGTTGATTAACATTTTCTAAGTCTGATACACATAACCACAGTGGACTCATGTTAAATGAGGACCAAGCTTAACTTCTGTTTTGTAGGTCTGACAGTTTCATGCAATATTGATATATTCAAATAATGGGCATTAACTTCTGATCAACTCAGATAAGGACTGATACTTCAGTATGATGAGCTGAATGCATACCTCTAGGGGGAGTACATATCTGTGCACACTTCAAGGGGGAGTAACAGATAAAATTCTGTAAGTGTGTTGATCCCAAATATGATGTTCTAAACTTGATATACTTTTCACTACACAAAAACTAACAAATAAGAGTGCGGAAGCGTTTTAAAGTGTATAGAGAATAGAACTTGTAAGGTAGCAGACACACTAGCAAATAATGAACAGTAACGTAAAATGCAATAATATGATTCCTGAAAGATCTGCTTCATTAATTTGCTCAAGAACACCAAGAACATGCACTAGTATGTGCTGAAATGCTCAAAGAAATTACAAGATTCTCTCTGCTCAGTGTGTGCTCGAGTGATTCAAACAAAGGTGGTGCTTATATAATATACAAGGAGGATGCACCCCGTAGTACAAGACGAAGGATAACATTCCATAAACGGAATGCCACCTGGAATGGTAAACAATCGTGCGCCGCATAAATGATCTAGAAAATCTTCGTACAACAGGCTTCAAGTGTTCTGCACGTGGTGTTGTCTTTAAACTGTTGACACGAAATCTTCCATCTTTCATCTCCAGAGGTTAGCCATCACAGAGGTTCTGTGAGTAATCACAAAGGCTCTGTGATCTGAGATTAATCTTCAGGTTAGTTTTCCTCGGGTAGATAGTCGACAGAGTCTTCTGAGCTTGCGAATTTTGTGGTGAGCTTGGAGGTTCTGAGCAGTCTTCAACAGTTCCTATACTTAGCCTATTTTTCAATACTTCTATACATGTGAGTTGGAGCTAACAATCTCCCCCTAAGTATTGAAAAAATAAAGATTTGGAATGTTGAGTGTTTGGCTAAGTTAGAAACTAAAAGAGGTGAAAGGAACTCAACCTCTGAAGACTAAAACTTTCATTCAAAAGGAAATGCCAGAAGGCAAGTACATATTCTATTACAAGTTACATTGAATGGAAACTATTCTATTACAAGGATTACCTAGGGAAATTATCTATCGGATTGATGAAACTTTTAGCTAAGGTCTTTTTCATCGACAGAATGAGCTCCCTGTACTTGATTTGTGCATCTATCATCTCAATCATCTTCTCTGCAGGCCCCACTTGCATAGTTTCAGATCCCCTTTTCCTCACAATAGTGTACTTGATTTTTAGCAGAGTTCTGTTCGAAAATTTGTGACTTTGATCGGGCTTGAACAACTTCTTGCTCCCATCATCGTCTCTGTAGATGAATCTGAATACAGGTTATGTGATAAGGAAATTTGATGGTACTTCTTCTATTCCAGGGAATTTGTCATCTGGCTTTGTTATCGATAGCTTATCGACTCCGAGCTGTAGATCCACCTCGAAGTCCATTTTGCTATGATATCTGACGTGTTCACGCATGACCTCCTTGATCCAGCCATTTGCTATCATGTACCCCTTCCTCTTTTAAACTCTTTGTTCAGTGAAAGCATGTAGTTGAGGAAGATCATAGGCATAGAGGTTCTTTAGATCAGCATCTGTGAAGGTGTACTGTCGCCCATCTTTTCTCTCCATTAGGTACTTAGCGTACATAATTGACTTGTTGGCAAAGGAGTGTAGAGAGATCCTCATCACGGTTTTGATATCTTCTTCAGAAAACACCTCGTTCTTTTCTAGGGCCGTTCGCTCGAACCTTCTCTTGATGTCTTCTTTGATTAGAGGATGTAGGTTCGGTGCGATGAAGACGGCTTCAGGTTCTACACTGTAGAGGTAGGTGTGAATGTTTTCATCAAATTTTAGCTTTTTCGGTGGGGGCCTTGGGATTGGTATCCTCATGGCATCCATCGATTGAACTATTTGTTTCACCCTGTCCTCTTGTTCTTTTTGTTTAGAGGATTTCTTCTTTTTAGGTTCAGAGGATTTCTTTTTCAGGCTCTGTGGAGGGGTCTCTGTGGTTTCTGCGGCATTCACCGAATCAAGACTCTTAAATTGAACTTTGGGGGTTGGTGCAGTGGCATTAATTCATGACTAGAAGGTTTACCAAATTTTGCGAGTCCTTCTGCGATTTCTTCAGAGCGGACACTGACCTTTCCCTTCTGTAGCTCTGCAGAGGTTCTGACGTGGACAAATGCTTCATCTTTCATTTCTTCAGAGGCACAAGATTTGTACTTTTGAGTCTGTTGAGCCTCTATAGATTTTTATAGGGGTAGGGCCCGAAGAGGAGTGGTGGCTATAGGGGCATAGCCTTTGTTCTTTTGAGCCATCTCCCCCTCATGATGGCCAGGGCCAGAGGCATCTGGATCCTGGTCATCATGGTTTGCCCTCTTTTGCGTTGCCTCTGCCTGGCAAGACGCAGGTGCCTTCCTTTTCCTTCTGTAGAGGTGATTATCTGTGTGCTTGGTGATCTTGATCATCACATCCTCTACAACAAGGGAGAGTTTGTTGACCTCGTAGTCGGATTTGAACTTTATGGTCACTACAGTCTTCTTCAGATCCTCTGCCATAGTATATCTGGTCCTATAAGGTTCA
Source organism: Arctium minus (assembly GCA_954870635.1). Classification (NCBI taxonomy): domain Eukaryota; kingdom Viridiplantae; phylum Streptophyta; class Magnoliopsida; order Asterales; family Asteraceae; genus Arctium; species Arctium minus. The sequence goes on from OX941082.1 coordinate 98,906,060, forward strand.
GATTCTTCAGAAGCATCCGACCCATGGTCTGAAGATCTTCTTTGGTTGCCAGGGTGGATGTGTTTGTCGCAGAAGGTGGTGGTGGAGGTGCAGAGGTTGAGCCTGTAACTTGAACTGGGATCATGACACTGCGAGTCATGTCCTTGATCTCCTCTTTCAATTTGGTCAAGACATCCACCCCTGATGCAGTGACTGTGGCTGCAAACTTTCCCATTCCTTTCATACAGATATCCCCAAGATCTTTGATGGCGTCAGTCTGGATATTGATGGATTGGGCATAGTTGTTGAAGTCAACCTTTGTGGCGTTTGAAGATGAGGCATCCAACAATTTCTTGAGGTCGGCAGAATTCTGATTTGAAATTTGTTGAAGAGCCTTTAGAGCTTCTGTCTGAGCTTCTACCACAGCGATGAGTTTGCCAAAGTCTTCCTTGGCGATAGAGGATTCTTTCAGCTTTGACAAATCTAGAGCATTCACCAAGGAGACATTTTTGGAAGTTTGGAAGTCCTCTTGGATGGTATTTAGGGTCATGTAAGATATGTCAGGAGTTTGATTGATCAGTGACTCGAGTCTATCGGACACTTGGTCAACAAAGATTTGAAACTCCTCCTTTGTGACGTAGATGCCTAGGGTAACCTCTGGATCAACACATGATCCAGATTTGGACAATGAGTATTTGGCACCTACAGAGCTTGTGGTGATGATGGGATCTGTAGGATTTCCCTTCAATCCTTGACACTTCTTAGAGGAGTCGTCTATGAAGGTTCTGTCAATGAGTCTCTTGGGAGAAGATTCAGATTCCTTCCCAAGATCCTTATCGAGTGAACTATGTGGATGTACTAGGTCCACAGAGTTGTCGTGTGTACTCACCACCATCTCTGAAATGGTTTTGGTTGGTCGCTCAGGTGGAGCAGAGGCAACACATGCCTCTACAGGGATGAGTGACGTGTTCTGGGGCGAATGAACACTTATTTCTGCACATCCATCCTTTTAAGAGGATGGAGTGGATTAGGCTTCCCCGGTCAAAATTGGCACAAAGGATGAAGAAATATCCTCTGTCGGGCTAGATGGGTCAGGGTTTGGACTGTGCAGTCCTACTTCAATATTCTTCTGCATTAATACTACAGGAATAGACATGTGGCTTGCACTGGGAGGGGGGTTAGGTTGTGTGCCTAAGGCATCTTTTGCACCAATCTCCTCCAACGATTTTTCTTCTTTTCTCTCTTTCTCACCCTCAGAGCAAGAGAGCCCTGTCACATCCTCCATTTCTATATTGACGCGCTCCCCTAGTTCCTCAGAGTATAGCACCACTACTGATTTCACTGTTGTTGAGCACTAATCATCATTTCAATCTTTGTGCGTTCATTGCTAAATTGTTTATATTCGTTCATATAAACAAACTATCAAGTTCTTTGATACCCCAACTATTTCATGTCCATACTCATGATATTTGATCTGATTGATACATTGTCAGATTCTCAAAACAATTCTCTTGATTTCATTTCATTTCATTCAATATCCTTGTTTTGAGAGATCTTCAAAGTTCAAATGCTCAAATTTCATTCATATCCTTGATGAGCATACATTTATATGACAATGATATCATGTTCTTAACCGTTCAAGTTAAACTGTTGAACAACAAATCTTTATAGGACAATATTTCATGGGATCAGTGTGAGAGCTTAAAGAACTTCCATGGATTCACGTTAACCTGTGTTTCCTACCCTGGAAGTTATCCTAGAGTGATTGAGGGGTGAGAGGTCTTAAATCAAAGAGTTGGGGAGATAACTCATCCGGTTGAGTTTTTCTCATTCTGCAGAGCGAAAAAATGGAAATGGGGGTTTGGTTAGAAGTGAGCATAATGATAAAAAAGAAAGAGGGTGTGAGAACAGAGTTAAAAGAATACGAGAACTCTTCACCAACTTCTTTCTGAGTCGGGCAACCACATATTCTGATTGGTTCACATTCTTTAGTGACCATCATTGAAAAAGGCAGTTAGCCCATTTCAACTCTTGCAATTACCCCACCAACCACTCGTTTCTTTCTTGACAAAGAAATGTTTCATTTTTTTGGGGGACGCATCATATCTGCTATCTTGTCTTCACTCGGAAGATTTAGATATTGAAAAGAAGGAATGTTGCCCCACCTTCGCACCTCTTTCATGCACATTGAGTCCGTGTAATACTTGTTGTTGTCTCAACAGTTTACACATTTTGAGCCTGAAAAAGCATAAGTAGCTTCAATCATTATACACTTTCACGTACACACAAAGAATGAGTTTTCTTGTCATAACATTCATAGAAAATTCCTTTGAGGTTTTTCGATTATTGCATGGAATCCCTGGGGGAGTGAACATCAAAAATCTCCTTTCCAATGTACATTCGTTGTACAAAGTGGCTTTGTGCTACTTACAGGCATACTAACTGTATCATTAGTTGATTTAGGTTTACAATTCTTATTATATCTGAATTTGAAAAGATTTAGGTATATACTTTTTTTGAATTGATGGATACATAGATCAAAAGGGCGGAGATTGTTACTTTATCATAAAGGGGGAGATTAATGTTCAAAGACAGTGATGACTTGAAAAGGTTTTGATGATTTTGTTGCTCACAACTCATCAAAAAGGGGGAAATAATTTGGAATTTTCAATATAGATGAATATTTTCAAGTTAGATGAATGTTTTTGAATGCTATTTCAAGAGATATTCTGGAAAAGAGATGAACTCATCAAAAAGGGGGAGTTTCAAAAGAATTATGAAAAAAAGGGAGATACATAATTTTGAAAAGAATTGTAAAGGTCAAGAAAATGTTCCGAGATGATTTGAGAAAGTTCGTTTTTTCAAAGATTGATCAGAGACCAAAGACTGAAGATACAAGCATCGAAAGATTCCTCAAAGCTTCAAAGTTTATGAAGTTTCAAGGATGTTTAAAGATTTCAAATCCTTGTTAAAGACTTGATGACTTTCCAAAGCAAAGTGATTGACTTTTCAAAGAAAAGTGATTGACTTTTGAAGATTCTTCAAAGCATCAGAGTTTAAAGACTGTCAGAGCTCCAATGTTTAAAGTTATCAGAGTTTAAAGTGTTGAAGAATCAAAAGCTGAAAACTGCTGTCAATTTTTTTTAAATCTTGAATACAAAGGGGGGGATTGTTAATATATTATTGTATCCAAGATTTATTGTGTAAAAGTCAAACATAGTCAAAGTTTGTTTAGTTTACTTGTGTTTGTACATGATCTTTGACCATATAAATACCTTTTAAGTCTTTGTTATAAGAAGGTGTATGAGTGTAATATGTGACACATTGTTAGATATATATATATATTTTGGAAGGCATAACAACATTGAACCAACGAACGACTACCACGAACACACGCACGCACACCTCCCCGGCGGTATCGGACATCCACGGGCAGCCCACTAATCCGTCGCTGTCCCGGCCCAGCTTACGCTGAACCTAGAGCCTAACCACATTCTAAGAATGGGCTGGGGGGGGGGGCAGCCCAGTCAAAGACTGGATCGTCCCAAGGACTGGGTACTACTCATGCCCTCAAATTGACTCCCCTTTCAATCGAACCCAGGTAGATTGGGATACCATCTACAACCTCCCCAGGATGTTACCGCCCTTGGGGAAACCAACTGAGCGAGACATGATTTGTTAGATATATGAAATAGAATATTTCTCTCTCTACCACTCTCTCTCTAGATTGAATTTATATTGTCATATATTGATTGAGATAGATTGAATTCAATTTTATGTGCATGAATTTTGGAACTAACATTTGGTATTAGAGCCTAATCGAAGAAATTATTCATCAAAATGATTGAATTCACAATTTTTCAATGGAATAGTGAACTTTGTCGATGAACAGTGCTTGGTGGAATTCAAATTCTTTAATTTGGTGCTTAATTGGACGAGATTTGATGCTAGATTAGTTCTATGCTTATAGTCGAATCATATGGAATCAATTACAATGTTTGATTTTTATTATGTTGAAAGAATTAGTCGATTTTTTGAGATTGTTTTTGTTCGAAATGTATTTTTACTGTGTTGTGATCGAATTTTGGTATTGAGTTGTTTTTAGACAACATCATCAACTACAAAGTTGTTCAGAAGTGATTTTCGAACCTGCCTACAAAGTTTCATTTCAAAATTCAAAGAATCGTGGAAGTTATGGTAGATTTATGGTTCCAGACTCGACTTATCGGAAGATCCATAGAACTCGCAAGTTCATATGAAGAACTCGCAAGCTTCATCTAAAGAATATGTGTCAAGAACTCGCAGACTGAAGGTTGCGACAAGCAGGAACACGTAGATCGTTGTTTGCGACAAGTAAAGAACTCGCAGAGTTCAGTATGCGTCAAGTAAGAACTCGTAGGACGTTATTTGCGACTTCTCTGGATTTGATTTGTTTGGTTTGCGACTTCTTCTCTGCGACAAGTGCTCTGCAACAAGTTTTTTCCTCGAATTTTTTCTAAGGCAAGAACTCGCAGACCCATTGCGACAAGTTAATCATTGAAAAATTTTCTAAGTAAGAGAACTCGCAAGAGATTTCATACTCAGAACTCGCAAGCCTCAGCCTTCGTCAAGTAAGAAAGCCCAGACCACTGCCTGCGACAAGCTCAGAACGCGCAAGCTTCATCCTGCGACAACTAAGAACTCACAAGTCTCTTTCTGCGACAAGTTGGTCTACGACAAGTTCAAGTTATGTGGTTTGCGACAAGTTACTGTTCATGCCCATTTTTGCGACAAGTAGCCTTATGAGATTTAATTGTCAAAAAAAAATTTCTAGGGGCGCTGCCCCTCGACCCCGCAAGTACGTTGCCCCTTGACCCCCGTACTAAGTCTCGGGAGGGGGAAAATTTGTTGGTCATGAGATATATGATAATTCTTCAAACCCTTGCCCAGTAGTGTTTGCTACAAGATGCATCCTCCTACAAGCTGATCAGATTAAGTTCTTAAGCTGAATTCCTATTCAACTCGCGGTCAACGACAGATTCGGTGTTATAAACTGAAGATGCACTTTAGTTGTCAAATAAAAATTCACACATTTCTTTCTTGTGGGCATAACGAATGTGTTGAATTTTCTAGAGATAAAAGTTGTCTTTTGTGCACCTAGTCGCGGTTATTGTCTACATCGAATTTGGTATTAAATTTGAAACTTCAAAGGATAAGAGCTACTTTGAAGGGGAGCCAAAGCTATTTTGAAGTTTAAGAAACGCTAAAGTTTTTCAAAGAAATCAAGGGGGGGGATGAGTTGAAGCTGATAAAGGATGATTCCTTTACAAAACTTTAGGGGGATAAATTTTTTTTTTCTTGACTTTACAAAACTTCCTAAATATAATACACTAACAAATTAGTATCAAGCCTCATCGAGAGGATTAAGACGCCTCAAGCGAAGGCTGTGTTGGAGGAGAATCTCAAGGACAAAGAGATGACAAAACAACATGACTCTTGACAAAGGATAATCATGGAGTAAATTTGTTCAATAGACGAGTTTGGGTGTCCAGAGTTGGGGGAAGTCGAGAACTTCTTCTTGAAGACACCCATGAGTTCAAGTATTCCATCCATCCGGGAAGTACAAAGACGTACATGGATTTGAAGCTACATTATTGGTGGTCAGTTATGAAATTAGAAGTGGCACGCTATGTGGAGCGTTGTGTGACGTGCCTTCAAGTGAAAGCCGAGCATCAACGACAGTACGGAAGTCTTCAATCCTTAGAGATCTCCAAATGGAAATGGGAACACATTACCATGGACTTCATGACCAAATTGCCAAAAACCTTTAGAGCTTACGATACCATTTGGGTAATAGTTGATTGGTTGACCAAGAGTGCTCACTTTTTTAATCCATGCGTGGGACCCTACCAATGGACAAGTTGGCAAAGCTTTATATCGACGAAGTAGTTTCAAGGCATGGAGTGCCCTTGTCTATTTTATCAGATCGCGATAGTCGATTCACTTCAAACTTTTGGGACAACCTTGTAGATCTCAGTACAGTGTAATCAATAGTAAATCTTCAATATAGAACAATAATCAAGCCACAACTGCTAGTCATATGATTAATAAGCAATCAAAGGGTTACAGGTTTACAGAGAGAATTTCTGATAAGGGTATGTAAACCTATGGACTAGCAATCTAACAAATGACTTGTATCACTTTCTACCTAACAAATGAACTAGAAAAACACATTAAATACCTAGGCGCGCAGGCCTAATGGGCTTATGGGCTTGGGCCCATCTAATTAATCAACTATTAATGAATTACATTATGCACCCTTATAAATACTTTATTCCACTTTCAACACATAGGACTTTCAGTCCTAACAATCTCCCCTTAAAGTTGAATAAAACATTTAACAACTTGAAAAACTTCAGGCCTTGATCTTCTTTCCCTCTTGAATCTTTGAAGAACTTTGGTGTTGCTTGACTTCATGTCTTTCAACGCTCCCCCTTGAATAAAGCTCTTGGTATTCATAGTATCAACTTTGTAACCAGATTCAATGTACAGTAGCCTCGACTGAACGCACTATCACGCAACTTTTAACTGTAGAAACTCAAATCACATCGGATCAACACACAAGAAAGATAATGTGAGAGTTACTTGATATTCCACGGTGCAACTTCAGTTTAAAACAAAGAATCTGTCTTTGAACCGCGAGTTGAATAGACTTTCAGCTTAAGAACTTGTTGCAATCAGCGCATAGGAGGAATGATAAACAAACTTGTAGCAAACACCACATGATACGGAAAAGAAGAAATAATACAACTTTGAAAAAATGAAACATCATCTTCATCTCTTTGATCTCTAGACTATCTTCAGAAATAACTTTCTTTCTTTAAAACTTTGAAATTGAACTTTGTAAGATTTCTCCCCCTTTTTGATGATTGTGAGCATCATGAGCATCAAAACTTCTTCAATTTCAGCACTTTCTTTGATCTCCCCTTTATGATAATTTGACATTCTCCGCCCTTTGATCTGAGTATCCGTCAATTCATGAAATGTATATATTCGAATCTTTTCAAATTCAGACATAATGAACAAGGTAACCCTGATTCAACAGATGAAACAGTTAGTAGGCCTGTAAGTAGCATGGAGCCACTTTGTACAACAGATGTACTTTGGAAAGGAGCTTTTGTGATGTTCACTCCCCCAGGGCTTCCATTCAATCATCGAAAAACCACAAAGGAATTTTCTATGAATGTTATGACAAGAAAACTTATTCCTTGTGTGTACGTGCAAGTGTAGAATGATTGAATCTACTTAGCTTTCTCAGGCTCAAAAATTTGTAAACTGTTCAGACAGCAACATATATTACACGGACTCAATGTGCATGAAAGAGCTGCGAAAGTGGGGAAACTTTCCTTCTTTTTCAATATCTAAATCTTCTGAGTGAAGACTAGATAGCAGATATGTTGCGTCCCCAAAGAAAATGAAACATTTCTTTGTTAAGAAAGAAACGAGTGGTTGGTGGGGTTATAGCAAGAGTTGGCATGGGCTCACTGCCTCTTTCAATGATGGTCACCAAAGAATGTGAACCAATCAGAATATGTGGCTGCCCGACTCAGAAAGTGGTTGGTGCAGAGTTCTGATATTCTTTTAACTCTGTTCTCACACCCTCTTTCTTTTTAACATTAAAGCTCTATTCTAACCAAACTCTCTTTTTCATTTTTTTTTCCGCTCAGCACAATTGGAAAAACTCAACCGGATGAGTTATCTCCCCCACTCTTTGATTTATGACCCCTCACCCCTCAAGCACTGTAGGATAACTTCCGGGGTAGGAAACACTGGTTAACGTGAATCCATAGAAGTTCTGTTTAAGTTCTCACACAAACCCCATGTAAGTTCTAAAAAGAATAGTTGCTCAACAATTTAATTTGAACATTTAAGCTCAAATAAGTTAACACTGTCAAAAATGTATGCTCATAAGATTTGAGCAATTGAACTTTGAAGATTTCTCAAAACAAAGATATTGAATGAAAGAAATGAAATCAAAAGAGTTGTTTTGAGAATCTGACAATGTATCAATCAGATCAAATAAACTGGTTAGGGTATCAAAGAATTGGATATTATGTTTATATGAACAAATATAAACAATTTAGCAATGAAAGCACAAATTTAGAATAATGATAGATGCTCAACAACATTGAATATCAAACGGGGGTATTACCATCGAAATATTGTTTTGCTATGAGACATGGTAATAACAAATACAAATGAAGTATTGAACCTGTGTGTGTGAATACGTTACAGTATAAGAATTAGATAATACGCAAGTATTGATCTTTAGAAACACACAGTCAGTTAAACTTTAATGCACAAAAAGTGAAAAACATTTAAATTCACACTTCTAGATTCATGAAACCTTTTGAAAATTAGAAGTGGTTTGAACATTTCAGAAACTGTTTTTCATGCTGGAAAGTTGTTCGTCTTCCAAACAATCAGAGATCTAGAGTTAGAAGATACTTACTTTTAAGCTCCCCCTCAAATCATGATATAATGATTTAGGTCTTCTAAGCTCCCCCTGGATATTTGCAAAATATCCAAGTCTGAACATTGAAGAACGGGTCCTGATCTGTCATGTGATCAGAAGCCAAACTTCGTTGAAGTACGGGTTCTAAGCTGATTTACTTAGAAGCCATTGTTCTTCTACTCCCCCTTGACAGTAGGTGCCTGCAACAAAGAATCAGTTTTCGGCTTTGGTACCCACTGGTATTTGGGTTCATGAATGTTAGTTGCAGTTCTTGTGGGGGATATAGAATAAGAACCATACCAAAAATGATCACTGGTTTTGTGAATGTGATCATGTGAACGACAATAAGAACAGTGGTATTTCTTACCTGATAACCTGATTAATTGATCTCTCGTATAGATATGATCAGGTTTCCCTTTACGCACCTTGTTCCTTTTGGCATTAAACGCATGTACACATGATTCTTTTTCCTTCAGCTCATCTTCAACTGGTTTCTTCTTCCAGACCAGTTCCTCATATTTGTATCTCCTTCTTCTAGGACGTGTACCTGAACCATCTATATTTCTATCATAGAAAAGGTTAGTCTTACGAATCTGATCAAAAGATTTAGCTGACCTTTGTGAAGAGACAGGTTTCTAATTTGAACTTGATACAGACTTTTCAAGCACTTTAATCGTTGAAGTGAAGTTGTCTCTTTCTTGAACAAGCAGGTCAATCTTCTTCGTTAACTCAGACTTCGTTTTCTGCTCTTTTAGTGCCTTCTCAGATAGTTCAGATAACTTGGTAGTAAGCTTTTTGATCTCAGTCTCAAACATGCTTCTCTCTTCTTCAAATCCCTGCTCAGCATCATTTCGTTGGTCGGATATTTCTTTGAAGAAACCAACATTCTTTTGTTCAATGGCCTTCTTCTCTTTGGCAAACTTCTCTCTTTCAAGAATGATTACTTTCTGAAAATAAAAAACTTGCTGAGAAAGTTTTATGCATTTCAGCTCAACTTCTTTCTTCTCTCGTCAGCACATTTTCTCGAAAAATCTGAGAACTTCTTTGCGAACGATTTCTCAAACTCAGATTTATCTTGAGCATGCTTTTGCTCCAAATCAGATATTTGGTTCTGAAGCTCAGCATTTGTATCTTTCAGATGCTCAATCTGCTCCTCAGAACTTTCAACAGATGCTGCTTGTTGGATTTGGACAATTTGAACTTCCAGATCAGAAATCCGTCCTTTTAGTTCAGAGTTCTCAGTTTCCAAAAACTTTACTCTTGAAGACATCTTTGGTCCTGTCATTATCTTCTCAAGATATTCCCACAGCTGTTTTCCTGTAGCCTTTTTACTGTCTAAGCTTACAGAAATCTCTTTTGAAATCTCCTCGGAAATTCCTTGCAAGATAAAAGCTTTAGTCAACTTATCAGCTTCAAATCCCTTTCTTTGCTCATCTGTGTATTCCTGAAATGGTAGTGTGTATATTTCATGTTTCGTTCTTCCATTTTCTCCCATAAAATAACAAATGTTTGTCGGAGTTTCCATTCTTCCTTCCCTCAGAGATAATCTGATATAATCACCCAAGTCAAGTTTATCAATGAAGTCTAAGAACTGAATCTTCCATTGGTCATATTCTCCTCTGTAAAGAACAGGTGGCATCTCATCCATACTTATTGAAAGAGCTTCGCTCGAAGGCATTCCTTTTGATATACAGGGACTGAACTTGACAAGAGGTGGAATATGAAAGTGCAGGGACCAAAAGTGACAAAGTGTGAAACTTGAAAGTTTAGGATCACTAATGACAAGCTACTGAAACCTTGAAGTACGGGGGCTAAAAGAAATGCACTGCAAAATGATCGTGAGACAAAAAATTTGACCCTTTTTCCTTTTTTTTTTTTTTTTTTTTAACAAACCCGGTCGAGCAGGGTAACGGTCAAGCAAAGGACTGGTATAGACAAAGTACCGGTCGAACGAAAGGACCGATAAAACAAATTATCGGTCAATGCCAAGGACCGGTAATGCTGGGTACCGATCAAAGCAGTGTGTCGGTCGAACAAAGGACCGGTACTGACAGTGTATCGGTCGAATAAACAACCGATAATAACAATATGTCGGTCGAACAAAGGAACGATATTGACAATACACCGGTCGAACAAAAGACCGATATTGACAATACACCGATCGAACAGAAGACCGATATTGACAATACACCAGTCGAACAGAGGTTTTCGACAAAGCACCGGTCGAACCAAACTATCGGTCGATAACTGATTTTTAACAAAATAAGAGATAGACCGATAAAATCGACACACCGATAAACAGATAAGCCCGATAAAATCGAAGAACACCCGAAGAACTCGATGAATTCTGGAAAACGAACCCAGAAGAACAATCGATAACTCAAATAAACAGACCAAATAGCAGATTTAGTCACAAACAATTTGACCGATAATCAATTCAATTGATCGATACACAGATCAGAAACTATCAACAGTAACCCACTTAAGAAGATCAACAGTAAACTGACCGATAAAATAAAAAAAAATTGATTTTCCAGGAAAAAGAACGATCGACCGATAATAAAAATTAAACTTTTCAAGACCAGATCGATCAAGCAAACAGATAATAATAACTAAGACAGATAATCGATTAAGGGTTTTAGACAAACCTTTTCTGGATCAAACCTTCAGTCTCTTTGCTCTGATACCAATTGTAGATCCCAGTACAGTGTAATCAATAGTAAATCTTCAATATAGAACAATAATCAAGCCACAACTGCTAGTCATATGATTAATAAGAAATCAAAGGGTATGTAAACCTATGGACTAGCAATCTAACAAATGACTTGTATCACTTTCTACCTAACAAATGAACTAGAAAAACACATTAAATACCTAGGCGCGCAGGCCTAATGGGCTTATGGGCTTGGGCCCATCTAATTAATCAACTATTAATGAATTACATTATGCACTCTTATAAATACTTTATTCCACTTTCAACACATAGGACTTTCATTCCTAACAGACCTACAGAAAGAATTGGGTACTAGAGTAAATTAAGTATGGCCTACCATCCCCAAGTCGATGGCCAAAGTGAAAGAACGATTCAGAAGCTATAAGACATGCTAAGGTCTTGCGTGATCGACTTCGGGGGTAGTTGGGACTCTCACCTACTGTTGGTGGAGTTCGTATACAATAATAGTTACCACTAGAGTATTGGGATTGCACCATTTGAAGCCTTATACAGACGAAAGAGCAGAACTCCCATGTGTTGGCTTGATATGGGCGAGAAGCAGTTTGCCAGTCCCGTAATTGTGCAAGAAATGGCCAACAAGGTCAATGGCATCCGAGAACGGTTGAAAGCGACTCAAGACCGGCAAAAGAGTTACGCTGACAAGAAGAGACGGACAACGGAGTTCCAAGTGGGAGACTTTGTAATGCTTAAAGTTTCCCCTTGGAAGGGGATAATCTAGTCGGAAAGTGCGGGAAATTGAGTCCCCGTTTCCTTGGACCATTTACGATACTCAAGTGTTTGGGATTACAAGCGTACCAATTAGAACCTCCATCGAAAATGAGTGGAATCCACAACACCATCCATATTTTCTATCTTCGTAAGTGTTTGGCGGAAGAGGAGAGTATTATTCCCCCTCTCTGAGATAAGGGTGGATGAGGGTAACCATTATGTAGAAGAACCCGCCGCCATTCTAGAGCTAAAGATGAAGAAACTCCGTCACAAGGAAGTCACGATGGTCAAAGTACAATGGAAACATCACCTTGGCGCAAATGCGACTTAGGAAGCCGAGGAGGATATGAAGCGAGATATCCTCATCTTTCTGCGTAGCTTGGCTTTCGATGACAAAATCATTTCTCAGTAGGGGAGGATTGTAACACCCCGAATTTCACCGGTAAGTAACTTAAACCTTATTTTGTCACTCACACTCTAAGCATTTAGAACTTAGACATTTTCTTGTGAAATGGACCTTTCGTAAGCTATGTTTGTTTTGGTCATGATAGAATACGTTATTTGATCTATTTGAAATTAGTATATTATTCTTGTTTTCTCTATATATCTGTTTCTTTTAGTATTTAGGATTTTGTGCATGCGGACGTCCGCGTGTGGAAAAGGTCGGACGTCCGTGTCCAACCGGAAGTCCACATGTTTTTGTGGAAGCAACATAGGTTCTTGGGGATTCTGGCCGAGGCCAGACGTCAGCGTTGTATTCCCATCGGACGTCCGTATTGACTCTGACGACTTTTTGTACTTTTTATTTTTAAGGCTTAACTCTCCTCTCTCATACTATAACGAAAAACAAAACCAGATCTCTCCCTCCTCACCTGCGATTTTTCCCCAATAACCCTCAACCCCTTCCTCTTCCACCTCCCTTTCTTTATTTGTTTCAAATTTGGAGCATTAAAAAGGCTCAAATCCTTAAACATTTAAGTAACAAATCATCATCAAGCTAAAGTGTGGAAGCTAGGATCAAGAGCTCATCATCTCCACCCATTTCTTCAAGTTTTTTCTAAGAGTTTTCTAGGTTTTCTAACAAACCTAAGTTGTAAGTTCATTCCTTTCTTTTCAAACCTTATACATGTCAAAACTATGATTTTAAGCACCTAATCATCTCCTATTTACATGTTTACTAAGTTGAAAGTTTTGACCTAAAAAGTGAATTGTGGGGATTTTGGAGTTTTGACCTGGATTTTAAATATGATAATGGATATTATGTTTGGAGTCATATGACAAGTTTTATTTATGATTGTTTGTTTCAAAATGTTGATTTGGAAGTTTATTGATGGAAATTAAAGTTTTGATTAAAAAGATGAGTTGATTGCTTGTAGGAATAGATGGTGGTAGAACATTTTGTAAACATTGTTTTTATGAACTTGTGATGACTAAAATCCTAATTTTTAGAAATATTTTGGGTAGAAATGGAATTGACCATCATATAACCATCTTTGTGTTATGTTTGTGAAATTGGTACAAAGTTTGGAAATCATTTCATGGGAACTTCCATGGGAAGGCTTTATGCCCATTATCAGTTTAGTCTCTAACGGGGTTATGACTAACCTTAATTTATGTGTTAGTGGATCCATAGGCATAAAGGTTGAGTTTATTTATTATATATGAGTGGATGGTTGTTTCACTCATTTTCTAGATATATGTACTGAATCACCAGAGGACTCAAACTATAGACCATGGGTGGTTGATCATGATGACCATGTGACCCATGTGGATTTAATTCTTGCTAAGGAGCATGTCTTAGTATATTGGAGGACTCGGTCTATAGACCGTGGGTGGTTGAACCAGATGACTAATGTACTATAGTTAAAGCTCTAAACATGGACTTGTGGCCTACTTTTGTGTTCCACCACATCCGATGGATATCGAGTCTCCCCCAACATTGTAAGTGGTACCTCGGGCCAATGGTCTTTTATGATGTAAAAGAGATTTGAGAATTTACCAAGTTATGAAATATTACCATTAATTGTTTTTCGTTTCATTTTATAAACTCTTTGTTCTCACTAGGCGTAAAGCCTAACACTTTTTCTTAATTGACATGTATAACAGGTTCCCTTAGCGGTGGGTCGCACCGGAGTTGAGGGACGAGCGTTGGGCCGTTAGCGACATCTTTTGGATCTAATCTTTTGGTGTATTGGCATACAGATAGAAATAGAGACTTTTGGGAGATTGAGCCGACAACCGTTATAATCTAGATATAACCATTTAGATTAGTATGTTGTTGACCTTAATATCCAGTATAGAATTTGTAAACGCTATTATAGTTATACTTTTTGGGTGATTTCCATTTATATATGATGTCATATTTCGCAAGATTTAAGGTTTAAATTTACCCCTATTTTTAGGGTGTTACAAAATCATAGGGATAATTAGCTTACTCCAAATTTGGGTGTTACATAGTATGCGATGAACTTAGATGTAGCATGCTTGGGGTGTGATATATGCAATTGTCACACACTTGTTGTGCGATATACCCAAGTGTCGCACACTTGTTGTGTGATAAATTCAAGACTTTGCAGCTTTAGGATGAGACAGTTACAACTGTTGCAGGCTTATGATGCACTAAATCCAAAATGTCTTACCCTTTTGATGAAATAAAAAATCCAAAATTTACCAATTTTCACCATAAGGATGCGATATACTAAAAAATCAGCAGGATATCGCACACAATTCAACATTCAATCTGTTCGAAACTTGATCCATCAACATTCAAATTTACTTGTAAAATCTTTGAATTTATGGTCGAATTATGTTCCCAAACACAATTATAGAGTAACTTAATGACTAATTTGGATTAAAACCAACAAATTTTACCAAAATCACCAAGAACAGTTCGAACAACCAAACTTCCAAAACTTTTTGATTCGGTCAAAATTCTCTAAATCAATTTGAAATTAAGGAATGACACTAATTCAGATAAATCCTATAATGAAAACCGAATCAATTAAACTTCAAATCCAAACAAAATAAGATCAAATAAATCTCAACTCCACAGCCTTTGTTCATCAAGTTCATCAAGAAATAAAGAAAATCTTCAATAATCTGCAAAAATGTTGTTTCAAATCTTTTCTAGATCACCGAATTAAGCTCTGATACCAATTGTGAATCTCATATTCAATCTATATCATGTAAATCTAGAATAGAAAGATTAAGAACAAATCTATGGCTTCAAAATATCATATGTATTATCAGAGAGAAAGGTTTACACCTTAGAAAATGCACAGTCAAGCTTTACAATATATCAAGGCGCTTAAGATTCTAACTACCAAAAGATATTTCTACCAAGCATAGTCACAAGTTGACTTCTCAAGGTATTTACAATTTAGCCCCTAAAATCTTGGATACAACAATCACCATCGCATATCTCGTTTTGTTGTGTTAAGGTGAAAAACAAACAGAACAGTATAATATAGAAAGAAATTGGGTTTGTTTTGTTTCTCTTTGATTGTTGTATTTATGGATGAGTAAGTGATGGAACCTATATCTAGTGTTTGTATGTGTGTGAAAGGGGAAGGAGCGCCGAAAATGGTACGTGGAAGGAGAAAGGGGGCACATAAATGTTGTTTGATTATTAAAAATCTCAGATCTAGGGAGGAGGCCAGAGTTGTAGAAGGGCCAGAGAAAGGATGAGAAAATGATGGAACCGACGAACCCATGGTGGTCGACGAAGTCTACAGTTAGAGAAGAAAAAGGGTGGGGTGGATATACGTAATGTAATAATATTTTTGTTTAATTTACGAATATAAAATTAAATAAATGATAGAATAGCAAAATGCCATGGAGTGAATGGATCTTGTTAACACTTTAGCCATAGAGACCAAAACCCCGAAACAAAGTGGCAACCACAGTGATCAAAAGTGTAATTAGTTTAAAGTAGTGACTAGTGAATGGCAATCACAAGGACCAAAAGTGTAATTTACTCTAAATGCAATGGTTTTAAAAAAGTTAACTTGTATAAATATTAAAATCAAGTTTCTTTAGTTTTATAAATAACAAAACTTCGATAAACGGATAATTAGAAAAAATCAAAAAATTGAAAAATTATGGATTAACTACCTGTTTTTTAGTCAAGCAATGGTCTAGGGATAACCGCGACTCTTTTCTATCGATACTATTTTTTAAAAGCTATTTACTATTTGTTAAATACTTTTTTTGAAAACTTATTAATTAATAAAAAAATTATTGTTGACGACTATGTTTTATTCTAATACGCATTGTGTGCACCAATGTTATAACACTCATCTCTTCCCTTTTTGCTATCTTATTTTCTTTTTCATATCCCAATTATAAGTATTTTATTATCTTATTTTTACCTTTTGTTATTTTATGGAGCTAAAGTTGTTATTTACATGTTTTTACTCTATGAAAGGCTTTTTTGAACTTATGGACAGAATTGGAGTGTTGTGACTTGTGCTATAGCACTGTGCAGAGGTTGTTTGTGTTGAAACTTGTACTGCATCATTGAACCAACATCGGATAAAAGAAAATTAAAACGTGGAGACAAGTGGAAATGGATTGAAGACAATTTTTGTAGCTTTTTGGACATAATTGGAAGCTCCCTTGAAGACAACATGGTTGGGACTTGGTAAATCGTTGAAGAAGTTCAAGCTTTTTGCTTTTTGACCAATGTGCACCCTAAACTTAGGGAACAAGTTTTCTTAATGTTACACTTTTCCCCTTCTATCTTAGTATAAATAGAGGTGTTGGGGTTGTAGTTTTGCAAGTAGTTGTTTGGGAGAAGAAGAAACTGTTAGCTCCAATAGTTCATTCATAGAAGTATTGAAAAAGAGGCTAAGTACAAGAACCACATAAGACTTATGTCTCTTACACCAATACTCTCCAGAAGCACAAGATCAGAGCCTCTGTCGACTACTGTCCGAGAAGAACTTAACCTGAAGATCATCATCAGACCACAGAGCCTCTATGATCCTTTATAAAGCCTCTGTGCTGGCAACTTCTGGAAGTAGAAGACTTTTGCAATTCATGAAGATTAAAGATCATGTGCCTCTCACGTTCCCCTGCTGTACGAAGATCCTCAGGATCAAAATATTACACCACGATGGATTACTTTCTAGGTGTCATTCCTTTTATGGAATGATAGCCTTTGTCTTGTACTATTGTGTGCTCCACGTTTTGTATATGTAGGGAGCTTATCCTGCAATTGTTGGCACCGAGCAGCACAATACACACACGCCTGATTTTATTGAGAGAAATCTGTTGAGAGCTTTTAGACACACTAGTGTGTGTTCTTGGTGTATTTTCAAGTTTATGAAGATAATTTGTTGAGCAAATCATATCACTGTTTCTATTATCTTTATTTACTTGTGTGTGGGCATTTCTATCGAATATCTCAAACCTTGTATGCATGAAAACTCTTCCGCACCTATTAATTTGTTCTTGCATATTTTGGTTTCAATATTGTTGAGCAAACTAGGTTCCAACAATTGGTATCAGATAAAACTGTGATGTTCAATATCAAAGGATAATCTCTACAATGATTCCAATATATTTGGTAGAATACTTGAACTGATTTTAGTCTTAGTTCGGATTTGACACATTCACAGGAGTTGTTTCTCAATCTAAATCATTCAAGTGTGTGCTACAGATCTAATAGAACTCTTTTCTTCCAGTTTAAGCCTAATCGCTTTTTCCATTTCGTCCTCAAACCATCTGTTTTCTTCTTCACTGTTCATACTCTATTTTCTTTGAAAACTCATCATCTTTCAAAAAATGGCTAATGCAAACTTCTTCACTACTGGATCCCAAACCAAACATCTTACTCTATTGAGGGACGAATAACCTCAATGGAAGATCCGTATGATCCATTTTCTGGAGTGGGTTGATCAAGGACTTGTTGAATATATCCACAATCCACCATATGTACCAATGGTTACTGTTTCAAGGGTACCTGCAACTGCAACCACCCCTGATGTTCCCAAATGCCAAAAACTAAAGCATGTCATTGAATGGAACCCTCAAGACTAGGAAAAATATGAGTTAGGAAAGAAAGCTAAACGGTTACTCATCATGGATATCCCAAATGATCTATTTTAGTCTCATGATGCATGTGAATCTGCCTAAGATCTGTGGGTAGAGCTCGAGTAGCAGTTAGAAGGAGGAGCTAAGACCCAAAAGAATAGACGAGCTCAGTGCATAAATGAGTATTATGCATTCAAAGCCCTGCCAAGTGAGCCTCTACAGAGCACATATGACATGTTCAATTCTTTTATTAACAAGTGCAAGAAGTTCGGCATCCACAGACCTTCTGAAGAGAACAATGTCATTTTCCTCCAGAGTTTGAATGAAGAATGGCTTCAGTTATCTATGTCTCTACAAACAACTCAAGACCTAGACACGTGGACCATAACTGATCTCTTTGGCACTTTGGTTGCCTAAGAACACTGCATTGTACAAACCAAAACCCAAACGGGTGGGCCTCTGGAACTTGTAGGTAAAGCCACAGAGGGCCAGGATAAGCCACAGAAGGAGAAGGCTCTAGAGGAAAGTTCAAAGAAGAAGATGATGAAGAAAGTGTTGATGGCGGATAGTGAGGAAGATAAAGGATCTGACGAAGATGAGGTAAGTATGGCTTCTATAGCCAAGTCCCTGGCTTTGATCACAAAGGAGTTCAATCATGGACTTAAGAAGAAGCCCATATTTAACAGAGGGACTGAAGAGAGAGAAGGCATAAGTGATCTATTCCAAGGTCATGGGCCACAGATTGATAGAGCCTATCATGATCAAAGACCATATGGACCACCACAAGGGTATGAACCGATAATCCACAGAAGAGATGAGTACTATGATCAACAGAGAGTGTTTGACCAAAGAAGCAATGAGAAGAGAATGGGTGAATACATGCAGAGATCGGTCGAGTACCCACAGAGGGATGTGTAGAAGGAAGACCACAAAGGATCTGAGAATGCCATGGCCAGTGCTCCACAGAACAATAGGTGTTTAAAATGTGGCAAGCCCGGACACTTTGCTACAGAATGCTGAAGTCAACCTAACAGAGGCCAGCCTGTCCGTGATTTTGCATTCTATAAAAAGAAAGTTGAGTACTATGCTCAGAAATCCCTGATGGCAGAACAGGAAAACTGGATCTCTGATGAATCATTTGATGAGGGTGACAGAAATGTTGTGTTCTGTGGTATGACAGAGCTCAACAACTCTGAAGCTGATAGTGAGGTATCTACTTTTGACTCTTGCTTAGATGACACTGAAATCAAATTGCTTAAACTAACTAAAGAATTTCATGCTTTTGAAAATACATGTTCATATTTGAAAAATAAACTTGCCTTTTATGAGAGAGAAGGCAGACTTCTCACTCAAGAAAAGGATAAATTATTCCTTGAAAAGAAAAATCTTGCATCTTAACACTTCACATAAATGAAATATTTGAAAGAAAAGGTTACTTGTCTTGATATAGCTTTGAAAAACAAGATCAAAGAGCTTAAAGATAATGAGAGTGACAGAATGAATATTCTTGCTCTTAAATTTTTTTTTCCAAATAGAAAGAGAATTTCTCCATCAAGACCTACTCGACAGAGATCTTCTGATAAAGAAATATCATGATACACAGAAAGTGCATGAAAAGGTTAACACCCAAGTTGGCAAAAGAGGTATAGGGTTCTGTGATATAGATCCCTATACTAGAAGCAAAAGAAACCAATCTTTATCCTCTATTTTCTACCTTGGGAAGGTTCATAAATCAGGTTCTCCCAACTTAACTTTTGTATTTAAGAGGCGCAGAACCTCTGGAGAACCACATGAAAAGAGTACATTGTTGATGACAAATGTTTGGTATGAGAACAGAGATTTTTCATGTTCAACCTCTGTCAAAAGAGAATATAAACCAAAGAAATATATGAAAACCGAAGATCAGATAGGACTCTTCAAATTCGGTCATCCGAAAATACAAGCTCATGTGGCCTTTGTGTGCACGATAACTCCTGAAATGGAATTATCCTCTGAGGCGCCTGAGTTTATTCCCTCTTCTGTAGAAGAAAATTTGTTGAAACTTTTTGAAAATGATTTGAAAGAAACATATGAAAATCGTTTCTTTAATAATCCTGATATGACATCTGTCATGAAAGAAAACATTAAACAAGACTCGATGGAAGTCTTTAAAGTTCCTGAAATTGTCCCATGCATTTCAAAAGACTTAACCAATCTCATGGGCAATAATAGTAACGATTGTGGCACATGTACTACAAGTCATGCCTCTGTCAACAGAGATTTTCTTGATTCAGACTCAGAACCTGAGGATAACTCAACCTCTGTTGACTTAGAGACTGGTTCTGTCGAACCAGAGATAGTGCCTTGCAGACTAGAGGGATTTAAATTACCCTCTGGCATTCTTAATAGAACAATTCCTCCCAAGGAAAGCTCTGCAAGGTTCCCTATCTGCCCTGACTTTCTGGACATGTGTTTACATGCCAAAACTTCTCTTGATCTTGAAAAGCTAAACAAACAAAAGGAAATGTCATCTCAAAATCCAAAAGCTCTAAGACCTTCAAGGCCAAATCATTAAAAATACACTTGGCAACAAAAGCAGAAATGGATTAATAATGACAAAGTTTTTGCTTCTATGGCAGTGAAACCGAGAGAAGGTTACCCTAGAAGGTGGGTACATCTGAAGAGTCTACCGGAGAGGAGTTTTAATAAAAATAAATCAAGCCTAGATAAGTCCTTCTGTAAAAGGAAGTTTGATGCTAGGAAAGATTGTACTAAAAAGACCTATGTACCTATCTTTCATGAATTCAATGAAAAGTTTAAGCAACTTGCTTCCGGTGTTCATCATTATAGTTGTTTCAATCTCATGCATAAATTAAGTCAACACTTTTCTGGTCCACATTGTTTCCGCTCGAGACCCAAAGCTAAGAATGCAAAATTCAAGGGTCAGAAGAAACAAAATGGTTCTTATGTTAAGGAAGATAAAGCCAAACCTAAGGATGCTAAGGCAACCTTAAAGACTCTTAACAAGAATGGACCCATTTGGAAATAGGTACCTAAATCTCCTTAATTTGTGCAACAGAAACAGCGTATGCACATATGGTACCTAGACTCCGGGTGCTCTAGGCACATGACTGGCGACAGAGGGTTACACTCTTTATATAAAGAAAAATCTGGAGGAGGTTATGTAACCTTTGTAGATAACCATAAAGGACAAATAAAAGGCTATGGAGTCATTGCGAAGGAGGATGTCGATGTTTGCAGAGTTGCATATGTGGATGGACTCAAGCACAACCTACTAAGTGTAAGCCAACTCTGTGACAATGGATTCGATGTCATGTTCAAAAGGAAATATTGCTCTCTACTAAGTGAAGGAACAGGACAGAGCTTCTTTGGGCCGACGGAAGAGTTGATCTGTACCTCATGAACTTAAAAGCAACAAACAAAGATGAAAAACTTTGTCTTGTTTCAAGTAAAAATGAAGAATATTGGCTTTGGCACAACAGGTTATGTCACTTATACTTTCATACTCTTGACAAACTTGTTAAAATGAATTTGGTGAGTGGTCTTCCAAATTTAAAATTTGACATAGATCATCTATACTCTGCTTGTGAAATGGGCAAACTTAAAAGAGCTTTCCACAAAACCAAGTCAGATGTGTCCTACACTAGGCCTCTGTATATGGATCATGTTGACCTCTACGGTCCAATATATGTACAAAGCTTAGGTGGCAAGGAGTATATACTTGTTGTAATTGATGAATTCTCTATATACACATGGGTTGAATTTGTCCGAAAGAAGTTTGATGTTCCTCAGGTACTAATCACTCTTATGAGAAAAATCCAAGTTCTATATGACAGCAAGGTAAAGAAGCTCAGAAGTGACAATGGTACTGAATTCAAGAATTCAGCCATTGATGCCTATCTGGCTGAAGAAGGAATTTCATAGAACTTCTCTGCCGCGAGAACTCCACAACATAATGGCGTTGTTGAACGGAAAAATATAACACTAGTGGAGGCTTCCAGAACTATGCTCACCGCATCTGGATTTTCTACTTCCTTTTGGGCAGAAGCTATCTTAACCGCATGTTTCACTCAGAACAGATCTTTGATCGTTAGAAGACACTAAAAGACCCCATACCACCTAATCAACCAGAGGAAGCCAAAAATCAAGTTCTTTCATGTATTCAGATGCAGATGCTTTGTCCTGAACGACAGAGAGCATGTTGGAAAGTTTGAACGAAAAGTTGATGAGGCCAAGTTTATTGGTTACTCATCAACCTCCAAGGCATACAGAGTCTATCTTCTCAAATCGATAATGATACTGGAAAGTATCAATGTATCTTTTGATGACTCATTTCAAAAGACTTCTGAGCAAATCAACTCAGAACTCGAACACCAAATGCAAGTCTCTGGTGGAACATCTATTCGAGCAACTGAGTTAAATCGGCTATTCGAGGAAATGTTCGATGATGATAATCCCTCTGCAGATGATCACAGAGCCTCTGACGTTGAGCTTTCTGCGGACCAAGCACACAAGGTACACCTCTCACTGGTACTAATATTACTTCACCGTTTTTCAACTTCTTGTGCAGAAACAACAATTGAAGGGGAATAAGCAGAGAATACAAACAATAAAGACTCTATGCCAAATCAAGTTGAAGATCATACTCCAACAACCAGAGAGGACTCATCTCCAGAGCTAGCCGAGAACTCAACTCAGGGTACCACATAGGTCTCCACCTCAACTCAAGGCAACACATCTACTCCTGTGAAGAGCACGAATGATCAAGTGCCCAATAATGTATCCACAGAAGTATAATTTGATGTAGCTAGTGACGATCTTCCACGGATGTTTAAATGGACAAATAGTCATCCACAGAGCCAAATCATTGGTGATCCTTCTGACAATGTTAAGATTCGATCAACCACTGCCAAATTTTGTTTTTACACAAATTTTGTCGGTATGATTGGACCCAAGAAATTTTCTGAGGCTCGGGATGATCCAAATTGGATAGAGGCTATGCAAGATGAGCTTATACAGTTTCAGCGCAACAAAGTATTGTCCCTAGTACCTCTGTCGAAAGGCAAAACTACTATTGGGACCAAATAGGTCTTCAAAAACAAGAAGGATAAAGATGGAGTGGTCACTAGAACCAAGGCAAGATTGGTGGCTAAGGGATATTGCCAAGAAGGAGGGATTGACTATGAAGAAATGTTTGCCCCTGTCGCATGGCTACAAGCAATTAGGATATTCCTAGCATTTGCAGCCCACAGAGGATTTAAGGTGTACCAAATGGGTGTAAAGTCAGCCTTTCTGAATGGTCAAATACAAGAGGAAGTATACGACCAACAACCACCAGGATTCGATAGTTCAAAATATCCAGATCATGTCTATTTTCTAGACAAGGCCTTGTATGGACTTAAACAATCCCCCAGAGCATGGTATGATCGAATCTAAAATTTATTGCTTGCCAACAATTTTGAAAGAGGTACTACTGATACTACTCTATTTTATAAAAGGAGAAAATGTGAGACTTTGCTTGTCCAGATATATGTGGTCGACATTATTTTTTGGGTCTACAAATGAAAGTTATTGCAAAATGTTTGAGACATTAATGAAGAGTGAGTTTGAAATGAGCATGATCGAAGAATTAAACTTCTTCCTCGGGCTCCAAGTCAAACAATCCACAGAGGGAATTTTTGTAAATTAATCAAAATATGTCTCTAACATACTTTCAAAATTCAAGCTCTCTGGCTCTTCTGCAATGCAAACCCCTATGGCCACTGGATCTAAGCTTCACTCAGATCACGAGGGCAAACATGTCGAGTGTAAACTGTACAGAGGCATAAAAGGGTCTCTTCTATATTTAACAGCAAGTAGACTAGATATCATGTTTTCTATATGTCTCTATGCAAGATTTCAAGCAAATCCAAAGGAATCACACCTTTATGCTCTACAGAGGATCTTTAGATACCTTAAGGGAACCAAAAATCTTGGCCTCTGGTATCCAAGGAACTCTGGATTTGATCTAATGACTTATACGAACTCAGACTATGGAGGATGCAAATTAGACCGATAGAGCATTTCTGGAAATTGCCAATTTCAAGGAGGAAAATTAGTAAGTTGGACTTCTAAGAAGCAGAATTGTGTGTCCACATCTATGACAAAAGTTGAATATGTTGCTACTGCTAGTTATTGTTCACAAGTCTTGTGGATGAGAACACAGCTAAGAGACTATAGTCTGGACATCGAGAAGATTCCCGTCCACTCAAAAAGTTCCATTGTAATCTCTGCCAACCCTATACAGCACTCCAAGACGAAACACATTGATATCAGGTATCACTTTCTAAAGCATCATGTGGAACAAGGTACGATCGAAATGTATTTCGTACCCACAGACTATGAAATTGCTAACTTGTTCACCAAAGCATTGGACGAGAAGAGATTCTCATTCTTAGTTGCCAAGTTAGGCATGCTAAACTTGAGTTGATCCATAGAGCCTCTACACCTTGGTACAGAGCTTCTGATGTATATAGATTTATTTTTGTATGTATTGCTTCCTTTTAGCATGTACAGTTGTTCTCTTCATTTTTATTCCACTTTTTGGTTCTTTGATCTATGTCTTGTGCATTACTTATCATATTTGATCCAAGCATAGTTCAAAGGGGAGCAGAAGGACACCTTGACTTAAGGGGGAGCAGAAGGAAACCTTGATTCAAGGGGGAGTAGAAGAAGCCATTCTATCGAGAAGATTGCTAAAGAAGGTAAGTTTTTTGCCCAAATCCAGTGTCCAAAACACTTTTCTCGGACACAAACTTTCAAATAGGTCCAAAATTACCCCGGAAAACAAGTCAAAACTTTGAATGGTCTAAATCTCTTGAGGTCTTTCCTTAATTAGAAATCTTTGGTCATAGAGCCTCTGCGGCCTCTCACAAAACCTCTTTGAGATGTAACAGAGCCTCTACGCCTGAAAAGACTCTTTTTGATCATGTCTTTGATTTTCCAACACTTTGGGTAAAGAAAAGTTGTTATCTTGTGCAAGTGTACCAACCCCAGACTACAGAAGCTCTCTCAATCACAACGCTTTTGCTATTCTCAACACCCGTGTATTTTTTTTAAATTGTCTGGGGTGCGGGTTATTTTGAGAGTCACAACCATTTGGGTTTAGCAAATGCCATGCGCATGAGAATAGTGGGAAGCGCACGTCCTTAATCGTGCACCGCCATTAATGACGTGGAAACATGTGATTGGAGGGTGATATGTACCGTCGTTTTTGAAACGTCTTTCACAAACGACATTGTACTGATTACGGATTCCAAATTTTATATTTTACCACTCAATTCTTTTACCCTTTCTCACCATAAATACCCAAATCCTTTCACTTTTTACTTTTTACCTGCTATTCATCTCTCTCAAGAACTCCGACAAGAAAAACCTGCAACTTCCTTCTTCTACTCTTTTCTATAATGGCTTCCCAATCTACTTCTGACGAACACTCCAACTACTCTGCACCAAGAAACAATGACCACAACTCTGACAGTGTTGACCAATAAACCATCACAAGCGGATTGGTATCCTTTACTAACCATGAATATCACTTGAACTCCCTTCCCCTGAAACCTAACAACCACTACGTGTTCCTGAACACCAAGGCATTTGCAAAAGAATATGAAACCATGATCCTATTGCTGCAAAACCATTTCATCTCTAATGCCTTAACCATGACTAGGACTGATATCCTTGGAACTTACATTCAGCAGTTTTGGCAAAGCTGCAGATTTGAAAAACATGAGAAATTTGGTTCAACAATCATTGGATATGCTACAGGTCCATCTGCAAACAAGGTCTTAGAATTGGGGATAAACAAGAAACTAATTTCTACCATCTTCCAACTCCCAACTAAAACCCAACTCAATTTGGTCAAGTACTCTGAAGAACCTCTGATGAGGAGTTGGTGTAATTCCTAACTTTATTTGGGTATGGAAAGTCGATAAGCAAAGGGACTGACTTCAGAAGGCAATTCCTTCCACCCATTTGGAATGTGCTCTTCTCGATTCTCAACAGAACCCTAACTGGAAAGATTGGTAGCCCTGATCAAATGAGCCACAACATTCTGGAAATACTGTATGGGATCTATTTTGACCTACCTCTGAACTACGCTCAATTGATACTGCGTGAAGTGATAGGCGTTGTGGTGAAGAAGTGTGATGAGCAATCTAGAGGCAAGGCTCTGTCATCCTTAATCTTTCATCGATTCATTGTCGTACTTCTAGGGGACGCAATGATAGGAGACGACAAACTCCCCGCAGAAGACAAGCCACTCAAGACACACGCAATGAACGCCCATAAACCAACGATAATCCCCTCTGGGTACCCCAACGCTCGACCCATCCCCAAGAAACTACTCAAGTATTTGGATAGTGAAGTTAGGCGAGCATACAGACGTGGAAATAGGACTCCAAAACTGAGTCCTGCAACTCCTCCACGCATAGGAGCTAACCCTGGTGGGGAGGTTATTTTTTTTAGGACTGACGTTCAAGAGGGTGTACAAGGTAGAGTACAGAGGGAGAAGAGAGTAGAGGTTGAGGTAAGAAAAGAGAGTGGGGAGGGTAATGACAGAAAAAAGGAGAAAAAGAAAAAGAAACCCAAAAAGAGAATCGCAGAAGAAGAGGTTCCAAACTCAATCACTAATGAAGTTACAGAGGTTGAAGAGCCTCGGAAGAAGAAAAAGAGGAGGTTCAGAAAAAGGGTCGAAGTAGAAGAAACCTAAGTGCAAGAGGCCTCTGTACCTATTATAGAGGTACAAGCCAATAATATGGAAAATGAACCTGCAGAGGAGGAGGAGGAGATTGAGGAAGGTGATAATCGAAGAATCCCACGACAAAGAAGTCGAGGAAAGGGCGAAAATTTAGAGCCCAGTAGCCCTGGCAACAGAAATAGCCAAGGATGTCGTGGAAAAACTAAGTCCACCGGCTACAGAGGATCAACCTCAGAACACTCTGCTAGAGGCTTTGGCTCACCTATCCATCTTGTATGAGGATATTCCCACACCTCTAGAGCCCTCTCTACCAAAGAAGAAACCTACAGAAGAAGAAGAGGTGGTGGTGGAGGAGGTGAATGAAGAGGAAGAAAGTGAGGAGAGTGAGAAAATTTCGAAGGAGGAGAATGATGGCGTAAAAGATGCCCTAAATGGTACATCATCCAACCCACCCCCCATATGCTACCCACACATCTACCTCTGTCAGTCTAGTGCATAAATGTATTGAAGAAGGAGTGCACACTCTGAACCCAACCCCAACCAGCCGGACAGAGGAGCCTTTTTCATTCTCTGCTCCACTTATAGCCGGGAAACCCCAATCTACCACATCCTCTTAAAAGGAAGTTGGTGTAGACATAATTGTTCAGTTTCCCCAGAACACGCCACCAACCAACAAAGAGGCATTTGTTGCTTCTGTCACACACGAGGGTCAACCCCATGGTTGTTAAGAGCAACTGGTGAGAACACACAAGGACAGTGAGGTTCTAGACCAACCTCAGAGTCAAATCATCCCTGATCAAATGGAAGACTCTTAATATCCACTTGGTAAAGATGATGACAAAACTTCTGTAGATGACTCTTCCTCTGAAAAACATCGAGGATCAGAAGGAAATCCTAAGGAGCCCAACGTCAAAACAAGCTTCATAGGTTCCAAAGGAATATTGGCTCAATCTGGGCCATGTGTTGACTCAGAGTCTGACCCCTCTGCACCCATCTCAAGAGCTGGGTTCTAGGCCTTTGCTGATGTGGTGTACACTAATCTTGGTAAGTTGAAAAGCTTAGCCCCAACCCATACCATCTATAACCTCACCAAGAATATCGACAAAGTCTTAGAGGCTGTAAACTCGATAAAAGCTACCTATGAGTCCAACTCCAAAGGAATACAGAAGTTGATCGAGGCCTCTGCCACTACAGTTACAAAGGCAGAATTCAACAAACTGGCACAGGTGGTGAAGGCAAATACTGAGGCTCTAAAGTGTCAGACAGACATTGTCACTCAAAAAAACCAAGCTCTAAAAGCCCCTGCCAGTACTTCAACCTCTGCAGAAGACTTCCTCAAGACTCTGCGTACCAAGATTAAAGACATGGTTCGCAGTACCATGGTCCCAATAACATCTTCTTCCTAACCGCAGAATGAAATGAGCTTCCCTTCACACCTAGCAACTAAGGCAGAGCTACATTAGATGGGAGAGGCTCTGCTCAACAAGGTGAACAAAATTGGGGACTTCTTCACCTCAAAGGCCAACACTGCGGCAGAGTTTGTAAAGAAAAACATAGCCTTGATGAAATTCATCATGGACTATGAGTTGCACAAGGCTACCATGGCGGCAGGGGACATAATATCCATGATCGAGTATTTTGTGAAGACAAACCCCAAACCTGTCAGCCAAAAGAAGAGAAAGACACCCTCTTCCTGCCAAGCAGAGGCAAATGACAATAAAAGGAAGCATGATGACCAAAGACCATATGGTTCTGGTCCTTCTACTCATCATGAGGGGAAGGCTCTGACATCACTAACTGCAAAACCCATACCAGCAGCTCCCTAAATGTTGTACCCATGAGCTCAAAGGGCACATCGCAGAAGAAGACATCCCGCACCTCTGCAGCTCAGACTTGAACGAGCGTTCTAGTAATCATCACTCCTCAGAGCCCGTATCAAAGCCTAAAATCAATATTGGGTCATAATACATAGCAGAATGTCTGACAAAATTTGTTAGATCAACAAGTCCAGAACTCATTCCAAAAGCCTCTCCACCTCTTGTATAATATTCGACAATCGAACCCGTCAACATAAGTGAATAGAATGTCCAGACAATGCCCACAGAGAAGTCTCCGCAGAAAACCAAGGCCTCCACCTCTGAACCAAAAATGAAGAAACCCTCTGATGCTGCTACAACTGAACCAAAGAAGCCAAGTGATGATTGAGTTAAGGACATTGTTCAATCCATGGATATCATGCGGATCCAAATTCCTAGGCCACCACCGAAAGAACTAACTTTTCTCGAAAACATCTACAACTACCTATACAGCGCAGAAAACGAACGGGTATTTATAGAGACGAACATTCACCCTCTGATGAAAGAGGAAATCATAAGGAGGTTCTGAAAAACGGCTCAAGATAAGAACAAAGTCTTCTCAGTACATGACATTCAAACAGTTTTGGGCATCACTCTACATTCTTTTGCAAACAAGACGGTTATGTACACCAAATATCACGTAAAGAGGAAGGATGGTCAGAAGTACGTCTTCTCTGATGCAAATTTGGTCAACCTCTTCCCCTACGATCTGCCCCAACTTTATGCATTCATAGAACAAAGGCTAGGCTAGAGAAAGGAGTTCACAATTGCAAATACGTACATCAAAGAGGTCATGCACGAGCATGTCAAGTATTATAGCAAAATGGACTTCCAGATAGCTCTGGAATTGGTAGTCGATAAGCTATCAATCACAGCCCTAGATGACCTCATCCCTGGCACTGAAAACATACCAAGAAACTCCTTGATCGTAGAGCCCGAGAGTGGTTTTGTTTACAAAGATGATGATGGACGAAAAAAGATATTCAAGCCACGTTAGAGTAACAAGTACTCTAGTGACACACTGATAAAGCTAAGGAACATTATCAGGCCTAGAGTACAAACTTCCAAATTTTTATATTCAATACTTAGGGGAAGATTGTTAGATCCAATAGTTCATTCATAGAAGTATTGAAAAATAGGCTAAGTACAAGAACCACATAATACTTATGTCGCTAACACCAAGACTCTCTAGAAGCACAAGATCAGAGCCTCTGTCAACTACAGTCCGAGAAGAACTTAACCTGAAGATCATCATCAGACCACAGAGCCTCTGTGATTCTTCATAGAGCCTCTGTGCTGGAAACTTCTAGAAGTAGAAGACTTGTGCAATTCTTAAAGATTAAAGATCATGTGCCTCTCACGTGCCCCTGTTGTATGAAGATCCTCTGGATCAAAATAGTATACTAGGATGGATTACTTTCCAGGTGTCATTGCTTTTATGGAATGACAGCCTTATTCTTGTACTATTGTGTGCTCCACGTTTTGTATATGTTGGCACCGAGCAACACAATACACACACGCCTGATTTGTAGTGAGAGAAATCTGTTGAAAGCTTTTACATACACTAATCTGTGTTCTTGGGGTATTTTTAAGTTTATGAAGATAATTTGTTGAGCAAATCATATCATTGTTTCTATTATCTTTATTTACTTGTGTGTGTGCATTTCTATCAAATATCTCAAACCTTGTATCCATTAAAACGCTTTTGCACCTATTAATTTGTTCTTGCATATTTTGGTTTCATCATTGTTGAGCAAACTGGGCTCCAACAGAAACAAGTAGTAAGTTTTTAAAAGTAGGTAGTTGGAGAGTTCGAAAGTTTGACAATAGTTTCATAAATATAGTAGTTTTATTTTCCAAGTTCTTTTAATTTAAGTATTACTCTTGGAATTTTGTATTATTTACATTCCATCATTTACTTTCATTTTTTTACGTTCCGTCATTTACTTTCAGTTATTTACATTCTGTGGTTTACTTTTATGCACTTACTTTTTGTTCTTTTCATTTTCTTGCAATTTATTTACGTTATGAGTAGCTAAATCTTTTAGCTTGGGTATGAGACAAATGGTGAGATTTTTAAACCAAAGGAAAGTGGACATAGTTTTGTAATAACAATGTTTCACTATTTCACTTCAAGTTTTACAAAACCAATGACACTTCTTGACGAGTTAATCACTGGAAAAGTGTTAAAGTGACGTGGACTCATAAACGAGCCACTCGAATGCACGTCAATTTGAATGATATGAGAAGTAGACTTGAGAGAGTTGCTAACAAAGAAATTTGTTATCTATGTTTTCAAATTAATTAATTCTTGACAGGTTGGTAACTATTCAAAGTATTAAAGTGTAGTGGACTCAGAAATGAGCCATTTGGAACACATCAACTTAATGATATGGGAATTGGCTCGAAAGAGTGATTTTAAGCAAAAAAGATTTATTAATCCATATATTTTGAGAACACCATTCATCACTACTTCTTTGGGTCTGGTACTCCATAGAGATATGCAGGTCTAAAAGACAGATGTTTGTGCAATGGTTGAGGTCCGAGAGTAATACCCTCAAAATAGATGGTGGAACTAATTATGGCCAGACACATATTGTCTCATTTCTACAACATTGGTCTCCTGGAATTTGTGTTTATGTTTACGTCTCACCACAACTCTTACACCCATGTTTTCTCTTTATATTATGTTATTTCAGTAGTGTTAACTCCAACCCAAAACTTTTTCTTCAAATTCACCATTTGAAGTTAGTCTTTCATCTCGAGATCTTGCAACTTATATACCTATCCATGTGGAATACGATACTTGGTTCTTACAATTTTATTACTTAAGAGACAATATTGGGCCATATTGTATACTTGCTTTTGGTTCTGATTATTACATGCCTAAAGGTGTGTAAAAAACACTATCATATTCATATACGCAATGGTTATTTAAAAAATTAATGTGATGAATTATTTTACAATATTTACTTGGTTACTCTAATTGATAATTTTAGAAAGTACGCTACATCGCGTAATATGCGAGGGTCATCCCTATTAGTTTATGAATACACTGTAAACCTTTGTAGTAGATATTTTTCACTATATATAAATACAAGTCCCCAATAGAAGGGATGGTGTCTCAACTATAAAATAGGATATTATGATCTATATAAGACAAATATAAGGACATGATATGCATTAAAGATGTTTTCTATTACGCCTCTATAGTTGAATCAGGAGCCAACCGATGTTGAGTCAGGATTAAGAGTAAATAAAGACTTTATGACGTAGGACCTTGGTAAAATGTCTATATATTGTGCTCGGAGGGAACATATAGAACCCGAACAACCCAAACTCGAACCTTTTCTCGGAAAAAATGGATGTCGAGCTTGACGTGCTTTGTTTTTTGATATATCCATAGGATTGTAAGAGAGGTGGACATGGGAGAAGTTGTTACTGTATATCATAGTGGCGTGACTAGCTAGAACTTGAGTTCAATGGTTCGATTGTGAATTTAGTGAATTTCGGCCATCGCAATTTCCACTCTGAGATATTCAGCAATAGCGTTGGAACACGAGACCTCAGGTTGACGATTCAAAAACCATGACACTAAGTTGTTGCCTAGAAACATAAAGTATCCAGACATAGGACGACAAGAATCGGGGCAATCTCCCAGTCTCCGCCTGAGTATGTAGTCAATGAAATGAAGGCGAGGCGTATAAATGAAGTCCATTGTCAATGGTGCCATTTATATATTGATTGATCATACTAAAGAAATTGATTTTGTGGGGTGTATACATGAAGAAACACACTTGTTGAACATCATAGGTAAATGTCTAGTCGCTTGAAGATTAGGTATTGTGGTGCCTTGTCTTGATTGTGGTACATGGTAGCATCAGGGAGAAGTGGGCCATCTTTGGAGCTAATTTTTGAAGTAGTCTCAATTTGCATCGTAACTCAACATGATTAATCGTACGGGGTTGTCTCAAAAACGAATCTTTTACACAAAATCATGCCTTTGACATAAAGCATATGCTGTCGAAGATTTTACTCAGATAAGTGCAGGTTGAAGCTTTTATAGAGAGCCCCACCTTTGACAACGACCGCTTGTGATACAAACGAGAAGTAGTAGATGCACGAAATCAGCAACACGACAACCAGATATGAGGGGATTAGGGAGAAGTAGAACGAAAAGCAACTTCGTCAACGACTATGCATAAATATACAAAAACATAGAGGTGAGGGGGAGGGCGGTGACAACCATTGAAAGTGATGGGATTAGGGTTACGGTTTGTTTTTAACTTTTTACTAAAATGATGAGAGAGAGAGAGAGAGAGAGAGAGAGAGAGGGTATGTGTGTGTGTGTGAGTGACTGCGAGATAGGGGTTTGTTTAATTTTTTTAGATAACTATTTTGTTCTTCTAATTAATAAAAGGGGATTGATGGATTTAGTAGGAGGGATTATAACCTGGTGTAGAATGTCAAACCATGACGGCAAAATTAGAATAAACTAACCATAGGAAGAAAAAAAACCCCTAAAAATTGACAAACCATAGGGACCACAATTTTAGTTTACTAGAGCTATAAACGAACATGACAATTCATTCACTTAAAACTTAATCAAACAAATGAACGAACACGAACACATAAACAGAGGAAATGTTTTTGTTCATCTTCGTTCATTAATAAAATAAGTTTGTTTGTGTTCGTTCATTTAGATGTTAAACGAACACAAATTAACAAATACTTATCATCATTCCTCTTGAATAACATAAGAAAAACTACCGGTTTTCATCATTAAATATTACACGCGGGAAAAAACACAAGCATATTCTTTATGGAAAATATAAAAAAAGGGTATCATCCATCAATAAAAGAGCGTTCACGAACGTAATTCAACGAACAAGACCATGTCCATATTCATTTGTTTAACTAAATGTATAGAATTTGTGGTTCATATTCGCTCATTTATAAATAAACGAATTTCACTTGGACAGTGCACGAACGGTTTATTTAACGTTCGGTTCGTAAGTATTACTAATGTTAGGATTTTTAAATTAGAGTAATCATTGAAGTTGATTATAATTTTTTAAGAAGATTTTAATTTTGTTTCTCTATTTTTAAAAAGTATACATTCAAATTTTTGAGAGGTAATATAAATAATTTATTAATATATAAATATGATATTAAGGGGTTGTTTGGCAGTTGCTGAATGGTTTAGTGCAAAATGATTAAGTGGTCTGAATGATTAAGAGGTTTTTATGATATAGTGTAAAATGAAATATGGTTGTTTGGTAATTATTCATAATGAAATCAGGGCTCTTAATGGTTAAGGGAGGGTCAGGATACAAAATCATTAAGTGGATTTTGGAACCATTAAGAGGCAACACTCTTTTTTGTCAAACAAAATTTAGCTCTTAACGATTCAGAGGTTGCCTCTTAATGGAACAATTTAGAGGTAAACAAACAGCCCCTTATTCTGTAAGCAAAAGTTGATATTTAAATACACCTTTTATTACTTCTATATACTTATTGCCCCTCTTTTATGATCCAATAATTGAATGGTATATTGGGTATTCAACTTTCACTCCACTTGCAATATTCAAGATGCATCCAACTCTATCATGTGAAGCAAGGGAACAATTTTAATTTGTTTTATGTAAAGTGGATTAATTTTTATCACATTTAAGTGTTAACCGGTTAATTTGATAAGATTAAGACTTTAACTAAAAAGAAATTGGTTAAAAAGTTAGATATGTTTTTTGAATAAAAGTGCTAAAAACATTTTAATTACCTAAATTACTTCACCTAAAAAGAATAAATATTATTGTTTAAAAATAAATTTTTAATCATATTAATTATTTATTAAGTTTTAGAAAATGGATACAAATAATGTTGGTAAGTCAACCATGTTTTGACTTGTTCTAAAACTTTACTTCCTCTTAGGGCATTTCGAACCCAATCACTATAAAATACACTTACAATAAAGAGTTCCTCAAACACTAAAAAAATCCAAAAAATTAAAAATAGTGGGTCATTTGAAAACTAAGGTGCCGTTTATTTTTTAAGAGGTCTAAACTCTGAAGTCTTATTTTAGTTATGATTAATAAGAGGTGGTGTGTAAAAAGGTCTGAACGATTCAGACTTAAGAGCCATTAAGAGGTTTTAAAAAAAAAAAAACAACCCCTAAGGCTATGTTTAGCAAACTAACTGATAAGCTAGTTGGTGGCTGATAAGCTAACTGGTGACTGATAAACTAGCTAATGAAAAAAGTCACATTTATCAAAAACTAACTTATAAGATGTAAAATTACAAAAATGACATATAACAAAAATAATCAATTACAATATTTAATAATATAATTAAAATAAATTTATAATAATATAATATATTAATTAATACAAATAAGGTAGTAAATAATATAATATGTTAATTAAAAAATTGGAATTTAGTATTATATAGGGAAATTAATTAAAATGCCCGTATTTCAATCTCGTATTACCTAAATGCCCAAAATCTCGACAGTTTTGCCAAAATACCCAATTTGGCCGGGATGAATAGTGAAATCCCGGCCTAACCCCGGGATCAATACAATGGACTTACGATTAACAATGAACGGTGAGATTGATAGATAAATCCCGGACTAACCCCAGGATGAATAGTGAAATCCCGGACTAACCCCAGGATGAACAGTGAAATCCCGGTATGAACAGTGAAATCCCGGCCAAATTGGGTATTTCGGCAAAACCGTCGAGATTTTGGGTATTTAGGTAATACGAGATTGAAATACGGGCATTTTAATTAATTTCCCTATTATATATATTATATATTTTGAACTTTAAACCCAATTTTAAAATATATATATATATATATATATATATATATACACATTAATTTATGATTAAAAAAAAACGTTATATATAATATGGAAAAAAGAATCAAGTAATAATTACAAAAATAATAATAATTGATAACTAAAATATATTGATCAATATTAAAAAAATTGATATAATTATTAGTAATTCTAAATAATTAAAATTTTATATAAACGTATAATTAAAATTTATGTTATAATTTTCAGATAATATTAATTAATTAATTAATAATACATTTTAATAATTAATATTTATTTATATTAATAGTTAATATATAATAATGAATATTAATGAGAATATAATTGTAATAATCATAAAAAGTTAGTAGCTTATCAAAAATCTAGATTATATTCATCCAAACATGTACCCATAAAATAAGTTAGCTTATTTTTGCCAAACAATATCTAAAAAAATCCAACTCCTACCACACACCACAAAAAACTAAAAACATCTTTAATATAATAATAATATTATTTAATATATTAAACTATATATAAAATGTGTAAAACTTAAATAAAATATTATTATTTAGTTTTAAAGGCCATTTTATTGGTATTTAAATATAGAGGTTACTTTTATTGATCTCCATTTTCTTTAGTGTTAGGTTGTAGAGAAAAAAACCTTCATTTTTATGTTTATTGCGTTGGATTGAAGATGGTACCTCTAATTTTTATATTGAAGGCTTGCTATTTTAATTATTAGCTTTCATGAATATTTTTGAACCTTCTCTAAACTGGTATTTAGTTTGATAAAATGGTTTTGAGAGATTAAGATTTTGTGGAAGGATTTGAAATTAAAAGAATTTAAAATTTTCGGTGTTTATGGTTTATATGATTTGGAATAGAGTTGAATTTCATTTTCATAAATAGTTTATAAAAACAAATTATTAATAAGTATAAAAAATAATTAACTTACCAATATTAATTAATAATTACAAAAAAAGAAAAACTTTGTCGCTATTCTTTCTTTCCTCGCGAGCAGGAAGCACACCAGCAGCGAACGTTGCGTGATTCTTTTTAACATATTTTAAAATATTATTACATACAAATCATAAGAACCGTGAAATACCATCCACAACGTGGGATTCCAAAATCCTATGTTTGTGGATTTCAATGAAATCCCAGAATTTCAAATACAGGAAGTCATTCAAACCAAACATGGGATTGAAATGTATTTCAATTATAAACCACTCAAAAATCCAATCCAATTCGGAAAATCAACCAGAACATAGTTCATTTCACATGTGAGGTTACATGTACAAGTCATATTGTAACGTCTAAGTGCATCTTTAACCCAATCACTATAAAAAGAAAACTAAAAAAATCAAACTCTAACAATACATTAAAAAAACACTAAAAACATCTTTCATATTATAATAATAACAAAATAATATTATCTAATGCATTAAACAATTAATCTATATATAAAATGTATAAAAGTTGAATAAAATACAATTACTTAGTTTTAGAGACCTACTTTATTGACCTCCAAATATAGAGTCCGCCTATACTTACCTCCTCTCTTTTTTTTGGTGTTTAGTGTTGAATTGGAAAGAAAAACATTTCTATTTTTGTGTTTTTTTTTGTTTTTAGTTTTAAGCCGGAGATAATCTAAATGTGAATACTACGGTTTTCGCTGTACGGTTTGAGGCCAAACCACAAACCGCACCGCATAACTCTTAAACCGCACCAAACCGCACCGCAAAATGCGGTGCGGTTTATGCGGTTTGTCCCTATCGCAAATTATGCCTACAATCCAAAAATTATAAGTTTAAAAATATATTATAAAATCAACGATAAAGTGACTGTTATCCAAAAAAATAAAAAGTTTTAATTACATCCGATTCCAAATACATATTGCATAATTAAAAATAGTTTAAGAAGTAAAAAACAAACTTCAAACTAAATTAGACGTGTCAGTTGTGAAATGTCCAACTTTTTCTTTCATCTCGATCCTTAAGCCCGAATTCCCAATTAGCCAATTGTTTATTCAAGATGGGACTTTGGACAAAAAAATTTAGTCCAAAAATATTACATAAATACTAAATTATTCTCTCTCTCTCTCTCTCTCTATATATATATATATATATATATATATAATTAAAAATATACAAAATATGCGGTGTGGTGCGGTTTGAACAGCGATTTAATCATTCAAAACCGCAAACCGCAACACATAGTGTGGTTTGTTACAAAATGCAAACTGCACCGCAAAAGTTTCAAACCGTGCTTTATAGTGCGGTGTGAACGATTTGTACGGTAGTGAATATTGATATAATAATTTTTAAATGAACTAGTTCTGATCAATGATCGACTTGAGTCAAATTGTAGTACAATGGTACAAGTATGGGTCCTATTTACGAAGCCAAGTTGCTTTTGAGGCACCTAATTTGTCCACTTTATAACTATAAATCATATTCCAATTTGAATAAACCGAAATAATAGAATCCGTACGTTTTAAAATGTGTATAGATTGCTCTTTTAGGGCCGTTTGTTTACCTCTTAATGGTTCCATTAAGAGGCAACGTCTGAATCGTTAAGAGGTAAATTTTGTTTGGCAAAAAAAATGTCTGCCTCTTAATGGTTCAAAAACCCGCTGAATGATTTAGTGTCTTAACCCTGTCTTAACCATTCAGAGCCCTGATTTCATCCTGAACAATTAGCAAACAATCATATTTCATTTCACATTATATCATAGTAGCCTCTTAATCATTCTAATCACTTAATCATTCTGCACCTAACCATTCAACAACTGCCAAACATCCCCTTCCTTTTAATAATTGTCTAAGGATATTCTAGATTAATTTTTATCGTCAAATATAATTAAAATTTAATTGTTTTCTTTTTGAACTTCAAAATTTTAATTGTTTTCGTTTTGAACTTCAAAATTTTAATTGTTTTATATACCCAAAAAGTCATGAAAGCCGAGAATAAAAACAACAAAGCCTCTCTCTTTCCATTATTGGCAGCAGCCATGATAACACAAATAGTAATAATTCCCACCACTTTTGGGAAACGATAAAAGTTACGCTTTTTTTATTCTTGTCATCTTGTAATACTCACTACAACAAAAAGGGGTTTATAGGACCCTAATTAGTGTCCTAATAGGATACTTAATAGGACTTTTAAGTTTATAGGACAAAAAACATATGTGTCCCCTCTAAAGACGTTGTATTAGGTTAGTAGGATGAATTTGAGTGTCCTAATAAGTTTTACAATTATAATACAAATTCCGTAGTCCTATAAAATGGATTAAGTAACACTAAAAAGTGTCATAATAGACTATAATATAGGACGCTTTATGTTGTCACAAAATTTTTAGATTTAAGAACAAATATGAGTGTCCCAAAAATTGGTTTTATAGGACGAAATTCGATGTCGCCAAAACATTTTTATATTACCAAAATACGTGTCCTAATAAATGAACTAAATAACACTAAAAAGTGTCCAAATAGACTATAATAAGCAACACTAAAAGCATCCTAAAAGACTATAATATGGGATGTTTGATGCAATTATGAAATCATTCTGTAATATTGCATTTAAAAACATATATGAAACTTTTACGAATTGATTCGATAGGACAAAATTCAATTTTGTACAAGTACTTATATGAGTACCTATTACCTAGCTATGAATCCCACCACAAGGTCGTATCATGACAAAACTAAGTACCAATCAAGAATTACCAAAATACAAAAAATCTTATTGTCCCCTATGAATGAGAGACTTCGTCATGAACCACCTACAATTAAAGAACACATATATGAGCTTGAAGTTATATGATAAAAAAATTCTATACGTACTAAATCTCACAAGTTTTAAAACATTAACATACCAAAGTGAAACGACAGGCCATGCAATCGTTGCTCCAATAGCATCTTCAACTGTAATAAACAATCCATATGGTTTGACCAAACGTTCCCGCTTTTTAATAGCAACTAGAATATGTACCTCACACCAATCTGGACCAATTTTTATCCATGAGACTAACTTAAAGAACCTGATCAGCCCATTTTTTATTATCTTCTCTGCCTTCTGCTTCGACAAAAAAGAGGGTTAACCTTTGTTGCACATAATTCCAATGTAACAAAAAGAACTTGTGCAATCCTAATAAGTGAGGAGGATTAAACAAGGCTAAATAAAATAATACACACTCAACCTATTTTAAATTAGCACAAGGGTTAAAATGGCATCCATCTACCTTTTTCCCCAATCAAAACACATCATAAACTCCTGAATCTCACTTAGGCATTATCAAATGCAGTGGCAACAAGAAGAAAATAACAGTCTGAAATATAGACCATGCTTTGTTGACCTGCATGACATGCTGTGAGATCGCATTTATCCTAGAAGAAGAAAACAGTTACATGGAGATGCAAAAATTGCACATGGAAAATAAGCTCCTAAAAGAAGCTGCTCTCCAAAGAATAGCTTCTTGTGCAAAAAGGAAATGAGGGTTTTAGATGAGTGACTCAACTATTCCCATCTCTCACTGACATACATACAGATACAAACCCTCATTTGCAATCTTCTTCTATTTTTATTTGATTCCCTACAATTTCTTTTACAGTAATTATTTTCATTAATTAAATAACTAAATTTAATTGGATTATAATTGGGTTTATCCAGTTTATTCATTCTGTCCTAGATTTGCTATAAGTCTTGTGAGTCTAATTAGATTATAACTAGGGTTGGTTGCTGGTTTTGGGCCTCGTAACAAACAATTCAGTTATAATTGGATTATTGATTTGGCCACATAAAAAACTCAAAAAATTCAAATGTAACAGATTTAGGACAGTTGCTAATAAAAAAAAACCCTAGGAGTAAAGATTCATAAAGTTGGGCAAACAAAAATACGTGAGATTTGGCCACATCAGCAGCCTTTGCACGTTTGAGCTCCAACATCTCGTGATAGTCATCTTCAACTTTGGCTATTCTATTTACAGTTGCATGAAAGATATGCCCAACAAGCAATACCAAAAGAAGTAGATATCACTAAGATTTGCCATGGTTGTTTTTGTTTGAATCTGTATCACCAAAAAAGACATTAATACTCTACAACTCCCAATCTATCCATCTATTTCTATATGTACGTTACATGTATGTATGTATGTATGTATGTATGTATGTATGTATGTATGTATGTATGTATGTATGTATGTATGTATGTATGTATGTATGTGTGTGGAAACCTATTGCCCTATTATGTTTTGCTCAGAATTCAACATAAACTCAAAACCCCATCTCAAAAGCAGCATAAACCTCCATAAAAATTGACATAACACAATATTTTTTAACATAAGCAACTTTTCAACCATACACTACCAAAATCTATCGGAAAAATCTCAAGAACACACTAAAATGATGCTTGAAAATACTTTGATCAATTTCCATGAATTCATCCCAATCAAATTTTCAAGGATAAGCAAACTCAATACTCAAAACTTTCCATAAATAACTTCTACAACTCACACCAAAACTCAAGATCAAAATCCCATAAAAAAAAACACAAGCTATGAGATTTTCCCAACCAAAACCGAAACTTAACCCTAAATTTACTTCACCCAAAACTTATATCCAAGATTTAACTAACAAAAACTTAGAGATGAGATGAAAGAATAAAACTTACCTTAAGGATATAAGATGAGATTTAAAACTATAAAATCCACAATTTTCATTCTTCTTCACTTGATCAATTTCTCCTGCAGGAAACACAAACACACACAACACTTTCTTTCCAAATCAAGAAATGACTCGTCCCACTAAAGAAGAAAGGTGATGACTCACTTTATGTGAAATCATAAATGAGAACCTAAGCTCTTCAAAATAAAACAATTAACATAGTACTCCCCTGGATTTTTAAACATATAAAACTTACTGTGTTATTACAATAACAAAGTCTTCGACTATATAATTTGTAAATAAACCACACATGCAGTTTTGGTACTTTAGTTCATCTACATGAATGAATAATTCGGCCTAATGTTGTTAAAGACTTTCATATCTGAATTTCTGTTCTTTGTGGGTAACACAACAATAGCATTTTGGTTTTAAAGCAGGTTTTTGGACCAAGCAAGATCAAGTGGATTCCAATCCATGCCAAGTTCATCAATCTTAGTATTCATGTTCAAGATTCTATTTGGGTAGAATTTTAATGGTTTCTTTGCTTATAGAATTGAAGTAACAAGTACAATAGGTTTTCTTCATCCAATAAATCATAAGGGTTTAGACTTGGTTAAAGATCAAATTCAGAAAATATGGTAAATTGAAATGAGGGATCATGGTTTAGCAATTAGCAATTAGCAACTAGCATGAGCCAAGAAGTGAATAAACTATTACCGATCCAGAGAGACAGAAAGAGGGACAAATGTTGCTATTAAACCAAGGGATGTTGAACCTGCTGCATTTAAGCCGAAGGAGGCGGGACTTGCTGTTGTTAAGTGATGGAAGAAAAAAATGAAAAAACTGTAACATGTCGAACCCGAGATAAGTGCAACAAGAATTGAAGTATTACTAAACCTGGTCTCTTATTTCCTCCCCTACTTTTCTAATATAAAGAGCCTCTGACTCTAGTACGGGGTAGTCAACCTCTTCAAATCCAAACAATTGTGAAACCTAATATTCAACATCCAATCTCTAACAAATTAACATGATCAGATTCTTGAAAGGAAAGCTGACTTTTGAAAGTCAACCAAACAAGTTTCCAACTTCAATAGTATCTCAATTTCACAGCAAATAGTTTGATACCAAATTTGATTTCAAATACTGCTCCAAATTGAAGTAACCTTACAGTACAAAAAAAAAACATAAAATCCTTACTTTGGAGCAGGAGCAGATGTTTGACCATTTGAAGAATTACCAGAAACCTGAACCTTCGTTTCCAGTAAAACAGGTTTATTAGTTGAAGCCAAAACAATATTATGAACACACTATTATATGAACACACTGAGTAAGTGTATGGGTAAACTTGATTGACACTCACAAGTCACACCTAGTTTAAACATGATTGGAAGACATAATGCTTTTTGATGTGATGCTTATTTTTGGTATTTCCATAATGCATAAATAATCTTAACGAGCCTGCACTTTCATATTTTGAACATCGTTCTCTGGTTCGTTATTGGGATTCATGATATGGGCATATACCTGCTGCTAAACTGAAGAAGAGCAAAGAGAGAAAAGAGGGGCAATAGGAGTATAAAGGTCACTGCATGCAGAAACTTGAAATGAGGCATAAGAACCGAGATTTTTTACTGTACAGAGAAATGGATTAACTAGTGTAGAAACCTCCCAACAAGTCACTTGCTCTTGTTGCTGAAGTGAAGGTTTAGTTCAATCCAAGGGATGCCAAATGTATAGTTATTATCTTTTCCATAGATCAAGTGTATGTGCAACATTGAATGTCTCTCTCTCTCACTCTCATATAAGCCAGGTTATATGGGTCACCTTGTATGGGTATCACATGACAAACCTAGGGCTATACAATTAGTCCCATACCCCAACTAGTGTCATGGACTAGGACGCCTTATCCAATACCCAAATACAAATTAGTTTTTCTTGTTCTTTTGGTATCTCAAGTCTCAACAATGAAAACTTCAAGAAAAATGGACTTCGTAGGGCACTACCACTTGAGTTGACTTGCATTGTGGATTTTCCACTGCAATCTTGAAAATAATTTTGCATTTTAGGAAGAGATATTCCCAGGGCTAATTCAAGTGCTTATCTTCTAGCAATGACTTCTATTGTTAGTTGTTTTCTCTGTACAATAGGGATTCATAGAAGCCTAGGCTTGTCATTTGATCACTTCAGAAAAATGTATGATGTTATGTGTTATGGATTTTCTAAGTGCGCATTCTAGATAATGTGGCACTAAAGCTACACACACATACAAAAAAGAACAAAATACCCTAAATCAAAAAACAGAACCATCCTCGTGAACCTGATTAAAAAACTAATAAAAGATGTGACTCTGTTAACGTCGAAAAGAACAGCACACCTATTACGTTCTATGATCAATTAAACTAACAAAATACATAATCGCTATAAGTTATGAAGAGATGAGTACATACTTGAATCTATTAGAGACCTGCCAAAGGTAGGGATGGTTCCAAGTGATGGCGGAGAAGGCGAGTGAACCTATCCATATGTTTGATTTTTGACTTAACAGCATATCAGTTGGTAAACCAAACCAAAATCAATTAATCAATTATAAAAACTAAGAACATGATCAATTTGAATTAAGAACCTGATGTTAGCCAAAAAAATGAACCCTAGCTTGAGCGTGAGCGAGAACAAGCTGTGAAGTTCACGAAATCCTTGAGCAATTAGTGTAATGAGCAATTAGTATAAGCGATGAGCAAGAGTGGTGATTTTCACGAAACCGTCGTCTTCAAAATCGTTCATAAGCGATGAAAGATCATTGTTCTATGTAAGCCATTAATCGATTATGCTGAGAGAAAAGTCTTCAAACTTTTAAGAAGAGGTTTGGGCCCAACTTTATCAAAATTAGTATTAAAATCTTTTTGGGCCTAACTTTTCCATCCAGATTCATATAGTAATATTTTTTTCAATTGGGCTTCTATTACTAAATCAATGTTAACTAATGTTGGCTTTTTTTATACAATGACACTTTAAAGATTGTATTTATTTTATTCTAAACTCTAATAGGTGTCCTATTAATCTAAAGGTGTCCTATTAGTTTTTAAACTCTAATACAACAATCAAAAGTGTCCTATTAAGGTATGT
This sequence comes from Arctium minus, assembly GCA_954870635.1. Lineage (NCBI taxonomy): Eukaryota > Viridiplantae > Streptophyta > Magnoliopsida > Asterales > Asteraceae > Arctium > Arctium minus. The sequence continues at coordinate 98,950,211 of OX941082.1, forward strand.
TAATAAGACATCAAAATAAGTGTCCTATTAGATTAAATCAAATAGGACTCATAAAGTAATGTGTCGTATTAGCCTTTTTAAAGGACGGGCCTCGGAAAGTGTCCCAAAAAAGTGTCCTATAAAGTCCTTTTTGTTGTAGTGACTTTTTAATTGCAAAAGAAATAAGAAAATAACTAATTAAACGTTTTTATTAAATCAAAAATTAATTTTTTAATTCAACTATATATATATATAGAGAGAGAGAGAAAGGATCATGAGAGAAGTTAAACATTTTGCGAGAAGGCGAGAAGTGTTTAATCATATATGATATCACGGCCTGTGGGTGTGCTTAATCATATATGATTAAACGTCTATGTATTGCCAATATAACATGTGTTTAATCATATGTGATTAAGCTTGCGTATCATATATGATTAAACACTTCTCGCCTTCTCGCAAAATGTTTAGCTTCTCGTTTGAACTTGCCCCTATATATATATATATATATATATATATATATCCACTAGTAGAGTGCTTGTGCAATGCACCGGATGAGCAAGATGTGAAATTTTTATGGCAAATAACAAATGAAAAGCTCTCGAGCATGTAAATCAGTTGGCAAAAGAGTTAAACGACTTTGCTCAAATACACATGAGGTCAATAGTTCAAACTTCACCAAAGATGAGAATTATGCACGAGTATTTGTCGTATATAGACATTATATAGTACTTCAATGAAACCATTTCAAACTCTTTGTATGTCAAACTTTTAGGTGTAGACAACAGTCCAAATTAACAGTTTCATTTAGAAAAACCGATAAATTTGCAACATGACCATTTTTAAGAAGTAAAAAGTAATTTTACATCTTCTTCCTTCTATCTTCATCATCCCCATTTTTCTAACTAAAAAATCAAATAACTTTTTTTCCAAAATTGAACTCAAAGCGAAAATCAATAAACCGAAAATTAAGTTTAAACACCTTAAATCTGATTAAATAAATTAATTTTTTTTTTAAATTAAAGCCCAAAATATATCAAAAATTAAACCAAAAAGTCAAAAACTAAATTTTGTCGACTAATTAATTCACCATAGACATTAGACAATAAGAAGCCTGGAAACCACACCCTTGAGGCCTTGGCATATGACATATATTTTGAAGGCTCGTCCAGTTATTTCAAAAATTCCATCCAAAATCTTCAAAATCCATGAAGATACAAAAACGACAAGCATAACTCATTTACAAAAATTAATATAACTTCACCTTGGTAACCATAAAAAGCTTCAAACTTTACCTCTAGCTGGTAATTGATAGCCAGAACCACTTCAGTAACCCATATAGCCTTCAGAGCCTCAATCTAAAATAAATCATATTTATACAAGATCAATTTATACAAATACTTTGATATAAACTTAATTTTCAAGAAAAAAGAAGGATACACAGATGATATTATCTAGGATGCACAGATAATAGATCATCTCTTTAGTGCGAACCAGGGAAATGCTCATTGTTAAACAAACTTCTTAGTACACAACCAAAACTTACTTCACAACCATTATACTTGTACAAAGGCTTAACCATAACCAGTGGCTTTTGACTTTCAAGTCACAGTATAAAAATATACCTATCCTCTCTAATTCTCCGCCTTTATGTCTTCCTTTTACTCCGTGATCAACATGTCAACCCCTTCAACACTCATTGGAAGTTGTAAACAACCAAAATCATGATTTCAGTGATCGATATAATAGCAACAAAGACTAAACAATTGCATTATATATTATAGAATCAAGAAACAACAATGTTATAAACCCCCTTTTTCTACCTTAAATAAAACAAGTCAGTACAAGTATGTAAGGATTCTATATTAAAGGTGTTGGTTCCAAAAAGTAATGGCAAAGGTAAACAAGTATTGTAGAAGGGGGGAGGGGTTGAATACAATACACAAAATTTTTCACTTAATTTAATTCGTTATTGATATAAAATCAAGAATTACACATAGAAAACTTTTAAGATTGTTGCGGAAAGAACATGTAAAACTATTCTAACAATATTTCACAAAGAAAATAAGAACACAACGATTAAAGTTATTAGGAAGAACAAGTTTGCCAAATTTTTGCTCGAGTGCTCTGAGATCTCTTTTTAAAAGCGTAACCTTGCATGAGAGGAGTCTTCACCTTTAAATACTACCATGTGCATTAATTGCATGAGGACACTTGTTATCTTGGGATTGAATGTCAGAGATGTCATCCAAAAAGACAAAGTATCATTTTTGTCTCAACATGAACAGAGTTGACCTAAGAATCTTGTTATAGACAACACCTGAAAATGGTCTAAAAGACAAACATCCTTTTTCTGAACCTTTGAAGAATGTCCCCATCATTCCATGATTTGGTGAAGATCTTATGTGCAAGAGGACAAAGGTGTTTACCTTTGTGTTAGAAGGAAGTTGGCAGATAGAGGACCAACCAATTTATAAAGATGAAATCGGCAGGTGGAATCTAACCGATAAGAGGGAATCGACTGAAGGCGGTCCTGCCGATTTGGAGAGCTCCATTTCGGCAGGAAGGATACCAGCCGATTGATGAGACTCAAATTGGCAGGTAGATAACTTGTTGTTGGAAGTTTATCTTAATCTGCATTTGATGATTTACTTCTTGCTGATTTCGGTTGGTCTTCGACTTCACCAATGTTTTGAAGCATGACAAAGCTATTCTAAAGAAACTTAAAATAATCTAAGTACAAGAGATGTTCAAATAATGCTAGTGGGAGTTGATGATCTGAAAAGGAGGTCATCTTCAAATCCTTGATTACCCAATAATCTCCCTCTATTTGATGATGACATCCAATACTTAGAAAAAAAATGAGTAAATAAATGAATAGTGCATTTTGACCCTATTGGGTTCTTTTTCACATAGTGTTATTGCACATATTTGTGGGATACAAGATCATGAAGATTGAAGATCAAAGCCAAGCAAGTCAAAGCTTAAAGTCAACTCTCAAAGTGAAAGTCAAAGTCATTGTAATAAGTCAAAGTCAAAGTAATTATGTTTTGTTTTCTTGTATTTGATAGATGGTATAAACAGTCCTTGTCTTTGTAATCTTTAAAAGAGGAGATTATTAGAGAAGAATTCAGATTGAATATTCTAGTGAGAGAAAGTAGAGAGAGAGTGACTGTAATCTGTGGAGTTTTTAATCAATGACACGTGATTAAGAAATTGTGTTCATCTTGTTATTTTGATTGTTTTGAATTAGAACTTGATAATTTGGGAATTAACAATTGGTATCAGAGCAAATCCAAGTTTGAAATCAAGAAAATATGAAGTCGCACTGTGTTCATTGGGTTGTAGATCAAATTTAGAATTTTTGTGTGAATTTGCGAGTTTCATTGGTTAGATTATGTGCATATAGGATAATAGATGAATCTTGTATAGGTTTGGTTCAGATTTGCACTGTAATCTTGGTTAATTTTGAGATTTTGTCATTCGAAGGTTCACGAGTTTAGTCGCACCGTGAAAGGATCAATTTGTATTTTTAAGCGATTCTTGGTGAAATTCAGTGATTGTATTCGATTCTAGGAGTGTTGGTGATCAAATTGTCAAAATCCCAGATCGAAATTCGAAGAATTGATGGATTTTTGAGCCAAACAGAATGATTTGTGTCGAAGATCTGAAGAACTCGCATCCTTCCCAAGAACTCGCATCAATAACTCGTATCATTGAAGGATTTCACATATTTGTTTTGCTTGAAAATTCTCACAAGTGTAGAATTTGCTTATGTGTGATATGAGAATTGTCTAGAATTCGCTCGTGTGAGTTATGTGAATTGACAGAATTCACATAGGTATTTTTACGAAAATTTTTCAGTGAAAAATCTTTCCAAGGCAAGAATTCGCATATTGCTTATGTGCGAAAAGTGAAAGAACTCGCATATCACTTTATACGAATTCCTAGAATTCGCATAAGAGTGAGATACGAATTCCTTAGAATTCACATAAGGGCATCATACAAATTCTCTACTGTAGAATTCGTGTGAGTTTGTCATGCGAAGAATTGTATGTGAATTCTTCTTGTATGTGAATTCTTATTTGATTGGTCTTGTGTGCGAATTCTTGTTAGATTTGTTTGTGTGCGAATTCTGATTTGACTTTGTCTACGAATTCAGTAGTTTGTGCGAATTGTGTGTGTATGCGAATTGTGTATGTAACAGTGTTGTGCGAATTCCATACTTGGAAATATTTGGAAATCTTATTTTCTGATTTTTTCTGTATTTTTCTGATTTTACTTGGACTAACGATCATTGTCAAGTTCTTGTTGTACTAATCAAAACAGGATGACTTCCAAAGATGCTCTCGCAATCGAAACTAATGAGAAACCTCCAATATTGTTTAAAGGTGAATATGAGCAATGGAAGGATTGTTTTATGGATTTCATTGATCGCAATATTTTGGGAGAATATATCATAATATCTCTGAAGGAAGGAAAGATGAAAACTCCAACAAAGACCTACATTTTTCTTAGGAAAAATGGAAAAACAGAACGAGAAGAGTACCCACTACCCCTTGAGGAATACACAGATGAGCAGAGATGGAGATATAAAGTTGACAAATTAGCCAAAGCTTTTATATTGCAAGGAATTTCAAATGAGATTTCTATCAAATTGGATAGTAAAAAGGCTACAGGAAAACAGTTGTGGGAACAACTTGAAAAGATGATGGGAGGATCTAAGATGTCATTAAAAGATTTGAAGACTGAGAATACGGAGCTGAAAAGAAAGATCTCTGAATTGGAAAATCAAATTGTCCAAATTCAGCAAGTGGATTCTGTTGGTACAAATAAGGAGATGATAAAGAGTTTGAAAAGTGATAATGAAGAGCTGATAAAGAAGATTTATGAGTTAGAAATACAAATTGCCAAAGAAAGATAAGAATTTGATAAATAAAAGAAAGAGTTTGCAAAGAAATTCTCAGAGTTTTCAAGGAAAAGCTTTGAAGAGAAGAAAGTTATTGAGCTTAAATGTTCCAAGCTTTCTCAACAAGTTACTGACTTTGAGAAAGTAATCATAATGGAAAGAGATAAGTTTGAGAAGGAGAAAAAGGCCATTGAACAGAAGAATGTTGGACTTTTTAAAGAGATGTCTGGTTAGAGAAAGAATGCTGAGAATGGTTTTGAAGAAGAAAGACAAATGTTTGAGACTGAGATTAAGAAGCTTACTGACCAGTTATTTGAACTATCCACAAGTGCACTAAAAGAGCAGAAAACGAAGTCTGAGTTTCAAGAAAAGATTGACCTGCTTGTTAAAGAAAGAGACAGATACTCTTCAAAGATAAAAGACCTCGAAGATATTGTTTCTAAGGTGGTGGTGACTGAGCACACGACTCCAGAGTCAAAAATCCACACACCTAGAAATGATCCAACTGACTTTAAAAGGACAACCTCAAGCTCACATCAAAGAACTGTTTCCTCAAAAAGGTCAGTTAACTCATTTGATCAGATTCGTTCTACTAACATTTTCTTTGATAAAAATGTAGATGGTTCATATACATTTAGAAGAAGAAGAAGAAAGTATGAAGAAGATAAACTGGTCTGGAAAGTGAAACCAGTTGATGATGAAAAGAATGATAAAAAGAAGGATGAGAAGAAAGGAAACAAATCATTTATACATGCATCACAAGCAAAGAAGAACAATGTGCGGAAAGGTAAACCTGATTTTGCTTACTCGTGAGATTAATTAATCAGGTTGTCTAAAAAGAAATATTGTTCTTACTGTTGTACTTATGATTTTGCTCATAAAACTAGTGATCATTATTGGTATGGTTCTTACTCAATTACTCATAATAGAACTGCAACTCACAAACATGGACCCAAATACCAGTGTGTACCAAAGCCAAAAAATGATTATGTGTTGCAGGCACCTCAAGTCAAGAGGGAGTAAAAGAACAAGGCTTCTGAATATTACAGTTCAGGACCCGTACCTAAATGATAAGGAGTTTGACTTCTAAACGCAATAGTTTAGGACTCGTACTTTAACGAACAAAAGATATTATAATCCATGTTGAACGAGATTGTACTCCGATACATGAACGAGAAGATCAACCTTCAAGGGAGAGTACATATTTTTCCTGATGCATAATTTCAGGGGGAGTATATGACTTCTGATTACATCTTATCAGAACTCGTACATTCAAAGTTTTCCTGCTTTATGTCATTTTATTTTTCAATAAATGTTGTGAATAAAGCTCTATACTTTCACAACTTTGTGACTTTTGCATAATTGACAGAGAGCTTAATCGATCATATCTAATATGATTTAGAGCTGACTTGATGAGATTTAAGACTGAGCAAAAAGGTTTATTTCTAATCTTATTCTCATACGTGTCTGAAAGAAGGACAACTTTCAGATATGAAAACTTGTTCTTAAATGTTCAAACCACTTCTGATTCTTAAAAAGATTTCATGAATATAGAAGTGAGATTTTAAATGTTTTCATGTTATTTGTGCTTCAATGATATACAAACCGTGTGTTTCCAAAGATAAATACTTGTGTTTTATCTTTTCCATATACTGTCAAGTATTCACACACACCGATTTAATTTTTGTTGAAAATGTTATCACCATGTTTCAAATTGAACAAATTTTTCGATGGTGATACACCCCGCTTGATATTCAAAGTTTGAGCGTGATTTCATTTCAAAATGTTCTTTCAAGAGTGTCTATATTTTGATTCGTATAGGCTGTATCCAATTTTTGCTGACTTAAGTCTTAATTGATAAATCATTCAGATATATTGATCTTTTTCATACAATGTCATATTTTCAAACAAGTTTCTTGTATTCATTTCATTCATCCAATATACTTGTTTTTGAAAAATTTCAATGTTTAAAATGCTCAAATCTTCATGATTATCTACGAGCATACACTTATCTGACTTGTATTTGATATTGTGCTTTAACTGCAAAGTTAAACCATTTTTGAGCAACATGTTCTTATAGGACAACATGGGTTCATTGTGTGAGGACTTAACTGAAACTTCTATGGATTCACGTTAACCAGTGTTTCCAACCCATGAAGTTAATCCTTGAGCGATCGAATGTGTGAAGAGTTAAAATACTGAGTGTGGGTTGAATGATGAGGTAAAATGTAAATGAGAGTTTGGTTAGACGCGAGCTTAAAGTTTAAAAGAAAGAGGGTGAGAGAACAGAGTAAAAGAATATCAAACTTTGCACCAACTTTTTCTGAGCCGGGCAGCCACATTTCTGATTGTTTCACAATTCTTTGGTGAACATCATTGAATCAGGAAACTAGCCCATGGCAACTCTTGATTAAAACCCCACCGGCTATTCACTTTCTTCTAAAAAAGAAGATGTTTCATATTTCGAGGGGAAGCAACACATATACTATCTGGTTTTCATTTGAAAAATCTGGATATTGAAAAAAAGGAAGTCTTCCCCACCTTCGCACTTCGATCATGCACAATAGAGTCTATGTTTAACTATTGTTGTCTCATTGGTTTACAGAATTTTGAGCCTTATAAAAGCAATAATCTGTGATTAATTCTTTCAAACACAAGCACGTACACACAAAGAATTTGTTTTTTTGTTAAAACGTTCATAGAATAAAATTTGATGATTGAATGGAAGACCTGGGGGAGTGAACATCACAAAAGCTCCTTTCTAATGTGTATTCGTTACACACAGGTACTTTATGTTACTGACAGGCATTTTAACTGATTCATTTGTTGATTCAGGTGTTACACGCATATTTTGTCTGAATTTGCAAAGCTTCGGATGATTATCTTTTTGGATCGATAAATGGTCAGAGGCTCTTGTGGAAAAGATCAATGGTCAGGCAGATTCAGTGACATTTCTTGTGGAAATTTTGATGATTTCATGCTTCCAATCATCAAAAAGGGGGAGACAGAATAAAGAAATGTAATAGATGGGAGACAGAATCAAGAAATGTTTGTGAAGTGATCAAGAATTGTCAATTTGAAGAAAGATTGCTGAAGTTTGTTCAAAGCTGAAAGAGATATTTCAAATATTTCTGAAAAGTGAGGAAAGATTACTGAAATTTTTCTTTCAAACCTTGGAGAGATTGTTCTGAGTATAAAAAGGGGAGATTGCACTTCTTTGCTTATGTTTATTTCTGAAGATGATCTGAGTTGACAAGAATTCTACAAAGAGGGAGATTGTAATTTTTGTGCTTCAAAGAGGAGATAGTCTGTGTTGAACAGAAAAGAGGGAGATTACACAGATTGAACTTAAAGGGGAGATAAATTCTTAAAGATCTTCAATGCAACGAAAGGGGGAGATTGTATTTCAAAATCTTTTAGAGATGATCTTGAATCCAAAGGGGGAGATTGTTAGTGTACATATTTGTTGGATACAAGATCATGAAGATTGAAGGTCAAAGCCAAGCAAGTCAAAGCTTAAAGTCAACTCTCAAAGTGAAAGTCAAAGTCATTGTAATAAGTCAAAGTCAAATGAATTGTGTTTTGTTTTCTTGTATTTGATAGCTGGTATAAATAGTCCTTGTCTTTGTAATCTTTAAAAGCGAAGATTATTAGAGAAAAGTTCAGATTGAATATTCTAGTGAGAGAAAGTAGAGAGAGATTGACTGTAATATGTGGAGTTTTTAATCAATGACATGTGATTAAGAAATTGTGTTCATCTTGTTATTTTGATTGTTTTGAATTAGAACTTGATAATTTGGCAATTAACACATAGTCAATTCTTTTTGGATTTTTTAAGGTATCCGACATTGACAGGTATAAATGAATGAAAGAATAAACTATTTACAATATATATTAAAAGAAAATTGCACTTGTATTGATGTCAAAAGTTTGAGTACAAGATAAGGAAAAATTACAAGTATAATTCAAAGTAGATAGAAAATATACTAAGATTCTTCGAAAGGATCTTCATGGACGTATCCCCTCTTCTTCAACTCGTCGGTGACTGCCTTGAAGAGAGGAACTGCATAAGGCCCTATAGGAATGATTTGAAGAATCCCAACAAGGAAGAGACTGTCGACTATATGGATCTGTCAGATCTGAAGAAGCGATGGCTGAAGCCATCATTAAAGAAGATACCATATGTCCGCTCGAGGATTACCAAGGTGGAAGGTTGGTCCACAAGAGTAGGGAAAGAAAGATCAAGGTTGGAGACCATCGGGACGTTTCCTTCCTTCACCATTTCCTAGAAGATACCTTCTTTCTTCACCGATCTTGTTATCCCAGTTTAATCTAGTTGATTAACAATCACAGAAAACAATATAGATCAAGAGATATAAGATCAGAATAACATACCAATCTCTTGAATAAACAGTTAAACCTTGTGTGTTCTTGATACCCTTGAATACAGAGAAAACAACTACCTCTCTCTAAACAATAATTATGATAATGATAATAATGAGAGAATTCAACCTAAAACTAAACTAATCAAAACATTAAATACCAGGCCTAATGCCTAATGGGCTTTGCTAAATGCTAAGCGGGCTTGAGGCCCAATAACTAATAACTATTAGCTTATTACACAATAAACCCTTTAACTTTAACTATCAAACAATTGCAATTTAAACCATTAACTTTAACTTTAATCTTGAATACAATTTATGATCCAACAATCTCCCCCTTGGATTCAAGATTAAAAAAAATTTGCAATTGTCTTCAGGTCTTCACTTGTCTTCTCTTTTCTTCAGATATGATGTTGATAGCTTCAAAACTTGATATCTTTAAATAGTCTTCAAATCTTCAAATATTTCTTTGAATTAAGTGTCAAATAAGTTCAGACACTTTGATATCTTTGAAAATCTTCAGCAGTCTTAAGATTATATTCTCCCCCTTTTTGATGAGCGGTGAGAATCATCATCATCAAAACATATCAAAACAATCTCCTCCTTTGAATATGGTCATCATGTAACGAGCCCTGTATGGAAATAAGAGCAGTCTTCCCAGACGGAAAAAGTGATTATTTCAATCTTTTCAGATTCAAATAGTCAGTAGTAACCATTTAAATCTTTGCAAATTCAAACAGTTTAAGAATTGTAACCCTGAATCAACAAATGACTCAGTTAGAATGCCTGTCAGTAACACAAAGTTACTGAGTAACACAAAGTTACTAAATAAGGAGCTGGTTTGATGTAGACTCCCCAGGTCTTCCATTCAATCATCGAATAACACATGGTTACCTATGAACGTTCTGACAGAAAACAAATTTCTGTGTGCTCGTGCATGTGTATGAAAAAAATTAATCACAGATGATTGCTTTTCATATCGGCTCAAAGTATGTAAACTTGTTGAGACAACAACAAATTATACAAAGACTCAATGTGCATGAGAAAGGGTTCGAAGGTGGGGCAACTTTCCTTCTTTTTCAATATTAGTATCTTCCAAATGAAGAACCAATAGCGTATGTGTTGCTTCCCCAGAAAATGTGAAACATTCTCTTTTTGAGAAAAGAATGAGTAACTGGTGGGGTTGTATGAAAGAGATGGCATGTGCTAGTTGCCTAGTTCAATGATGGTCACCAAAGAATGTAAACCAATCAGATTATGTGGCTGCCCAGCTCAGAAAGAAGTTTGGTGCAGAGTTTATTATTTTTTTACTCTGTTCTCTCACCCTCTTTCTTTTAATGCTCACTTCTAACCAATCTCTATTTTCCATTTTACCTCTTCACACACCATCACTCAATTCTTTTGACCCCTCTCCCCTCAATCACTCAGGGAATACTTCCTGGGTAGGAGACACTGGTTAACGTGAATCCATAGAAGTTCTGTTAAGTTTTCACACTGAATCCCATGCAGTTTCCTAAAGGAACATGCTATTCAACAGTCTTTTGGACATGTAAGCACAAAGAAATACAGTTACACATGAAGAATAAAATATTGGAGAAGTCAAAACAGTTGTGTTTGATGATGCAATTCTCCCCCTCAAACTAAAAGAGTTTGACAATTAAGCTCTAAGGAGTTTTTCACTTAAGGTCTTTGACAATTAAGTTCCCCCTCAACTGAAGATATATATATATATATATATATATATATATTTATCAATATAAAGCAGAAAAATAAAGCACTGAAGTGCGGGTTCTAATCTGATGTGATTAGAAGCCATACTCCGTTGTGGTACGGGTTCTAAGCTGATTTACTTAGAAGCCTTTGTTCTTTCTCCCCCTTAAACCTTGGGTGCCTGCAACACAGATTTAGCTTTTGGGTACCCACTGGTATTTGGGTCCTAATGGGTTAGTTGCAGTTCTAGTGGGAGATATGAAGTAAGAACCATACCAGTTATTCACATAATCTTTTCTTACAAAATCATTTGAGCCACAGTAGGAACAACTAATTTTCTTTTTTGCTAACCTGATCAATTGATGGGTTGTGTAAACCAGATCAGGTTTGCCAAAAGTTTTACTTTTTGTAGCATAGTTCCATTTAGCATTTGATGTATGCACAAATGATTCTTCTTTCTTCTTCTCCTCCGAGGATCCTTTAACTCTCCAGATCCAGTTTCCTCTTTCTTTCTCATCATCCCTTCTCCAGAAGCTTTTCTTTTGAGACTTAGTCTTCTTGAAGTTACTTGAACCATCAACATTTTTGTCATAGAAAAGGTTAGAAGGAAGAATCTGATCAGTAGATTTAGAAGTAAGACAATCATCTACATCATAGAAAGGATTATAGAAAACATTTGAAAAATGTGAACTTGAAGCTGTTTTTAATGAACTATCTGAATCAGCTAGATCATCTCTTGGTGATTGAGCTATTGACTCTGGCGTCTTGTGCTCAGTTAGCTTCACCTTGAATACGATCTCTTCAAGTTCCTGTATCTTTGAAGACAAACTGTTTCTTTCCTTTTCAATCAGATCAAACTTCTTATGCAACTCAGATTTTGCATTCTTCTCCTTCATGATGTTTGTTGACAATTCAGATAGCTTTCCTGTCAGCTTGGCTATCTCGGTCTCAAATATTTTCTTTTCTTCAGAAAAGTCTTTATTTATATCCTTCAGATCAGCTTTGTTCTTCTCATTCTCATCCTTTTCTCTCTCTAGAATGATAACCTTCTCAAAGTCTGAAACTTGTTAAGAAAGCTTAACACATCTAAGCTCTAATGATTTCTTCTCTTCAAAGGCTTTTATGGAGAAATCAGAGAATTTCTTAACAAATTCTTTTCTTTCTTTCTCAATCTTCAACATCTCATCTTGAGCTATTGCATTGTCTTTGTCTTGGGTTGCATTTTCTTTCAGCATATCAATCTCAATCTCAACCTCAAGACTGAAGACTTTATCTTTCAAAGAGTCTCTTTCAACAAAGATTCGAGAATTTGTCTTTCTAAGTTCTTCAGATGTCTTTCTAGCAATGTTTGCTCTTCTTTGAAGATCATCAAGCTCTCTTTGCATTGCATCCTTCTTTGACCATGTAGAAGTTGAGTTAAGATTTTTTACTTCAGCTTGAAGATTTAAAATCTCTTTCTCTTTCGACTCAATAATTCCTGCAAAATTAATCTTTGAGTTAGAGATACATTCTGAGCAAACAAAATCTTTCTCAAAGTCTTTATCATCTTTCAACTTATTTATTTGATCAAGAAGAGATGAGTTCTGAATGTTCAGATTTTCATTCTCATCTTCTAGTGCTGGAATCTCTGGCATATATGCTAAAGCACAGTCTCTCTTCGTTAGCACCGTAATTCCCTTCTCGTCTGTGTAAGGCATGATAATATCTGTACCACTTAAATCAACTAGATGAGATCGTTAGAATCAAGATAGAATAAAGACTACACTTAAAAACTTTCAGAAATTTTTTTTCCCAAAAATAATTAAATGCAGTACTGCACAGTATAATTAAATACAGAGTAATACTGAAAATAAGAAAATTTTGATCCCGAACAGAACTTTGTCCCCCTTCGCAGACTTAACACGGGGGTCCCGCTAGTAACGGGTGGCACAAAGCAGGGATTCTCGCGGGCAGTGTGTCACGCAAAGTAAGGTTTGCATGAGCCTTGGGTCGCGCAAAGTAGGGTTTGCGCGAGACGGCACTGGCGCAAAGTGATTGTCGACCGGTAACTTGCTTGGACCGGTAACTTGTTCGACCGGTATGTTGTTCGACCGGTAACACGTTCGACCGGTAAGATGAACGACCGGGAAACTTCTTCAACCGGTATAGGTGTTGGTCCGGTATGGGCTGTGGACCGGTAGTGAGTTCGACCGGTATTGGTCTTGACCAATAATGAGAACGGACCGATAAGAAAAGATCGACCGGTATAAGATATTGACCGGTAAAATGCTTTGACCGGTAAACTTCCTTCGACCGATAATCTGTGGTCGACCGATATAAAGTGTTCAACCGGTGAGGTGCTATGACCGGTAAAGGTATGGACCGATAGTGATGTTCGACCGATAAACTGTATGACCGATAAAACTATTCGACCGATATTCAATTGGACCGATAAAGTATATTCAGGTCGACCGATAAGTTGTTCGACCGATATGTTCTTGATTCAACCCAGAAACTCAGAGAACTCGATGATCAAAAATAGAAACCGATTCAGAACACAAATTCAATTGCAAAAATCAGACTCTAGTACCCACTAACAGACATCGATCAACATTCAATCAAATTTAATAAGTAAAAATCACTTTTTATTACTTGATTTTAAGAACAAAGAGTCGGCTCCTTTATGAACCCAGAAAACACAAAATCAATAAATTCAATCACTTGATAATTATCAATGCAATTAATAAATCAGATAGTGTTCAATAACGCAAAACACACCTTATCATATCAATTTCAAGCATAATAACACATTAAATCATGAACTTGATTTTCACTTGATGAACCCAGAAAAAAAATCGATGAACAGTAAATCGCGTGAATAGTAATCGATGAATAGTAATATCAAGAAAATTTTGATTCTTTAGGCTCTGATACAGTCAGGATCGAAACTCAAACAAGAATTTAACACAAACTCAGAAACAATGTTAAAGAAGTTGCGGAAAAACACTTTAACAGAAAATCAATGAAACAGTATATAGGACTCAAATCACAAGTTATATTAATTCAACTTGATGATTACACACAAAACCTCAATCTGTTGAACAGGCTCAACAGACGTTCTATATACTTCTCTATAGAAAGGATCTAAACTATTCTTGAGGTTAATTCTCTCTAAACAAAACGTATGAATAATTGTTAATTCTAACAAAGACTTCTATACTATATATACAGAGTTGATTACAAGATAATTATCAAAATAAAATTGATCTTCAGTATCAATACCATAATTATCTTCATCCTTATCTCCAGCTCATCTTTATCTTCAAGTCTTCTTTATCTTTAGAAACAACACTAATCTTCTTTTAGCAGTATTAATCATTGAGCAGTACTAACCATGCTTGCAGTAGTAATTTTCAACAGTAGTAACTATTAGCAGTACAAACTCTCCAAGCAGTACTAACTATTCAAGTAGCAGCACTAACTTTTCAAGCAGTATTAATTCTACTAGCAGTATTAAAATTACAAGCAGTAGTAATACATCTCAACTAGCAGTAGCATCCATCCTTAGCATATTCAGACCCAACAATCTCCCCCTAACTTCACTTTTCAGAATGAGAAGTTAAGTTCTTCATTATAAGGTCTTCATGATGCTTTCAACACTTCTTCTCAGTTGCCCAGATTTGGATCCAGTCCCAGACTTTGATAATTCTTCTGACTACTATCCTGGCCATTTCTGAATCCTTTGAACATATAAGCTTTGCATTCAACATACCTTGCAACTTGGCTTTGCTGTGATCATAGATTTTATCCACCAGGTAGTACTCATGATAAGCTCTGTCTACAGTGATGACATAGACTCCACACCTTTCAAACAACATTCAATTTTCTATTCTTTGGAATTTATTCTCCAGACGCAGATCTCTGACCACATGTTGAACTCTGCTAGGATCAAACATCATGCATAAGTACTCCATGGGTAGTCTTATTAAGCTCATTCCTGCTTTTGTCAATTCCTCTTCATACAAGCTCATTCCAACCTTAAACATTTCTTCTAGGTCTGATCTGGAACAACTTCTGATGATTTTTCCCCAAGTAGAGTAAACCTCATACTTGTCTCCCATCCTTTTAATCCTGAAGTATTTCTTCCTTTGATCTTCCAGGATATCCCAATGGATAATTTCAGGAGCTTGGACTGATATTGGGTCAGCTTGTACTGGATCTTCATCTGTCACTGTCATGTACAAGGACTTGGACTGCTCTGGATTCTGCTCTGGCTCTGATAAAAGTTCATCAATAGGTTCTGCTTCTGCTTCTGCTATTTCTTCTTCAATTCTTGCCCTTTTTGCCTTTGGCTTGGTGGCAATAGTTTTCTTTCTTTTGATTACTCCAATTTGATGAGCCAATGTCTCTTCTTTCTTTTCTTCTTTGTTTTCCTTGACAGGAGTTCCTTCTTCACTTTCTGGGAAGGGTTGTTGTATATTGAGATCATGCCTCTCTTTCATCTTCCTTTCAGTTTCTTCCCTTTGAGTGGAGTCCCCTTTTAGTTTGGCCATCTCCTTCTGGTAAATTTCTTCAAGCTTTCCAAAAGATATACTTGTAAACATTCCCTCAGGAACTCCAATAGCTCCTTTCAGGAAGTTTATCATCTTCCTTCTTTCTTGGTTTGCTAAGTATGTCTTGGAAGGTTGTCTTTGTCTAGTCTTCAGTGGTAGCCTTTGCCTTGAAGCCTTATTTGTGACTTTCTTAGCAGTAGCTGCAGACTTCAGACTCTTTTGATATTCTTCATTCAACTTTTTAGCCATATCCAATGCAAGCTCTCTGTCTTTGGCAGATTGAATTTCTTCCTCCTTTTCCATCTTTTCTTGAAGCTTTTTGGCCACTTCTTCATCCAACTCAATCTATTTCTGTTTCTTCAATGGTTGCTCAGATTCAACCATCGTCTCCTTTCTCTTCTTCTTTGCATCATCCACACATATCTTTTTTTTTTCTGATCTGATCCAACTTCTTTGATTACCACTCCCTTAGCCTTTGGAGTAGCTTTGGGAGTGTCAAGCTTTGCCTTCACCAATGTTTCAGCAATTTCTATCTCTTTCCTGGATAATTCTGTTTCTGCTGCTGGAGAAGTTTCTACTTCTGTTGTAGTTACTGCTGCTGGTGTGGTTTCTACTTCTTTTGCTTTTTCTGCTGCTTTGCTACTTTCTGATTTTGTACCCAACTCCCCCTCAAATACAGAACTTTGTTTCTCCCCTTCAGCTTGTCTCTCCCCCTTGTTGAAAGCATCTTCCCTTTTCTTCAATACATACTGCTTTCTTTTCTTTTTCTGCACCAACCTCAGAACCATTTTCTTTAGTTTGGTAATCTGCACTTGTTGAGACAGTATCACCAGTTTCATCTCCTCTATATCAGCACCCTGTTTGATGACATCAAGATTGATATTTCCTATAGTTTCCATCAATTCATCATAGTTATATCTGTCCTCACCTCCTTTGGTGTGTTGACCACCCTTGAAGGATCCTTGGATCTTTTAGTAGAGGTCTTCTGCCTAGCATAAGCAGCCTCTACCCCCTTGGTTTCTTGGCACCTGGGACCTTTGGATGATTGCTCACCCAAAGTTGCCGTGGGGAAGGTCTTAGGAATGTTCACACTGTCCTGCTCTGCACTTTGTGCAAAGTCAGTAGTGTGAGCCTCACTGCCCACATGCTCAACCTGCTCTTTAGTGAGCATCTTCTTGGGGTTGGGAGACACCCCTGTGGTTTCCCTATCGATATTCTCTAATGGAGAATGCTCCATTAGAGGGCTTGAAGGCTGTGGGAGTGAAGGTACCAGAAGGGAAGGAACATTCTTTACCTTTTTCCTTATATAGATTTTGGTGATGGGGGATGTGGGCTTTTCCATAGGAATCTGAGGATGATTACTAGAAATGAGTGGTGTGGGTAGGTCATCAGTTTGGTTGTCAGATGAGGGCTTTGACACTGATGCCTCACCATGGGAATGTGACACACCCATCATTGTAGAGAACAATGGGGTGTCTTGGCCAGAAAAGTCCTTGGAGGGCCTTTTCATGTTTGAGAATACCTTCTCTTTGGGAGGTTTTGGTACATACACCTCTTGAAAAGAGGGTAGATCCGTCAATTCCTATAGTATAATCTCTTGTACAAACCTGGGATACATATAAAAGCTTTTGGATTTGGTATCCAGGTTTGACATAAAATCATTGAAAATCATTTGTGAGAAACTAAACTTTCTAGAGGTAGCTAAGCAGACCAAAGCATAAGCTAAGGTACTGCTAAACTCACTCCATCCAGTTGTTTTTCGTGAAATGCAATGTTGTATGGTATGAACAAAAAATCTCCACTGTGGTGAAAATCTGTTCTTGAAAAACTTGAATACATCAGTGGGACCTTCATACCCCATATTACTAAGAGTTTGGAAAAGATCTTCCTTAGGTAAAGAGGTTAAACCTGAGGCATCATCTAAGCGTAGATGGATGCGAATAGACTCCTCTGTGATGGTCAGGGTTTTATCACATACCCTTGTTTTGATGACCTGATTGCCCTCTTCAGATTGAATAGCAGCATTGGCCCAGAACTGCCTTTGATGTTCCACATAGATTGTGGGATTGACAGTTAGAGCGTGGGCGATGTGTGAGGATTTGAGGAAATCTACTATGGCATGGAAACCTTCAGCTTGCTTTGGTTTCTGCAACATGGCAAGCTCGTTGTGTTCATCAAAGAATGCTCTTCCTGCCATCGTTTTGGTTAATTCTAGCGTTCGAATCGTGAATGGGGTTGACACTGGTAAGCAAGAAATCGAGAGAGAGAAAAAGAAGCAATGGAAGTTCAAAGAGCCGTTTGTATTTTGGTGGTCACAAGGGGTATTTATATAAGGAGGGTTTCAGTTAGAAGCAGTACTAAGTACCCTAGCAGTATTAACTAACTCGCAATATTAACTCATATTAGCTGTAGTAACACATACTGGCAGTACTAACATGGACTAGCAGTATTAACACAGACTAGAAGTATTAACACATACCAGTAGTAGTAACACTGATTAGCAGTATAAATAAGGCAAGCAGTAGTAACTTTGCATTGGCAGTATAAACCACCTAGCAGTAGTAACCATACTTGACCATTTTTGAAAAGTTATGATGAGTAATATAGCGAGCAATATTAACTGATTTAGAAGTACCAAGTATTCATTTGAAACAATCTGAAACACTGAAACACACAAGGTTAGTAGCACCATGCACAATACAATATGAGAAAGTAGACAGGAAGGAGTCTATACAGGTACATGAGACAAAATATAATAGGCTTATTCAGAGTTTATCATGCCCACACTTGTGACCAAAAATGTGAATCTACCCACATCAAAAGATTTATGAATAGATCAGTAAATTGGTTACTTGTATGAACTTTCACAACCTGAATTAGCTTCTTTTCATTACAGTCTCTGATAAAATGATACCTGCTGTTATCTATGAAGATTGGAGTGTGAAGAAAGGTCATACCATAGTACAACATTTGATTCTGAATCCAGAGTACTTGAGAACAGCAGCTTGCAGCAGCTATGTACTCTGCTTCTGTTGTAGATGTGGAAACTGTGGTTTGTTTCTTGCAATGCCATGATACTAGTCTTGCACCCAAAAACTGACATCCCCCTGAAGTTGACTTTCTATCCAAATTTGCACCACCCAAGTCACTGTCTGAATAAGCAAGTAGGTCAAATGGTGAGTCATGAGGATACGTCCTTTGAGATATCTGAATATCCTCTTGACTGCTTGAAAGTGTGACTGCTTAGGCCTTACTTGAAATCTTGCACACACACAAACAGGAAACATGATATCTGGTCTTGAAGCAGTGAGATACATGAGGGAGCCAATCATGGATCTGTAGTGATGAACATCCACATCCTCCCCCTCAAGATCTGCAGTGATCTGTTTGTGTGTCTCCATGGGTGTGCTTGCAGTCTTTGAGTCTGAGAAACCAAACTTATTAAGAATGTGCTGCACATATTTGGATTGACTTATAAATATCCCATCTTTCTTCTGCTTAACTTGTAGCCCTAGGAAGAAGGTAAGTTCACCCATAGAACTCATCTTGAATCTCTTGTGCATCAAATCTTCAAAATCTCTGCACATTTGATCTTTTGTGGATCCAAAGATAATATCATCCACATAGATTTTCACTATTAGGATGCCCTTCTTCTTCCTCTGAATGAACAGAGTCTTGTCTATGATTCCTCTTTGAAAACCATTTTCGAAGAGATAGGTAGACAGAGTGTCATACCATGCCCTTGGTGCTTGATGTAGCCCATAAAGTGCCTTCTTCAATTTGTATACTCTGTCAGGATAATTTGGATTCTCAAATCCTGGAGGCTGACAGACATACACTTCTTCTTCAATTCTTCCATACAGAAAAGCACTTTTTACATCCATCTGGTAGACTTTGAACTTCATGAAAGAAGCATAGGCTAAAAATAGCCTGATTGCCTCTATCCTGGACACTGGTGCAAATACTTCTTCATAATCAATACCCTCTTCTTGAGTATACCCTTGTTCCACTAGTCTGGATTTGTTCTTTATTACTATTCCTCTATCATCTTTCTTGTTCCTGAAGATCCATCTTGTGCCAATTGCTCTGTGTCTTTTTGAAAGATCCACCAGATCCCATACATCTTGCAGTACAAACTGCAGTAGCTCCTCTTGCATTGCTTCTATCCAGCTTGGATCCTTCATTGCATCAAATGCCTTTTTGGGTTCAACCTGTGATAGAAAGCAAGATAATAAACCTGATTGTAGATCTTTCAATCCCCCCCTATCTTGCTTTGTTGCCTTGTGATCATTGGAGAATTGATGTCACCAATCACTAATTGAGGAGGATGATTCTTCTGAGTTCTTGTAGCATTGACAACCTCCTCATTAAGATTTACTTCAAGATTGGTGTCATTCTTTTCTGGAGTGCTTCCACCATACACTAAAGAATCATCATTTGTGTCTTTTTCTTCCAAAACTGGCATCTCAGGACCTTTGATTCCTGAATCTGAGGGTTGATCTTCCTTTTCACCTCTGTCCTCTTCATTCTGAGCTGGTTCAGTGTCCTTTGAATCTGAATTATCTTTCTTATCTTGGTCACAGAATTCAACAGGATCAGCAGTAGGTGTTGGGAACAACACAAACTCTTGTCTTTGTACTTGTGCCTTTTCTGTCCCTGTTCCTGCATTATGCTCATCACTGAAACCCAAAGAATTAGTCAGTGAATCAATTTCAAATAGCCAATCAGGACTTGAACCAAGTTGATTTGGTCTGTTCTCATTGCATTTGACATTGTCACTCTACTCAATAATCCTAAAAGAGGTGTTAAAAACTCTGTAGGCCTTACTTTGAGATGAGTAACCAACAAGAAACCCATCCTCAGCTTTGCTATCAAACTTGCCTAGGTGAGTTTTGGTATTGAGAATTGTGCAAGGACACCCAAATGGTTTGAAAAATCCAATAAAAGGTTTCTTCTTTTTAAAAAGCTCATAGGGTGTCTTGTCTTGAGATTTTACTACTAGAACTCTGTTTTGAACATAGCAGGCAGTATTAACTGCTTCTGCCCAAAAAGTAATTGGAAGTTTTGAATCTGCCAACAGAGATCTAGCAGCTTCTATCAGAGTCCTATTTCTCCTTTCAGCAACACCATTCTGTTGAGGAGTGCTAGGAGCACTGTATTGTCTCTCAATGCCTTTTTCCTCACAGAAGCTGTTTAGGTCACTATTTTTGAATTCAGTTCCATTATCAGACCTAATGACTTTAACTCTTAGATTTGTTTGGTTTTCAACTCTAAGAACAAAGGATTTGATCAGTCCACTTGTCTCATCCTTTGTCCTCAGAAAATAGACCCAAGTGAATCTAGAGAAATCATCAACAATAACTAAGCAGTAGGATTTCTTACCAATACTCATCACATTTGTAGGGCCAAACAGATCCATATGCAGTAAATTAAGAGGTGAAGAAATTGTATTTATCTCTTTGGACTTATGAGAAGTTTTATGTTGTTTGCCTTTAAGACATGCAACATAATGATCATCACATGAAAATACCTTTTGTGGCAAACCTCTTACAAGGTTGTTTTTCACAAGTTTGTTCATTGTTTTAAAGTTCATGTGACACATCCTTCTGTGCCAAAGAGATGGTTCATCTACTGAAGCTTTTGAAAATAAACAATTTAGAGATGAATAAGAAACTACACTCTCCAAGTCTAAGCAATAAACATTGTCCTTTCTAGGAGTTCTAAGTAGTATCATACTTTCATCAACTACCTTAAACCCTAGAGCAAGGATAATACATTCAGTATCATTGAATAATATGCTCTGTTTCTTGTCACAGACCTGTGATACACTTAACAGGTTGTATCTCAATTGCTCAACATAGTATACATCCTCAAAGATCATCTTACCTTTTGACACATTACCTTTTCCACTTATCCTACCACCTGCTGGATTATCACCAAAAGCAACATGTCCTCCATCAATTCTTTTGAAGTTTTGAAGGCAGGCCATGTTACCTGTCATGTGCCTGGAACAACCACTATCAACATGCCAAATGCTCCTTCCCTTGAGCTGTTGGTTGCCCTGCACATTTAATAAAGCAGTTAGTTTTTAATAGGAACCCAAGCCAAAGTGGTCTTGGGTTTTCCATTCTCATCAACATATTCATATTCAGATTGGATGAGATTATCACACTGAGAAATCTTATTGCTTGAATACTTTGTCACAATAATGGGTCTGTTACTAGAAGCAGTACTAACTTGATTGGTAGTACTAACTTTGTTAGCAACACTAACATCATTAGCAGTACTAATTTTGTTAGCAGTACTAACTGAGTTAGCAGTAGTATTGTTTGCAGCAACATTATTTCTGTCAACAGTACTATTAGAAGTAGCAGTACTAAGAGATTTCTTTACTTTTGGAACCCAAACCTGGACAAAGTTGTTTGCTGTCTTTTTCTTTAAGTTACTCCTTGGCTTATTTGGAGTATTTTTCTTTGAATTAGCAAACTTATTCTGAACATGAGATTTTATAGGTGCCCTTCTCACATTCTCAGCCATATGATTCCTTATTTGCTTCCTATAGCCAACAGGATTTTGTATATTTCTTTGAAAACTGATCCTTTGGTTAATAGGATTGAAATAATAGTGTTTGGCTAGATGATTTAGCTTGCCATATATAATACAAGGTTTGGGTCTGTTAATTTTTCTCAGATCAATTCCTTGTTTTAATGCCCACTGATTATTTCTATTTCTTTGATTTCCCCTTGTTTTATCATGTTTTTGGGGCTGATTCTGTTTACAAGTACAGGGATTAATAATAGTAGTTTGCATGTAATGAACTCCCTGTGCCTTTCCCTTCCCTCTCTCAGAGGTCTCAGATTTTACATTCTTAGCAGTCTCTTCCCCAGACTTTACTTTCTCACTCTTGACAAAAGGTTTACCCTCTCTTTCATTTGTCAGTATGTGGTTTTCTAAGGGAATAACTTTATGGTCTTTCTCCTTCTTACTCTCAGAGTCCTCTTCTTCAGAATCTGCCTCAATCACTACTTTGTCTAAAGGATCTACTTCAGTGGCTCCTTCAGGTAATTTCTTCTTGTCCTGTCTTTCTAAGAGATCAGAGGTGGGAGGAATATAGTTATTGTTGTATGGTGGAGGTGTGGTGTTGTAGCCTATTCCTCTTCTAAGTTTGTCATGGACTTGAGTTTTTAAAAGTAAGTCCATTGCTTTAGAAGCATTGGAATATTTCTCAATGTCCAGCTTTGCTTTCTCAAAATCACTCCTTATCTTCTCACATTCCTCTTCAGACTTTTTAAGCTTAACCTCTAACTGATTTTTCTCCCACTTCAAGTAGTTTGTATCATAGGAATGTTGAAGTTCATTAGCCTGGTAAGACTTAATTTGTTCTTCAAACCTCTCATCAATCAGAACATACTCTCTTCTATCTTTCTCTAACCTTTTAAGGTCGTCACACATACTCTGATTGTGATCCCTGTACTTTTTAACAGTTTCAATACAGGTTTTAGAGCAAAGATTAGAAGTTACCTCTGTGGGAATATCAGTAATTGCTGACTCTGAAAGTTTAGCCATTAAAGCTTGATTCTGAACTGCTTCTTCTGCTTGGTCACTCCAATCAAATCCCATTCCTTCTTGGGAAACAAGAGATTGAGAAGAGTTCCTACTGTTGAAGCTAGTGTATTGTGATGGTTTATGGTTGCTAGTATTCTGTTGAGGCATTCCACTTCTGCATTCTCTTGAAAAGTGCCCCAGCTTGTGACACTTGTAACATTCAACCTTGGATTTATCAAATCCAACCCCATCTTCTCTTTTCTGAGCAAAGTTGTTCCTTCTAGTCCTTTTAATGAATCTTTTTACCCTCATAGTCAGCATAGCCATCTGCCACTTGATGTCCATCTCTTCCAGATCATCAGCATTTATCTGTTCTAAGTCCTCATTAATTAGAGAGGAATTAGCATGACTGGCTAGAAAAGCTTCTAAAAATGAGTCATTGGATCCATCTTGCTTTGATCCATGGGCAGCACTAACTGATTCTGTATTAGCAGCAGAATCAGTAGAGGATGATAAAAGAGCAGCATTGTATGAGTATCCAGAGGGCCTCTTCTTTGCTTCTACCTCTGCTTCAAACACCCTAAGGTCATTATAGAGGTCCTCTAATTCCTTGTCCTCCAATTGGTCATTCTGTCTGAAGGAGACAATGTACATAGTCCATTCATCACCAAGAGATCTTAGAAATTTTTTGTTAACATCATCTTGATCTATCTAAACACCATCAGTAGCCAATTCACCAATTAGCTTACTAAATCTATCAAAAGTTTGAGTCATGGACTCATTCTTTGTAGACATGAAGTTTTCATACTGCTGCTTTAGGATGGCCTTCTGATTTCTCTTGGTACTTTTGGTACCAGAAAATCTTTTCTCCAGAGAATTCCAAAGAATTTGTGCATCAGAACAGTTGCAGAATTGATGTTGGTACTCATTAGGTATAGCCAAAAGCAGAGTGCTCAAAGCTTTCATCTCTGTCTGCCTTAACTTTCTCTCTCAATCTATTTTTGGTGGAGGTCTCTTTCCTTCTGCATCTGTCTTTCCTCCATCAGAAGGACCATTCTCAATGATGTCCCACATTGAGAAGTCTGTGAGAAGAATGTACTGCTTGATTCTAATCTTCCACATGTCAAACTCATTGGGTTTGAGCATGGGAACCTTTGATACCAAAACACTGTCGCTTGAACTGTCCATGATTAAAGGCTTCTAAATTTTCTAGCTCTGATACCACTTGTCAGGATCGAAACTCAAACAAGAATTTAACACAAACTCAGAAACAATGTTAAAGAAGTTCCTGAAAAAAACTTTAACAGAAAATCAATGAAACAGTATATAGGACTCAAATCACAAGTTATATTAATTCAACTTGATGATTACACACAAAACCTCAATCTGTTGAACAGGCTCAACAGACGTTCTATACTTCTCTATAGAAAGGATCTAAACTATTCTTGAGGTTAATTCTCTCTAAACAAAACGTATGAATAATTGTTAATTCTAACAAAGACTTCTATACTATATATACAGAGTTGATTACAAGATAATTATCAAAATAAAATTGATCTTCAGTATCAATACCATAATTATCTTCATCCTTATCTCCAGCTCATCTTTATCTTTAAGTCTTCTTTATCTTTAGAAGCAGCACTAACCTTCTTTTAGCAGTATTAATCATTGAGTTGTACTAACCATGCTTGCAGTAGTAATTTTCAACAGTACTAACTACTAGCAGTACTAACTCTCCAAGCAGTACTAACTCTCCAAGCAGTACTAACTATTCAAGTAGCAGCACTAACTTTTCAAGCAGTATTAATTCTACTAGCAGTATTAAAATTACAAGCAATAGTAATACCTCTCAACTAGCAGTAGCATCCATCCTTAGCATATTCAGACCCAACAGATACCACTTGTTATCCCAATTTAATCTAGTTGATTAACAATCACAGAACACAATATAGATCAAGAGATATAAGATCAGAATAACATACCAATCCCTTGAATAAACAGTTAAACCTTGTGTGTTCTTGATACCCTTGAATACAGAGAAAACAACTACCTCTCTCTAAACAATAATTATGATAATGATAATAATGAGAGGATTCAACCTAAAACTAAACTAATCAAAACATTAAATACCCAGGCCTAATGCCTAATGGGCTTTGCTAAATGCTAAGCGGGCTTGAGGCCCAATAACTAATAACTATTAGCTTATTACACAATAAACCCTTTAACTTTAACTATCAAACAATTGCAATTTAAACCCTTAACTTTAACTTTAATCTTGAATACAATTTATGATCCAACAGATCTGGACTTAGGCTTGGAGGAGGAAGATGAGGAGTGATGATCGGATTTGAGCTTCTGTATGAACTCACTTTCGGTAGCTGAGTGTTCAATCTAGTACTTGCTTCAGGAAGTCCTCATCTTATTCTGAAGGGATTTGATGTGATCCAATACTTGGTCTTAGAAGACACTCCTGCTCTTCTTCAAGATGTTGATGATTTCGAACAATTTGCTGAGACCATAAGCCCATAAGCATTCCATGTTGTCAGTTCGGCTCGTCCCATTCTCTCGAGTTATAATTAACCAGATTGGGTCATTTGCAGATCTTGGCCCTGAGATTCTAACACTTGAGATTGGGGAGCTTTCGTGTCGTCCAGTTAGGGACTTTTTGTACCATGATATGTATATGGCTTTCTGTTCATCAGTCTCTCTACCCAATTTCTACAAAATCCCAAGCTTCAATTTTTGAGCTTTGATCAGATCGTCAGACAGATGAGCTTCCTTGGCCTCTTCTTCGTTTAGCTTTTGAATGAGTTATTGGTTGTCGTCATACGCCTTTTGAGCGAGTTCGACAACCTTGATCTCTTCGGCGGACATCCCTAGCTAGGATACAATCTTTGGGGGTGGTTGAAGTCTTAGAACATCCGACCCTAAAGTCCATTTGTTTCGTTCCTCTTTTCTTCGTTTTAAGTCGGTTGCCTCTTCTTTGGCAGTCATTGGCAACTTTCCTTTATTTTTCTGAGCTCCCCCTAGAGATTCTTCGGCCCGATCGGTTGGAGTCGATCGAACGATGCCTTCCATTTTACGTCGGATACTGGAACTGATAACTTGAGGGTTCGACTTCTCCCCTCAGCGGTCGAAGGGGAAGAAACACAAAGATGGGTCGACACACAATCCATCTGCCGATCCACTAGGCTGAGGCAATTCCAATCATCGTCATCGAACACTGCATCTCCATGATCAATGTGTCACTCCTCCGTCCGAGATTGTGGGAAAGTGGCAGGGCGACCATCAATCTTTTGGTGAAGATGAGTGAGAGAATCCAATATCCGAGAATTTACCAAGTCTTAGGAGAGAATCTTGGCCTTCAAGAACTAGAGCTCTGAATCCCTTGCATCTGAAGAAGCCTTGAGAGCAGCAAGGGATAGGGTGAGGTCGAGGTGGGAAGATAGAAGCCTCTCTAGCCGAGTATTCATGGCACCCATTGAAGATAGTAGAGGGTCGACCATATTAGAAACATCTTGGGTTATGGCATCCATGCATCGAAAGAAATTGGTTTGAATCCTCTAAACCTCAACATTTTGCTTCTTGATGATCCAAAGTAGATCATCAATGGAGGAGTTGTTGTGGGCGAGATCTTGAGCAATTTGATCCTCCCGAATAGCATGCTACTCCAGAACGGTTACCCGGTGACTAGTGGCTGCAATGAATCGGTCGAACTCAACTTGAAGGGAGGCCAACTGAGCACCAAGTAGCCGGTGTTGCCGATTGGTGTCGAGAATGTTGCCTAACACATCACTAGGGATGGTAATCGGGGTCTGGGAAAGAGGTAGGGAAGGTGTAGCTGATGAGGTGGAGGGGTGGACTGAGGTTGGAGCTGGCGGGTGGTGAGGTAGGGTTCGGCTAGGGGGAAGGGGTCGGCGGGTCGGGGGGATATCGGGGGAGGAGTTGGAGGAAGAGGTATTGGATGGTGATGCTTTTTGGGGTAGGTGCCGGTGAGTGTTTGGGTGAGGATTTCGGGATTGGTGGTAAGGAAGTTATCGATGGGGAGGGTTGTTTTAGGGGTGAGGTTTACGGTGGTGATGGTTTCGGCTGGGGGAAGGGTGATTTTTTCGGGGTGGCTTTCGGGGAGGTGGAGGGAGAAACCTCTTTACTTTTAGCCGGGGAGGGATCCAGTTCTTCATGGAGAGTCAGGGCACGCAAGAGGGATAGTTTGCGGTCTGTATCCCAGAGAAGAAAATCCAGAAAGTGTTATGGATCCTCCAAATTGGCCCCTGGAATGGCCAATCCTTCCTTAGATCGTGAAGATTCATCGGAACTATGAGTCCCGGCTGTTAGGCTATGCGGTGGTGAAGAGGGGCCCTAGACTGGGGAGGTGTCCAGGTCATCCTCTTCGACTAAGGAATAAGTCGAGGAGGGTTTGGTGAGGGTCCTCATTTTTATAATCGCACCCTTTTGAGAGAGTACGAAGGAGGTGGCTTGGGGCTTAGCAGATTCCCCTGGGCCCGGTGGGGACAATTTCAAAACCTACCGATTTTTGAGAATCGGTTGGTTGAGCGGAGGCACTGGCGACCCTCTCTTTTCTTCTTCTTTTTGGTCACTGATTTAGCTCAGGAAAGGGATTTGAGGGCCATCGAAGGGATAGAAACTGACGGACCCATTGACTGAGTAGCCGATGAGCTCGTGGCCTCTCCCCACTTCGGCTTGAGAGCGAGAGCAAAAGAAACCATAGCTGGCAGTAATGGCCGATCGGTGGAGGAAGGACCCTTATTGAGAATTTGCTTCCCATCTTTGGGAGCAGAGAAGTCAAAGATGATTCTTGGTTTGGCCAATTGGGAGTCTTCCAGCAGAGCATTCTTCAAATTTTGGTTGATGATCAAAGAGAAAAAACTTGGAAGAGCAACCTGGGGATGTCGAGGAGAAGAAATCACCGCAACGATGTAGTTGAAAAAGTATTAAGCACATTCGATTTTCCGTTGTAAGATCAGTGCGTGAGCTAGCTGGGTCACATAGTAAGGAGACTGATCCAATCCTCCGGTCTTTCGGGAAAGACAGTGAATGATACGGGAGAAGAAGAAATTCTAAACACCCCCATATGTTTACGGAGGAGAGTCTCGGTGCCCTTATCCTTGCCCTCGGAAAGGTAGTTGAGGGCAGTAACTACCTCCTAGTGTTCCTTTCCGGTGGAAAACTCGTCATAGAAGGGAAATATTGGGAGTTTGAGAGTCTCCCGGACATCCTCACAACCAAAAGTGAGGTCGTGATCCTCCGTATAAAAAAGAATGGAGGCCGAAACAGAGTCGTTCTCGGGGTCGTACACACAGGTTAACTAGAAGTTTCCGAGGAGCAGTTTGTTCATTTTGGGAGTGGAAGTAAAAGCGTATTGGAGAAAAATGGATACCTGGTTAATTTTAGGATTAGTCGGATCAAGCTCAAGACGGTCTGTATGGTTGCAGTGATTGAAAACCAGCGGGAGTCTTGAGTGAAAGACTCACTCTTCATGGACTTGGATGATATGGTTGGTGTGGTGGAAGACGCCATTGAAGAAATTGAAGGTTGAAGATGAAGTTGCAGGTTGCGAAGATTTTGTGAGGGAGAAGATGAAGGTAAAAAGAAAAATGAAGGTAAATGAGGTTTATATATGGCCGGGATTGAAGGGGTCGATAGGGGGTATGGGGTTTTAGGGTTTTTGAAAAGGCAAATAATGATGAGGGTATAGGAACGGGCAACAGTTTTCCGGCCATTTCAGAGATTCGTGAGAAGTGGGGTAGTCACATCGAGGGTCGTGGGCTGACATGGATGACGTGGATGATGGGACAAATATGGATAAGGACAAAAAACTTAGAAAAAAGATAACAATCGGATAACGTTCTAGCTGAATAGTGATCGAACATTGGAATTAGCCGATAAAGCAATGATCGGCTAGTGGGTACTGGCCGAAAAAGAATCTGATATAGAGGATTATCTGAAGAGCGAAAGAGAGATCGGATACTAGGGTAGTAGCCGAAAGAAGGGTAGTTGAAAAGAAATGAACTATCCGAAAATGGAAAGTAGTTGAATAGGGGACTAGCTGAAAGGGAGTTCAGATAGAATAACTATCCGAATGGCAAGGACTAGCCGAAAAGAAATAGATTCGGCCGAAAAGAGAGTAGCCGATAGAGGGTACTAGTCGATTTTTTTTAAAGATCAAGATTTAACATACCTAATGCTCCGATTCGAAAGGTAAACCGACCTTCATCCAGAGGTTTGTGAAAAGATCGGCCAACTGAAGATCAGATGGGATGAAGTGAAGTTCAATATCACCCTTTGAAATATGATTATGATGAAGTGATATCTTATGTCAATGTGCTTGGATAGAGAGTGAAGCACAAGATTGTTGGCAATGGCTATTCCACTTGAGTTGTCACATAGCATGGGTACTTTGAAGTAGTGTTGATTGTAGTCGTGAAGTTGTTTCTTCATCCACAAGATTTGAACAAAGCAAATATTGAATGTTGTTTCTTACTCGACCAGCTGAACAACAGCAACATATTCAGCTTTAGCAGTAGAGGTGGATACTGAATGTTGTTTCTTACTCGACCAGCTGAACAACTTTCCACCAAGTAATTGACAACTTCCGGTTGTGCTCTTTCTATCAACCTTAGAACCTACAAAGTAAAAATCTGAATACCCAATTAGATCAAAACCTGAGTCCTAGGGATACCAAACACCCAGATTTATGGTACCTTTAAGATACCGAAAAATGCGTTTAACAACAACCAAATGAGATTCCTGAGGATTGGCTTGATAATGCACATATATACAAGTAGCAAACATGATATCGGGTTAACTAGCAGTAAGATAGAGAAGAGAGCCTATCATCCCTCCAAAGTTAGTGACATCAATCGATTTTCCATCGGGGTCAGCATGAGTTTTCAGAGGTGGTGCCATAGGAGTTTTCATGGGAGAACAATTTTCAAAATTAAATTTCTTGAGGAGATCACGAATATATTTGCTTTGATTTATAAAGATCCCCTCAGAGGTTTGTTTGATTTGTAAGTCTAAGAAAATTGTGAGTTCTCCCATCATGCTCATCTCATATTTACTTTTCATGAGAGAGGCAAACTCTCGACAAAGAGATTCATCAGTGGCACCAAAGATGATATCATCTACATAGATTTGAACAAGAATGACATTACCTTTTGTGTTCTTGAGGAAAAGAGTGTTGTCAATTTTACCTCTTGAATACATGTTGGCAAGTAAGAAGTCAGAACAAGTGTCATACCAGGCACGAGGAGCCTGTTTGAGACCATATAGAGCTTTGCCAAGCTTGTACACATAGTCTGGATGAATGAAGTCTTCAAAATCGGGAGGTTATTTCACATAGACTCCTCAACAAGCTCTCCATTGAGAAAATCACACTTAACATCCATCTGGAAGACTTTGAAATTCTTGTGAGCAACGTGAGCAAGGAAGATTCTTATTGCCTCAAGTGTAGCAACATGAGCAAAGGTTTCATCATAGTCAATCCCTTCCTCCTGTCGATAATCTTGAGCAACAAGTCTTGCTTTGTTGCGGATCACCGTACCTTCTTCATCCATCTTGTTTCTGAAGACCCATTTGGTTCGAAGGTGATGAAGTAGATGGATCATTATTTTGAGGAGAAGATTTAGGCATGAAGGGAACAGAGGAATGTTGGTTGGATGAGTGACTTTGAGAATCTTCACCCACACATGAGGTTATCCATTGATTTAATTCATCTCATCATCACATGAAAGAGAAGATGATTTATGGTCATCAAATTTTAGATGAATAGACTCATCAATGCATTTCCTCCAAAGATTGTATACTTTGTAGGCCTTTGAAGTATGAGAATATCCCATGAAAATTCCTTTATCAGCCTCAGGATCAAATTTACCAAGATTTTCCCAGTCATTTGAAAATGAAACACACACAGCCGAATACATGAAGAAAACCAATATTGGGTTTTCGGCCATAGAAGACTTCATAGGGAGGTTTGTTATGCCTTTTCACAATTACTGACCAATTTTGAGTGAAACAAACAGTTTTGATTGCTTCAGCCCAAAATAGGTGGGTAAGTTGGACTCACTTAACATGGATCGAGCTGCCTACATAGATTTCTATTTTTTCTTTCCACAACACCATTTTGTTGCGGAGTTCTGGCAACTGAAAAGTTCTGAGAGATCCCTTTGTCATTAAAGAAGGTTTCTAGGATTGCATTTCTGAATTCGACGCCATTGTCACTTCTTACAGATCTTACTAGTTGCCCGTTTAATACCTCAGACTTTTTGATGAAGTTGATGATTTCTTCAGTAGTTTCACTTTTGTACCTGAGAAAAGATACCCAAGTGTAACGTGTAAATTCATTAACAATTACAAGAATCTACCTTTTTCCACCAAGACTTGGAATGCTGACTGGTCCACATAAGTCCATGTGAAGCATTTGCAGAGGATTGGAGATGGAGAAACATTGCTTAGATTTGAAGGAAGATTTTGTCGGTTTTCCTTTCTCATAAGTTGCACAAAGCTTTTCTTTCACAAAGGATAGCTTGGGCATCCCAACAACAAGATCTTTGTTGGAAAGAATACTTAGTGTCTTGAAATTGAGATGAGATAGACGTTTGTGCCAGAGCCAGTTGTTTTTAGTAACGTCTTCTGATATGAAACAAATATTTCCTTCAACTTTGCTTTGACTCATGTTGATGATGTACACATTGTCCTTTATAATACAAGATAAAAAAATATGATTGTTTTTATCTGTGATGGTACAGACACTAAGCTTGAATGTGACAATGTATCCTAAATCACACAGTTGATAAATGAAGAAGAGATTATGCATTAGTCCTTCAACATAGGCTAGTTTGTTGAAGGTGATGAAACCATTTGAGAGAGTTCCATACCCTCTAGTGGAACCTCTAGAGTTATCTCCAAAGGTTACAGAAGGTCCTTTTTCGGTCACATAGTTGATGAGAAGAGATTTGTTGCCTGTCATGTGCCTTGAACATCCACTATCCAGATACCAGATTTGTTGATGTTCAAATACCTACAATCACAGAAAAATCAGTCCTTTGGTACCCATTTTGAGGTGGGTCCTTTAGGGTTAGAGGAGGAAGAAGAAGAGTCATCAAGATTCTTTCTTTCTATCTGATATTTGGGACAATCCTTTGCTAAGTGAAAGGTGTCCCCACAATTATAGTATTTTCTATAAATAAAGATTTTCTTTGATTTCTGTAATACCATCAAATTTGGTAAGAGCAACTAATTTAAAATTTCGATATGACATCAAGTAGAGGATAAACCTTCTTCCTACAAATCAAAACTCGATATACTTCCAATTAAAATTCCATAATTAACCTCAACAATTATCAACTCCAATATTATACAAAGACTAAACCGAAGTCGGGTCCTACTTAACCCCAATACAAGTTGCTCTTCACAAATCCAATGCGGAAGACTTCACTAAGTCACTGACTTCTCGAGCACACAATTAGCACGTCTCTCTTCACAGTGTCACTAGAACTATTCCCAATGAAGCATGTTGCACATGCCGACAAATAAAAAGGGTTAGGCTAACGCCTAGTGAGTTTAAGAGTTTTACATAAATAAATATATCTTTAAAAAAAATAAACTCCACTTAAAATCATAATGTTTCAAATGATTTACTTTAAATTTGGAGACGACTCTTTTCCAATATCATGCATTTTCAAAGATGAACACTTTATTACAAAGCATTCATTATAAAGTGATGCAACCCAACACTTACGTGCAATGAGAATGGGAATTGACTCCCAATTTAAGAAACGTGAATAAAACGTTGTATTCCAAACACCCAAGCATGGGTGGGGCAAAATATTCAACCCACTACTCACGGTTAAAAACCCACATATCCAATACTTCACCAAAAACATAGACAATCGGCCCATTACTCACGCGACTATAAAATGGTAGGAAGTCAAACATTAAAAACATGGGAATGATGTATTTCATTCAAATCTTAATATACACGGGGGAAACCCAATATTAAGGTTAATATTTGCAGTCGACCACACAAATCCAACAATAATAAAGTAAGGCGTTAACATTTAAAATACTGCTGGCCGACAACGGGGGAGACCCGTATCCGTTGAGAGTGGAGGAACACAAAAATATGCTACCCTTGCAACATTAATCACATGACACCTCATGACATAAAATCCCAAGGGTACCTACGACTTCTTAACAAGTTTCACCTCAAGATGCGGTTGACCTTGGTGAACATTACAACGAACTCCACCCCGAAGGCCCGACACACTTAAAGACTACCTCCAAGGCATTACTTCAAGTGGCGTAGGTCCTAGTGCCTACCTCCTCGGTAGCACTTCGAGACTCAACCCTCTTAGTGACTACTTGAAAAGTTTACGGTCCTAAAACATGGATACCGGAGTCCAACCTCGCAATACCCAATTGACCATCAAAACTCACATACGTACCTATGGATCCAATGCAACACAGTCTAATATTACATGACAACACAAAAACGACCAACACACTCGAGCATGTAATTAATCATCAATATGCAATAGGGTGCATTATTATGTAAATCATAACCGGGCTCTACATTGAGCCATTAAAACCGGATAATTGTCCCCAAGTCTCTTTTAAGTCAACACCGAGCTAAAGTGTTCAAAAACCCTTTTTGACCAACAAATAACGATCCCCAAATAATAAAATGCAATCGACTCGCGTCATGTAAACACACGCCCCAAAATACATGAATAAACCGCAACAGTTTAGATTGGGACAAATTACTTTCCAAATGAATTTATACCATTTATTCCA
Source organism: Arctium minus (assembly GCA_954870635.1). Taxonomy (NCBI): domain Eukaryota; kingdom Viridiplantae; phylum Streptophyta; class Magnoliopsida; order Asterales; family Asteraceae; genus Arctium; species Arctium minus. Next base: position 98,984,080 of record OX941082.1, read on the forward strand.
TCAAAAATGTCTCATAACACAAAATAAGCATTTCTCCAAAACAAACGCTAAAAGTGCCTTTTAACCCAATAATCACCATTTATGCAATAAATCATCTAAAACCTTTCATTTATGACCTATTTATGAAAATGCCTAAAAATTCCAAATTTGGTGTTTCACAAGATCTATAAAATCTTATTTGTTCAAATAGCAAAACTCATCAAAGATTTCAACATTTTATAATAATCATGTAAAACACATAATACTCTAAAAAGACATTTTTGGCATGTACAACGTTGTTGAATTTGTCTCCAAAGTCATTCAAGAAGGAATCCAAAACAGTGCCTAAAGTACCTTTTATGCTAGTTTGAGATAAGCTCAACTCATGTTACTCACTGTTGGAATGCAAGAAAAGAAAAGAAGTGGGTGAGTTTGTTGTGGCTTTAAGCCACATTCAACTCGCCTTACCCACTGTAATTTCGGAAGGCATCTCATGCAAATTTCATTTTCTTTTTCCTTGCCACATGGGAATCACGTGAGGGTGAGATCATGGGATGGTGGTTACTCTTTTGCAATTAATATGGTTTACTCCATCAAATGTGTAACTCCCTCTCCATTATTATCTCTCTCTCTCTAAATTAATATATATTAGAGTAGATTAGAGAGATATATGAGGACTTCGATTTAGTATTCTCCATTTGTAATTTTCTAAGCATTGTACTCAAACATTGTGATAGTGAACTTCTCGGTGGTCTCCTCCGCCTGCGGTTTTTCCCCTTTTTGGTTTTCCACGTAAATTCGGTGTCGTCTTTCTTCTTTTATTTTTCTGCACTTATTTACATACGAGTGTTGATATTTCTATTGTTTGGGTTTTTTGTTCGTCGAGGTTTTCGGTAAATAATTCTCATTTCCGCTTGAATCGATACATTCTAATTTGAAACATCGATTTTGGGTTGGTTATCAGAACGTTTACGGTTCGATTTTTACATCAATTGGTATCAGAGCTTTCGGGTTTGAGTATTGATTCGTGTGGGATTATTTATCGTTGGTTTACATTATGACTTCGGTGAAGTTCGATATTCCAAAGCTTGATCGAAATACTCGATTTCTACTATGGCAAGTGCAAATGAAGGATGTTCTAATTCAGTTAGAACTTGATGAGGCACTTTTGGGCGTTGATAAAATGTCGGAGACTTGGACCGTCGATGAGAAGAGAAAGAAGGATTCAAAGGCACAATCTCAAATCCGTTTATATTTATCACGATGTGTTGCAAGATGTGTTGAAGGAAACTTCGGCAGCGACTTTATGGCTGAAATTGGAGCAATTGTTGATGACGGATAGTCTACCGAACAAGTTACACTTGAAGCAACGATTGTTTTATCTCAAGATGGCGGAAGGTAGTTCATTGTCTAATCATTTGTCTACATTCAAAGAATTGGTTTGCAATTTAGAGAATATGGATGTGAAGTATGAAGACGATGATTTGGATTTATTCTTGTTGTCATCTCTACCCGATTATTATAGCCATTTTCGTGACACGATCATGTATAGCCGTGACACACTTGTGTTGGATGAGGTTATCACTCCTTTGGATTCGAAGGAGAAAATGAAACAAATCACGAATGGTGGTTCTGAAGCGAAAGCCTAGGGTCTAAATGTAAGAGGTCGGACATTTGAGAGAGGCTCATCTTCCTCCGGTAAAGCGAGATCCAAATCAAAGACAAAGTGAAAATTCTGCAATTACTGTCACAAGAAAGGACATGTAATTGAAGAATGTTACAAGTTGAAGAACAAAGAGAAAGAGAAAGCGGACGCAAAGGGTAAGCATGTTTCCGGTTCTGTTGAAGCTGATATGGCCGAGGTTGGTTCTGAGCAACAGCTTCTTACGGTATCGGGAGGTGGACCATCACTTTCAGATACATGGATTCTTGATTCCGGATGTACGTTTCACATGTGTCCCAATAGGGGTTGGTTTCATACATATGAGGACGTTGACCAGGGCTCGGTTTTGATGGGCAATGATGCTAGTTGTTTGATCAAAGGACAGGGTACGGTTAGAATTCAAATGTTTGACGGAGTTATCAGAACTTTGGGGAATGTCAAATATGTTCCTGATCTCAGGGGAAATCTTCTATCCCTTAGTTCTCTTGAAGAAAATGGATATGAGTTTGTTGGCAAGAAGGGCTCACTCCGGGTGTTTAGAGGTGATACAAATATTTTGAAGGCAAATCGTAAGACCTCAAACCTCTACATTTTGGATGGTCAGACAGTTATCGGTGATGCAACGGTTGTTTCAAAGGGGTCTTCGGATTCGGATCGATCGCGTTTATGGCCTCTTCGACTCGACCATATGAGTTTTCATGGCATGTCCGAATTGTGTCGAAGAGGACTTCTTGGAGGCGACAAAGTTGTTGAGCTAGAGTTTTGTGAAGAATGTGTTTATGGCAAGCAGAAACGGGTGAGATTTTTGAGTGGAAAACACACGACGAAAGGGCCACTCGATTACATCCACTCCAATTTATGGGGACCGGCTCGGGTTACTTCCGTAGGTGGAGCTTCTTATATGCCTACGATCATTGACGACTATTCAAGAAAGGTATGGTCTTTCTTTCTAAAGCATAAAGGAGTTGTATTTTCTACTTTTAGAGAGTGGAAGGTGATGATTGAAAAGCAGTCGGGTAAAGAGATAAAGTATTTGTGCACCAATAATGGTCTTGAGTTTTGCTCGGAGGATTTCAATGCCTACTGTTGAAAGGAAGGCATTACTCGACACCGCACGGTGGTTCACACTCCGCAGCAAAATGGTGTGGCCGAGAGGATGAACCACACGATTCTAGAGAAGGTTAGGTGTATGCTCTCTTATTCAAAGTACCAAAGTATTTTTGGGCGGAGGCGGCTTCCACTGCATGTTTTGTGATGAATAGGTCACCTTCTCGAGCCATTGAGAAGAAGACCCCATTTGAGCCATGGTCCGGTGAGACTGCCGATTACACAGTTTTGAAACAATTTAGTTGTCCCGCGTATGCATGAGTTGAAAATGGGAAGCTAGAGCCGAGTGCTTTGAAGTGTGTGTTTCTTGGATATAAACCGGGTGTGAAAGGCTACAAGTTATGGAATTCTGAGCTAAATAAGGTAATTGTTTCAATGGACGTGACTTTTGATGAGACTTCCATGATCCATCGAGCTACTAGATCGACATCTACTGTTGAGAAACCATCAAAGGCAAGTAAGAAGACATCTCAAGTTGAGGTGGATTTGACGGCATCATCTAGCGTTACACCAGTTTCTTCACCGGTCACTGGTGATCAGCCTGTATCTGTTTTGACTAGTGAACATGTGGATGGTGAGACCTCTTCACCATCTTCCTCACCTGTTTCTAATCCATCTATTGCACGAGACAGGCCGAGGAGATATTTTGTACCTCCTAGGAGGTATATTCATGCCGATTTTGTTGCTTATGCCCTTACAGTTGCTGAAGATATAGAGTCTATGCTAGAGCTTACGTGCTATGATGAGGCTATTTCAGTTGTTGACTCGGATGGTTGGATGGTGGCTATGCATAGTGAGATGGAGTCATTGCAAAAGAATGGCACTTGGGATTGTTATCCCAGTTTAATCTAGTTGATTAACAATCACAGAACACAATATAGATCAAGAGATAGAAGATCAGAATAACACACCAATCCCTTGAATAAACAGTTAAACCTTGTGTGTTCTTGATACCCTTGAATACAGAGAATACGTACGGCTACTATAATCTCTAAGCAATAATTATGAGGTATCTTCTTTCTAAAACTAAATAATAAAACATTAAATACCTAGGCTTTTAAGGCCTAATAGCCTTGGGCCCAATAGCTAATAAACTATTAACTTATTACAACTTAAACCCCAAACTTTAACTATCAAGTAAACACAAATTAAACCCTAAACTTTAACTTTAATCTTGAATACAATTTATGATCCAATAATCTCCCCCTTTGGATTCAAGATTAAAATTTTTTTGGCAATAGTCTTCGGGTCTTCACTTGTCTTCACTTTTCTTGAAAACTTCAGAAACAATTTTCATCTTTATCTTTGATATCTTCAAATTAGCTCAGATACTTTGATATCTTTGAATTCTTCAGCAGTCTTTACTTCAAAAATTCTTGTCATCTTCTTGTATTCTCCCTCTTTGAATATTCTCCCTTTTTATATATTCTCCCCCTTTTTGATGAGTGTTGAGAATCATCATCATCAAAACATATCAGAACAATCTCCCCCTTTGAATATGATCATCAGTAAGCACTGTCTTCATGTAACCAGTCCTGTGTGAAATAAGAGCAGTCTTCCCAGATGGAAAGAGTGATTATTTCAATCTTTTCAGATAAAATTAGAAAGTAGTAACCATTCGAATCTTTTCAAATTCAAACAGTTAATAGGTGTAACCCTGAATCAACAAATGACTCAGTTAGAATGCCTGTCAGCGATACAAAGTCACTGAGTAACTCAAAATTACTATACAAGGAGCTGGTTTTGATGTTGGCTCCCCAGGACTTCCATTCAATCATCGAATAACACATGGTTATCTATGAACGTTCTGACATAAAACAAATTTCTGTGTGTTCGTGCATGTGTATGAAAGAATTTAGCATAGATGATTGCTTTTCAATGTAGGCTCAAAGTATGTAAACTTGTTGAGACAGCAACAAATTATACAAAGACTCAATGTGCATGAGAAAGGGTTCGAAGGTGGGGCAACTTTCCTTCTTTTTCAATACTAGTATCTTCCAAATGAAGAACCAATAGCGTATGTGCTACGTCCCCAGAAAATGTGAAACATTCTCTTTTTGAGAAAAGAATTAGTAGCTGGTGGGGTTGTATGCAAGAGATGGCATGGGCTAGTTGCCTATTTCAATGATGGTCACCAAAGAATGTGAACCAATTAGATAATGTGGCTACCCGACTCAGAAAGAAGTTTGGTGCAGAGTTTAATATTCTTTTACTTTGATCTCTCACCCTCTTTATTTTAATGCTCACTTCTAACCAATCTCTCTTTTCCATTTTACCTTTTCACACACCATCACTCAATTCTTTTGACCCCTCTCCCCTCAATCACTCAGGGAATACTTCCTGGGTAGGAAACACTGGTTATCGTGAATCCATGGAATTTCTGTTAAGTTCTCACACTGTATCCCATGTATTTTCCTAAAAGAACATGCTGTACAACAGTCTTTTGTACATGTAAGCACAAAGGAATACAGTTACATGAAGAATAAAAACATTTCGGAGAAGTCAAAACAGTTGTGTTTGACGATGCAATTCTCTCCCTCAAACTAAAAAGAGTTTGACAATTTAAGCTCTAAAGGAGTTTTTCAATTAAGCTTATAGGCGATTAAACTCCCCCTCAACTGAAGAATTTTTTATTTTTTTTGAAAATGAACAGAAAGCAAAAAGATAAAGCACTGAAGTGCGGGTTCTAATCCGAAGTGATTAGAAGCCATAGTGATTTGAACATACCTGTATATAAAAGAAAATATGGTAATCATTTGTGAAAATGATTCCTCTATTGTTAGAAACAATTGTAGAATAAAACACAAGAATAAAACGTAGAATACTCCCCCTAGAATCATGAGTAAGGTCTAAGACATGTTCAACATACCAAGTTTGCTGATGAGAAATTGGAACCGCTTTTCATCCAACGGCTTAGTGAAAAGATCAGCTAACTGGAAATCAGTTTGAACAAAGTGCATTTCAATATCACCTTTTTCTACATCATCCTTGATGAAGTGATAGCGTACATCTATATGCTTGGTCTTCGAATGCTGTACCGGGTTAGCAGTTATGGAGATTGCGCTCTTGGAATCACAATAAATAGGAACACGCATGTAGTTGTATCCAAAGTCCCTTAACTGTGTCTTCATCCAGAGGACTTGAGAACAACAGCTAGCAGCAGCTACATATTCAGCCTCGGCAGTAGATGTTGAAACACAGTTTTGTTTCTTTGAGGTCCAACTCACAAGTTTGTCACCTATAAATTGACATGATCCAGAGGTGCTTTTCCGGTCTAGCTTACATCCTGCATGATCAGCATCTGTAAAGGCAGTTAGTTCAAAACGAGAATCCTTTGGATACCAAAGGCCTAAATCAGGAGAGCCTTTGAGATATCTAAGGATTCTCTTAACAGCAGTTAAGTGTGACTCTTTAGGATTATACTGATATATCGCACAAAAGCATGTGGAAAACATTATATCTGGACGACTTGCAGTCAGATAAAGTAAAGAACCAATCATGCTATGATACACCTTTTGATCAACAGGTTTCCCGGAGGGATCTGCGTCTAGGAGTGTACCAATAGCCACTGGTGTTTTCATGACTGAACTATCTGACATATTCAACTTTTTCAAAATATCTTTTATGTATTTAGCTTGATTAATAAATATGCCTTCGGGTAATTGCTTTACTTGTAAACCAAGAAAGAAATTCAATTCACCTATCATTGACATTTCAAACTTTGTTTCCATTATTTTTGAAAAGTTCTTACAAAATTTCTGTTTTGTTGACCCAAATATTATGTCGTCAACATAAATCTGAATGAGAATCAAGTCCTCACCTTGCCTTTTAAGAAATAAGGTAGTATCAACTGTACCTTTCTTGAAACCAGAAGCAAGTAGAAACTTAGTGAGAGTTTCATACCAGGCTCGTGGTGCTTGTTTAAGTTCGTAAAGCGCTTTGTCTAACACATAGACATGATCAGGGTGATGAGGATCAACGAAACCTTCAGTTTGTGCCACGTAGACCTCCTCATGCAGAACGCCGTTCAAGAAAGCTGACTTTACGTCCATTTGATAGACTGTAAATTCTTGTACGCTGCATATGCTAGGAAGATTCTGATGGCTTCGATCCTTGCAACAGGGGCGAATGTTTTGTCATAGTTAATGCCCTCCTGTTGACAGTACCCTTTTGCGACCAAACGAGATTTGTTTCTCACAACTACTCCGGCTTCGTCTTTCTTGTTTCTGAAAACCCACTTTGTTCCTATAACAGATTTACCTCTAGGTAGTGGGATCAAGCGCCATACCTTGTTCCTTTCGAATTGTAGAAGCTCGTCTTGCATAGCAGAAATCCAGAAGGGATCATGTAGAGCTTCAGACGCTTTCTTTGGCTCTAAGGAACTGAGGAAGCTTGAAAACATGCATAAATTCGCTGATGCAGACCTTGTCGTGACACCAGATTGTACATCACCTATCACGTTGTTCAGGGGATGATCCTTAGTCCAACGATGCGTGCTTGGTAAAGATTCAACTGTTTGTTGCGTATTGGATGCATCGTTTTCATCGTGCACAACAGACAGCTCCATAGATGTACTCGAGACATCTTGTACTGGTGTTTCTGATACTGAAGCTTCTGGACTAGCGGTTGAAGTACTCGGGACTTCGTTTCCAGAAGAACCATCTGCAGAGACAGATTCAACATTAGTAGATTCAGAAACTAACTGTTTAGTTGTACCTGATGGAGATTCAGTTTCAGTGACTTCTTCGGATGGTCCAGACATGTCTTCAGAAATAGTAGGGACCTCCGAACTTGTTATTGATGTAGATACGCCTTTATCAAAATCTGCACAAATATCATCAAAGGCATCAATAAACAGTAAATCTAACTTAGATGAAGTAGAGTTAGAGTTACAAGAAGTGGATCCTATAGAAGTTGGTTCTATTCTGGATTGAATAGAAGATTTGTCCTTACGACCGAGTTCTAAACTGTTGTGTCCAGAAGTCCTCGTAGAATTCTCATTAAAGGAGACATTCATGCTCTCAACAACCGTCTTGGTTCGAATAATGTAAATTCGATAAGCTTTGGATGTCAGAGAGTATGCAACGAGATGTCCTTCATCCGCTTTTTTATCAAATTTTGATAATCCTTGACGTTCTTTAAGAATGTAACACCTGCAACCAAAAACACGAAGGAACTTGATGTTAGGTGTACGATTGTTGATTAACTCATATGTTGTTTTATTAAAGCGCTTGACCACAATGGTACGATTATGAGTAAAACATGCTGTAGCGACTGCCTCAGACCAAAGGTACATGGGTAGATCTGAATAAGCAAGCATAGTACGAGCGGCTTCAAAAAGAGTGCGATTCTTCCGTTCAACAATGCCATTTTGCTGTGGAGTGTAGGCTGCGGAGAAATTATATGAAATGCCCACAGAGATAAGATAACTCTGTAAGGTGTCATTCTTGAACTCCATCCTATTATCGCTGTGAATAGTTCGGATTGGCAATTGGAGACGTACTTGGATGCGCTTGATAAAAGCGATAATCAACTCTGGCGCATCTGACTTGTTGCGAAGAAACTCGAGCCATGTATACCTTGAATAGTCATCTATCATTACTAAAACATACTTCTTGACGTTGATAGACGCTGTTCGCATTGGGCCACAAAGGTCCATATGAAGAAGTTCCAGTGCAGATGAGGTTGATGATTCAGCTTTGGACTTGAAGGAGCTTCGCTTCATTTTGCCCAACTCACATGCAGAACACAGTGAGTCTTTCTCAAACCTCATTTCTGGTAGACCTTTGACCAGACCTTGTCTCTGTAGCTTCGCTATGGATCGGAAATTCTGATGAGACAAGCGGCGATGCCACGTCCACGATTGTGCTTTAGTTGCTTTGTCTAATAGGCATACTGGACGTGTGGCACATAGTGTTGGAAAATCTACATAGTATAGATTTCCATGGCGTTCAGCTTTGAAAATTTCGTAACCATCGGGATCCTCTAGATAGCAATGAGTAGTTGTGAAGCGGACTTGATATTTCATGTCACAGAAGTGACTGGTACTAAACAGATTGTGATCAAGTCCTTCAACATATAACACTCTTTGAATCTTCACAACACCATTATCGAGCATTCCATATCCTCTAACGTGTCCTTCGGCTTCATAATTGGCAAATCTAACTACTCCGGCAGGCTCCTCCACATAGTTATGCAAGAGGTGCTTGAATCCTGTCATGTGGCGTGAACACCCGGAATCTATCACCCACAGTCGATAGGCCTGAAAAAGAGACAATTAGTTTTTCTTAGGTACCCATATCAGGATGGGTCCTTCGTGGTTAGCATCAAGCAATTCAGGAATATCATCTGGTTTAACTTTCACTCTCCATTCATAACGGGGTTTTGGAACCCATTTCCAAACCATCTTAACATTTAATTCTTGAAAATGCTTTTTAGAAGTAGGATTGGCAACCTTAGATCGAAACACTTTGGGTTGTGCGGAAGAATTAGAATTAGACTTAAGGTTCAGTTTAGCTTTTCTCTTACTCTATTTGGACTTTGGAGGGGAGTAGTATTTGAATGAGTTATCCCAACAGTGTTTGCAATATAGATTATTTCGAGCAAAATTCATAAACTTAGATTTATCGTAACAAATCTTACATTCATATTCATCAAAAGAATTACTTTTCAAAATAACACTGTCTGAAGTACAACTATTTGAAGCAAAAGTTTCACTAGATAACCTATCATTCTTATTCAAACTATTATCTTTATTCTTCTTATTCCTCCCAACTCCATTTCCTTTTATATCTGAAACAGAAAGAGGAACCTTGTTAGTCTCTAACTTAGAGGGTGGTTTCTTTTCTAGAGCTATTTGAAGTCTCACCCTTCTCAAAAATACTCGGAGGATATTCAGGACAATCAGAGTAAACAACTGAAGGTTTTGCAGGAGTATCAAATTCTGGATTGGTTCTTACCTTCCATCTTGGATCATTGAACATCTGTTTATCATTTGAAGCATTTTTAAACAAAGTAATTTTCAAATCATTGATCTCTGTGCAAAGCTCTTGATTTTCTTGTAAAGATTTTTCAAGTTTAAATTTGAGATCAAAGTTTTCATCTTCAACCTCATCAAGAGACTGTTGCAACATATCAATTTTCTTCATCAATTCAGATGTATGATCATTCACAGAATTTGACTCCTTTGAATCAGAAACAGGATCAGAGTCTGAAGCATTCATCATTTCAGAAAATATCTCTTCAGTCATTGACTCAATAAACTCCGTTTTATCATTTTGAACACAAGATTCATTCGTGATGACATTTTCTTCTTCAACCTCTTCAACAAGTAAAGGTTTAGAAGCAATGGGATTTGAGACTGATGGTATAGTAGATGGATCAACATCCGATTCATCCTCATCATATTTGCATGCAGTCTCATGTGGAACTGTGTTGGTGCTTACTGATTCTTTGGAAGGTGTGGTAAATAGTGATTCAAACTCAGTAAATTCGATCTTTCGAGTCTCATAGCTTTTATTCAAATCACCATATTTAAAACCAACTGATTTAAAAAGATTTTGAGAATCAGTGTCACCAGACTTGTTCTTTCCCATTTCTTCTTGACCTTTGGTCTCTTTAGAAGGTTTAGAAGAACTTGCTTCAACAAAGGATGCACAAATGTTAGGAATGGGTCTGATTGTGGAGCCAAATTTATCAAAATTATATAAGTGCTCCGGTGCCTTTTTCAAAATTTCATTGGTTGGCACACCCAAAGCTGGTTTAAGTTTATAAAACCTTTCGTCTTGGAGTTTATTGGTCAACAGATTTAATGTCTGCTCAGTCTGACCTCGTTTCATATTAATGTCCTCCAATTGCTTGATTTTGGTGAAAGCTTCATTTCTTTCTTTGTAACAAACTTAAAATTTGATTTGAAACTCACCCTTTTCAGCATTAAGATTCACAAGATCCGTTTCTAAACCAGATATTTTTCTTTTTAAAGAATCTTTTTCAGCTTTTAAATCATCCTTTTCTTTTTCTTTTTCTTCCACAACAACTTTTAATAATGCATTTTCATCACGAAAACTTAAGACAGATTGTTGTGTAGAGCTAAGTTTGCCTTTCAGTAAAGCAAATTCATCTTTCATACTATGTATTTGGGCCATTAAAGATTCAATAAGTTCAGAATTATCACTTACCTCTGAGTTTGCGTCTTCGGATTGTGCCTCAGAATCTTCATCGTCACCATCCAGCTTTGCCATATAAGATACTTGGGTGAAGTGCGATTGCTCCTCCTCATCGGAACTTTGGAACAACCAGTTTTCTTCTTCAGCCATCAGTACTTTTCCTTCTTCAGCTTTCTTGGCAATGAGTGACTTTCTTGCATAGTACTCTGAGTTCTTTACCTTCTTGAACTTGCAGTCTCTTGAGAAGTGCCCAAATTTGCCGCAGTTGTAGCATCTTCCTGGTTCATCCTTTCGTTCTTCTCTCTTCTCCTCTCTCTTTCCTTCTCTTCTATCTTCCTTCCTGTCTTATCGTCCTTCCTCTCTCCGTCCATGCCTCGACTTGTATCGCATCTCAGACTTCTCTTTCTTGTATCCATCATACTTTGGTTTTGAGTAGAATTTCTTCTTGCCAAAGCTTTTCTTGAATCGTCGTGTAATTAGAGCTAAGTCCTCAGAGAACTTCTGAATATCTGGATCTGAGTCAATTTCCAGTTCTTCATCGCTTGAAGCAGAGTCAGAGTCAGTAACTTCGGTAACTAGAGCTTTAGACACCTTTTTCTTTGACCTTGCAGAGGATACAGAACCTTTGCCGGCTATAAGAGCCACATAATCCTTCAATTTATTTGACTCATTATTGATGGTTCTCACTTCGTCCTCGTGCTGAGAAAGAGTAGAGAAGATATCAGTGACGTTCTCTTGAGCCATGTTATTTGACATCTGAAGGCTGATAGCAAAGTTCTTCCATTCCGGATTTAAGTTCTTGATGAACTTATAATTTATCTCAGAAGCAGATTTAGAGATATTGTTCCTCCGCAAGTCATTGAGAATGACGTTATATCTGTTGTAGGTATCTAGTAGCAACTCTCCTTCTTTTGCATGAAATCCCTCATATACATTTATGCATAGATTCTGCTTAGCTTGGATGGACGTTTCACTTCCTTCAAACTGTCTTGCTAGTTCATCCCAGATTGCTTTAGCAGAGCTCTGACTGTCTACACGATTGTAGATGTCGTTTGGAATAGCCATTGTCAGATAAATTAGAGCCTCTTCCTCAATCTTGTATTGTGCTTTTTGCTTTTCCGTAAAGAACTTATAAGGTTTAGGAATAGATCTGTCAGGGATTTCTGGAGAGGTCTCTGTTGCAGCTTGACCCTTTACTATGATCGTTGGATTTTCTGGACCATTAATGATCGCTTCCATGTAATCTCTATTCTTGTGATTCAGAAACTGGATCATTCTGGTCTTCCATTGCTGATACTCATTAGCCATGAGGACAAGAGGTTTGGACTGAGAGCCCATTGAGAGAAGTTGATTCGACATCTTAACTGTACGGTTAGTAATCAAACTTTTCAGAAAAATAAATTTCCAAAAATAATTAAATGCAGTCCTCGCAAACAGTATAAAGCACAAATAGATGAAACTCAGATAAAACTGGTGCAAAAATCAGATATATGCTAAGGACAGTGACGCAAAAGGCGGTTTGCGCGAGAAGTTGGTCGCACAAAGTAAGGTTTGCGCTAGACACAGATGGCGCAAAGTAGAGGTTTGCGCGATGTGTGGGTCGCGCGAAGTAGGATTTGCGTGAGAAGATCGTGGCGCAAAGTGAGAATTGCGCGAATAGTGGGTCACGCAAAGTGCGATTTGCGTGAGCCTTGGGTAACGCAAACAGGGGTTCTCGCGAGTAAGCAATGGCGCAAACACTGTTGTCGACCGGGAACTTGTTTGACCGGTAAGATGCTTAGACCGGAAACTTGTTTCGACCGATAAAGTGTTGACCGGTATCGAGTTCGACCGGACAAGAGTCGACAGGTAGGTTGATCTGACCGGTAAGATGGTGTCGACCGGTATTGGTCTTGACCAATAAAGACTAAGGAAGTTCGACCGGTAATAAGATTTTACCGATAATCCTTGCGACCGGTATGGAAAGTGGACCGATAGAGATATGGACCGATAATGCTATGGACCGATATAGTGAGTTCGACCGGTATTGAGCGGTCGACCGGTGTGGATTGTGAGTGTACCGGGTGACCGGACTAATGTATTGACTGGTGTTTATAGCGACCGATGTGTTCCTTATGGTCTCGACCGGTATGTTCTTAAATCAACCCAGAACGTCGATAAACAGAAGCAATAATCAACTCAAAAACCACACAAAACACAGAAATTGAATGCAGAAATTACACCTTTGTGCCTAGAAACGTGTATCGATCACAGTTCAATCAAAATCAAAGATTAATTTCAACTATCATGCATTAATTTGAAGAACACAGTATCGACCGGTTCACAACTTTTATCGAACCCATATTAAAGAAAATCATAAAAGGCTAATCGATTGAAGGTTTAGAGATCAATTAACTTATCAAATCACTTTTAATACTATAAAACTCATCTAATTAGATTGCTTTCAAGCATAAAACCACATAAATTCATGAAATCGATTTTCACAAGTATAGCAATCGATAAACATAGTGAATAATCAATAAATCCAAAAACTTGATTCTTTAGGCTCTGATACCAATTGTTATCCCCGTTTAATCTAGTTGATTAACAATCACAGAACACAATATAGATCAAGAGATATAATATCAGAATAACATACCAATCCCTTGAATAAACAGTTAAACCTTGTGTGTTCTTGATACCCTTGAATACAGAGAATACGTACGACTACTATAATCTCTAAACAATTATTATGAGGTATCTTCTTTCTAAAACTAAATAATAAAACATTAAATACCTAGGCTTTTAAGGCCTAATGGGCTTGGGCCCAATAGCTAATAAACTATTAACTTATTACAACTTAAACCCCAAACTTTAACTATCAAGTAAATACAAATTAAACCCTGAACTTTAACTTTAATCTTGAATACAATTTATGATCCAACAGGGATCTTGTCCCGGCTCCGAAAGGGAAGAAGCCAATAAAGTGCAAGTGGGTATATAAGCTCAAGGAGGCCGTTAATCCGGGTGATAAACCAAAGTACATGGCTCATTTGGTTGCTAAGGGCTACAATCAATTTCCAGGTATCGACTATACTGATATTTATTCACCCGTTGTTAAACATACATCTATTCGTGCATTGTTGGGATTAGTTGCTTCTAATGATTATAAACTTGAGCAACTAGATGTGACTACAGCGTTCTTAAATGGTGAACTTGAGGAGGAGATCTTTATGCAACAACCCCAGGGTTTTGTAGTTCCGGGCAAGGAGGACTACGTATGCAAGTTGAAGAAATCTCTCAATGGTCTCAAGCAATCTCCGAGACAATGGTTTAAGAGGTTTTACTATTTTGTGACCGGTCACGAGCTGAAAAGGTGCAGTTATGACATATGCGTTTACTAAAAAAAGTGTGATGACAGGTTGATGGTCTACTTACTCATATACGTGGATGGCATGTTAATCGCAGCGAAAGATATGAAGGAGATTCAAGTGATAAAAGACCAGTTGAACGTTGAATTTGATATGAAGGACTTAGGGGCAGCCAAGAAAATTTTGGGGATGGAAATTGTGCGTGATAGAAGTACAAGGACCTTGCATCTCTCTCAAAAGAGCTATATAGAGAAATTCCTACGCCGGTTCAATATGATTGATGCAAAACCGGTCACCACACCTCTAGCGGCTCACTTTAAGCTATCATCCACTCAAAGTCCTATTTCAGAGGCTGATGTATCTTTCATGGCACGTGTTCCGTATTCCAGTGCCGTTGGTTCCTTAATTTATGCGATGATCTGCACACGCCCTGATTTGGCTTATGCAGTCAGTGTGGTTAGTAGATTTATGGCGAACCCGAACAAAGAACATTGGAAGGTCGTCTAATGGATTTTTCGATATCTTCGAGGTACGTCATCTATGAGTTTATGTTTTGGCAAGAATGATGATGGTGTTTTTGGTTATGTTGATTCAGATTATGCCAAAGATATTGATAACCAGGATATGTGTTCACTTTGGGTGGTTGTGCCATTAGTTGGAAGGCACAATTACAGTCTACGATTGCCCTTTCAATGACCGAAGCCGAATATATGGCTGTTACGGAAGGATTCAAGGAGTCGATTTGGTTGAAGGGTTTGTTCGGTGAACTTGGCGTGTCGCGTAATGTTACAACCGTGTTTTGTGACAATCAAAGCGCGATATTTCTAACGAAGGATCAAATGTTTCATGACCGAACGAAGCACATTGATGTGCGTTACCACTTTGTGTGGGAAGTCATTACTCGAGGTGATTTTAAAGTAAAGCAAAATTGATACTAACGACAATCCCGCGGATGTGTTCTCCAAATGTCTTCCGGTGGCCAAGTTTAGTTTGTGTTTAAACTTGGTCGGTCTCTTAAGCGCAAGTGAGTCTGAGGGACTCGTGGTGGAGGAGGTATTGTTTCATTTTTTCCTGAGAAGTTATTTTGGTTTCCTATCGTATAATTAATGTTTGAAGGTTGCTTGAGTTGGAGAATTGGTTTTAATGGAGATGTGTTTTTATGTGTTGGTTTTGGATGGACTTATGGAGCCAAGGTGAAGATTTGTTGAATTTGTCTCCAAAGTCATTCAAGAAGGAATCCAAAACAGTGCCTAAAGTACCTTTTATGCTAGTTTGAGATAAGCTCAACTCACTTGAAACTCACGTTACTCACTGTTGGAATGCAAGAAAAGAAATGAAGCGGGCGAGTTTGTTGTAGCTTTAAGCCACATTCAACTCGCCTTACCCACTGTAATTTCGGAAGGCATCTCATGCAAATTTCATTTTCTTTTTCCTTGCCACATGGGAATCACGTGAGGGTGAGATCATGGGATAGTGGTTACTCTTTTGCAATTAATATGGTTTACTACATCAAATGTGTAACTCCCTCTCCATTATTATCTCTCTCTCTCTAAATTAATATATATTAGAGTAGATTAGAGATATATATGAGGACTTCGATTTAGTATTCTCCATTTGTAATTTTCCAAGCATTGTACTCAAACATTGTGATAGTGAACTTCTCGGTGGTCTCCTCCGCCCGTGGTTTTTCCCATTTTGGGTTTTCCACGTAAATTCAGTGTCGCCTTTCTTCTTTTATTTTTCTGCAGCTATTTACGTACGAGTGTTGATATTTTGATTGTTTGGGTTTTTTGTTCGTCGACGTTTTCGGTAAATAATTCTCATTTCCACTTGAATCAATAATGTTATAATTTGGAACATCAATTTTGGGTTGGTAATCAGAACGTTTACGGTTCGATTTTTACAACAAACGTTTTCACAAATCAACTTGAAGTCACCTTGCTAGGTTAAGTTAAAACTAGATTTCAAACCCAAATCCTTAGCCTCCAAAAATGAATCATTCACCATCAACACGTCAGCTTCAACAATAAGCTAGGGTTTTCCAGATATCCCATTTCCTCATGTCTAGAATAAATCATCAACAAGTAAAACCTTTAGATCTATGAAGATCCTTATACTAAAGCTTGGGATATACAAGATGCTTACCTCAGACCAAACTTGAAGCCCTACAACTACATTTCTCTCATGAAATCTTCACCCTTTTCACAACTGAGCCTCAAGCCAGTAACCCTTTTATCTCTTTACTGTAAATCCACACCAATTAGCTCCCAAAACTAGTACTCAAGCTGCCACCATCGTTCCAAGGAAGAGAGAATTGGAGAAGGGAGTAAAAATGAGAGAAAACCCTAAAAGTTGGGTTTAAAATCGTTCAGACCGTCCCCGCGGCCTTGGCCGAGACCTAAAGTCGCGGGATAAGCCGCGCGTGTCCCTGAGTCGCGGATCACAGCGACTTGCGCGGACCTTGTCGCGCTTGAGGCCGTGGGCCAAGCCGCGCGTGTCGCCTGTTGTGTCGTCTCGCGTCATAGTATGTTAGAGGCAAATAGAGCTTTTGCACGTTTTTGTTAATCCATGAACAGGATCAATACATCTCGATCGGAAAAGAATCAAGAGTAAAAGGACCCTTTTTTTTTATCCTTCGATAAAAAGATCCATTCTCTTCATAAAAAATAGGAAGTAGAACCAATAAAACAAATAAAGATGTCGTTTTCCATTTATACCTGGAGTTGAATTGTGTTAAACTGTTCCCCAACCGTTTCCTTGGCCGGTTAATGATCGTTCATTAGGAAATTATGGGTGTTACAATCCTCCCAACCTTAAAAGAGATTTCGTCCTCGAAATCTTGCACATATCACCTCAAGAATAACTTACGATCTTAACTAACCACTTCCACCAAGGTTACCCCAAGGCGAACTCTACCCTTAAATACTTCTAATCATCCTTCATGGAATTACGTTAAACCCTTTTCTTGCCTCCAAGAACACCACACCCTTTGCAGAAAGGATCCAACCATCGCTTGCCCCCTACTCCTTTCAATTCATAGTACCCGCAACTAGGATGACCCTACTCGAGTGGTGAAGGAATCCGTATAAACTTATTGTGTTGGTCACCCGTTGTTGTTATGGAAATGGTACTTCCAATCCCAAAACATCAAGGTCTCCTCAATAATCGATTTGCACTTAAAGTCTCCCTCGACATTCTCACCAAATTTCTCTAATAATCATCACCACCAAAGATTTATCGTCATTTCCTTGACGAAATTCCTAACACAAGTTTGGTATGGTCTAACCCGTAATAAATTCGTTCCCTCAAGCTGACACAACTCAACATCTGCAGATAGCGGATCACCCCAAATTCCATACAACTCCCATAATGCATCCGAGCATCGATTGTCAATCAGCGAAAACCTCGTTGCTTACAGGATTACCAATGTTTGTTCCCTAATTTCAATCATCTAATTTCCTTAAGGTTACCACTAAAATTACAAACTCACAAGGTCTATCGGGAATGCACTGAAGTACCCAAATGGTCATTGTCCTCAAAAGCGAATGTCGACACCTATCCTCAAAACGATTATACTGCAAACGTAGGTATAGCACCATACATTTCATTCTAGACTTGCATTGAATAATTTAAGTTGACACCTATCATGGCACTAAAATTCATGCAAACGAAACACCATATATTCCTTATTCCAGAAGACTCACCCGGATGGCACACATCCGACCCTTAAATGATGTCGGAAATTAACCCATCAATTCCTTTCCAACCATAAGCAAACAACCACTAATGCTTAACCCGCAGTTTTACCGGAACCGAAAGATCACCACTTAAATAACTGGAAGAATTTATAAATCTAATACCTCAATTATTTATGCATGCACCGATTCACAAAACTAAAATCCCAAAATTCAAAACTAACCACCAGTCAGTCAGTCAGTCAGTCACCTGATACTTCAATTCCCAAGGACTCCTCTAGTCCTTAATTACAACTCGCTCTATAGAAGGGTTTAACTCTATAACCTTGATTGAGTTCAAGGTTTTTCAAGCTAATATTCCAATTTGAGATTTTTTAAAACTTCTAAATGCAAAAGCTTTATAGCGATTACTCATACGAATAAAAATCCACTACCGTATACTCGGTAGGTATACAAAGTGGTTACAAACGTCACACATATTAAAACCCTTTCGAAAACGTTTGATCACTACTCTTGACCAAAGATAGTGGCTACGAAGCCATGCATACTACCAAATCGATATAATGCGTTTCATGAAACAATAATGATAAAACCGAAAATCAAAGAATGCTCAATGCATCAGTTAAACACGAACCATCCTAGGTTTTTCATAAGCTTACTCATACCAAAAGTTTAAATCGACTCAACCACTAAGTAGTGTACAACAAAGTATACTTGCATAAAACTCAAAAGTGAAATTACACGACATTGAAACACCAAAATAGCATACGGGGTGACATCCACCAATAAAACTCTCATGAAATAAATTTCTCGATAAACCATGAACCAACGCACACAAAGAACTTAGTCCACGCATTTCACGATTCATCCATGCGTCGCAAACGTCGTAAAATAATACTCCATGAAACTTAACAAAACGCACACGGAATAAAATTCCCTAGAAAACTCAAACACTAAAATAGTGGAAGGAAACTCTTCGTCCAAGGCCTTAACATATGTGGAGGAGATCCAATGTTAAGGTCATAAGTCGTAGTTACTTGTCCAAGACTCTACACAACGTCAAAATACGAACATCGCAATATCCGAAAATAGGATATGGACAACAATGAGAACAAGAAAGTCTCAGCAAAGTTTGCAACCTCATGCAATCAAGTAGTTTTATGCTTATTTAAAATCATGGTTTAAAACCTTGTGTGTGCTAAACAACTTTCCAAAATTTTGTAAAAAAATTTAACATGATGATTTCGGAAAGATGAGAAATAATTGACGTAATTTATTTTAGAATAATTTTTTTGCATGAATTTGATCGGCACTCAACATCACGTCACTACGCGCCTCAAATTCCCAGTCACACTATCGTCATCCGGATGCTCCAACATCTTAAGACAAAATCAAGGATTTCATAGGTTCGCCATACAATTGTCCTCGAATAATGTCGATTCCAAAAGTCTATGGTTCTAATCCAAACAATCATTCCGACCCGAAATGGTCCACTTAATGCAATCACCATGCTTACTGTCACTCCAAGTGAGGAATGCTAAAATCATCAACCTCTTCTAAAGGCTACCCTACTAAGAAACTACTTCACTATCCCAACGGTCGTCACATCCCAGTAGTCGAAGTATACCCATGTACCTCGTAGGTTCACCATAACACTGGGCAGGTGCCACTATAAACGTACTGGATATGACCATCCTTGCTACCCTCGACGTGATGCTCGTTCCTAGCGAGGCCATCAGCCTCAAAACATCCTATCTTAAAGTGCCTATGGGTGCAATTTTCTCTCTCAATCACTTAAAAGAACAATAGTTTAAGTCTAGGCATTCCAAATCAACACCTAATTCTCTCAAACTTAAGCTCTGATACCAACTTGTAACACCCTCAAATTTGGTTGGAGCAACTAATTTAAAATTTCGATATGACATCAAGTAGACGATAAAACTTTTTCCTACAAATCAAAACTCGATATACTTCCAATTAAAATTCTATAATTAACCTCAACAATTATCAACTCCAATACTATATAAAGACTAAACCGAAGTCGGTTGCTACTTAACCCCAATACAAGTTGATCTTCACAAAGCCAATGCGGAAGACTTCACCAAGTCACTCACTTCTCGAGCACACAATTAGCACGTCTCTCTTCACAGTGTCACTAGAACTATTCCCAACGAAGCCTGTTGTACATGACGACAAATAAAAAGGGTTAGACTAACTTCTCGTGAGTTCAAGAGTTTTACATGAATAAATATATCTTTAAAAGGAATAAACTCTACTTAAAATCATAATCTTTCAAATGATTTACTTTAAACTTGGAGACGAATCTTTTCCAATATCATGTATTTTCAAAGATGAACACTTCAATACAAAGCATTCTTTATAAAGTGATGCAACCCAACACTTACGTGCAATGAGAATGGGAATTGACTCCCAATTTAAGAAACGTGGATAAAACGTTGTATCCTAAACACCCAAGCACGGGTGGGGCGAAATAATAAACCCACCACTCATGGTTAAAAACCCACATTTGCAATACTTCACCAAAAACATGGACACTAGGCCCATTACTCACGCGACCATAAAATCGAAGGAAGTTAAACATCAAAAACATGGGAATGACATATTTCATTCAAACCTTAATATACGAGGGGGAAACCCAATATTAAGGTCATCATTTGCAGTCGACCACACAAATCCAACAATAATAAGATAAGGCGTTAACAATTAAAATACTGCTGGCCGACGATGGGGGAGACCCGTATCTATTGAGAGTGAAGGAACACAAAAGTATGTCACCCTTGCAACGTTAATTGCATGACACCTCACGACATAAAAGCCAAAGTGTCCCTACGACTTCTTAACAAGTATCACCTCAAGAGACGGTTGACCTTGGTGAACATTATTATGAACTCCACCCCGAAGGCCCGTCACACTTAAAGGCTACCTCCAAGGCATTACCCGTATCTAGTGCCTACCTCCCCGGTAACACATCCAAGCTCAACCCTCCAAGTGACTACTTTAAAAGTTTACGGTCGTAAAACATGGGTTCCGGAGTCCAACCTCGTAATACCCAATTGACTATCAAAACAGAATGACTCACGTGCCTATGGATCCAATGCAACCCAGTCTTACATTACATGACTACATAGGAATGATCAACGCGCTCGAGCATGTAATTAATCATCAATATGCAACAGGGTGTATTAGTATGTAAATCATAACCGGGCTCTACATTAAGCCATTAAAACTGGATAATTGTCCCCAAGTCTCTTTTAAGTCAACATCGAGCTAAAGTGCTCAAAACCCTTTTTGACCAACAAATAATGATCCCCAAATAATAAATTCAATCGACTCGCGTCCTGTAAACACACGCCCCAAAATACATGAATAAATCGCTACACAGTTTAGATTCGGAGAAATTACTTTCCAAATGAATTTATACCATTTATTCCTTCAAAAACGTCCCATAACACAAAATTAAGCATTTTTCCAAAAAAAAAACGCTAAAAGTGCCTTTTAACCCAATAATCACCATTTATGCAATAAATCATCAAAACCCTTTCATTTATGACCTAATTATCAAAATGCCTAAAATTCCAAATTTGGTGTTTCACAAGATCTATAAAATCTTATTTGTTTAAATAGCAAAACTCATCAAAGATTTCAACATTTTATAATAATCATGTAAAAAACATAAATACTCTAAAATAGACATTTTTGGCATTTACAATATTTTCACAAATCAACTTGAAGTCACCTTGCTAGGTTAAGTTAAACCTATATTTCAAACACAAATCTATAGCCTCCAAGAATGAAGCTTTCATCATCAAAACGTCAACTTCAACAATAAGCTAGGGTTTTCCAAATATCCCAATTCCTCAAGTCTAGAATAAATCATCAACAAGTAAAACCTTTAGATCTATGAAGATCCTTATACTAAAGCTTGGGATATACAAGATGCTTACCTCAAATGAAACTTGAAGTCCTACAACCACATTTCTCCCATGAAATCTTCATCCTTTCCATAACCGAGCCTCAAGCCACCAACCTTTTGATATCTTTACTGTAGATCCACACCAAGCAGCTCCCAAAACTAGTATTCAAGCTCCCACCATCGTTCCAAGGAAGAGAGAATTGGAGAGGGGAGGAAAAATGAGAGAAAACCCTAAAAATTGAGTTTAAAATCGTTCAGACCGTCCCCGAGGACTTAGCCGCGACCTCAAGTCGCGGGCCAAGCCGCGCATGTCCCTGAGTCGTGGATCACAGCGACATGCGTGGGCCTAGCCGCTACTTGAGTTTGTGGGCCAAACTACGTGTGTTGCCTGTTGTGTCGTCTCGCGTCTTGGGTTAAACCGTTCCCTGACCGTTTCTCTTGGCCGACCGCTGACCGTTTCCTTGGCCGGTTAATGACCGTTCTTTAGGAAATTATGGGTGCTACAATTTCTGACTAAGATCTTTGTCTTTGCCCTTAACATTTACTTTAATAGGTTTAGAGGAGGAAGATAAAGGGCTAGGCTTTGGTCCAAGAATTCTTTTTTCAGAGATAGGAAGAGATGAGCTAGAGATACCCTTGGATTTTGATTTCATCAAGTTCACAGATCTAGGAATGAACTTAGTGGGAAGAACAGCGGGTTCATTTTTGGAAGAAGAGGGCATTTTTCTCTTTAACGGTAAAACAGAGACTAATGATTTTCCTTTATCAGAGATGGAGAACTTATTTATGGGAGGTTGAGAATTTCTTTTTGGAAATTTTGAAGGTTTAGGAGAAGGAGAAGAGGCTTCATCAAGATTTAAGGATTTCAGAAGATCATGAATGGTTTTGGCAAGGTCATTTGATCCTTGAGCTTCCTCAGGTTGAGATTGAGTAATGGAATCTTTGGCCTTGACAAACATGCCAAATTTTAGAGATTCACAAAGTTCTATGGAATGCACAGGGTAGGATTCACCAACGTCAGAATCGGTGAGTTCACAAGAAGAAGATGGAAGTTTTGAAGAAAAGGAAGGAGCTTGAGTGGAAGAAAAATCAACTTCCATTTTTCCAAAACCTAGACCAGATTTATCATTATTAGGTCCAATTGATCATAGTTGAATTAATTATAGAAAGGTAACAAGAGGATTGGGAGGGAATCTGTTATTTTATTCACAAGAAACACAAAACACTACAGAGAGCAACATATCTCGTATGTCTACATTTTGAAAAAATGAAAACTTCACAAACAAATACAAACATATCCCAATATATACCCTAATACCCTTGTATACATTTAAAGCCCAAACCCAATTACAAGGCCCAAACTATAAACACAATTGATTACTTTACAAAACTTCTAAATAGAATATTTATGTTAGTTTAGATTTAGTTTCTCTTTCTAAATAATTAGTCCATTCCTATTCTAATCTTGTTACACAAACACTTGAGATGTGAGAGATCATGGACCTAACACTTTGCAATCACCTTATTTGCCACCAAGGTCACCGATGGGGAGTGACCTCCCACTTCCGTCGTGGGTGGACTCGACAGTTCTGTAACCTCCTTGCTCTCACTCTTGTCTCTGCTTGCTGTCTTCTCCTGATGAGCCAATAACGCTTTCAGGGTCTCTTGAAGATTTCCCATTTCAGTGGCAAAGGTTTTGTGAGTCATAAAGCCCTGATTACGGCCCCGACCACGAGCCCTTGCGGTTCCCCGCCCTCTCACAGTTGTCGAGCTTTCTTGATGAGAGGTTTCACTCTCCATAGGAATCTCAACACTTCTCGCCCTGCAAGTGACACTGGTCTTGTCTTTTCCCCTATTCCCGGCATTGGTCCCCTCGACTTGATTTGTAGCCTTTCGGGTGGTCCTTCCCGGTCCCCGTCCATGACCACGACCCCTTCCTCAGGCTGCCAACTGCCTAGTAGGACCCACCGATGCCTCAACAAGAACCTCATTCACCGGCATATTCTCCCCCACCGACACTGCCCTACTCCGCAAAACTCGTTCAGACATGACGACAGCTGAAACAACGCATGGGTAAACTTTAATTCAACTGACCCATATGCAATAAGGTACATACACACGTACATATACCTGTAAATTTGCAATTACATTGGCCAGATGTAATTCCAAATTTACCTTACATGTTAGTCCCTATCTCTCATTACAAACCCTCCTATGGCGGTAAACCTAATTCGTCCTAATTCTCGGTTATGTTCCGCCTACAGTTTAAGTTTAGGTCCAAACGGTCACCTAAATCTCTTAAACTATGGCTCTGATACCAATCTATAACAACCCAAAACCCACAACAACCATAACATAGCAATATAAAACTTAATTCCCAAAATGGGTCCAAATACATGATTACGGAAAAAAGAAGCTTTAACTTTTAAGCATGAAGTAACTGTATTACAACCGAGAATCTTCTAAAGCAATTAAACCGCACTAAGGCATCAAACTCCACTCCACTAGCTTTCAACATTTCTCTTTACCCTTTGACGAGCCACCAACCATAACCTTACCTGAAAATGGGTTTTGAGAAAAGTGTTCGAAAATGGGGGTTAGACCAACAGGGTCTAGTGAATTCCCAATAACGATCAAATAAGGTAATCCAGTTAATATATTTGTTAAGCAAAATGTAAGAATTTCAGACGTTTACCCTTCATAAGCTAGAGAATCGTCCGTCTCCGGGGGCCCCAGTAGATCCCCATTCGCCCCACCCCCAAGTCGATGTCGTTCTCGCGTGTAATGAAACGGATTCCATACACGTGGCTCAACCATCCCCGGTGGTTTAGGGTAAGTCATGACTCCCAAATTATAAGATATCATACTTTAACCATTGATAAAACCAAACAAGTAATGTCAATACATGATCCCCACAATCAATATCATTTTGAAATCCTTGTACGAATGGAAAACATGTTAAGCATTCATACCAAAGCCATTTCCAGTTTAATGAAAGATTTGAACAAAAGGGAACTCACCTGGTGAAATTGGCACAGACACACAAAAGACATATTACTTCCAAAACCACGCTCCTACATAATTGGTAAGTGCCCACAATTAAACTCCGCACAAAAATTCTACGTAAACCTCCCATTTGGTTTATTCTAAATAATTAAATCTAGATGAAAAAGTGGGGCCCAACAGCTTTGGGCCTCGGCCCATAATCTGGTTACATGCAACACTTAGGCCGCTTGACTAAACCCACACCCGGGTCTCGGCTTAAGGTTGGACACGCCTACAAGCGAGCCTCGCGGTCTACACCCGCGTCCTACATGCGGGTCTCGCTTGGGATCTCATCCGCATGCATGCGGGTTTCATTAGAGGTCTCACCCTCGCCTCATGCGGGCTTTACTTGATCGAGATCGGGCTTTGGCCTTAGCCACACCCGGTTCCAAGATTCAATGAGGTTTCGAGCACCCCGACTCGACAGACACCCAGGTCTGAGACCCTTCGGCTCGACGCAGACACAGGAACACGAGTCTGAGATTTGGACACAATGGGGTTGGGCGATTTGGGGTTTTTCTCGATCGATCAAAACCCACAGATAAACCCTCGAACCAACAATCCCTATTACCCACTCGATCAAAACCCCCACCAAAACGAGTAGATGCATTTGATTAAACTTACACCCAAGATTTCTAATCCACACCCCAATTTTTTTTTACAAACAATCGATGCATCAACACACCCAAAACCCACAGATCTGTATTAAATCAAAACACAAGCCCCAACGGTAAATTTTCTCAAATCAACTAAGAGTTAGATTGATTACCTCTTGAGGAGAACGATTACTAAACTCAGATTGCTCCAAAAGCTTCCAGAAATCTTTAATGCAAAAAATTTCCGAAGGCACTCCCAATCCTCTTGTTCTCTAGTTGGGCATCGCACACAAAAATATTGTCCAGACCAATAGATTTAGGGATTACAAGGGTTTTAGGTCCTTGAGGCAATAAAATTACAAAAATGCCCCCCCATACTTCCTTGTTTTATTCAATTGACACCTCTGAACTTATTTTAGTGAAAACATTGAGACAACGGTTGTTACAGTGGCAAGTTGTAATCCAGGGACTTAAAAGTGAAAAACTATGAACGATGATAGGTGGATTCAATCATAATCAGATTTATGGGATAAACCCCACAATCCAAGAAATTTGGAGAGAAAGGTCATCCCATTTGAAGTGTTCACAATAAATTGATAAAATCTCTCTCCACCTTTCTGTTTACCACAAAGATGATTAAATACACATTTAGAAGAGAAAGAGCAAGAGGCATTTTCATATGGTAACGATAAATTGATGTGTAATTTTTAGCTTGCCAAGTGTCATGCATCTAGGAAGGTATATAAGCAAGGATTATCGAAGAAAAGGGGAAAACTTAGTTGCATCTTGGTCAATTAGTTACCTTTTTACTTTGGCAAATTGCATTTAAAAGGTATGCATTTTGTTAAACTTATTGTTCTGAGGGACGTATATTCAAATGATGTATTTAAAAGTCTATCACAAACTTTGTAATCAAAATAGGAACATTTCTTGAATAGCACATAACTGGTTATAATAGTTCTTATGAGTCAATCTATTTATAAAAAAGGTGTTAATATGATTTTTTTTTGTATTTATGTTTATTTTTGTTAATATTTTTTAATAACAAAAGAAGCATTTAACTAAACATCTGTGAATGTTTTGAGCAGTATAAGAGATGTCACTCTCTGATTCTTGCTCGGGCTCAGAACCTCAGTGTGTTGGGGATCCCATCATCGGTTCTGATGATTGGGAAACACGACAAAGTAGAAGATGGGTATCAGAGTTAGCAAGAATTACCTCAAGCATGGAGTGTGAAAAACGTCGCTCATTTGGGTACGGAGGAACCTCTGTTGCTTTGAAAGAATTCATGATGAACAATGGTGTTCTCGGACCTTCCTTAGTGAGAGAGAATGTTTCCATTGCCCGCTGGATGATAAAGAAAGGAATCTGGGAAACAGGACTGAAATAGGTTGTTTTCCTTTGGCCAAGTCTTTATTCTTCTTGTCCACTGCCGTCAGCATCTCACAGAAGAGGATATGAGCCATATTTATGCTTCTGTTGAAGAATAGTACATACATTATGGCAAGGATGGATGGATGTGTCTGATCCTGGCTTCCAATTTTGCAGGTTATTGTGCGATTTAACACACTAAACATGAAGTTCCACTTGGGAGGCAGGAACTGACGTCTGAGTGGGTGGTTTCTCAAACTTCTCTATTTGAAGATCTTTTGTCGTGAGCAGGTTGAATCTGCGAGTTAGGGTTTGTGGGGTGATTCTTATGTTCATGCTTTGGTCACCTAGGTCAATATACCCAACAAGTCCTTCCTTTTCATCATCGTATTCACTTGAATACCACCATTGTTGGACAAATCGTAGGGGAACATCGTTAGAATGTTTGGTGAGGACGTCGTTGAGTTCGCAGTTGCTCAAAAAGTCCAATACAGGGCGAAACTGCTCGTCGTATTTGGTAGGAGTGACATCCAGAAAGTAGTTGTTACCTTTCATTGGGACTTCAAATTGTGCCATGTTTAAGCTTGGAACAAGTCTGCTTGAGTTGTCTGAGTTTTGAGAATGAGCCACCATTGTTGCAGGTTTTGAGAAGGATGAGAACTTACAGAGAGAGAATTTGAGATTTTGGATTCTGAGAGCGTAAAGAATAACGAGAAGGGAAAAAGGGTTTTTATGGACAAAGGTGGAGTGAAAGGTTATGGAAACGGCGACTGAGTGTTCCAATGTCAGAAAGGACGTTCCATCATCCCCTAATAAATAGGTGACACGTTGAGGTGTGTAGGGAAGAGATGCTTGGTGTCAGAAAACCGCCAATATGATTTTTGAATTAAAAAAAATGAATGGTTATCCAAAAGAGAGTTTCTTTTTAAATTATTTTTCTCAAAATAATTTCTCGGAATATTCTCAAAATTAGACAAGATCAGAGGCTCTGATATAAGTATCAGAGACAAGATCAGTGGCTCCGATATGAGTATCGGAGACAAGATCAAAGACTCTTACTCCCCTTTGAAAGATGGTTATTTGTCTCCCCCTTAACCAAAGAATGCTTTCTTTTTATCTTCTCCCCCTTGACATATGCTTAGAGATAGAAAAGAATGATTTTTACCATTTATGAAAAGTCCAGAGGCTCTGAAATTAGTTTCAGAAGCGCTGGTTGAACATGCTACGCATGTCAGAGGCTCTGATGAATGGATCAGAGACTTTGATGTTTTCCTGTTTTATGTAGACATGTTCAACATACCCAACTTGCTAATCAAGAAAGTGAACCTTCGTTCATCTAAAGCTTTTGTGAAAATATCAGCAAGTTGAAGTTCAATCGGTACAAAATACATCTCTATTGTTCCCTTTTCAACATGATCTTTCAGAAAGTGGTACCTGACATCAATGTGCTTGGTCTTGGAATGTTGCACTGGATTGGCAGAGATGGCTATGGCACTCTTTGAATCACACAGAATTGGAATTCTGTCATACTGTAAGTCATAGTCTCTTAGTTGAGTTTGCATCCATATGACTTGAGAGAAACAACAAGCAGCAGCAACATATTATGCCTTTGCTTTAGAAGTTGAAACACAGTTCTGCTTCTTGGATGTCCAACTTACCAACTTATTTGCCAATAATTGACAGCATCCTGATGTACTCTTTCTGTCGAGATTGCATCCTACATGATCTGCATCAGTGTATGCTGTTAAATCAAAGCTAGACAATTTTGGATACTAGAGACCTAAAGAAGGTGTGCCTCTAAGGTATCTAAAAATTCTTTTGACTGTAGACAAACGAGATTCTTTTGTATTTGCTTGATATCGAGCACAGAGACATGTTGCGAACATTATATCAGGCCTGCTTGCAGTTAAGTATAGAAGTGATCCTATCATTCCTCTGTAGGTTTTGACATCTACAGATTTTCCCGAAAGATCAGAGTCAAGCTTGACTCCTGTTGCAATAGGTGTTTTCATAGAGGTTGAATCATTGAGTCTGTATTTTTTTTTAAAATGTCAGAGACATACTTAGATTGAGTTATAAAAGTACCCTCTAATGTTTGCTTTACTTGTAAGCCTAGAAAGAATGTTAATTCTCCCATGAGGCTCATCTCAAATTTACTCTTCATCAACTCTGAAAACTTATCACAATACTTGTGATTTGTAGAGCCAAATATAATGTTATCAACATATATCTGTACTAAAAGCATCTCATTTTTGTACCTTTTTATGAACAAAGTTGTATCTATTGTACCCTTTTCAAAACTATTATTTATCATAAATGTGGACAGAGTAGCATACCCTGCTCTTGGAGCTTGTTTAAGTCTGTATAGAGCTTTATCAAGATAATAAAGATGGTTAGGAAACTCTGTATTTTCAAATCCAGGTGGTTGCTGGACATAAACTTCTTCATTTAATTTACCATTTAGAAAGGCAGATTTAACATCCATCTGATATACTTTGAACCCTTTGTGTGCAACATAGGCTAAGAAGAGTCTAATTGCTTCTAGCCTAGCTACGGGTGCAAAGGTTTCATCATAATCAATACCCTCTTCATGGCAATATCCCTTAGCAACCAACCTTGCTTTGTTTCTGATTATAATGCCATCCTCATCCCTTTTATTTCTGAAGACCCATTTAGTTCCAATTGCAAATTTTCCTTTAGGAAGGGGAACTAAGGTCCAGACTTTGTTTCTTTCAAACTCTTGAAGCTCATTCTGCATTGCAGAGATCCAATGAGGATCTTCAAGAGCTTCATTTACCATCTTTGGTTCAATGATGCTTAAAAAGTTTACAAAATAGCATTCATTGATTGTGGCTGGTCTGGTTTTAACACCCTCTGAAGGTGATCCAATAATCTGATCATGGGGACGATCCTTTGTCCATCTTGTGAGTGGAGCATGAATATGAGGTGGAGTTTGAGCTTTAGAGTTGATTGTAGGAGACATCTCTGTTTTGTTGTGCAGAGGCTCTGAAGTAGGTTCCAGAGGATCTGAAATGGGTTTCGGAGATGAAGTATGCTCTGAAGTCTCTTCAAGAGATGTCTCTGAAAATTCTTCAGATGTTTCTTGCTCATATTCTGCTTCTGAAGATAATTGTCCTCTAGGTTGTCTTGTTTCATATCTTGGACTTGTATTTAAGGAAGCAGAAGTTGTAACTTCAGAAGGACCAGAAAGATTTGTACCTGTATTTTGAGGTTCCTCTGAAGTTAATCTGTGAATATCTCTGAATAGAAACTCTGAATTTTCATCATCGAAGAAGTCTTCGAATATTTTGTTTAGTTCAGATTCTCTTATCTTGGACGATTCAGAGATATTCTTGGCAGTTGTATTGACATCATTGGTGGCAAGATTTTTGTCATCATCAAAAGACACATTGATGCTCTCTTGGATTGTTCTTGTTCTCTAATTGAACACTGAAAGCTTTTGAGGCTAATGAATATCCAATGAATTTGCCTTCATCTGCTTTCTTATCAAACTTTCCAAGAGATTCTCTATCATTTAGAATATAACATCTGCATCAAAAAACATGGAAATATTTAACATTAGGTTTCCTATTGTTAATGAGTTCATAAGATGTTTTCTTGAATCTTTTGACAATGGTAGCTCTGTTTTGAGTAAAACAGGCTGTTGCCACTGCCTCTGCCCAAAAGTTTGTTGGAAGACCAGATCCTACAGGCATAGTTCTTGCAGCTTCAACAAGTGTTCTGTTTTTCCTCTCAACAACACCATTTTGTTGAGGTGTTCTTGTTGCAGAGAAGTTTGGAGTTATGCCTTCTTCTGAAAGATATGTGTTGATTTTGGCATTTCTGAACTTTGTCCCATTATCACTTCTCAGCTTCTGAACTTTGCTATCAAACAGAACCTGCAATCTTTTTAACAATCTTATTAAAATACCAGGGACATCAGACTTGGCTCTGATGAATTCTATCCAAGTATATCTAGAGTATTCGTCAATTAAAACGAGAATATACTTTTTACCTGATAAACTCTGCATAAAGATAGGACCATAGAGATCCACATGAAGCATATGCAGAGGTTTTGGACAATTATTATCACTTTTGGTCTTGTGGGAAGATCTTTTCATTTTTCCCATTTCACAAGCAGAACAAAGATGATCTTTGTTAAACTTCAGAGATGGTAATCCCTTAACCAGATTTAGTTTGACCAACTTATTAAGTGAAGAAAAGTTCAGATGTGAGAACTTTTTATGCAGATCCAAATATCTTCATTGTTCAGAGATACTAGA
Source organism: Arctium minus (assembly GCA_954870635.1). Classification (NCBI taxonomy): domain Eukaryota; kingdom Viridiplantae; phylum Streptophyta; class Magnoliopsida; order Asterales; family Asteraceae; genus Arctium; species Arctium minus. The sequence goes on from OX941082.1 coordinate 99,015,268, forward strand.
CAGAGTTTCTCTGAGTCAGTTTTTATGTGTTTCGAAAAAATCATTCTGTATAAATTTCCCTTTCTGTCAGCTCTGAGCATTTCTTGACCTGTTTTTGAGTGAAGTAATGAACAATGTTTTTCTTGAAACTTCACATCAAAACCATGGTCACAAAGTTGACTTATGCTGATTAAGTTTTGCTTTAACCCATCAACATAAGCAACCTTTGATACAGAAACATTACCTCTTGTAAGCTCACCGTAACCCTTAATATGCCCTTGCATATTGTCTCCAAAAGTTACTACTCCTCCAGATTTAGCTTTCAAAGAGGATAGTAACTTCTTATCTCCAGTCATATGCCTTGAACATCCATAATCTAAGTACCAGATCGGCATAGACTGTTTCTGCAAGACATATTAGATTTTCTTAGGTACCCATCTCATTATGTGTCCTGTTTTGTTAGACTTCTGATTATCTCTTTGAATTTTTGCCTTCTCATTATTTGATGTTTTGGCAGAGTTGTCCTTTTTCTTTTGAGGCTTTGTCTCTGAATTTTATTCAGAGACTGATTTAGAAAACAGTGAGAACCTCTGAAGTGATTTTTCAGTTTCATCAAGAGTTGGATGCAATTGCACATTACAGAACAAGAAGAAGTAGAAGCAAAGGTTTTCATTTCATTAAATGCATTCGATACATTATGATTCCTATTTTAATTAGTACTACGAATATTACAAGTATTCCTAACTACTTCCTTTCTTTTAGCTTGAAAGACAGCCTACTTTTCATGTTGTCTTTTCTTGTTCAGAAACATCCTCTTCTCTTTATTGCTCACTTCACAAACAGGATTAAAATGGTTAATTTCTTGCCATTTTCCTTTTTGTTCAGAAGTAAACTTGATTGGTTTATAAGTGTAGAGTTGAGAAATGATGGTTTTATTCTTTGCCTTTACTTGTAATTCTTTTTCAAGATCCAGAGAAGTTTTTGCTTGAAGACACATTTCTGCAAAGTCAGGACATATTGGTATTCTAGGTTTATTTTTCAAAACAGAAATAGGAATATTTAAAATTCCATAACCAATAGTCTTTATCTTTTTATGAATTGCTTCCTCTGATCTGCATAAAATCTGTTCATCAATCTCTGGATCAGATTCAGAATCAGAGTGAAGAAAATATCTTTCAGCCTTACCAGAGATAACTACCTCTGATGTTTTCTCAATTTTCTTGGGTCTTGAGACTCTGGTGATTCTTTTCATGCTCTCTCTCTTCTTCAAATCAGCTATAATATTTTCTTTATTTATTCTTTTGATGTCATCCTCAAATGTAGTTATGATGCATTCATCAGAGATTGGTGAATACAGAGGAGCATCTGGATTAAGTGAACTCTGAGGTTCATCTTCAGAAGTACTTGTTTCAGAGGTACTTTGTTCAGATGTCTCTGATTCATGTTTGATAAATGCATCAAGCTTGAAAATCTCTTTGGGATCATTGCTTTGAGATTTTGTGAAAAATACCTCTGAAGTTTCTTTTTCTATTTTTAAGATAGAATTTGGAAAGCTTTGCACTTCAGAGTATGCAACATTTTTAAAGTTCAGAGCTCTTGTTTTTTATCCCTCTGAGGTTTTTATTCTCTTGAAATTGTTCAGAGATGGACAATCAAAGCTCTGGACCTTTCCAATATAGAAAGTGGAGTTTTCTTCAATCTAGTGAATGGATCCAATTCATTGAATCCCAGCCCATGAGTATCCATTTGAGAGTTTATCTTTATATGCACATCCTGAGCATCAAGATAGCTTTTGATTTGAAGTTCTTTCCTTTCCAGAGATTGATGTAAGATTTCTCTTTCTTTTTGGAAAAAATTGGTTAAGGCAACAGAATTGAGTCTTTCATACTCAGATCTTTTTACTTTTTCTTCTTTAACTTTTAAAACTTTCTCAAGTTCTTTGAATTTTTCTGAAAAAGATTTTTCTTTATGTTTCTGAGCTTTTTCAAGTTCAGATTTTTCAACAAAAATATCTCTCTTTTCTGACTCAAGAAGATCTTTTTCCCTTTTGTAAAAACTAAGATCTTTTGTCATTTGTTTTCTTTTTTCTTTTTCCTCAACAAGTTTTTGCTTTAAGATTTGAAATTCATCTGTTAGCTTAATAACATCCAATTCAAGTTCACTGTCAGAGGTGGAAGGAGAGTTTACCTTTTCAGAGTAGTCCTCTAATGACCCATCATTTTGGTCATCTATGAAAGCCATACCACAGAGATTGGTAGGTTCTTCCTCTCCATCGCTTGTTGAGTCTGACAGCCAGTCTTCCATCTCTGCTACAAGTACTCTTTCTTTAACATCATATTTGTACTTGTTTTTGTAGTAGTCTTCATCTTTGATGAGTCTACCTCTGCAGTTTGCAGAGTAATGGCCTGGCTTTCCACATCTAAAACATCTGCCATCGTTTTGGTTTGATGGAAGAGCAGTGTCTGATTTTGTCTTCTGTGCTTGTGGTTGTGGCTTGAAGTACCTCTGAAGTTGAGGATACCTTGGCTGAAATGATTGTTGAGATCTTGATTGTTGAGTAGAATCATGACTGGTGAAATGAACGCCCTTTTGATCACTATGCAAAGTAGATCTGGGCTCTTGTTGATAGTCAGCTTTCTGAAATCTCCTTTCTGGATTTCCTCTTCTTTCTTCATCATCTCTTCGTCCTTCAAAAGCTTTCTTACCAAATTTCTTGTTAAATTGATGGGTGATTAATGCAAGCGATTTGGCAAAAGCATTGATGTCATCATCTGAGTCTGAATCTGAGTGTTCAACTTCTTCAGACACTAGAACCTTCTTGGTTTTTCTTTTAGATTCCCTCTTTAAACAGTTATTTGTTTCTGTATTTATGCTTTCTTATGATACACCTTTTTGTTTTGACATGAGTGCAAGTGGTCCACCTAAAGAGGTTTTTGATTTTTGTTTAACAACTTCTTTTTCCTGTGCTACCAAGGTGCCATAAATGTCAGTCAATGACCATGATTCAAGATTTTGATTGTCTTGTATTGACATTGACAGTTGTGACCACTCTTCATTTAGACTCTTAAGGAAAAGAACATTATTTTCTTCTTTTGTCCTCATGACCCCAAATTTTCTGCATTTGTTGATGAGAATGTTAAACCTTGAGTATGTTTGGTGTAAGGTTTCTTCGGGTAATGCATGAAAATCATGATATTCATTGATACAAAAATTTCTCCTATTCTTTTGAGTTTGTAGGCCACCTTCAAGTTGATTTAACAACTGATCCCATATCTCTTTTGCAGTTACACAAGAATCAAGTTCTTGGAAGATATCATTGGGAATGGCCATTATAAGTAATCTAACAACTTTTGAATCATTTTCCATCATGTTAGTTTCTTCATCCGTAAAGTTTGAAGTTTTCTTTTCATAGTAAGCAGGGATTTCAGCAGTATCTGCTATTGCTGGAACTCTTGGTACCAACACCATTGGTTGGTGAGGTCCATCGTTCCCTGATCTTAACAGATCCCTGTCCATACCTTCTAAGAAATTTACCATCCTTATCTTCCATTGAGGAGGATATTCATCCCTTAGAAGTGTAGGAGGTTTGGTTAATGATCCAGCTGTATAAATGGCACTTATGCTTGAGTTTGCCATTTTTGTGAATAAAAGATGAAGATTTGAAGAACTGATGCTTTTCTATGAAGATCTTTTATCAAATGATGCAACTGTTATTTTCTTTCAAATCTGGAGCATATGAAGTTTAATAAACCAGGGTTTATATAAACATGCACAGATATTAAAAGCTTGAATCAGTAAGAATTAAATCTATCCGAGTATGCAGATATGATCTTTCTTTGTTTTAGAAAACAAAGGAAGCTATGATACCAATTGTTGGATCCCAGATTTAATCTTACAATAATAATGATATAAACAACAAGAGTAATAACAGCGGAAGCAATAGTTTAATATCAAAAGCAGATTCAAATATCACAGTTCATATAATAAGATAAGCAGTAAGAACAAGATCTTATCAAAATATATTCAGTTGATTCTTCTTATTCAAGATATCAAAAAGCACACTTTTGTCAAATGAGTGATGGTCCTATTTATAGGACCATAAAGTAAACAATGTACTATTCTGACAAATAGAAGCATGCTTGAACAGTGTCTTACCTAATAGGTAAGCTCAAGACATGCTTGAACAGTAACCTACTCTATAAAATAAATCTTTTCACTAAGTGATTGGTTATTTGTTCTAATACTTCAGGAAAATGATTCAACACCTTCTTCAGAGATAATGTCTTCAGAGCTCTGATGTAGTCTTCAGAGCCTCCGATGAAGCCATATCTTATGTCTTCTGCTGATAGTGTTCCTCTGATATGTACTTCAGAGTCAGGTTTGTCCTCTGAAGTCTTCGTCCTCTGACGTTTTCGTCCTCTGAAGCCTGTCTCTGGAAGTCCTCTGAAGTAGGACTTAGATATTTTCAACACTTTAACAAATGAAGATTTGGAGCTAACATAAGGATTTTCATAATTTCATTTGTGACTAAACTATAATCACACATATAGTTTTCATATCAACATTTCCATAAAATGTTTTCCATGCATAAATAACATTATGTGAACTAAATCCATACTTTAGCAACCAAATGGCCGTTTTCCATGTACCAACATAAAGTGTTCACAAATAGGTTTCCAAGAGTTATACAACTTTAAAATGACCATTGTTAATACCAACAATGATACCTTTGTTTCTTTTTCCAAAAATCCATTTTTACCAAGTAAACTTTCAAAATAGTGAAACCCTAAATGTAACCAAAATGGCTACATTCAAGTATTTAACCACAAATATGCATATACAATCACATTTTATATCACCAATCATAATACTCATCATCATATCTAAAAATGGTAAAAAAAAACTAAAAATCCCCAAAATATCAAAGTTAGGTCAAAATCCTTCAAACAAGAAAATCTAATCAAGGAGATGATTAGGAGTTTAAAATGTAAAGTTTTGACATGTATAAAGTTTTAAAATGTTAGAATGAACTCAAAATGATAGGTTTTGGATAAAAACCTAGAAACTTAGAAATCCTTGAACATGGAGATGGATGGCCTGAATCCTTTAAACCTCTAGCATTAATGATGTTAAACCCTTTGAAGAGGTTGAGAGTGAGCCTTAAATACTTCCCAAAACAAAATAAATGAAGTGGGAGAAGAAGGGGAAATGAGAGATGAGAGAAATGGTGACTTAAATGAGATTCTTGAGGTTATAAACCAGGAAATCGACCAGAGGCTTTCCCGAGACTTCCCACGTGACTTAAGGACACAGGGAAAGTAACGCGACTTGAGGCCGTGGGGAAGGTCGCGCAAGTTGTTGTTCCATCCGATTCTAGTTATTTCTACAACTTCACACAAGGACTCCTCCCAACACTTACACCAAGAAATCTTTGCTTATTTGCATTACTTCCAAGGTTAAACGTACATAAATAATATAGGAAAGATTTAGGGTGTTACATTTGGTTGGTAGGAATTGGATGGAATTCAATTCTTTCACTTAAGCCAAGGAATGATGAATTCCTTAATTTGTGGAATTTAAAGGATTCCATCATTTTATGTGAAACAAACATAAGATTTGGAATTTGGTCAAAGGAATTATCCTTTCCAATTCCTTCAAAATCCATGAACCAAACACCCCCTTAGTTTTTAGGTTACGTTATTAATGGTAGGAGAGGGAAGTGAGAATGTAAGATACCCACAATGCTCTTTCTTTAAATTGTTAATTCAAAATTACCAAAAATTCCTAGTTTAATATAATTTGTGGTTTATATTAGATCTCACGGCTCTCACAAATTGGAGACTTATCAAAAGAAGACCCCATATATATATATATATATATATATATATATATATATAGATAGAGAGAGAGAGAAAGAGAGAGAGAGAGGTGTAACTATTTGTTAACCAACTAACTAGTACTAACTATACAAACTCATTTGAGCCGTTTATTTTTTTGATTAATGATAATGATTAAATGAGAGATTACAAACTGATTAAAAAGGAAACATATTAAATGGAATTAAGTCAAGGGTAATTTTGGAACAAACTATGTCGTATTTTGGAAGATAATTATAATCCCATTTATCCCTAAAATAAGTGGATTCCCTTCAAATCATCCCATTGTCTTCTCATACCCACCACCAGATTTCGGCCTAGGTTCACCGTCATATAAGTCGTCAGTAGAAGATGCAATGGTTCTGATTCTCTCATTGTGTCGGAAACCAGACTTCCGATCAAATATCTTGTCGCAATCCTCTCGATTCTTCCCACTCCCATCCCCAACCATCTTCTCCCTATGTTCAAAGTACCCGATGTATTGATTAACAAATCGGATCTGATGGATTGCAACCTTCCTTCTTCTCTATTTTAAGTCGAATATTTGGTTGCAGATGCTACTAATCGGAGGTTTGATTGCAAATGCCCGTGGAAGAATGTTACAAAGCCATCGAAGATTTTTGATCTTGTTAAGGACGAAGAAACAGTCAAACTACGGTTTACTCCATTGGTTATGATTCTGTCTAAGCCAGATTATCTTTGGGTTTTTTGTTTTTCTGCACCTACTGTTGTCTCTTATTGATGTTGTACGTGTTGGATTTTTGTAAATGATGTTATACTAAATACCTTTAATGATTATCAACTTTCTCTTTTTCCATTCATGGATTAATTTCTCCTAAATGTTTGATATCCAGTTGTATCATTTCTAGAATGATGCACCCTTTTGATATTTGATCAATAAATTTAAATGTGTGTCAGTTCCATACGATATTACTGGGTTTTGATTTAAGTTTCAAAATTCGCATTTGATTTAGATTTCAGATTAAGAAATTGGTTTAATGCATTTATGGGTTTGATTTAGATTTCATCTGTGAACTTTGATTGTTCCATTTCTTTGATAAAAGTTCAGAGGTGAAACTAGAGAGTTCATAGATGAAATAATGATTTTTGTTTAAAGTTCATAGGTGAAACAATAATTTTGATTTAATTTCATAATGATTTTCATTTATGAACTTTGATTCTTCCAAATTTTTTACTGAAGTTCAAAGTAAAACCAGAAAATGCACGAGATAATTAAGAAAGTTTCACAAATTTTATAGGTGAAACCAGAAGGTTCATTAGTGAAACAATGATTTTTGTTAAAAGTTCATAGGTAAAACAATGATTTTTGTTTAAAGTTCATAGGTGAAAAACAATTATTTTTGTTTAAAGTTCATAAGTGAAACAATGATTTTTTTTAATAGGTGAAACAATGATTTTTATTTCATGTATGAACTTTGGTTGTTCCAGTTTTTTTTTTTACCAAAGTTCATAGGTGAAACCAGAAAATGAATGAGATAATTAAGGAAGTTTAAACAAGTTCATAGGTGAAACAATAAAGTGAAAGAACATTAAGTGATATTCCTTAATATTTACTGAATATGATAATTAAGGAATGTGATAATTAAGTGAAAAAAACCAAATATTTAAAAAATGTGATAATTAATGAACGTAATAATTAAGTGAATGAGATATTTAAGGAATGTGGTATTAATATATGAAAAGGACAAAAATACCTTGGTTAACAATGTTAACACTAAGGGGACGTTTGGTTTGCAGGATTCCAATTGAATTCGAATGAAATGGAAAGATCAATTCCATTGACCAAATTCCATTCAGGTGTTTGATTTACATGTGGAATGGAATTGAATTCCACATATTCCACCATTCATGGATTTGGTCATTCCATCACAATTTAGAAGAAATTAAATTGCATTCCATCTCATTTTCTCGAAAAGACAAAATTATCCTCATCTTCCCTACATGATTTTCCAAGACCACCACCACCACTGTAACACCCCAAGTTTCTACAAACGGTCGGTAGGGGTGTTCAGGGTTCGGTTTAGTTCGGTTAGTAAGAAAAATATGAATCGAATAGCATGAGGCGGGTATTTAGTTACCCAAACCGAAATTGAACCGTAGGTTGAACCGAACCGCATTGAGCCGAAACGAAGTAAGGCGGTTATCCGCGGTTCGGTTCACAGTGTTAAGTCTGATTTTATAGTAATCATTGTATTTATAGACTTGTGCTAATACAATATACTTAGAGATTTTATATCTTGTATTGGCCAAGGGTATTTAAGTCCCTTCTGGCCTTTGTGTTGTGTAACACTATTAGCACATATATTGAATACATCAGATTTTGCATCTCCTACTTTCTCTCTCTACTTTCTCTCTCTAAGTTTAGATTGATCTTGGATTAACAATTGGTATCAGAGCAGAATCTAAACCTGAGAGAATTGAGAGATTCATCATTTCAATATGAATTCGTTATCAATTCAGAGAATTTGATCGATTTTCTTGATTTCAATCAAGAAAATCTCATTTTCTGAATTTTTCACAAATTCTTGCTAAAATCTGAACGAATTTTCTTGAAAATTGATTTGTTGGATTCGAAATCTGTGTTAGATCATCTTTGTTTCACATCAAATTCCAAGAAAATCAGTATTTGAAGTTGAATTTAAGTTTTTTTTCGAGTTTTTGATATGTTCTACAAAAACGTTCTGTTCGATTCTTCAATTTTCATTTCTGTGAAAATTGTTCAAATTGATTGTTTCAAAGTTGTTAGAAATCAGTTTTCGAACATATCTGTGTGAGCAAATTTCATCAGATTCGATTATGTAATCGAAATTAGAAGTTTCTCGTGATTTTCTTGGTTTTACGCCAGATCTCGTTTTTGTGCGAGTTCATCTGAATTTTGCGCGAGTTCATCTGCAGTTTGCGCCAGATCATCTTAAGTTTGCGCTAAATCATCTATCTTTGCGCTAGATTCTTCTGTTTTTCGCCAAGTTTTCGCCAAGTTCTGGACTCAAGTCTTTTCGCGACAAGTACTGTTTTCGACATCAATTTTTCGCGAAAAGTCTCTTTTGCGCTATCTTATCGTCACGCAAAATAAGTTTGCGCCATCTTCTTCTCGTGCAAAACATACTTTGCGCCACATACGTCTAGCGCAAAACTTGTTTGCGCCAGCCTCTCTCTGTTTCAAGACTTGGCATTTTTTCTAAGTTTTTCTGACTTAATGAATATGTCAAAAATTTCTTTTCAAGCTCAGTTTTACAAGAATGATATTATGATGTCGTTGGGATCGGATACTCGTCCTCCAGTTTTGATCAATGAGAATGAGTTCACTCAATGGCAATATCGGTTCATTAACTTCATCGAACGTCAAGCAAACGGAGAAAACATGATGAAGTCACTCACTGAAGGACCATTCGTGAATCCTAAGAACGATATTCCCGCCACTGCCGAAGAACTTTCGGGAGAGCGAGCCGATCGCGAAGAAAAGTCTAACCTGATGCTTGCATTACCTAATTCCATCTACAATCGAATTGATTGTTTCAAGCACAATCCGATGATGATGTGGACCCAGTTAGAAAAGATCATGTTTGGGTCAGCAGTTGCAACACAACTCCGACAAACGCGCTACATGAACAATTTTGAGGAGTTCAAAGCAAAGGATGGTGAGTCTTTGAAGAGTGTCTTTGATAGGTTCTCGGTAGTGCTGAACGATCTACAAAAGATAAAAATGCAAAAGACTGAGTTAGAGACTAATCTGAAGTTCCTCAACGCTCTTCAACCTGAATGGAACAAATTATGTCACCGATTGAGGAATGATGTCCGGTTCTCTACAATGCAAATCCAAGAGCTTTATGAGATTTCGATGTCAGATGAGAGCATCGTCAAGGAGAAGAAAGCCAAGCTTGATAAGAAGAACAAGCCAAAGACTGTGGACCCGATTGCACTTCTCACGAGCAAATTTGCCGAACAAGCATTGTTTGAGAATGCTTATGGCGGGGCAGTTGATGACGATGGCGAGGCACTAGAAAAAGCAATGATTCTTCTCTCTCAGCACTACAACAAGAAGTTCCAGTATCGGTCGGGTTCCAACAACCTTAGCTTCACTTCGGGGTCTAAAAAGAACGAGCCTGCCAAAGTACTCGAGCGTAAGAAAGCTACTGCGTGCTTCAATTGTGGAAAGCCGGGTCACATAGCCAAGGAGTGTCGAGTAAAGGTGGTTCGGGATTCGGCATGTTACCGGAAGAAGATGGAACTAGACGAAAAGAGAGAGAATGGAATCGTTTTGCTTGCTGAAGACGAATACTGGCTAGATCACCCCGATAACGAAGCAAAAAATGAGGAAACTACAGCTATGTGCTATATCGGAGATGATGACAGTGATGATAATGATGAAGACACTTCAACTGACGAATCTGAGGTACCTTCCGAATTTGATTACAAATTTATTTCATCTCAAATGAACGTCATTATAACTGCTTTACATGACTTACGTTCAAAGTTTTTATCTGAAAAACATATTAATCAAGAAAAGTCAAATTTGATTGAAAATTTGCAAATTTCTTTGAAAGATGAAAAATCCATTTTGACTCATACAAAAGAGAACTTTCAAAAGAAATTGGATGACTTGGAAATTTCAAATCAGACTTATCTTGATTCTTTGACGGAAATGACCAAATTAAAAGATAGTTTTTCGGATAAAATAAATGATTTGGAAGAAAAATTATATTTGAGAGATCAAACTGAACAAACAATATATATGTATAAACCGAGGAGTTATAAGTCTATAAAGGAAAGATGGGGACTTGGTTTTGAAAATCCACATTGTTTAGACAATGCTATAGAAAAATCCTCCACTTTATATAAATTCGATTATCTAAATCTTGCTATATATGCTCCTCAATTTAAAATTGATTGGATGAATGAAAAGCATGTTTTAGAAATCGAAAATGAGAAAAGAATGAATAACACGAAAATGGAACTACCGTTTGTTTACACTCGCGAAAATGCAAAATATTTTCCTGAACAATCAAAGAAGTCCAGAAGATCTCAAAATGTTTTAAATGTCAATTCTTCCATTAAATCTTCATTATCAAATGATTACTTTGATATATATGCTATTAATGCTAATAAGGAAAATATATCTCCAGTTTCTTATGATTCTAAGAGATATATTCCCCCATTAGTGTTAGAGGGCAAAATCGTTGATCTTGAAGTTAAAATGGAAGAAACAAAGTCTGCAAAACGAACTTGAAAACGATTTACTTCTTTTTCTTATGAAATCAAGTTTTGAAGAAAATTTAATTTCTCAAAAGCAAGATTTTGATGACAAAATTAATTCTGGATTTTCTACTGATTCTATGGAAAATATGCAAAAAGTTCTAAATAGTGATAGTTTGCGCCAACCACTGGTAGCAGCTGGTAGCACAAAATTCAGTTTGTGCCATCAGTGGGTCGCGCAAACTTTGTTCAGCCTTATGTTTTTCTGGAAATTATGACTCTGAGGCTAGTTCAAATTCGATGAATGATCAGTTTGGTTTCTTCGATAAAATCTCTTCTTCAAATTCAAATATTGAATAAGAAATTATTGATGAATTTTTTACGGTAAATGTTGATTATTATAAACCAAAGCGTAAAAGAAGAAGGTCAAGGAAGTCAAAGAAGAAAGAGTCAGTCATTTCTGAAAATTTTAATTCTTTTGATTCTAATGTTTCAGATCGGACTTTGAAGAAGTCTACAAGTCATATATGGAGGATCAAACAGAAATCAAATGAATCTGAAATTCAAGAGGATAAATGTGTAGATAATATTTGTCGTAGTGATTCATTTGCTGTTTGTAATAAATACAACAAATATTCAATAAAGCAAATGATTCGAATTGCAAAAGATGTCTCATATTCTTCCTCTGGTTCTAGTTCAGATGATTATGCTTCGTCCTCTACTGATGATTATGTTCATTTCTCTGATAATCTTTCTCATGCTTTGTTTGTCAAATCTAACAAATTTACTCCCATTAGAACTGCAACTAACAAACATGGACCCAAATACAAGTGGGTACCAAAACCAAAGACTTATTCTGAGTTGCAGGCAACTACTGTCAAGGGGGAGTAAGAGAACTAAGGCTTCTAAGTAAATCAGCTTAGAACCCGTACTTCAACTTCAACTTCTAAACATATCTGTTTAGGACTCGTTCTTCAAATGTTAATGACTTCTGAGTAAAGCAGCTCAGGACTCGCCCTTCAATGTGTTTATGAGAAACTGTGAGCGCATCTAATTCAAATTCCGCTGCACCTATCTCTGACAGTGATGTTGTTCAAGTTACATCAAGATTTTCAAGAATCTAAGCTAGTTTGATCAGACCCTGAATAAGTGCAAACCAAACACATAGATATGAGGTATCACATTTCATTAAACATCATGTGGAATAAGGTATTATTGAATAATATTTTGTTCCAACTGAATATTAACTTGCCAAATTTTTTTTACAAAAGCCTTAAACGAAAAACGAATTAAATTTTTTTTTTTGCTTTCAAAACTCGGCATGTTGAATTTAAAAGTTTAAATCTAAACAAATTTTATTCTATAAAGTAAAATTGTTACATTTTTTTCTTCCTTTTGAATAAAATGTGTGTCTAGGATAAATTTTCAAGTTGCTTTGTTTATATCTAAGTTTTATATGTTCAACTTTAAAGTATTACAAAAATCGAAAAGTTAGCAAAACATGTTTGAAATTTTGAGAATGCTTTAAAGTTGTGTCGTTCGGAATATTTGTAGTTTACAATGGTTTGAAACCCTAAAAAGTCAGAATTATGGATCGTAATGGAAATATAGGCTAAGCACTTACATGTAAAACCGAGTGATTGAGATTAATCATATATATATATATATATAATTCAGCAATCACTAAGTTTAAAAGTTTGTACCTGTGACCTTTATGGTTTGGGAAAGTAAGTTCCGTGAGATGCTTGTCATTTGATCCCCTAAGGTCAATTGGTCTGGGAGTGATCGAACCCAAATCCTTCTATAGAACCAGATCGAAAGTCATGTTCTACTGGTATAAATGGGTTTAAGATGTGTCGATGTATCCTTTCTGATCTGGGAGAGTAAGTTCTAAGGGTGATTGACACCTAGTCCCCTAGGCCAACTGGTCTGGGAGCGGCTGACCCAAATTCTGCAATAGGATCAGATAGAAAGTTACGTTTACGACATCTTCTTTACTTACAAAACTTCTTGATTAAAAGATGCCAATGTGCACAAGCTTAAACGATGCCAAAGAGCACAATCATGTCAAGATGCCAATGTCCACATATTATAAAAGATGCCAATGAGCACACATCTCATGATACTTGGTGATATTTCTGAGTTGCGATAAACCTATAAATTTGTGAAAGTCTTATTTTTTGACAGCTTAGTGTGAGTAAAGGCAAAGTTCTCTATTATATTTTTAGAATTACATTTTCTTGAAGTTAATCAAAGTTCACACGCTAGCACACTGAATAGATTGATGAAAGTTTTTGAAACTGAACATGTATTAACTTGATATGCAATGAAACTTGTATCTGTATCCAAAACCACACACTTGATTTCAACTGATTGATAAATTTGTATATTTTACTAAATAGAATTTAATTTGTTTAGTGTTTAAAAGTTTATATATTTAGTTGTTTCAAAATCTATATTCAGTATATTTTTCTTTATACATTGATGTTTCTATGCTTGTGTTCCCATATCCTTGTAAATTGGTATGTGCATATTTCGAGGGGAAGTGAATAAAGAGAAAATTCTGAAAAAACTTCTGATCATATCTCATTTTGAGGGGGAGTACATAAAGTGAATACATTGGATAGTGCATGTGTGTAGGGGGAGTAAAAACAGATCAACATGTGAATCATTTCATGTTCCCAGTCAGATTTGCTAGCTTCTTCGACTCAATCTTGCAGATCTGAAGATGTCTCTTCTCCAGCATAGACATGACCAAGTTGATCCAGATCATCAAGGTCATGAGGGGGAGAAGTTAAAAAGAAGGAGACAAAGAGTTCAAAGTTTATATACTCAAGATTCTAATTTCTTCAGCTATACTAGTTCTTTTCCTATTCGATCTCCGATCACCACAACTACTTCGAGTACATTTGAAAGAGGTGTGTCGTTTAGAGAGCAGAAGTTGATGTTCCTGTTTCTGAATCGATTGTTCCTCCAAGCTTATTACAAACTGGTCCAGTCTTGTCAAGGCAGCAAAGGCAACATAGACTGAAAGATGCTGAGAAGAAATTTTTTTTAGTCAAGAAATTACGCTAAGACGCTTAGAAGTTTTGTTTTGAGTTCGAAGATGGGTGTAACAGCCTACATTGAAGACCGGAGCGCCAATGATTACTAAGGGGAGATTGTTAAGTCAGATTTTATAGTAATCATTGTATTTATAGACTTGTGCTAATACTGTGTACTTAGAGCTTTTATATCTTGTATTGGTCCCTTGTGGCCTTTGTGTTGTGTAACACTTTTGGCGCATATATTGAATACATCAGATTCTGCATCTCCTACTTTCTCTCTCTACTTTCTCTCTCTAAGTTTAGATTGATCTTGGATTAACACAAGGTTACCCGAAGTTATAAAAATGGTACCGAAATATAATATTTAAAACAATTATACAACAGATAAGTAAAAATAATCAAAGCGTTACAAATTAAAATAAATTTAATAGTCTAAACACATTCATTTTTCGGTTAATATCGATTCCTTCAAGAATTCATATGGCCAAATAAATTTAATTTACCGTAATGATTGATAGCAAAACATAAAAGATTTTTACTCATTTAACTGTAGGTTAATAAATAAATAATGATATAAATTAAATATTTATATATACAACATGTTCGGTTCAAGTATCCGCGGTTACCTAAACTTCAAAACCTAAACTGACCCGTGACTACCCGGTTTTTTCGGGTTTCTGTTTTCTGATTTTTGGATTTTTCGGTTTCGGATCAAATGGTTTGACTCGGTTTCTCGGTTTTCTAGGTTTTTTGAACACCTCTAACGGTCGGTGAACGGCTGCGAAAATTGTTGGTGAACGGCCGGGAAAACGGTCGAGGAACGCCTGCGAAAACGGTTGGTGAACGGCCGGGAAAATGGTCGAGGAATGACCGAGAAAAGGATCGGTGAACGGTCGGGAAAACGATCAAGGAACGGCCGAGAAAAGTATCAGTGAATGGCTGGGAGAACGGTTGAGGAACGGTTGGGAAAACGATCAAGGAACGATAGGGAGAGATCGAGGAACGGTCGGGGAAAGCGGTCGAAAAACTCTCGGTACGGTTGGGCCTACATTGCTCGGCGACAGTGCCTAATGGCATAGTCGCAAGGCAAAGTTGCGGGGAGTGTACTAGCTTTGTCATCTCGAGCGACAATACCCAAAGAAAACGCCATTGGCATTGTCACATGGCATAGTCGCGAGCGGGTGCAGGGCCTTAAAAATATGATTTTCTTGGGTTATCTTCATTTGGTCGTATCTTCCTCATTTTGGCTCTGATTTTGGCGATTCTTTTTGCTATGAGCTTGATTTTTGAAGCTATTCATGACTAGATTAATAGAGTTGAAGTATTTGGTGGATTCAAAGAATATTTGGTATGGGTAATCTTCTCATCTCTCTCAAGTTTAAAGCTAGGGTTTGATGTGTTCTTCATTTTCTCTTCTCTCCTTCCATTTTGACTTAGGTATTGGGTCTTTGAAAGTGGATGAGCCTCTTTGGAAGTGTTGGATCTAAGAGTTGGGAGGTTTTGCTTGTGGATTCAAGTTTTCTTTAAGAAAACTCAAGTTTGGGGTAAAACCTAGATTTTAGCCTAAATCTAGCAAAGTGAGTTCAAGTTGCTTTGTGAAAACTTTGTACATGCAAAGAATGTCCATTTTGAAGTATTTATGTGTTTTACTGGATAATTAGCAAATGTTGGAATCTTTGACGAGTTTTCCTTATTTAGAGTATTTGATTTTATAAATATTGTGAAACACCCATATTTCGGATTTTTGGATATTTTGATAAATAAATCATAAGTATATTTATTTTAAATGATTTATATTATTAGTGGGGATCATTTGGTAAAAATGTATTTTTAGTGTGTGGTTTCGGGAAATGCATATTCTCATGTTACGAGGCGTTTTGAAAGTATAAATGGTATGATTTCATTTGGAAAATAATTTGTCCTAATCTAAAGTTCTGTTTTTGAGTTATTCATGTGTTTGGAGCATGTGTCTTGTTAGGGTTATTATCTTAGTGGTATAAATAGATTGTTAATCTTTGTTTACGGTAAATTGTCATTAATTGTTCTTTACGACAAAAATCCTTTGTATGCACATTATGATCAATTCATTCATATGACCAGGTTTTGTGATAATTTTTTCTTCTTATTGATTGATTATTGATTTTGCATTGTTACTGGGATCCACAATTTGTATCTGAGTAAAGAGACAAGATTTTTGATTCAAAAGGTATTTCTATTCTATTATGTTTATCGATTTTTCTTTAAAAAACGACGCTTCTGGGTCTAGTTGTCTGGCTGATTAAAATTGATGATTTTGTTTGATTTTAAGAGTCAATATTGGTGAAAAATCTGGGTATGTTTTATTAAGCTTAAACTTTCTTTAATCTCTCGTAAGAAAGCTTTTTGATTGATCTTTTTGGTGTCTGAGATCCGATTTTCTCGAACTCAGTTCGTAAAACTCGGCAAGTTCATATAAACGGATCTGGTAAGTCGTTTGTACCGGTTCTTGGTATCCCGGTTTAGCTCTCTTGGTTCTCCTCTCACTCGGGTATAGGATTTTGTCTTCGTACCGGACTTCCTAGTCCGGATTTCCCATCTAGTCTTAGCTAGTATCGGGTTTCTCTCCACCGGATTTCTTCTCTCGGATTCACAATCCGGATCCCGTGGGTACCGGGTTGTGTCGTTTAATCTATATCTCAATATCCACAAACACTGGGTTGTTTGCTTTACCCGAATTCATAACATGGGTATCGGTTTTGTCGATATCGTGAGTACCGGATTCACAGTGTACCCAGTTATACTTCATACCCGGGTTACTGTCGTGTTACTCGGATTCTCACAAACCCGGTGACTCCATTGGATTCAAACCCACGACCTGCTCTGATACCACATGTTAGGATCAAGCGCTTACCACTACGCCAAAAGCAATTGCTGATGGAAAAGGCGCAACTTTATTTCCTTATAGCGTAGCAGCCAACACCACGTTTCGATTTAGGAAGATGCTGGTCAATGACCCAACAAAGCCTCTTGTGCTTTATCGAGTAGAATATCAAGAATGGCGCGACCGATTCATGAATTTCATCGAATCCAAGGATTGCTATCCCGAAATTCTTCTCTCGCTAGAAGAAGGGTCGCAAGCTACTCCAATGATGGAAGTACCCGCTCAAGAAAATGGTCCACCAGCTCGAATGGTCCCAAAAACATACTCACAAATGTCGAATGAAGAAAAGAAAAGATTTGACGGGGACAAGGATGCAAAAACTTACATTCTTCTTAGTTGGCCTAATGACATATACACGAGTATTGATAGTTACAAGGCTACTGCTAAAGGGATGTGGGACCAAATTGAAAGAATGATGATGGACAACCGAATAGGGAATCAATTGAAGATCACTAGCTACATCACTCGATATGATAGCTTCAAGGATAGGAAAGGCGAAACTCTCACAGAGACATATGAGAGGTTCAATCAACTTCTGAATGATCTATACAAGAAAAACATCAGGAAGACTAACACAGAGAATAATATCAAGTTCATGAACAATATCCAACCAGAATGGAGGACTTTTGCTTAGCATATTCGTCACAATCACATTCTGGAGAATGTCCTTCTTCATAAACTATTCGAGATGCTCCTACAAGATGAAGACGAAGTTCTCGAGCTAATAGGAAATCAAAAGGTAGATGAAAAGCCAGTTGTTGATCCACAACGTCATTCTTGTCGCAACTTTCGTAGAGAACCTGTGAAAAGTGAATCTGAACCAGAAGAAGAAACAAATAGTGATTCAGATATAGAGTATGTTGAAATCAAGAACGTTGTGTTGTTTCTGTCTCAAGCCTTTCAAGAGAAAAGGTTATTCAAGAAGCCGTCATCGAATAATTAGAGGTACTCCACTACTCCTCATAAGAGCCATGACCACAAAGATATGTATGAAGGTAAAAGAAGATCAGATGAATAAAAGAAATTTGATAAGAAGCATGATGATAAATCAAAGGATGAGCCAATTAAGTGTTACAACTAAGGTCGACTAGGACACTTTGCCAAAGATTTTCGTAAGCCAATAGTTCGGAATTCCGAGTATCAAAAGGGAAAGATGTTGCTAGCCAAACAAAAGGAAGCTGGTAAAGCTCTCATGGACAAAGATGACCACTGGATCAATCTGTCTAATGAAGAACAAGAAGATGCAGATGCCCATATGTGCCTTATGGGAAACCACTCCATGTAGTCTGATTTCGTAGATGGTGACCGCAACTCATCTTGTCAGGTATGTGCTCCTATCCATAATGCCATTATCAATCATATGCAAGTCGCTGTGAAAAAACTAGACTCATATAAGCAAACCATAAAGGAAAAGTCTCGTCTAATATCCACTTTAGAAACCAAAGTGTCATCACAGCATAATACGATTGATTATCTAAGTGTAGAAAATGATGGACACTTGTGCATGATATCAAATCTAGAAGAAAAGTTTGAGATTATTTCAAAAGAGATTGAAGAGTTAAAGACCAAATTATCTGAACTTACTGATAAGCTCAACGGGTCAGAAAATGAGAGGACTAAGATTGCCAATCAAAGTTTTTCCATTCAAATTGAAAACAAACAGTTGACTGAAAAGATAAAGGATCTTGAACTTAAACTTTACAAACATGGTCAAACTGAACAAATGATCCTTCTGAACAAACCCAAAGAATTCAAGTTCTTTAACCTTGAATGGGGGATCGGATATGATAACCCCTAGTCCTTGAAAAGGGCCTTGTCCAAGGTGCCTACTCTGTATGAGTTTGATTTTCTGGGCCTTGACAAAGCTTACCCTGGGTACAAAATAAGATGGACTGAACCAGTTGATGAAACAGATAAGGAACTGGAAACTTTAAAAACAAAGAATCCAGTAAAGATGCAAATTCCTTTTGTGTATGATTCACTATATGAGTCTTATAAAACTTTAAATCCAATTACATATCAAATGACTATTTTCAAAGTTACTCAAAGGCCGAACTTGAATCAAATCCTAATAAACTTGAGGAGGAATAAATAGATCATAACATCTATGTTCCACCTCTAGTTTTAGAAATAAAAATAGTTCAACTAGAAGAGTCATTTGAACAAGAAAGGGTTAAGTTTCAAAAGGAATGACAAGAGGTATTATCCAAAATTGAGTGTCCCAAATCCAATCAAATGAAATCAGTATTCAGGGATGAAAAGGAATACTTTCAGACCAAGATTAATAGCCTCACTTCTCAACTGTCTGCCTTGGCAACAGATATGATGAAACAACAAATTTGCAAAGCCGAGCTCCAAGAGAATCTTGACAAACTCTATGAGGAGAAAATTAATCTGTCAGAATCTTCCTCTACATCCTCAGTTACTTCTTCCTTCAAAGCATTTCTGGGCGATTCTTCACCAACAATTTCAGATAAAGGAAAAGAACCTCAATTGTATTTTTTCAAAAAGGATCGATATTCTGATTTTCAAAATGATTCCGCCAACGATTCTTTGAAAGATAAAAGTCAATACAGTCTCCCAACTCCCACAACTGATAATGTCCCATCTGACGAGGAAATAGAATTTTCAACCTTCTTGAATTTAGAGTTATGTTCATACAGTAAGATAGACAAGTTTGACTTCGATCCAAAACTTCCCAGTCATGTTGATTTTCTTGATTAAGCTCGTGAGCCACTGGTCAACTTAATTCTCGAACCAAGGTTAATGCACGAAGTCATAGATCGAGATCCAAGTCAAAATGGGTTCCTAAGACAAGTGCTCCACCTAACTCCAAAGGACCCATTTTCGAATGGGTACCTAAATCTGCTTAATTTGTTTTGTAGAACGATCATGTGTGGTATTTAGACTGAGGCTGCTCCAAACACATGACCGGAAGATGCGAGTTTCTCACAAATTTCACCAAGAAATTTTGTGGAAATGTGAGATTTGGCAACGATCATTATTCTCTAATCATGGGCTATGTAGACATTATACAGGACAACCTTACCATTAAGAAGGTGTCCTATGTGGAAGGTGTAGGTCACAACCTATTAATTTTGCGATAAGAATCTGGAGGTCAATTTCAAAGCCAACAGGTGCAGCGTCCAAACTGAAGATGGAAAAGAGCTGCTAGCTGGGACACGCCGTACCAATCTCTATACTATTAACCTCTCATCCCTGAAGTTGGACAAGGAAGTTTGTTTGATATCCAAAGCTTCAACCCAACAAAGCTGGTTATGGCATCGTAGACTCTCACATCTAAACTTCAAGAACAACAATAAGTTGGTGCTCGGAGGACATGTGAAGGACATGCCAGATCTGATGTTTGAAATGGATCATTTATGTGTTGCATGCGAGATGGGTAAGATGAAAAAGCCATATCACAAGCCTAAGGCCGCTCCTACTACGTCAAGGTTCCTCGAACTCATCCACATGGATTTATGTGGACCGATGTGTGTTTAGAGTATCAACCACAAGAAGTACGTCCTTGTAATGGTAGACGACTTATCAAGATACACATGGGTCAAACTTCTTCGATCCAAGGATGAGACCTCAGAACTCATCCTATCACATCTCAAGAGCGTTCAAGTCAATCTCAATCAATCAGTTCAGACCATCATGACGACCAATGGTACAGAGTTCAAGAATCTTCTGTTGGACGGCTACCTCAATTCAGTGGGCATCACCCACACCTTCTCAGCTGCTCGTACTCCTCAACATAACAGAGTCATAGAGCAATGCAACCGTACCCTTGATGAAGCCGCGTGAACTATGCTATCTCAGTCCAAGTTACCGCTATTCTTATGGGCCAAGGCAGTTGCAACCGCCTGCTACATTCAAAATTGTTCCATCATCAACAAGAGGTTCAACAAGACGCCATACGAGGTCATCAATAACTGTGTTTCGAACATCAAGTAATTTCATGTGTTTGGGTGCACATGTTTTGTTCTGAACGACAAGGACGACCTCGACAAGTTTATCCCAAAAGCGAACGAGGGAGTTTTCATCGGCTACTCATCTCAAGCACAAGCATACTGAGTCTACAATAAATGGAATAAGACCGTCATCGAGAGCATGAATGTGATTTTTGACGAAACCGCTGATTTGGATTCTGAACACCTCAGTTCAGAACCCGCGTTGACTCGTGTGCTAGCTTATGGACAACTTCGTTCAAAATCTACACCATCCTCAGTAAATCCAAATCAAGTGTCTATGTCACAAGCTCATATCTCTAATCCTCAGTAAATCCAAATCAAGTGTCTATGTCACAAATCAAGGATTCAACAACTCTTATTGGTCCCTCGATGTCGAATGAATCAACCTCTATTGATGCTACTACTCCAACTACCACTGATCAAGTGTTAGTGCACAAATATGTTGGATACAAGATCATGAAGACTGAAGATGAAAGTCAAGTCAAAATATCAAGTCAACTCTCAAGCTAAAAGTCAAAGTCTTTGTAATAAAGTCAAACTTAGTGTGTTGTGAGTGTTTCTGTGTTGTAAGAGTAGTAGGTATAAATAGATTTTCGTTCATAGAATCATTAGACTAGGAGAGGTTAGGCGCATATCATCTTAGAGAGAGAAATAGTTTGAGAGCTTGTTCTGTATTCGAATTTTGATTTTGAAATAAAATTGTTCAAATCATAATTGTTGTCATCTTGATTGATTTGCACTGATTGTGGGACACACAATTGGTATCAGGGCATACAAAGATTCAAGAAATTCGATTGGAATTTGATCAATTGGTCGACATTTTTTAAGAACTCGCAAGCTATCTGTCAAGATTCGAATTTCATTGTTTAGTGGTGTTTTTTATCTAAGTTTGAGTTGTTTGTAATCGATTTAGTGTGTAGAATACTTTTTGTTTGGATAGTGTTACCTAATTCACGACTCTTTAGTGTGAATTTTGGTTTTACTTGAAATTTTTGTTCGAGTTTGGAATCGTACTATTGTAGATCAATTTGTAATCTTTGACGTTTTAGATTGAAATTCCTTTATTGTAACCTGTTCGTGATATGGAGTAGAGCAAATCAGCAAAGTTTCAGGTTGATTAGTGAAGGTTTTGATCGAATTCGAGTGAAAAAGTTAAGTTTTTGTTCGAAAAGTGGAAGAACACGCTAGATCTGAAGGACTCGCAAAAGATCTTACTGAAGAACCCGCACAGGGTTGAAATTCGAAAAGAATGAAGAACTCGCATGACTTGTTCTGCGAGAACTTGAAATGCGCATGTCTCTGTGTGCGTGTGTATTATGTTTTTTTTCTTTGTTCTGCGAGAAGTGGATTGTGCAAGAAGTGATATCTTGGCGTGAAGTGAAATGTCGAAAAAAAATTCTAAGTGTCAAACGCGCAGACGCATTAAACGAAGTGACATCTCAGAGAACTCGTAACTAGTTGCTTGCATGAAGAAGAAACACGCATGACCCTTTGTGCGCGAACCAAGAACTCGCACATCTCTCTGTGCGCAAAGCTAAAACTCGCATCCTTTAGTGTGCGCGAACTAGGAACGCGCATAACACTGTTTGCGCGAAGTGGATTTTCTTTGGTCTGCGAGTTTCAGTACTTAGAGAATTTTTTGAGATTGTTCAGTGTTGACCAAGTTTGACTTTCAGAATCCAGTTTGTTTTTGAATTTTTGACGATCGTTTCAAAACAGTGTAAAGCTCAAGATGACTTCCAAAGATGCAATTGCTATTGGTACAGATGTCAAACCACCAGTGCTTTTCAAAGATGAATATAAGCAGTGGAAAGACAGATTTTTGGACTTTGTAAACAGACATGCCAATGGAGACAACATTATGATGTCCATTAAGGAAGGTCCGATGATACCTCTTACCATGGAAATTCCAGATGATTAATCCTCTGACAGTGAAGATGGTAATGTTGACAGAGAACAGAAGACAAAGATAGTACTTAAGGATATTTCTCAGTACACTAAAGAGCAGAAAAACAGATATAAGGATGACAAGCAAGCTAGATCTCTACTCCTGCAAAGCATACCAAATGAGATCTACATCAAAATACACAGCTAAAAGGCAACTGCTAAAAAGATGTGGGATCAATTACAGAAAATGCTGATGGGATCCAAAGTTGGCAATCAGATGAAAGTGGCCAACTGCATCAACAGCTATGAGGAATTTAAAGCCAAAGAGAATGAAAGCCTGGAAGAGACTTATGAGAGATTTGTCTTGTTGTTAAATGAACTGGCAAAGAACAAAGTGAAGAATAAGCATATTGAAAACAACGTCAAGTTCTTAAGCATTCTTCAACCATAATGGAAGAAACATACACGGAGGATGAAGCAAATGAAAGATCTTAGTGACATTCCTCTACATGAAGTGTATGAAACACTGAGACAGAATGAAGAGGAAGATGAAGAGAAAAGAGGAGAGAAGAAAAAGTCTGACAAAGTTGTTGATCCTATTCCTTGGTAGCTACAAAGAAAGAAAAGAACAGAAGGACAAGAAAAAGAAGAAAAAAAGTTGTTATTTCAAGTTCTGCTGATTCTAACGATGTTGATTCTGACTCTGATGATGGGGAAAACTTAAAGAAAGCTATGCTACTACTGACCCGAGCGTTTCATAAGAAGTTATACAAGAAGTTGGGATCCAATAGCCAGAGGTACTCGTCAGGGTCAAGAAATTTTGATCATAAAGAAAGGGTAGAAGGAAGAAGGTATGAGGAAAAGAAGTTTGTGGAAATGAAACTGGAAGAGAAGAAAAGATATTTGAATGATTATGGTGAGAAGAAGTCTGAAGAGCCAATCAAATGCTACAATTGCGGCAAGATTGGTCATTTTGCCAAGGATTGTTGGAAGCCGACTGTGAGGAATTCGGATTACTACAAGAATAAGATGCTTTTGGCAAAGCAAATAGAGGCTACAAAGGCATTGATGGTTGAGGATGAGTTTTGGCTAGATCATTTAGAGGATGAGGAAAAAGATAAGACTACACACATGTGCCTTAATGGAAAGGAAGTAAAATACGATGAATCTGATGAGGAAACATCCGATAAGGTACAAAATTTTTCTGAATCTGATTTCTTAAAGAAAATGGAAGCTATGATGATTGAACTTCAAGACTTACAAGCTAAACTTAAAAAGGAGAAAAGTAGAGTTGCTAAGAAGCGTCAAACAATTTTTGATCTTAACAAGAAAACTGTTGGGAACAAAAACTTGCTTGATTCTTTAAGAAAATCTACTGCTATTTTTGAAAAACAAAAAGCTTGTCTTGAAAATCAAATTTCTGAAACTGTTTCAAAATTGAATACTTCTGAAAGTGAGAAACAAGAGTGTGTTTTAAAAGTTCATAAGTTGCAGATTGATAATAAAAACTTGTTGAAAAAGATTAATGGTTTGGAAGAAAAACTTTACACTCGAGGTCAAACAGATCAACCCATCTTTCTAAACACACCGAATGAAAGTGGGGTCTCGGTTATGATAACCCACACTATTTGAAGAAAACAATCAGAAAACAGCCAACTTTATACAATTTTGATTTTCTACAAGTGGCTGATAAACATCCTCATTTGAAACCTAGATTTGTTACCAAATCTTTTGATGAAGTTGAGGCCAAGGAAGAAGAGAATAGTAAGAACACAACCAAAATGCAATTACCATTCTGCTATAAAAAGTTGAATGAAAGTTATCTTTCTGAAGTGTTGATCCAAACTCTCTCAGTGATTTGATAACGACGCTTTTCTATACTTAGTGAAAATTACGTTTTATGTATTAGTGTTTCACCATCAGCGATCAAACTGAGTCTGTTCAGTATCGCTGATAGTCTTCTTATAAACATCTAGTATGTATTAGTGTTTCACTATGAGTGATCAAACTGAGTCTGTTCAGTATCGCTGATAGTTTCTGATGTAAACAGTAACGTAATCCCTGAAGACAAGTATCGCGTCAACAGATGTTCATAGCTGAATCAAAGACGAAGCTGCTGAACAAAGACAAGTCTACTAGTGACCTGATGCGGATATCAGTGAAGCAAAGACGAATCTACTTATATGCGAAGGAACATAAGGAAAAGCTTCAACGATAGCTGAACTTCTTTATATCTCTGAAGGAAGAGATATTCAGCGATCGATGATCACTTAGCTTATGCCTCAAGTTTCCTTTTGTCTCTCCTTGCACAACCCAGTACGATG
The DNA here is from genome assembly GCA_954870635.1 of Arctium minus. NCBI lineage: Eukaryota > Viridiplantae > Streptophyta > Magnoliopsida > Asterales > Asteraceae > Arctium > Arctium minus. The sequence goes on from OX941082.1 coordinate 99,040,492, forward strand.
TGTCAGAACGGACATACCTCTGCCATAATTCGTACAACAACTCTGTCAACTATACTGTTCATTGCCCGGCCGAAAGCATGTCTCCCAAAAGTCAGACTCCCAAAGCCAATCAGTGAACGCCACGTGTAAAGTGCCCTGCCATGCATTTAATGCATAGGGTATAAATAGAAAGATTACCCCTTCATCTCTACATACCATACAGTGTATGAAGAGTTCTCAATTCTTTAACCCCATATAGAAATCCTTGTTTTCTATATCTCTTAATCCCCCATTCTCTGAATTTCTTGTGCAACCATCCTAGTGTTTCTTAAGTTTGTTTAGATTGAGTCTGTCTTAATCTTATTCCGCAACAAACTTGTAAATTGTATTTGATTTATCAATAAACAATTTATTAAACTTTAAATTTTGTGTTTGTATTCAACCCCCCCCCCTTCTACAAACTTGTTAAGCACCTTAGGGACCAACAAGTGGTATCAGAGCAGTTTGTTTAATCTAATAAACAAGATCTTGATTTATTCTTTTCTTTGCTGTTCTAAATGACACTTAACACAAACACAAACTACTATGATAATGGTTCACTTTCTAAACCTCCTCGATTTAGCAGAGATAACTTTTCTTTATGGAAAAATCGAATGATGCTATTTCTTGAAGGTGCGGATCCTACTATACCTGAATATATAGAAAATGGACCCTATGAACCTGTTAGAATAATAGTTGTTGTTCCTGCTACTGCCACCACTGAAGCTGTCCCTGAACGATATGTCGTTAAGGAAATAAGACAGTGGAGTGATGAAGATAAAAAGAAGGTAGGAATAGATGCAAGAGCAAAGACCATTATTTCAATGGCTCTGCCTGATGAAGTTTTCCATTCCATCATGCATCTGAAAACTTCTAAAGAAATGTGGGAAACCATATGTGTTCAATATGAAGGCACCACTGAAATCCAAGAAACTCGTAAGATTAACTTGGTAAGACAGTATGAAAGTTTCATCGCTGGTAAGAATGAATCTCTCTCTGACGTTCATCAACGGTTTAACTGCTTAATCATTGACCTAAGAACTGTTGGTAGGACCTATTCTAATTCTGAGGTCCTAACAAAATTCTTAGAATGTCTTCCTGAAAGCTGGGACAGTTATTCAATATGTTTTAAGCTTACAAAAGACTTAAATTCTCTTTCTCTCAGCACTCTATATGGAATATTGCTCAACTATGAGCAATCGAATCTTCTGAAGAAAAATCTTGTAAAAGATTCTAAAGACTCCAAAAGCACTCCTGTTGCTTTAGTCTCTTCAGAGATAATTCCATCTCAGCGATCTACTCTCATCATCACTGAGTTAGATTCTGAAACTGAGGATCTATCAGACCCTGATCTTTCAGAGTTTGATGAGTCCTTAGCACTCTTGACAAACTCTTTTAAGAGATTTGCAATAAAGAGCAACTTCCGAAGAAGTAAGCCTCTCTCTCTTACTGAAAAGCCAAAATCAACGCCTGTTGATAAGGCTACTGCTACTTGCTACAACTGTGAAAATATCGGACACTTTGCTAGTGAGTGCAGGTCTAAAAAGGTCTTCAAACCCTCTACCTCAAGAAGATCCAGTGACGACAAATACCTAAAACTGAAGAATAAATATCAAAAGCTGAAAAGCTACAAGCGAAAAGGTAAAGGTCTCATCGCTGAAGAACATGACTGGGCTGAATCAGAAGAATCAAGTTCTGATGAAGAAGAAGTCGCTAATCTTTGCCTCATGGCTGAGATTAAAGAAGAAGTAGAAGAACCATCTGAACCTTCTATAAGCTACATATCATCTCAGGTATCTATCTCTACTAATCCCTCTCTGCCTGAAGCTGAGAGAAGTCGCGCTGTTGATGTGCTGACGATTGACCTTTATAATGCTCTAAACGACAAAACTCAAGCTGAGAATAAAAATGTTCATTTAACTCAAGAGCTAGAGAAATGTCATGAAAAGATCAGAGAACTAAATCTTTTAGAAGAAAAGTTGAAAGATCAAGTCATTATAAATGAAATCATCAGCATTGAACGCGAACAAGCCATTGCTGCTCTAAAAGCAGAAAAGGCTCATGTTGAAAGATGGTGCAAATCATCAACAAAGATCTCTGAGATAATAAATGCTCAAACTCCTGAAAGTGATAAAACTGGTCTTGGTTTTTGGACACCTCAGGATGATCCTAAAGAAGAAAGTTCCTCGCTTAAGTTTGGAACTTTTGTCACCTCTTTCTTTGACACTTCTTATAATCAATTCTATCCCTGTTCTTCTTCAAATTCTATCCCTGAGGAAAAATCCAAAGACACTAAGTCTGCGGATAAAGGAAAGTCTATTCTCCTTCCTCAGAAGGCTACCAGGAAAGCAAAGCTGAAAGTTTCTTCTAAATCTTTAGCTAATCAATACTCTAGCTCTATGATAGAAATCTTTGATCTCTGTCCTCCAAAGCTAAAGATTGATCTTAAATACACGAGATCTAAAGAAATGAAAATTCCTCCCAGATCTCATGAGAAAAGTCTTCTCGGACCTGGCCCTGCTCATCTTAAACTTGCAACACCTTCTACTGGTCCTAAAACCATTTTCAAATACAGAAAATGTTATCACTGTGGTTTTACTGACCATATTGCGAGTAAATGTCCAACTGCCACTAAAGCTGATAAAACAGCTAAAGTGAAGAAAAATGACTCTAAAGCTGAGAAGGTCACCAAAGTTGAAAAATCGACCAAGGTGAAGTATACCACTAAGGTTAAGAAATTAACCAAAGTGAAGATCACCTCTGAAGCTGAATCTTCATCTGCTGAGAAGACTGCTGAAACTTCCTTATCCACTAACTCTAAAGGACCCATTGAAAAGTGGGTACCAAACAACGCTTAATCTTTCTTATGTGTGTAGGGATCAAAGGGCATCTGGTATCTCGATAGTGGATGTTCTCGTCATATTACTGGACAAAAAGACCTGCTCACTGAATACAAGGAAGAGAAAGGTCCCTCTGTGACCTTCGGTGGAAATGAAAAAGGATATACCCGAGGGTTTGGTGTCCTCAGCAATGGGACAACTACCTTTCGAAGAGTCGCTTATCTAGATGGATTGAAGCATAACCTTCTGAGCATCAGTCAGCTATGTGATAAAGACTACGAAGTTCGCTTTTCTAAGAAAGCATGTTCAGTGGTGGATGAGAAAGGAAAACTTGCTCTCAGTGGTAATCGCAGAGAAAATGTCTATGTAGTAGATATGGACTCTACTATCACTGAAAACTTATGTTTTTTCTCTAAGGCCTCTTCTAATGTCAATTGGCTATGGCATAAAAGGCTCTCTCATCTAAACTTCAAAACCATGAATTCTCTCTCATCTAAGGAACTGGTTTCTGGTCTTCCTCAGCACTCATATGCTAAAGAATCTCTCTGCTCAGCATGTGAAAAAGGAAAACAAACAAAAGCTAGTTTCAAGTCTAAACAAGTTTCCTCAGTGACAAGTCCTCTTCAGCTCTTGCATATGGATCTGTTCGGCCCTGTCAACATCCAATCAATAGATGGAAATAAATATATGCTTGTCATTGTAGATGAATTCTCTCGTTATACCTGGGTTATCTTTCTTCGCTGTAAGAGTGATACTCCAGAAGAACTAATATCTTTTGTTAAAAAGATGGAAGTGCTGAATAATCTTACTATTCGTTCAATAAGAAGTGATCATGGAACTGAATTTAAAAACAGTTCCCTAAACAATTTCTTTGAGAACAAGGGAATTTCTCACAACTTCTCTTCAGTAAGAACACCTCAGCAAAACGGAGTCGCTGAAAGAAGAAACAAAACGATCATTGAAGCTGCTAGATCAATGCTCAACGATTCTCATCTCCCTACTCAATTTTGGGCAGAAGCTGTAAACACTGCATGTTTTACTCAAAACAGATCGCTGATAGTAAAGCGATTTGGGAAGACAACTTATGAACTTTTTCATGAAAGAAAGCCTTCTATCAGTTTTCTTCATATCTTTGGTTGTCAGTGTTATATCTTAAACAACAAAGATCAACTTGGGAAGTTCGACCCAAAAGCTGATGATGGAATATTTCTAGGATATTCCTCCATCTCCAAAGCCTACAGAGTTTTTAACAAAAGAAGACAATCTGTGGAAGAAACAATTCATGTCACATTTGATGAAACTCGCTCAGCGAACTCTAAACCAATCACTGACAATGAAGAATTAAATGCTTGGATGTTCTCTCACTACAGAGAAACTGAACCCTTCTTCTCAAACCATCAGCATTCAGATCCTCTAGTCGCTGATGATGATCCAAACATTATACATCCTAGCGCTGAATCCAACTCATGGGTTTCAGCTAAACCTCTAAACACCTTGCTACCATCAGATCTACCTCTGTCTGAAAACCTCTCTGATAACAACCGTCTGTCTACTACTCAACAGTTAATTACTGATGAACCTCAAATGTCCTCATCAGTAAACATCCCAATTGTTGATCCAACCTCTGAGTTGAGCAATCATGCTCCTGCTCAGCGATGGACCAGAGATCACCCAATAGATCAAATTCTCGGTGATCCAGTTGCAGGTATTCAGACACGACGAAGCTCAGGTAATATATGTCTCTTCGTCAATTTTCTTTCTTTAATAGAACCCAAGAAGACTGATGATGCCCTCAGAGATCCAAACTGGGTCAGAGCTATGCAAGAAGAGCTGACTGAATTCTCTCGAAACAAAGTTTGGAATCTCGTTCCTAGACCATCTGATAAAACTGTTATAGGCACCAAATGGGTGTTTAGAAACAAGTTAGATAAACATGGAACTGTAACCCGCAACAAGGCTCGACTTGTTGCTCAGGGATACAGACAAGAGGAAGGTATAGACTATGATGAAACCTTTGCCCCTGTGGCTAGACTCGAAGCAATTCGACTATTCTTAGCTTATGCAGTCTATAAAGATTTCATCGTCTATCAAATGGATGTAAAATCAGCGTTCCTAAATGGAAAGCTGAATGAAGAAGTCTATGTAGAACAACCTCCAGGGTTCTATGACCCTAAGTATCCAAATTATGTTTATAAATTGGATAAGGCTCTCTATGGTCTTAAACAAGCCCCTCGTGCTTGGTATGACACTCTCTCATCATTTCTTATCTCTGAAAATTTTGAACGTGGCAAGATTGATAATACGTTATTTTTCAGAAAGATAAAAGGTCATATAATTCTTGTACAAATATATGTCGATGACATAATATTTGGTTCTACTAACCCATCTCTATGTACTCGCTTCGCTGAAAGAATGAAGACAGAATATAAAATGAGTATGATGGGTGAGCTGACATATTTTCTTGGTCTTCAGATTAAACAATCTGACAAAGGTACTTTTATCAGCCAAGGTAAGTATGTTAAAGATATGCTGAAGAATTTTGATCTTACTCAAACTTCAGCTATGAAAACTCCTATGGCACCACCCCTGACACTTAACAAAGATCCTTCTGGAAAACCTGTTAATGTCACTACCTATAGAGGAATGATAGGCTCTTGCTGTATCTTACAGCGAGCCGACCTGACATCATGTACTCTACTTGTTTATGTGCACGCTATCAATCTGAACCCAAGGAATCCCATCTAATCGTTGTTAAGAGAATCTTCAGATATCTGAAGGGAACTCCTAACCTCGGTCTTTGGTATCCCAAAGACTCAGGGTTCGATCTAACTGGTTATTCTGATAGTGATTTTGCAGGCTGTAAACTTGACAGAAAGAGTACCACCGGTGGATGTCAACTCTTGGGAGGAAAGCTGGTAAGTTGGACAAGCAAAAAGCAAAACTCAGTGTCCACTTCCACAGCTGAAGCTGAATACGTAGCCGCTGGAAGCTGTTGTTCTCAGATCTTATGGATGAGAAATCAACTATTAGATTATGACCTTCAGCTATCAAAGATTCCTATCTATTGCGACAGCACTAGTGCTATCGCTATAGCAAATAAACCAGTGCTACATTCAAAGACGAAACACATAGAGATTAGATATCACTTTATCAGAGATCATGTGATGAATGGTGATATTGAACTTCACTTTATCCCTACTGACTTTCAGCTTGCTGATTTATTCACCAAACCTCTTGATGAGACAAGGTTCAACTTTCTCATCAGTGAGCTTGGAATGCTGAATCTCGAAAAATAAATCTTGAGCGTTCATGCATTGTGTCAGTAATCATAAGTTCCCCTTTTATCATTCTCTGATAAACATTCTGACTCTCAGGTATGTTTTTCTCAACTGAATCTTCATTCAGTTGAGATATTTTTCAAAATATAAACTTTAATCACTGAAACTTTCTTGAAATGATTAAAAGCTTTTTGAAAAATAAATTTATCACTGATACTTCTAGTCAGTGATCCTCTTAAAAGAAAATCTATCCCTATCTTTACCATGAGGGATATTTAAAAAAAAAAAAAACTATCGCCGACTTTTCTTCAGCGATAATTTCAAAACGGACAAATGAACAGTCTCTCTCTTCTATGACGTCATTTGAACCGACAATCCACGACATGCCTTTTTTCTGACACGTTCATCCATTGCTCTTCTATCCAATCAACATCGTGGGACGTGTCCATGTCATGATGAGCATTTGCTTTCCCGCCTTTCACATTCTCTCTCCTCTCTCACACGTATAAAAGGAATGTTTTTCCATTCTTATCATTTTTACGCTTTCTGGAAAAACTTTCAGAGCAAGAATACTCTCTCAAGAATTTGCATCATCTTCTTCAAAGATCAACAGGTTATTCTTGATCTTTTTCTAATTCTTCTCTTAAATCTTTTTACATAAACCTTCATTTATGGGTTTATAAGATTCTAATCACATAAAATCATTTTCATCTTTGATTGTATTCTTTAAAAACCATTTTATTTTGATTATTCTTCATTCAAAATCCTTGGTTTTTCTTCTTGTTCTTGTATCTTCAAATTTGTTGATTTTCTGTGTTTCTTTCTTCAAATAGAAACTAGAAAATCTTCTTTATTTTTAGACTAAAATCTTTTCTTCTACTCTTTTATCTACTCATATTCAGAATGGCTCAATCTGCTCTTGTCGCCTCTAAGAATGTCAAGTTCGCCATCACTGAATCGGAGCTTCCAAAGAACAATCATCTCGCTCGTCTCGATTTTGACGGTGTCAAGTATCCACACCTGAAGGAAGCTGCAACATTCCTAAAGCAATCCTGCATTGCTTATGCTATCACTGTGGATCCCACACCCTCCAAAGCTCTTCTCCAGCAATTCTGGTTTACTGCTGATGAAACCTCAATCACCAACAAAAAGGGTGAACAGGTTCCTGCTATCTCATTCAGCACTCAACTTGGCTCAGGGGTGATGACTGCCCTAGGCCTGAGGAAAGCACTGCGTTTTCCCGACAAACCCAGAAATGGATTCGAACCCTTGCCAACTGACGCTGAACTCATCCAATTCCTGGATGCAATGGAATATGCTTGGGAACCCAAACCAAGAACAACAATTCCAAACAAGAAGCTAACTCTTGTGAAGAAGGCACTGATGCCTTCCCAGCTCAACTACATCTTCTCGCACTTCATTCAGTGCATGAGTGGGAAGAGTGGGTCACTGGACCAAGCCAGCAAGGTTCAAGTCCAGATGGCTTACTCAGTGATAGTTGGACGCAACTTCGACTACGCAACAGCTATCTTTGACGACCTGAAGTCAAAAATAGAGAAGACCGAGAGGGATCCCAAAGTTCCCTACGTACGCTTTATCTACGCGTACCTGAAGTTCCTCTACCCTACCACTTACCCCACCAACTCGGATGCATCTTTTCCGAAAGTGGGTCAGCGATCTCTGGAAGTCAAGCCACTCCCCAACGAGGTAAGTATCTCTGAACTTCACTCCCGACTCTCTCTCCTCACTTCTTCTACTTCAGCGGCCACGCGGGAGGTTCCTTCTTCTGCTATCCCTGCCACTACCCCTTCCAAACGACCATCAACTGGCTCCCTTGGTCCTTCGAAGAAGGCCAAGGTGACCAAGGAGAAAGCTACTTCTAGCTCTATCCCTAAGGATGTTTCTCTACAAACTTCCTTGAATGATTTCGTGGGTATCTCCTCCACATCCTCAACTACAACCACTTCAACCGTGCCAGCTATCTCGGTCGCTGTCACAACAACAGTGACACAACCTACGATCTCAGTTTAACAACCTGAGGTAACTACCCCTATCCCTACATCTTCTATCCCCATCTCTAGTCCTTCTATTTCTTTGATCTCTAACCCTCCATCTATCTCTACTCCACAGTTTAGACCCATAGGACCTGAACATCAATCTTTTGAGGAATCTTTACAATTCTACAAAATGTTTGATAATTCAGGTATCCCTATAACCTCAAACACTTCTCCCAACTCACCATATAAGCCTGTTTCTCAACAACTAACTTATATTTCAGGTCCTAGTTTGACGACTGTTGACACCAATGTCAACAATCTGAGTACCAAGGTGGACTCTATGACTGCCTCTCTCAACAACACCACCAACGCTGTTCAATCAGCTGGTGAAGCACTGAAGACGCTGACTGCCACCTGCGCCTCCAAAGCTGACATTTCTCAACTCGCTACTCTCCAAGAAGCGATTGACAAAGTCAAGGAAGACTCACAGCAACAGTTTGCAGCTCTGTCTACAAAGGTTGATGCCTGTGAAGTCCTTCTTCAGCAGATCCTTTCCCGCCTGAAGGAACCAGCTCCAACTCCTGCTCCTTCATTTACAGAAGACGATAGAACCGCTCTAGACGTAGCTGTGGAGTTTATTCATCAAGCTACGTCCGACATCCCTGTACTTGAAGATCGGCTCAAAGGACTGGAAGCTGAAGTCCAGAAGTTGTCCACCGCTGAGACCTCTACTCCTTCCCAAGGTCTCTCCCTTCGTGATAATGACAAAGAGGGGGAGAAAGCATCTGAAGAAAATAAGGAGAAAGAAGCTGATGCTGCTGAACAACTGAAGGAAACTCCCTCTCAGGTTGAGGGGGAGATAGCTGCTGACAAAGCCCCTCCCACCATCGCTGATCTAGTAGATGATGAAGAGGAGGAAGAAGACGATGATGAAGACCTTGATTTTGAAGATCAAGAGGATGATTCTCATCAAGATGATGATGATGACGATGAAGATCAATCTCTATGGTGTTCTTCAGCCGTCACTTCTTCAGCGATAGCTTCGAAAGAAGTTATCAAAGCAGGGGGGAGTCAAGAAACACCTTCAGGAACCCCTTCCCAAAGCAAAGGTGCAACTGCTGAGGGAACCCTGAAGATGATTTCACTACCTGAGGAGAATCCTTCTCAGGTATGCCTTACTCTTGTTCCTTTTTCCTTCTATAAAAATCCCACCCCTGTTTCTTTCTAGCCTTTATCTCTCTCCTTCCCTAAATATAAATCTAACCTTTTTCTTTTTCTGACCAGACAGTTCTCTCCCTGCTTGAGGGTAAAGAGCTCCAAATAATCCCAGCTGCTGAAGCTGATGACCAAATAATCCCAATCTCTGTCAGAGAGATTGAGGAAGAGAATGAAGAAGAAGAAGATTCCCTGCAACATCATGGAAGGCCCTCTAGACCATCTCACTGGTCAGAGGAGGAGAGAAAGAAAAGAACAGAGATGATCTCTCATCTGGAGGGTCAACGAAGAAAGATCTCCTCTCAATCATCAGATCTGGAGTTCCTGACTGAAGCTGAAATTGAAGAATTCGTCACGGCTGAGAAGTTGATCGCTGACTGTCAAAGAGATGCCTCTCTGGCTCTCAAAATTCAGTCTTCTCAAGTCAAAGACAAGAAGCTAAAAAGCAAACCAGTGGAAGTCCAGGCAGCTCTTTTGAAAGAGATTGAAGAGGAACGCTCCAAAGAAAAAGCGATCAGCGATAATTCTGTCGATTGTTGCAAGCACAAAATTGACTATCGCTCTGACCCAATGAAGATCGTAGCGGTTGCTATCTCTGGAAGAAAGAAGAAGGATAAACTCTCTGTCACCATGGAGATTACCAGAGAGGATGGAAGCTGCAAAGCTATGTTCATTTCAAAGCTGGAAGACCTTGGCTATATGGAGTGGCTTGAGTTCAAAGATGCGCTGAAGAAATCAAAATCTACATACAGAGGCTATGTTGAAAGGATAAATGATGCTCTCATCAACAGAGTCGCTGCTATACTAAAGGTGCCATCTACTCTTCCTCCAAAGTCAAAGCAAATCAAGAGAAAGCCTATCTCCTCCTCATCTAATAATGTCGCAGTGATCAGGAATGAAACCTCCATCAAATTCTCAAGAGAAGCTCTGTTCGGTCTTCCTCCTGATCTTTCAGTTCTGGATCTCTCTCTGCCTCCTGGCGGACCATATGCTGCGGGACAAGTTCTTGACGAACCTTTTGGAATCTTCTTCAGAGATGACGAGGAACAGCTCAAATTTCAAAGGGTCTCTGAAATCCCTATCTGTCCCCTCACTCTTCTCAAGGATCTCATGTGCCTATGGTGTACTCTCTCTCCTGCTGCTGAGCCAATCATAGCGATCATCTGCAAAGAATCTTTAGAGCGAAGGCAAAAAGGAGAAGAAATACCTGAGTATTTGATCAATCCTCCTAAACCCTCTTTAGATAGCTGATAGATTAGTTTCTTTTCTTGTAATCTATTAGTTTAACTTACAGTAGTTAGTACATCACTTGTACTTGTAATTTTATTCCTTGTAATTCTTTTCTTGGATTAATGAGAATTTCAGTGAAGTACTTAACTCTATCAGTACTGTAAAAGATCACTCAAAATAGTAATTGGGACATGTATGTTATGAGTCCTGATTATTCCATCATTTTGAATTATAAAGTAATTTTCTTCAGTTACTTTGTCATTATCAAATAGGGGGAGATTGTTGATCCAAACTCTCTCAGTGATTTGATAACGACCATTTTCTATACTTAGTGAAAATTACGTTTAATGTATTAGTGTTTCACCATCAGCGATCAAACTGAGTCTGTTCAGTATCGCTGATAGTCTTCTTATAAACATCTAGTATGTATTAGTGTTTCACTATGAGTGATCAAACTGAGTCTGTTCAGTATCGCTGATAGTTTCTGATAAAAACAGTAACGTAATCCCTGAAGACAAGTATCGCGTCAACAGATGTTCATAGCTGAATCAAAGACGAAGGTACTGAACAAAGACAAGTCTACTAGTGACCTGATGCGGATATCAGTGAAGCAAAGACGAATCTACTTATACGCGAAGGAACATAAGGAAAAGCTTTAGCGATAGCTGAACTTCTTTATATCTCTGAAGGAAGAGATATTCAGCGATCGATGATCACGTAGCTTATGCCTCAAGTTTCCTTTTGTCTCTCCTTGCACAACCCAGTACGATGTGTCAGAACGGACATACCTCTGCCATAATTCGTACAACAACTCTATCAACTACACTGTTCATTGCCTGGCCGAAAGCATGTCTCCCAAAAGTCAGACTCCCAAAGCCAATCAGTGAACGCCACGTGTAAAGTACCTGCCATGCATTTAATGCATAGGGTATAAATAGAAAGATCACCCCTTCATATCTACATACCATACAGTGTATGAAGAGTGCTCAATTCTTTAACCCCATATAGAAATCCTTGTTTTCTATATCTCTTAATCCCCCATTCTCTGAATTTCTTGTGCAACCATCCTAGTGTTTCTTAAGTTTATTTAGATTGAGTCTGTCTTAATCTTATTCCGCAACAAACTTGTAAATTGTATTTGATTTATCAATAAACAATTTATTAAACTTTAAATTTTGTGTTTGTATTCAACCCCCCCCCCCTTCTACAAACTTGTTAAGCACCTTAGGGACCAACATGAACAACCAAAGCTTTTGTCAAATGATTATTTTGAAAGTTATTCTACTAAGGAGTTGGAGGCAAAACCTGTTAAAGCTAAGATTTATGTTCCTCCACTCGTTTTAGAAAGCAAAATTGTTGAGCTTCAAAACATTTTAGATGATGAAAGAACTTTGGTTGATCTTGAAAATATTGTTTTTTCTACAGTTATGAAGAACACTGATTTTAAATTTGAAGCTAAATTTTTTAATCAAAAGATGTGTTCAAATTCTTTTGGTACCAATATTTGATGATGATATTGATGACTTATTTGCGGATGATAATGATTTCTTAAATTCTGATGGTTGTGTTGATGAAAGTGTTGATAAGTTTGATTTCACTACAAAACTTCCAGATCATTCTCACTTTATTATCAATTCTGATGTTTTACCTAGTGTGTTTGAGAAAGGTAAATCATCAACAAAGGTTGATAGATCAATTCATATGAGTACCTATTATTCTAAAGGTAAAAAGCAAAAGAAAAGGCGCTCATAGAAACGGACCAACACAGGTAAGCAAAAGAAAAGACAAACTCATAAATCTCATGTTCCTAACAGAACTAAATTTTTTGTTTTAGAATTGAGAAAGAAAAAGTTTGAAGTGAGATCTAAATGGCGACCTAAGAAGAAAGTTGAAGTGCCTACAAAATCATTTTTTGATTCTGAATGTAATAGGATTTCTGTTAGTGATACTGATTTAGTTGGTAATATTGCTTCTTTTAAACCAAATCTTGTAACTTCTTACAAGACTTACTCAATAAAGCAATTGTTCCAATTATCTCCGTTTACTACTCAGTTGTCTACACATGGTCGAAATGATTTTGTGACTCGACAATATTCTGATTGTTGGTCTGGAACTTATTATATACATGATTCTCATGTTTTTCAAAACCAAAGAGGACCCAAATTCATATGGGTACCAAAATCATGAGCTAACTTGAAGGGACCTATATATAAATGGATACCTAAACCTGTTGTTCCTTGATTTCTCCTGTTCAGACCTGTCATATGTGTTTCCTACCCAAGAAGTTAACCTTGAGTGATCGAGAGGCGAGGGGTCAAAATATTTGAGTGTGGGTATGTGTGATAAGGTAAAATGTAAAACAAATTTTGGCTAGAAGTGAGCTCAATGTTGAAAAGAAATAAGGTGAGAGATCGGAGTTAAAAAAATATCAAAACTCTGCACCAACTTTTTCTGAGTCGGGCAGCCATATTTCTGTTGTTTCACAATTTTTCATGAACTTCATTGAAACAGGAAACTAGCTCATGCCAACTCTTGTTTTAAAACCCCACCAGTTACTCATCTTTTTCTCAACAAAGAGATGTTTCAATTTTTCTGGGGACGCAACACATAATCTATCTCGTCTTCATTTGGAAGATGTGGATATTGAAAAAGAAGGAAAGTTTCCCCACCTTCGTACTTCGATCATGCACAATTGAGTCTGTGTAATATTGTTGTTGTATCAATGGTTTACACATTTTGAGCCTATTAAAAGCAATCATCATGCTTAATTCTTTCAATCACAAGTACGTACACACAGGAAATTCATTTTTCTGTCTAAACATTCATAGTTTAACCTTGTGTTTTCGATGATTGAATGGTAGACCTGGGGGAGTGAACATTAAAAAGCTCTTTTCCAATGTGTATTTGTTACACAGTGGCTTTGTGCTACTGACAGTCATTCTTAACTGTTTCATTTGTTGATTCAGGTGTTACATTCTTGTCTGTCTGAATTTGAAAAGATTTGGATGAATATCTTATGAATTGACGGATGATCAGAGGCTCTTGTGATAAAGGTCAATGGTCAGAAAAGTTTAATAACATTTCTTGGTAAAGTTTTGATGATTTCTGTGCTACATCATCAAAAAGGGGGAGAGACTCAAGAAATGGAGAATCTACTTTCAAGAAATGTTTGTTGAAGAACAGTTTTGGAGTTGATCAAGAAACTGAAAGGAATTTAAGGGAGAAATTCTTTCAAGAAAGATGATTTGGAAAAAGTTTGTTGCAAGATTTTGTCAAAGAATGCAAGTTATGCGAAATTGCACAAAGTTGAAAGAGAAAAGTTCAAAGGATTCAGAATGTTCGTTGGAAGTTACTGAAATTTTCTTCGAAGATGATTTGCTGAAGAAAAGAGAGCTAAATCTGAAGATAATTTCTTTCTGGAGTCTAAAAGAGGTTTCTACAACCTTTTAGGGAGATTGATAGAGATTCTTGAAGAACATACTCACAGACTTTGGGAAGATTACAGAAAGTTTGAAGACTTCTTAGACAAAAGAGAAGATTGTTCTATGATGCTGAAAGTTAACTTTTGTTTATCCGAAAGGGGGAGATTAAATTTGTGAAAGAAATCTACAAAGGGAGAGATTGTATTGCATATATTTTTTAAGATTATTTTGAATCCAAAAGGGGAGATTTTTAGTGCACAAATATGTTAGATACAAGATCATGAAGACTGAAGATGAAAGTCAAGTCAAAAGCTCATGTCAACTCTCAAGCTAAAAGTCAAAGTCTTTGTAATAAAGTCAAAGTCAAAGTTAGTGTGTTGTGAGTGTTTCTGTGTTGTAAGAGTAGTAGGTATACAGAGATATTCGTTTGTAGAATCATTAGACTAGGAGAGATTATGCGCGTATCATCTTAGAGAGAGAAATAGTTTGAGAGCTTGTTCTGTATTCGAATTTTGATGTTGAAATAAAATTGTTCAAATCATAATTGTTGTCATCTTGATTGATTTGAACTGATTGTGGGACACACATCAAGGGTCACCAAGTTCGAATGATACCACACCCACTGCAGCTACTATTGCCGAAGGTGCTTTTGCTTAAACGACCTTACCGGGCGATACAACAACCATTCCGGAAACTGTTGCAGTTGTGTCTTCTTCCGTCACACGCATACACCACTCTTCCCCCACTCTCCAGACCATCCCACCAATCACAAGCTCGGCACCAGAACCTCCACTCAATAGGCCGCCATCACTCGAAGTTGTTCAATACTTACCCCAGGGTGGTTATATGGACCCTAACAACTCACAACTGACATATCAACCACTTCCACATACCACCAAGTGAACACGAGCTCACCCCATCCACCAGATTATTGGTGATCCTTCCACACCTATTCAGACAAGATCCGCTACTGGCAATGACAATCTATTCTCTTCGTTCCTGACCCGCATTGAACCAGCAACCGTCTCCGAGGCTCTAAACGATCCCGACTGGGTGATCGCCATGCAAGAGGAACTCAATCAATTCGAGAGAATTAAAGAGTGGCGACTTGTCCCTAGGCCAAAGAACAAGACGGTGATTGGCACGAAATGGATCTTCAAGAATAAGAAGGATGAAGATGGAATAGTCGTACGAAACAAGGCATGTCTGGTCGCCAAAGGATATCACTAGAAGGAAGGAATTGACTACGATGGGACGTTTGCACCGGTTGCCCACATCGAAGCCATCCGCATGTCCTTGCCTACGTCGCCCACAAGAACTTCATCGTTTTCCAGATGGACGTGAAAACCGCATTTCTTAGAAGGAGGAAGTATATGGATCGCAACCTGAAGGCTTTGTGAGGGATGAGAAACCTCATCATGTCTAAATTTTAGATAAGGCCTTATATGGTCTTATACAAGCACCACAAGTCTGGTATGACGCTCTCTCATCTTTCTTAACTAAGGCTAGATTTTCCAAAGGCAAAATTGACACCACTTTATTCATTAAAAAAGAAAAGAAAGATATCATTCTTGTACAAATTTATGTTGATGACATAATCTTTCGCTCCACAAATCCTCAGTACTGTCATAACTTTTCATTCCTAATGGGTTAGCATTTTCAAATGAGCATGATGGGTCAGATGAATTTCTTCTTGGGTCTACAAGTTAACGAACTTTCAACCGAGATATTCATCAATCAATCTAAGTGCATTTGGGATATTCTTCGGAAATCCCATATGGAAAATTCTACACCCATGAAAATGCCCATGTCTGTAGGAACTAGGCTACACTCCGATCCCAGCGAAAAGGATATGGATGCCAAGACCTATAAAGGAATGATAGGTTCTCTGATGTACTTGACGGAAAGTAGGCTTGACATTATATTCTCGACATTTTTGTGTCCAAGATTTCCGTCAAAGCCCAAAGAGTCTCATTTAAGCGTAGAGAAATGCATTTTTCGCTATTTAAAAGGTACTACTGATCTTTGCTTATGGTACCCGAAATATACAGGTTTTTAACTGACAGTGTATTCAAATGCTGACAATGCTGGCAACATGTTGGACCGGAAAAGCACGTCGGGCCAAGTTCAATTTTTGGATGATCGACTTCTCAGCTGGGCGTCGAAGAAGAAAATTTGTGTATCAACTTCTACAGTAGAGGCGGAGTATGTCGCAGCCCCCGGTTGCTTCTCGCAGGTGATTTGGATACGCACCCATCTCAAGGACTATGGATTCACCAACTCCAAGATCCCCATCTATTGTGACTCAAAAAGCACAATTTCCATATCAAGAAATCTCATCCAACACACAAAGACGAAGCACATCGACGTTTGGTACCACTTCATAAAGAATCATGTCGAAAGAGGTACAATCGAACTATACTTTTTTAATACTAAGCATCAGATAGTAGACTTGTTTACCAAAGCCTTAGACGAAAAAAGTTTCCATTATCTAGTGTCCAAGCTAGGTATGCTCAATCTGAAAGTTTGATCCTTATCCAAGACCCGGTACAGTTTATATTCAATAACAAATGACTGTTACTTAATAATCCAACGTGTACTCTATGGATGATTAAGTTCACTATTGGGTCATCTAAGATTTAAAGATAACCTCTCCTTAGTCTTTATTGATGTCTGTACTCTGATCTGTGATTCTTTGTATTAGCTTAGTTATGATTAAATAGATCGGTGAGACGAAGACAAACTGAAGTCAACATGAAGAAAGTCTACAATGCGGATTGAGATGAACTTCAAAGTAAACTAAGCCTGACCTGTCGATTTCTATTTGGCAGATCATTCCCTTGTCGATTCCTATTCGGCAGGCCTTCCACATGCCGATTTTCTATTCGGCATGTCCTTTCGTTGTTGCCGAATTACCCTTGTTCGGCACAGTCCTCCTCTGCCGAACTCTTTATTCGGCAGTTTCCTTTCTTACAGATTTCTTCTTTATTTGTAAGAACATTTATGTCAAACCCTCATGATTTGACATACTTCCTCATTCCCAATGATCTTCTGACAATGGTAATGGAAGCTTCCTTCTTTGAGAAGATATACACTTGGTCTAAATATGATTGAGACGTTTATTTTCTATTTGATCTCAAAAAGATTTTCCCATGAATATTTTATAGAGATATTGTACTTTCATAGTACAAAAGTTACCTTTTGTATTATGATAAGTCACATCAAATATCTTATAATTTATTGACAATATCTCAACCACCCATGCCTTTACTGCTCTATATCCTTTGTACTCATTACATTAGATAGTATATAAAGGATGGATGTAGCACCTTGCTACTTACGCTTTCAGCTCAAGATTTCCTATTCACAAGTTTTCAAGCAGGTTGATAGTTTTCCTTGTCTCACTAAGTTTAAGTCTTTGTGTTCTTTAATATCTTCTAAGTGTTAGATTGTTTAGAGTAGTTCTTAACTATTCTTATTCCGCAACAGTCTTTATTTCTCTTTGTGTAATTCTTGATATTCATTATCAATAAAAATGTTAAAATTAAGTAATTTTGTGTTATTGTATTCAACCCCCCTTTCTACAATACTTGTTTTAGTTCTTTTGGACTAACAAGTGGTATCAGAGCGGTTGGTTTAATCTAATAAACCAAATCCGTAATGGCATCTCCTTCTACAAAACCTGAGTCTTCCTCTCAAAACTCTTTCTATTCTGACAATGGATCTACTGTCAAACTGCCTAAGTTCAATTCGAACAACTTCTCCTTATGGAAAAGTAGGATGATGCTCTTCTTGGATGGAGCTGACAGTCGTTATCTAACCATTCACAGTGAAGGTCCACTTATCCCAAAAGTCTGGGATAGATTTGTCAAAACTCCTAAGGATAAAGAAAAAGAAAAGGACGCTCTTTTTTCAAGTTTCCGATGACTCGTCAAAAGGAGGAAAGAACTTCTGCCACTGGTCGATATGTTTTGAAAAAGACAAAAGAATTCAATGATGAAGATAGGCGCATTATTGGACTCGACTCCAAAGTGAGAACCATCATTGCTTAATCACTTCCTGATGAAGTATACCAATCTCTTGTCAGTCTTAAAACTACAAAAGAGATATGGTCAACCCTATGTGTTTTGTATGAAGGTACAAATGAAGTAAAGAAATCTAAGAAAATCTCTCTTGTTCGTAGATACGAATTCTTTTCTTATGAAAAAAGGAGAATCTCTTCCCTCCTACTATAAACGTTTGAACAGTCTCTTAAACGAGTTAAAACTTGTTGGAAAACTGTATGACAACGAGGAAGCCGTATGCAAATTTATGGATGGTCTTCCAGATTTCTGGAATAACCTTTCCACTTGCATTAAGACTTCCAAGGACTTGGAAAGTCTTCCTCTTACTTCTTTTTATGGTATGTTTCATAATCACGAACAAACCCATTTACAAAGGAAAACCATCTTCAAAGAGATAAGAGACCCCTCTATGGATCTTATAAGTGATGGCTCCAAGAAATCTGTGTGTGTTCCTTGTATAACCTATCCTTCTGATGATTCAGATAGAGAAAGTCATTAAAATCTGAATCACTCCTCGGAGGCTTATCTAAGTGAAGCTGATGATGAAGGAGAAGATCCCTCTGTCGATCATTTGACAGAGGAGATGAGTATGCTTGCAAATTCCTCTAAGTTCCTAAAGAACTCTTCTAATAAATTTCAAAGCAACAGAAAATTTTCTTCTTCCTCTAAAAACTCCTTGAACAAATCCAAGGAGGATTGCTATGCATGTGGTAAGAAAGGCCATTTTGCATCTGAGTGTAGAAGCAATCCTTCTAGGATATCTAAATCTAATTCTTCTAACTCTTCTAAAAGAAGAAATCTTCGATCTAATTCTGCAGGTAGATCGCATCCAAGAAAACCTTCTCGTCCTCATCATTCAAGGAGCTTTCCGATAAAGCTGACAAATACAAAGCCAAATACAAAAGAGAGAAAGAAAGAAATTTCAACTCTCAAAGAAGAGGCAAAGGCTTAATGGCAGAAACTTTAGACTGGGCAGACGAACCTACTTCCGACAGCGAGAAGGAAGTATCCAGTAAATGCCTCATGGACAAACTCGATGAAGAACCAAAAGACTCCTTCTCAAGAATGGACTTCACAGCTGAGTGCTCCTCTTCTTCTTCTCAGGTACATCCCTTCTACTCTCTCTTTCTGATGAAGAGAAGATTGAGGCTTTTGACTCTTTAACTGTACTTTTTCACAATGAAAAAGATGCAAAGAAAAGAGCAAATTCTCAAGTCAAGTCTCTCTCCTCTCAACTCCAAGTTTCTCTATCTCAGCTAAAACAGTTTGATAAACTAAAAGTTGAGTTAGAGGACTTCAAGACTTTAAACTATGTGCTAGCCAAGGAGAAGAACAAGCTTTTAAAGAAGCTTCAGAAAGAACAAGAAACCTTAAATAAATGGAACACCTCTTCTAAAAATCTTGAGAAATTTTTTCAAGATCAAGTTGTTGGTGAAACTTATGGATTAGGTTACTGGAAAGAGAATGTTGTGTGTACTCCTTCTGAAAACATTTCTTCTCCTACTCATAATATTCCTCTGTCTTCTAAACTACCCTCATATTCTTCTGATTGGGATGATTCTAACTCAGAAGATTCTAACTCGGTTTACTCCATGGATCTTCGTGATTCAAGAAAGTTTGGTTACTTTGTGTCCGCCAAATCTTCCAAACCTCTTCTAACAGAAGATCAAGACTCTAATGAGTTGGTCAAGCCTGTAAATGATCTTCTTATGTCCTTAAAACTAAAAGAAGTTTCTTCTTCTTCGTCTTCTTCTTCTCATTCTTCTAAAAAGGCTCCTCTTCTATCTAAAGGAAAATCTGTTGCTGTTGATCTTCCCATCAAAAGAAAGATTACACCTTCTTCAAAAGGTAAATCTCCCATGAACGCAACAGAATTCATCCCTAGAGCCTTAAAGATAAAGAAGTCTATAGGAATCTCAATCAATCCTTCTTCTTCTTTTGAAAAGGGAATCCTTGGACCGGCTCCCCATAACCCTCACGTTCCGTACAGCTATATCATTCCCTCTCACCCTTCCAAACCTTCTAAATCCAAACCTCAAGGAAAGGTAAAAGCTGCTTCTCTTGAACCAAAGAAAAGATTCATCTATCGAAAGTGTTACAACTGTGGTGACACTTTTCATTTGGCCAAAGACTGTCCAAAGGACCATATCGAAAGATATAGTCAGATCAATCCTTCTTCTTCTTCTTCTAACCCTAAAGGACCCACCTCAAAACGGGTTCCAAAGGACTAATTTGTTCATGTTTGCAGGTCTATGGGCATCATCAAACATGGTATCTCGATAGTGGATGCTCACGACATATGACCGGGAACAAATCTCTTATTCTAGACTTTGTGAAAGAAAATGGACCAACTGTAACTTTTGGTGATAACTCTCGTGGTTCCACTAAAGGTTATGGAACTCTTTCTAACGGTTCCATTACTTTTAACAAAGTTGCCTATGTGGAGGGACTGATGCATAATCTATTAAGCATTAGTCAACTATGTGACTTAGGATACTTTGTGATTTTCAGAGAAAATGATTGCCTCATTACCGATAAAAGCTTTCACACCGTCCTTTCTGGCTTTAGAAAGGACAATGTATACGTCATCAATATGAGTGTCAAAACATCTGAAAATGAAAGCATATGTTTCATCTCTGAATACTCTGACAAGAAGAACTGGCTCTGGCATAAACGTCTTTCTCATCTTAACTTCAAAACGTTGAATGCTCTCTCCAACAAAGAGCTTGTTGTCGGCTTGCCGAAAATATCTTTCTCAAAAGAGAAGCTATGTGCAGCGTGTGAGAAAGGAAAACTGACAAAATCTTCTTTCAAATCAAAACAGTGTTTCTCTATCTCTACCCCTCTACAGATGCTGCATATGGATCTTTGTGGGCCTGTCAGCACACATAGCCTAGGGGGAAAAGGTAAATTATTGTCATTATTGATGAATACACACGTTACACTTGGTTATTCTTTCTCAGGTACAAAAGTGATACATCTGAAGAAATCATCAATTTTATCAAGAAATATGAAGTTCTCAACGGTCAACTAGTCAGATCTATAAGAAGTGACAATGGGACCGAATTTAGAAATGCTACCTTGGATTTTCTTCCATATCCCTACAATCCCTCACCATAATTACCTATCGTTTTCTAACCCCCCCCCCCCTCTCTTTCTTTTCTTTTAATTTCCTGTTAAAAAAAAACAAAAACAAAAAAGAAAAGAGCCCCCCTAAAAAAAATGGGCCACTGAATTTATGAGTTTCTTCGTGTCTTGTAATTTTTCTGAGTGTCAGTGCCATTTTTTTTCTCTATGTGTTGGTGTCATCATCAAATAGGGGGAAAATTGTTTGGTCTCTAATTGATTTGGTAATGACTCTCCGACCAACACTTATAAAGTCATGAAGACCACTTTGAATAATGCTCTCTCTACACCGATCGCCCTCTACTGCCTGGTATGTTCTCCTTCATAAACTCCCGATCTACAATGGGTTGATGCTCTCGACACTCCGGTGTCCAAGGCCCCCTCATCTGTAGTGGCCCCATCTGCCCCGTCCCAAGTGAAGCCGACTAGTTAAAAAAAATCATCAAAAACTTTCGGCACCTCCGCACTTGCTTCGGTGACCAAACGATCGAAAGAACCTTCGGTTGTTGCCCCGGTCACTCATCCCTCTTCAAAGCGGAGGCACTCACCTTCTTCCCCTCCCGCTCCTCTCAAGAGGCTGAGGAAGTCAAGGGCCAAACCACCTACTCCGCCCACCGATTCTCTACAATCGGCAGGTGTTGAATTTTCCGATCTGGGCCCGGGGACTCTGCAAAACCCAAAACCACCTCCTTTGTATCCTCACAAAAGGATACAATTGTAAAATCGGGGACCCCTATTATTCCCTCTTCAACCTTTTCCTTGGTTGATAAGGATGACTTGGACACCTCCCCAATCCAAGGTGCTTCTTCTTCACCTCACAGCCTATCACCCAGGATTCTCAGTCCCGATGATTCTGCACGATCCAATGATGAATATTCCTTTCCAGGAGCAGGTTCAGAGGATCCCGAAAACTTTTTGACCTCTTTACCAAACCACTGGATGAGGCACGATTCAACTTCCTTGTGTGTTCCTTACGTATGTTAAATTTTAGTTAAGTATGTAAAAAAATAAAATAAAAAATAAAATAAAAAATAAAATAAAATAAAATAAATAAAAAATAAATTAAATTAAATTAAAATTAAATTAAAATTAAAATTAAAATTAAAATTAAAAATTAAAAATTAAAAATTAAAAAAACCCGAACTTCTTTCGGTATTCATCCTACCGAAGTAACCTTCCTATTTCGGTATTTCTAGTTTTCGGTATATATATCTTCTTTCGGTATACAGCATACCGATGTCTCTCATAGTTCGGTACTTCAAGCTTTCGGTATCTTTGGTGTACCGACTTCTCTACTACTTCGGTATACAAGAACCCTTTGCCTACCGAACGATGCTTGCCGAAATTTCTCTCCTATTTCGGCACTTCTCCTTTTAGGCACCCTCTTACGTGTCATCCTTATCCTCTTTTCTCTACCGAATATCTTTGGCACCTTCTCTTTACCCTATGAACTTATGCCACATGGCATTACAGAGTTCGTGCGTCAGTTGATGGGACGTCCACGACCTGACACTTAGCCGTTTTTCCTCCCTTACACTTCTCAATGACGCACGTTTGCGTCGTACCATCATTACCATTATTTTTTTATTGGCTTTTTAATTTCCACCTTTCCCTCTAATTTCTTACCTATATATATGTTTCATCGTCGACTTCTTTTGTTCTTTACCATTCTCTTCTTCTTCAACAACCTTTTCATTTCTAAAACCTGCAACTCTCTCTCCCTCTTCAATGGCATCTTCAAAATCCTCAAAAGCTTCAAAGCTTTCTACTCCTCTCACCAGGGAATCTCTTGTATTCCCACAATGCAATCAGGTGGCTCGTCTCTCTGCGGATGCTGATCATCCCGAGTTCAACCAGGTCTCCATCTTCGTCCAAAGATCTCCATTATGCCATGCTCTCACTACTTCAACCAAGATGAGCAAAATGCTCCTTGGTAAGTTCTGGCTTACCTGTAAGTATGACTCTGATACTCATCAGGTTTCTACCTCCATTCTCTCTTCTGAAGAACATCCCGATCTTTCATTTGGGGTGCATGACATTCGCGCGGTTCTCAATATTCCCAAGTTTAATGTGTATGCTCCGTTCCCTACTCATCAAGAACATGATGAGGTCATCGCAGCTCTCAACTATGTGCACGAGGGCCAATCCAAGGGTTTCGGCACTCTTCTTCGAAAGAATATGGGTGCACTTTGGAACTACTTCTTTTCTCACCTCATCTACTGTCTTTCTCACAAGACTTCGGGGTGGGATCAATCCCCGACTGCCATCACTCGTCTGGCCTATGCTCTCATCTTTATGAGGAGGATAGATTTTGCTCAGGTATTTTTCGATTCTTTTATCACTGCCATCACACCTCCACGAACTCACAATGTGGCTCTCCCAAGGTTCATTTCTATGATCATCAACCATAAGCTATCCGTACAACTGCGTGTCTATACTGCTTTGCCTGAACCGACGATCAAGTTTGACTTGCCCATTTCACAAATCAGCAAGCAAACGATCTTTAAACCTATCAAGCCTACCGACTCACCGCTCACCTCAGGTATGCTTTCTTTTATCTCTTCTCCCAATCCAATTTGGGGAACGCTTGTCGAAGGTGAATCCGCAAGGTCTTCATCTTCTCCCAAGCCATCCAAATCTGTGGTCCCCTCTCCCCTAAAACCTTCCCGAGCTAAGTCAGTGGCTATTAAAAAGAAAAAGGCCACCGGCAACGTCGCACTTGCTCTATTGACTCTGCCACCGACAAATCCTTCAGTGGCTACCCCGGTCATTACCCCTTCTGTTTCTATTAAGCGACGGGGCTCAAAATCCCCTCCTAAGTCTCGTTCTAAGAGACTTAGGAAACCTTCGACCGAACCACACACTCCATCTACCGATTCTCAAAAATCGGCAGATGTTGATCTTCCCCCTCCAGGGCCAAGGGGATCTGCTAAAACCTCTCCCACCTCCTCCAAACCTTCTCAACAAAGTTTGGTTGTACAAAAGGAGTCCCCTATTATTCCTTCTCCTCCTCTTCCTTATGTGGAGGTTGAAGATGAGTCGGTCTCCTCTCTGGGCCGACATTCTGCTTCATCACAACACAGCCTATCACCCGGAGTCAATCCCGATGATGTTGCACAATCTGGAGTTTTCTCCCAGGATAAGTTCCGAAACCTCTTCATTCCCCCATCTTCACCGAAGGGTTCACCTCCCCCACAATCACCAAAAACCTCACCGAAGAAAACCCCCTCACCTAAACCCTCGCCGAAGAAATCTCCCTCTCCAAAGAAATCTCCCTCACCGAAACCTTCCTCTGCCGAAAAAGTTGGACCTTCTACCCAGGTGCCGATCACCATATCTGCAGAGTTTCTTGCCGAAATTGTTGACTCCAATCGGCAGGTACGGATGCTCGGTACTCAGTTTGAACAACTACGCAAATCCTTGCGTGAGCCAGAGCTCCTTCATTCTCTGAACGCCAACAACATATCTCTGGTCGAACTTCTGCAGCTCGTCAAAGAGCAAAATTCCGAAGTTTTTGATCTTAATCGCGACATCTTTCGGTGCTTGGATGTGGTGCATAAACAGATTGATGGTCTCCGTATCTCTATCTCTGCAGTTCTAGAATCTGTTCTCAAGGAGGTGGTCAGGCTCAATGATCAAAATACCTCCTTGACCTTGTTAGTGGCCGCTCTCAAAGCCGCCTCTGATGCTCCGGATCAGGATCTCATCAGTCTAAGGCAGCAGGCTTCGGCACAGGAATCTATCAATTCTCAGATTCTAAGTGCCTTACAAAATATTAATCGGCGTCTTGATTCTATGCATGTTGATGTTGCTCAATACTGTACTCAATCTCTGGACATCGACATCACCGAGTCCGCTTTCACTCCAGATGATCGCACAGTGTTGGAGCGTATTGATCGCCGTGTTAGCCGTATGTCGTCTAGGGCTAGTGTTTCTTCCCCGGCTCGTACTGAGGGGGAGAAACCAACTGAGGGGGAGCAACCTATTCAGGGGGGTCAAATATTTCCTCAAATCCATTGTCAGTACGAGTCAGGGACAACCTTCTACTGCTGCCGAACAATCTACTGCTGCCGAACAATCTGCTGCTGCCGAACCCTCTACTGCCGAAGAGAAGGGCACCGAACACTCTTTGGTGGTCGAAGAGTCTGAAGGGGAGAAATTGCCCGAGAAAGATAAGGGCAAAGCAATTATGTCACTAGATGAAGTAGCTGCTAAAGAAAGGCGTCGTAAAGATGCTTTAATAAAGAAAGTTGCAGATGGTAATGGTCTTCATCTTCCTCCTCCAAAGACTACCTCTCCTGACTTGGGTTTATCTGAAGAGGAACTCAAAGCTGCAAAATTAGCCCAAATCGCTCATGACAAAGATACCGAACTGGCTTTAAAATTGGCCGAGGAAGAAGCTGCAAAATCTCTTGTCGATGCTATAAAAGCTCAGTTGAGTGCTCTGGAGGACTCGGCAAAGAAAAATGAAGAGATAAAAGCTTTGTGTATCGATTGGTACCGCAAAGCTCTCAACAAACGTCGATTCTCTGCAAAAATCACAGATGTTAAGATCATCAAACCATCTTCAAGCTGCAAAGTCATTCGGCTAAGGATTATAAGGGATGATGCTTCAAGTTCTATGGACAGACTGGATTCTCTTGTTCGGTTCGGAGTATCGGAATGGATGGAAATTGGTATCTGTTTGAATAACAGCCGAAATGCTCTCAAGCCTAAGGTTGACAAATTTCTTGCAGATCTCCAAACGAAGTTCAGAACATACCGAAAGACGTATAACATCGTTCACACTCCGACCGAAGAGAAGATCATCAAAAGTCTAAGGTCTGATTTTCCCCCTCCCAAATCAAAGTCGAGATCCAAAAAGGAAGATGTGTTTGTTCAAATGGCTAGAGAAGTAAAGGTTCTGAAAACTTCAAATCTGGATTTATCCTTACCGACTCCGGTTCCTTTTGCCTCAACCACTGTGATTACTGAGCCTACTCATGGAATCTTCTTCAACGATGCATTTGGGCAGATCTCCTTCTTCAGATCAAGTCAAATCCCTATTGCCGACACCATCTTTCTCCATGGGATTATTCAAATAATTCCAATTTCGGCAAGGGATCTCTATGTGGCTACTACCGATGAACTTAAGAAGAGGGATGTTGAACCGCATTTTTCTTTTGAATAAACTCGATGTAGTTTTTATGTTTGTATTTATTTACTTTTCCTTTGTATTGTAATCTTCTTAAAAAGATTAATACATTGTGTTTTTCTTGCTTATCGTAAATAGCCTGTACAAATCATTATTTCATTCTTTTATACTTGTAAATGTCGGATACTCTAAAAAATCCAAAAAAAAAAACAAAAAGAATGGTTTATGTGAAAAAGAACCCAAAAGAGTATGAAAAAGGGTCAAAATGCATTATTCATTTACTTTATGTAATATGAGATGTTATCATCAAATAGGGGGAGATTGTTGGGTCATCTAAGATTTAAAGATAACCTCTCCTTAGTCTTTATTGATGTTTGTACTATGATCTATGGTTCTTTGTATTAGCTTAGTTATGATTAAACAGATCGGTGAGTCGAAGACAAACTAAAGTCAACATGAAGAAAGTCTATAATATGGATTGAGATGAACTTCAAAGTGAACTAAGCTTGACCTGTCGATTTCTATTCGGCAGATCATTCCCTTGTTGATTCCTATTCGGCAGGCCTTCCACATGCCGATTTTCTATTTGGCATGTCCTTTCGTTGTTGCCGAATTACCCTTGTTTAGCACAGTCCTTCTCTGCTGAGCTCTTTATTCAGCAGTTTCCTTTCTTACAGATTGCTTCTTTATTTGTAAGAACATTTATGTCAAACCCTCGTGATTTGACATACTTCCTCATTCCCAATGATCTTCTGACAATGGGAATGGAAGCTTCCTTCTTTGAGAAGATATACACTTGGTCTAAATATGATTGAGACGTTTATTTTCTATTTCATCTCAAAAAGATTTTCCCATGAATATTTTATAGAGATATTGTACTTTCATAGTACAAAAGTTACCTTTTGTATTGTGATAAGTCACATCAAATATCTTATAATTTATTGACAATATCTCAACCACCCATGCCTTTACTGCTCTATGTCCTTTGTACTCATTACATTGGATAGTATATAAAGGATAGATGTAGCACCTTGCTACTTACGCTTTCAGCTCAAGATTTCCTATTCACAAGTTTTCAAGCAGGTTGATAGTTTTCCTTGTCTCTCTAAGTTTAAGTCTTTGTGTTCTTTAATATCTTCTAAGTGTTAGATTGTTTAGAGTAGTTCTTAACTATTCTTATTCCGCAACAGTCTTTATTTCTCTTTGTGTAATTCTTGATATTCATTATCAATAAAAGAATTAAAATTAAGTAATTTTATGTTAATGTATTCAACCCCCCCTTCTACAATACTTGTTTTACTTGTTTGGGACTAACATTCACACTCATTGGTTATTGCATCCTACTTGTAAAACTCTTTTTAAGTTCCAAACTTCTGCATTAATAAATTAGATTTCATTTGTTTTCTTTGTTTATCTTCTCTGTTCCATGATTTTTCATTTGTATTTCTGTAAGTTGGTTAACATGTCGATACCCGTACATTTGATGGTTTTCTCATGTGTTCAAGGAAGCATCACGGCCTGGAAGTTCCTTAGTTCATATATTGAGGGGGAGTGACGCAATTATTCCTCATTTCCAAGTCTTATTTTCATATCCAATCTTGCACACGTCAAGGGGGAGCAAGCACACGTAATTTATATTCAAAGTGTGTTTTTCGGTTAAATGGGGAGTTTTACTTCTTTTTGTTGGTTATCTATCGGGTTTGTGTGTTCACAAAGTGAAATAGTATGGGGGGAGTTCCTTGGGTTTAAAATGTCTATATTTCTTTTAGGCTTCCTTCAAGTTGTTAAGTTGTCCTATTTGAAATCATGGTAAATGTCTCCTCCTGGAAAACAAACTCAAAAACCTCCGGTTGGCCAAACCCAGATGTACTGAGCTTCAACTTAATCGGGACTGCAACCTGGGACAGCCTCACCGGGAAATCCGGGAAACCCGGCATACCCGGGTTCCTCACCTGGACCGACTAAGTCGTCTCTCGGGTACCGCCAAATGCGGTATTTATAATCCACCGACCCGGGTAACGGCCATAAGCGGCCTCGGGTTACTCAAGAGCTCTCTCGCTTCTCTCTCTAATCTATCGATATCTCTCTTATCCCTCGCCCTACACACTCTTCAATCAGGTATGCATTCGATAATCCTATTTGTTTTAAGTCGTTCTTCCTCCTCATTGAGTTGATCATGTCTAACGCCATTTTCTAGGGTTTTAGGGCTGAACCAAAAATCGGCCTTAGTTATGCATCGACTGCCACCGATTACTATTTGAGTAGCCGCACAAACTTGTTTCCTTATCAATCGATTTTCTACGAGAAACTCTAGTTGTCGGGTTCTCCCAATCCCGGTTCTTCCTACTCCCTTCACCGACCCACGGTACGTCTATAGACTCCCGGATTCCCAGTATGACCGCCCCAGTTCTACGGACTCACAGGTTTCTCTAAACCCGGACTCCCCGGTTTCATCACCTGTTATTATTTAATCGACTTACCGCCTCCTGGTTCCTGTTTATACCCGGTTACTGGATTTTCTCTTCCAGCTAAGTCGAATCCCGTATGCGTTAAACCCGGATCCTATCGACTCCCGATGGAGGACCCATGTGCACTGGTAAATGGTTCAGACCGCCTCCCGATTCTTTTGTTTTTCCCTATTCATCTCCCGGGTAACTCGGTTTAGGTTCCACCCGAATAAGGTCTAGCCCGGACCTTTGGTTCCTGGGCATCTCCTTCCCGGTTCACTCATTATTTTCCCGGGTGCTTATCATTCCCAGTTACCAACCTATCCCATTTTGCCTACTCATATTCAAGGACGATAGGTACGCTTTCGATGTTTAATGGTGAACAAACATGCTAACCTTGAATTCTTTACATGTAAAATGGCTCAAAATCTGAATCAAGATATTGATCTTGTCGACAACGCAGTGCTCATAAATCCTGATCATTTCCAATCGTTCACACCAAACAACTTCCACCTAGATATTGAGGCACTCAGATGCCAAAACCAAGTGGGTGTCGAGATCCTTCGAGTCCACCCACTCAACTATGCGCTCACAACCATTGTCAAGGTTCCAAGACTTTATCTCCAACAATTCTGGTGCTTACTGACCTATGTAGCAAAGGAGGTCAGAAACCGTCTTGAGTCACGCATTGATGCTACACCAATCACACTCACACGGGAGATATTCCAGCAGATATTTCATCTTCCCACCGCCACATTTGTACCCGGCAAAAACAGATTCGATCCGCCGGTGACTGAAGTTAATGTCCTATTAAACATAAAGTTATATAAAGAATCATAGAGGTTTTATTTATTTGTAGAAGCCTTTAATATGTTATTTGGGCTTAATTTTGATGTAATGGGATTGGGCCTAGGTTGTTAGAGGCCTAAGTATATAATGTTTGTTTAGAGATGTTTAGGTCAAGAAGTTAGTGCGCCTAATAGAGTTTAGTGTGAGAGTTTTGTTCTTCAATCATATATTTGTAACTCTCTTTCAATCATTCAATATAGATTAATCATTTTATTCATTGTTAATTGATCGTTACTAGGATTTACAATTGGTATCAAAGCAGAAAGACAAAGATTTGATTCAAAAAGGTATTCAATTTTTCAAGTTTTTTCATTCGATCGACACTTCTGATAGCTTTCTAGGTAATCGATTTTTTATCAAATTATAGTGTTCCATCGATTCCATTCTAATCCATTAGTTTAATGGGAGTGATTAGTAAAATTTCATCGATTAATTTCAAATTTTAAAGCTAAATTTAGAAAATTTATCTATTGAGTTTTTTGGTCTTTGTTCTTTAAAATTCTGGAAATTTGTGTTTAAAACTCATAGATTTTGGTCATTATCGATTTGGGTTTAACGTTTTTAGAGTTTGGTTAATGTTTTTGAGTGTTTAGGGTTCATCTCAATCGACTTAGATCTGTTTTTGTCGAAGAATAAAGCGTTCCGGATAAGTTCTGTGTACCCAGATTTAACCTAAATCCGGGTGTTCTTAATCGCCCGGGTCCGGTATCAATTATCAGATTCCATTAATCCGGCTATAAACCCGGAACATCTCCCGAACTATCCTGCTCTGGCCATTTCCATCACGGATTCCTCAAAATTGTTTACCCGGTACCTTCTCCCGGACCCGATCCATCATCCGGATCTAGGTTTCTCATCAGTAGTATCTCCAAGTTTACACACCCGGATTTCTCATCAATCCAGGTTGCTCACTCATCCAGGTATTCTCTCATCCTGGTTTGACTCTCCATCCGGGAAACTTCTTTTCCCGGGTAATTTTCATTCGGGTTTCACCTTTACCCAGATAGGTACATCACTCGGACAAGTCAGATATGGGGTATTATCTTTTGTACTTGAAAAAAAACTCTCGGGGCGCTGCTCCCAGACCCCGCAAGGGAGTTTCCCCTTGACCCCATTTGCTAACCGGGTAGCGGGACCCCCGTGCTAAGTCACCGAAAGGGAACATTTGTGTTTTCTGTGATACTCTGTCTGATGTTTTTTGGATCAAATCACAATTGTCTTACGATCTTACAAGTGTTTAACAAATGTCTTATTCTGATTCTCAAGAAGAAATCACTAATATTAAAGAGATAATAAAAGTTCTTGAAGAACGGTTACAGAATAATGATAAGTGTCTAGAGGAAATGTTGCTTGATAAAGCTTATCTTCAGTCAGATTTGGACAATCTAAGATCGGAAAGCCAGACGTATAAAGAAATGTGTGCCTTACAGAAAAGCAATGACTGGCTCAGGGATGGGAATTATGCACTTGAAAAAGCAGCTAGAAGTGGTTCATATAAATTTATATATGGTGATGAAATATCTGAACTTAAAAGAAAGATTGCAGATCTTGAAGCCAAAGAAGAGAAGAACGTGGCACTTGAAGAAAGAGAAAACGTGTTGGAGAATGAAAATCTTGATCTCAAGAAAAGGCTTTCCATTTCTGAACAAGAAAAAGTTGATTTTTTAAATGAGAAGAAGAATTTTGAGAGAAAGGTTCTCGAGCTTTCAAAGAAAGTTTTTGGTGAAAGAAAGGTTTTTGAGTTTCAAAATGATAAACTTTCAAAACAGATTTCTAATTTTGAAAAGGTTTTGATAATTGAGAGAGATGCTTTTGAAAAAGAGCAAAAATGTTTTGAAACTGAAAAGAAAGTACTTGAAAAGAAGATTGTTGTGGTTTTTAAAGAAATATGTGATAAACGTAATAGTTGTTGGATCATAAATTGTATTCATTTGATAGTTAAAGTGTGGGGTTTATTATGTAATAAGTTAATAGTTATTGGTTTGTGGGCCTTAAGCCCGTTAAGCATTTAGCAAAGCCCATTAGGTATTAGGCCTGGGTATTTAATGTTTTGATTAGTTCAGTTTTAGGGTTAACCACTAACCCTTCATAATTATCATAATCCTATAGTGAGGTAGCCGTATTCTCTGTATTCAAGGGTATCAAGAACACACAAGGTTTAATTGTTTATTCAAGGGATTGGTATGTTATTCTGATCTTTATATTTCTTGATATTATTGTGTTTGTGTGTTAATTATCAACTAGATTAAAATGGGATAACAATAGTATAGAGAAGGATTTTGAAAGTGAAAGGAAGATTATCGAAGCTTAGATTCATAAAATTTCAAACAAATTATCTAGATTAACAACAGAGATTTTGAAAGAGCAGAAGATAAAATCAGATCTACAAAAACAATTTGATTCAATTCTCGAAGAAAGAAATGTTTTATCCGCAAAAGTCAAGAAACTTGAGGAAATAATTTTAAAGTTGATTTATGTAAGCAAGCAAGACCCGATGTAGTTGTTCAGACTCCTTATTCTTCAAGTTCAACCTCTACAACTATTTCTTCGAAGAGTTTTGTCAAATCAAATGAATTTTCCAAAGATCAGATTCGCCTTTCCAATCTTTTTTATAATTCTCTTGTCGATAATACAGATAATCAACTGTTTCGAAAAGTCAAAATGGTGTGGAGAAAGAAATCAACTACAAAGGATAGTGGTGGAAAGAGTCTCATAAATCTCCTGTAGTTGATACAAAGTCTTTTATTTCTAAGATTGATTCACCTACTTATGTCTATTTTACAACAAAGTTGATCAGTCTAAACCGATCAAAGATCTGTTGCACTCATTGTGGAAATAATGACTTTATGGATTCAAGGTATGTCAATAGTTGGTATGGTACTTACAGTATCCCTAATCCTCATTTAATAGCTTCAAAGCTAAGACATCTAACCATCAAGGATCCATCATAGCATAGATACCAAAATCTGTCTAATTTGTTTTATAGGAATGTCATGTGTGATTTAATTCAGATTATTCATGTCACATGACTACAATCAAAGGTTATGCCAACTCTTTAGGGGGAGTACCATGATTTTAAAATTTTCATTTTACTTATGGTCATATCAGATCAGGACTCGTTTTTAAATGTTTTGACTTCTGATTACCTAAAATCAGAACTCGTACTTCAATGTTTCATTTTGGTGAGTAAAATGAGTGTTTTGGCTTATAGAGTTTCTATGGTCAATCCATAACCAAAAGGACCTACCTAAGAAACACATCCAATTCATAGATATCAGTGAGGAGTCTAGATTGATAGATGAGTTCGAAGTGAAAGAATATGGTGAGGATGTGACAAGACTTAAAATAAATATTGATCCTTACCAAATTGTGTCAGTTATTCAGGTTACCACATAATCTATTCATTCTCGTTCTTTAGAGATGAATATTGAAACAGACATGGAGCCAGTGTCGATAATTTGTGTCACCCCACCTAGCCATTCAAGCATCTTACAAAAGATGCTTGTTTCATATATTCATGGAGATTTAGCACATAATCTATCTATTTTTCACTCGGAGTTCTTAGATATTGAAAAAGGAAGACATCAGCTCCGATCTCCGAACTTCATATTCTACTCACTGTGTCTATTGATTTCTAACTTGCGTCCTAGGTTGAATCAATTTTTGAGCCTAATATACATGAGTTTCATTCTTTCACACATGCATGAATCTGTGTGACTCCACTTGCATATCTTTGTGATATTGCCAGAATAGTTTGAGAAATAAATTTTTAATATTTTACTTCAATGATAACCGGAAGTCCTATCAGAGCTACATCGATGGCAACTCTGAAAATAGGCCACACAATTATTTTTATTATTGTGATAACAGTTACTATTGTATTTCTGTGTTAGCTAATTACCCTTCTTGGTTACCTAAACGTTTTATGTGATATTTTGCTACTCATCCATCAAATTCGTCTTTGAAGATACATGATTCTCAGGATTCTCCTAATAATCATAAGGGGGAGAAATGACAAAGATACAAGATTCAAAGACACAGATTATCATGTTGAGGGGGAGTTAGCAAAAGCTGAGGGGGAGTAACAAAATCTTAAATTTGAGCTTGAAAAGCCATTGGATATCAAGATTTCATTTTAGCAGAAAAAGTTTTACCTAGTTGATTCTTCTACTCCTTATCAAGCGTTGTTTGCTACAAGTTGTTTCCTTCTACGAGCTTTGTTGAAACTATGAAGAATCGAGCTTTAAAGAAGGTGGAGCTTGGATTGATATGAAGACAAGCAACACTGAAGTTTTTCAAAGAATCAAGTGGGAGAGAAGATCAAGACTTGAAGATTTCAAAAAGATAAATTTGTTATGCAACTTTAGGGGGAGATTGTTAGGACCATTAATGTCCTATTAAATAGAAAGTTATATAAAGAATTATAGAGGATTTATTTATTACTGTAAAAGCCTTAATTATTGTTTATTAGGCTTGGTTTAGTTTAATGGGCTTGGGCTTTAGGGTTTAAGTCATGGTATTTAAAGTACGATTAGTGTGAGATTAGGGTTAATGAGGGTGGTGTGCCTAACAGTGTTTTAGAGAGAGAGTTTGATTTCCATTCATATGTTTGTAACTCTCACAATCATTCATTAAAAGTTATTTGTTCAATTCATTGTTACTTGATCGTTACTGGGATTTACACTATTCTATGCGGCGACATTCATTCTATGGGATACTCGGATGACCTTCCTCAGACATCGTCTTTCAATCGCTGGTACCTAATGCCCCTTTGGTACACATTCTTTACAATTCTCAACCGGTGTCTATCCTCCACAACCAAGGGCATTGACCAAAGCAGCGCCAACTTTCTACGACTATTTCACGGCGTTGCTTTCCACCACCATGTCGATTATGCCGGCATACACTGGTACGAGCTAGTTCAGAAGGTGCGGGACAACAATTCCAATAAGCAGAGGAACTTTGTACCATTCATGCGGTTTCTCCAGATCATCATCCATCACTTCATGGATGTTCATCCTACCATTCCTCGTTGATTTTCACACACAGTTTGTCCTCAAAACCGTATGCATCGTTTACAAAACAAAGCCGAAATAGCCAATGTCGTATCATGGCGAATTCCGGACGGCCTACTAGCATATGCACGTCAAACGGCACCGAGTGTGATAGAATATAGGCGCACACACAACATTGTTGCTCCTATGGTCCGTCCAGAACTGGAAGTACCTTCCCAAGGAACACGAGAAGAGAGGCGTGAGGGTCCACGTACTATAAGTAGTAGGGTCCGGAGAGTTGGGACTCCCGGACAGGGTGTGATGAGAGAAAATATAGTAAAGGGATCTGGAGAGGGCGGTGTCGTGTAACAAAACGTTGCTAGTTCTTCCCACCGTTCAGTTATGCCACCCCAGGTTGACCAAGAGCTTCCGGAGGTTAACCCCACATTGCATGATGTATGAGTCATTGTAGACACATCCACCACCGACACCGAAGGTACACATACATCTTCTGCCACCGAATCTGAATTGGACAATGGGTCAACAGAATCAACTGACGAGTCTTCTGAATCTGATGATGACGATGATGACTAGTTCTGCCAGCAACCCATTCCTAATACCCCAGCCTCTAGTGGAGAGATAAAGAGAGCGAATGGAGTATCAGTGGAAAATGTTAACATTGTGAGCAAGCGGGAAAGGAGAAGTAAGCAAAATAACGAGCATACACGAGTGATGAGGCAACAAACTCCATTTGACCTCCCCCAAATCAGAGTCAACCAGGTACAACAATAGCAGATGATGGTCGTTGTGGACCTAGCGACGCATTTGCACAGCCCCTGTGCCACTCTAACATCTCTCAACATATGTCAGATTCATCTTTACACGGGGATATACCGCATAGTCGATATGTCTCTCACTTGGAGAGTTTAGGTATTGAAATAAGAGGACTCCTGCCCTAGTCCTCGACATCTTTTTGTGCACCTATGTGTCTAGAGCCACTTGATGATATTATTTCTTTGGCTAGGACACAAAGACCATCATCTGCTATTGTTGTAAGTCTTTGTGACCCAGCCGAAACACCCATAGTATCTCTACCACTTGGTGGACTACGAGGATTGGGTGGAAGTCCTACCATAGCCATCGTCACGCCAGTTGTGAACGTAGGCATTATGACTGTTCATTCAACAGTTGTCACCACAACCGAAAGTCTAAGTGACCTATGAGTTAATTTACCCAAGTTTGTCTCAAGGGAAAATTTGGACGGCGTATTAAAGGTGGTCCAAACTCATATGGAGGTGACTATGAAACAATAGGTAGACGAGCTCAAGCGATTGATCAAAGGCAAAAGTTTCATGACTACTCAATTGATGATCTGAAATCCATGTTACATGCAAAGCTATTGTCCCAATCCAAAACTGAGTCATCCACTAAAGCCGATTTGTTATCCTTACTTCATTCACAAGTACAGCCACCTCAACCCATACCACCATCTACTATCTCACCTAATGTTATCCATAACCAATCTGACACCCGTCAGTTTATGCAACAAACACTTGCTACACTTTCTGACTAAGTTTCCGCATTGGAGAACACCTGCAAAGGTCAAGCACAGGGGTTCAAGTGTAGACATGATGCTCAGCATGAGGGGGAGAAGCGCCCACGTTTATCCTGAGCCAGAGACAGTAAATGTGGAATTGGCAGAGGTACAGAAAGACACATCTACACTTGTCCAGAACGAAGAACAAGATCAGACTCAGGAACAGGAAAGGGTCATGGACATGAATGTATTTACTGATGCAAATCCAATGTCTGAAACTCCTGAGGAAAGTGAGAGATGGACATCCGATGAACAGGACGAATGGGCTCTTATTGATCTCCAATCATAAATAGATCCATCGGTTGAACGGAATATCACTAAAAGAGCTGTATTCGTGATACAAGTTGAAGTTAATGATTTGTGTCTTTTTGATGATGAAGAGTTTCTACAACTAGGATACTATGACAGCGTGTTTAATCAAACCATACAGTAATACCCGCTATCAGAGTTATATACAATGGATATTCCTCTGCTAACCTACACAATAGAACCATCCAACCGAGCTCAATCAGAACCCCCATCTTTTGGAACCGCCAATGCTCAACCAGATCCACCGTTAAAATGGGAAAAAGTGATCATTCTCACTCCTTTTCTGGAAGAAACCCATAAGAAGATATTTACACACTGGATACATCAGTACAATCCGATTGCGATGTACGGTATTAGGTCAATGAAGAACAAACAGAAACATATTGAGTACATCAACATACGAAAGACGAAAGGAAAAGCAATCAGTTCTGTTAGAACAAAGTACAAGATTAAGAAGGTCAATCAGATTTCATCCTCCCGTCTTCTGAAAGTATGGTATCCAGTCTTCAATGTGACGAGACAAGATGGCAATAACTAGGAGTTCTCCGAAGCTGACTTTGAGAATCTAGAACTGCCTGGTCTTCAGTTTTTGCTATATGATATGAAGATCAGAACCTATGATCACAATTTACTAGCATATATCAATAACACAAATTAAAAACACAATCTTTATTGATTAAACCACACAATTACATCGAAGTCATAGATCTAACAAGGTGCCACAGATCTCACGTATGTTTGTGTTTCACAGTGTGCGAATCTTACCAATTATGTGTGTTCGTATGTGCATATCTACAAGATTACAAAGGCAAACCTATTTATACTAAGTCAACTTTAGTTGACTTTACAACTCAAACCCTCAAACTATACAACATTTACAAACTAGACCATCTATTTTAATCTTGAATACAATTCTAATCTAACAGAACCATCCGTCCATGTGAAGTTTTTGATGCGTTAGAAGCCGTGAAATGTTACGTGAAAAGTGCTTTGAAACTATCTTATGTTGAAGACATTCAAATGGGTCTGGAAAGCAATCAACCTAAGATCAATCTTCTCAAACTGGATCAGAGTCTTCCCAACATACAAAATGTACCTGCCGACATACTGTTTGAAATTCCTAAATTTGGCATGACCTACAAGAACGTTAAGGGTGAAATGCGCTTCAAGAGATTCAGTCAGATTTCTCGATACTGTGATGGTACTCTGTATTTACTTCGAGATAAGTTGTGTGTCATAATTACTCGAGACGACAAAGGGGTCAAGACTTTGGAGCCGAAATACAGAAGACTCATACTTGAAGCGATCAAGATGTTAGCTGAAAGAATTGAGTATAGACGCGAATTGGGAAGATTCGAGATCAGATTTGGACTCAGGAGAAGATATGTTCCTAATTGGCGGCAATTCGGACTTCTATTCAAGGTGGAGATTGTTAGGGTTATTTTGTAGTTGATTAGAATTTGTTGGTATATTTTGTAATTACCCATAGTGGTATAAATAGATTGTTAATCTTTGTTTAGGGTAAATGGTCATTTATTGTTCTTTACGGCTAAAATCCTTTGTACGCACATTCTGATCAATTCAATCATATGACCAGGTTTTGTGATAACTTGATTGTTCTTATTGATTGATTATTGATTTTGCACTGTTACTGGGATCCAATTGTCTGCATAAGCTGGTTAATTAGGTGTTATCGCATATTATGACTGTTATCAAATAGTCAATTGATTTGTTGAGATTTTGGCTAGGTTTTGACTTAAATGGGGACATTAGTCCGATTTAAATTGTTCTATGTTGGGCTTTTGGAGTTATATGCATTTGAGGCATATTTATTTATAAATTACATATTTTGAGTGTGTTGGACATTCTTTTGGAGTCATGTAATTTAAACGGTGATGCATTTGGATCCATAGGCATGTGAGTTAGTCTTGTGTTGATGGTCGAATGGGTATTGTAGGATTGGACTCCATGACCCATGTTCCATGACCTTAAACTTTTCAAGTAGGCACTATGAGGGTTGAGTCTTGAGGTGCTACCTTGGAGGTAGACACTAGGATCCCCGCCGCTTGAGGTAATGCCTTGGAGGTAGTCCTTAAGTGTGTCGGGCCTTGTGGTGGAATTCGTAAGAATAAACACTAAGGTCAACCGACTCTTGAGGTGAAACTTGTTTAGGAGTCGTAGGGACATTTGGAGTTCAAGTCATGAATTGTTATGCGATTAACGTTGATAAGTGACTTAACTTTGTGTTCTCGCCACATTTGATGGAATCGGGTCTTCCTCTTCACCGGAAGGTGTTGTTTTAGGTATTTAGTATTATCCATATTTTCGGTGACGTTTTGAGTATGGATTTTTAATCCATGATTTGTGGTTTTAATTATTAAACCTTATCCATGTTTTTGGATATTTTGAATACTAGAGTTTTATCCACACTTTCAATATTTGAATATTAATCCTTAATTGTGTTTTGGGTGAGTATTCGGTTTTGAAGTCGTATTTGAATGAATGTTTTATATTGGTGTTTTTCATCACAAAAATGGTGGGTTTTGAGAAAGATATTTCTTTCATATTTTATACATATCACTTTAGAAATCGTGATTTGAAATAACATTCTTATAGTTTACCATTTTATATAAACAATGTTAACTCTTGAACTCACTAGGCTTTAAGCCTAACCTTTTTATTTGTCAGCATGTGCATCAGGTCCATGTTGCAGAATGGTATGTGACACCGTGAAGATTTGAGTTCTAGTTAGATGCACGAGAAGGATGTAGTGATTGGGTGATGTCTTCTGCACCTTGGACATAGCGACTGTTATTGGTTTTAGTAACACTCGACCTTAACTTAGATTTTATGTAAGGTTTGGTTTACCATTGTGGATGTCAAAATTTAGTTTCAATCAAGTATCAATTTATAAGGAATTTATCATTTATTTGATGTATTATTGAAAATTTTCCATTAGTTGCTCTATACAAATTCGAGGTTGTTACAACCAACGACCACCACCAATCTGAACCACTGATCAGAACAACCGCTAACCACCACGATCTGAACAATCGCCGACCACCACGATCTGAACAACCATCGACGACCACAATCCGATCCACCGCCGACCACCACAGATCACCATCGATCCAAGCCACCACCACCACTACCAATTTGAGTCGCCGCCGACCACCACCGATCTGAGCCGCCGTTGACCACTACCATTTTGAACCATCGCTGAGTTCCACCATTATGAACCACTATTCTGAACCACCGCCAACCACCACCGATCTGAACCACTGATCTAAACCACAGTAGTTGCATTTCGGTTTCAAAATTTTCAAAAAAGGGTATTTTGGTCAGTTACCAATATTTCATTCCAACTCCAAAGCTACATTATGTGAACCAAACAGAGAGATTACAATTCTTTTAATTTATTCCATTCCAATGCATGTCAACCAAACAGGTGGTCAAACCAGATAACATTCCATTCCAATTCCTTCAAAGTCAAATTCCTGTAACATATTACATTCTATCCAAAAACATTTTGAGAACCAAACCCCCCCAATTGTTTGGTTAACAAACGAAGGGGAACACGCACGCACACACACACACACACACACATATATATATATATATATATATATATATATGTGGGGGGCATTCAAGGGAGAACTAAGTAATTTGTGGTAACCGTGAGATTCAATATTAACCACAAATCAGAAGATAAATTAGAAAATCAATAATTTTGGTAATTTTAATTAAAATTTTTAATTAAATGTATTTTAGGTATTTTTTAGATCTCCTCTCTCTTCTCTTCTCTCTCCTCTATCCAACAAATATTATTCCGGTGAATACATGATGTCCACTGTGATACACTTTATAAACATTGAAAATACGTGATGCACATTGTGATACACTTTGTAACGATCGAAACTACATGATAGCACACTATGATACCCTTTTGTAAACATCGAAAATACGTGATAGCGCACCGTGATACACTTTGTAAAGATCGAAAAAACATCGAAAATAAGTGATGCACATTGTGATACACCTTGTAAAGATCTGTCATCCACCTCATTAGTCCTCCTAGAATCAATAGCATTTCCAAAGAGTAACCGATCTATGAATATCATCCTAATTCAGGTAGTGGATCGCTCGCATCCGCTCGCTTGCTGCTGACTGATCGCTCGCCTCCGCTCGCTTGTTGTTGCGAGAATCTCCACTGTTCAATCAACAACAGCGAGGATGCCCTGCGAGTAGGAGCACTTAAGGAGTCGGGCTTTTTGGGAATATTTTGTGAAGAGAGACTATTTTGGGGACATAACGACACTTATTTTAATCTAGTCAATTATTATCTAGATTAAGCAGGTTGTTGTAATTATGTCTCATTTGATAGTTAACATTTTGTACAAACTTCCCCTTTGGGGTTATAATTGTTTAGTACTATTGGGAGAAATAACAATTTTTTTATGACATGATCCCTATATGTATGAGGGAAGCGAAGTGACTCCTACTAGCTAAGTGATTTCGTAACCTTTTCGTAGCGTAGTAGAATGAAACTCCCCCCATCGTAGATGGTTCAACCATGCCCGGTTCCACGAAATGATTAAGAACTACGATGGAAACTCCATTAGTGACCTACCCCAATTTATTGTATAATTATGTTATTTACGATAGAAATACCCTACAGTTGATGTTTAAATTTTAGGGTGTTACAAGTTCCAAGAAAATTTGTTTTGTTAATGAAAAAAATAAAAAAACCTTTCATAAATAAACGAAAAAAATTAAGAATTAAGAATTCCACAAATAAAGCAAATTTTCCATAAAGAAACGGTTTCTATGATTAGGAGTTCCATTTTTGGATGATTTTGCCCTTTTGGGCTATTTTAATTAATTATAGATAATTTATAATTCTTATTAACGTAAATAATTCAATTATATCTTAACCATACTAATAGCTTGGTTTGCAAAGTAAACCACCATACACACACACATACAGAGAGAGATAAAGAGAGAGAGAGAAAGGTTCAAACGAGAACTATTTAAGAAAACAAGAAAACAACAAATGATGTGCAAAATCATATATGATTCGGCATTAACGGCCAAAATAATTGGTTGCGGTGACTTTGGCCGCGACTTAAGTCCATCCATCCATCCATCTACCTATCTATCTACCTACCTACCTACCTATCTATATATATATATAGGGGCGTAATCAATTGAGAACTACATAGTTTGTGATAACTATGAGATCCAATGTCGACCACACATTTAGAATAATTAATACAATTTTTAAATAAATAGAAAAGAATATTTTAGTAAAAAAAATTTTATATCTAATTAAATTAAGAATTCCTAAAATATATCCTTTTTTCTCTCACATGTATTCTCTAACTTTCTCTCTTTACCATAAACCTAATTTCCAAAATTTAGGGTTTGGATGTATCACATGAAAATATCACAATGGGTATTACAGTGGTTATATGGGTATCACATGAAAGTATCACGAATATCATAGTGGGTATCACAATGAGTATCACCTTGATATCACAATTATGGGTGTCACAATAAGTATCACAGTGTGACACAATTTATTTTGGGCATCACAATCATGATCGATTGTATGTATCTTTTTTTAACAAGTGTCGTTTTTTGTAGATATCACATTGTGTATCCACCGGAATAGGGTTCACTGGAGGCCGGGGAGATGAGAGAGTAGAGAAGAAAGGGAGGTGAGATAAAAAAATTTAATACCTAAAATTTCCTTTAATTAAAATTTCAATCAAAATTGGCAAAATTAATAATTTCCTAATTTATTCTTTAATATGTGACTCACATTAGATCTCACAGTTATTACAAATAACTGAGTTCTCCCTTGAATGGGAGGTTCAAGGAAAAACCTTAAAAGATAAAAAAATTGAGGAACACGCTGGTAATCGTACATCTGGACGGTATGCACATGTGCATACAAGTAATTGAAGTTGTTTTTTTGGCTTTTATACACATGCGCATTATTCATATATATATATATATATATATATATATATATATATATATATATATATATGCATATGCATGTGTGCATGTTAAAAATTACTTG
This sequence comes from Arctium minus, assembly GCA_954870635.1. Taxonomy (NCBI): domain Eukaryota; kingdom Viridiplantae; phylum Streptophyta; class Magnoliopsida; order Asterales; family Asteraceae; genus Arctium; species Arctium minus. Next base: position 99,083,100 of record OX941082.1, read on the forward strand.
CATTCACATGTGTATACCGTCTAAATGAACGGTTATTGGGATGTTCCTCAATTTTTTATTTTTTTTATAGTTATCCCCTGAACCTGACTATATATATATATATATAGATAGATAGATAGATAGATAGAGAGAGAGAGAGAGAGAGAGAGAGAGAGAGAGAGAGAGAGAGAGTGAGAGACGAATTTATACGAGAATAATATATATTTAGGAAAACACGAGAACGGCCGAATCCATACAAAATCATATATGATTCACATACAAAATCATATATATTTCACGCAATTTTGCCTGCAACTTAAGTCGCGGCCAAAGTCACACACGTCCAGTTTTTTCAAGTTTATGTAAAACACATATAATTTTATACATGATTTGTTATTTTCTTATTTTCTCAAATAGTTAACGTTCTCGTTTTAACTTTTCTCTCTCTATATATATATTAATATCATTTGTATTTTATCTTATATTGTTATCCTCTGATCATATTATAATAAAAGAAATTTTTATGATGACATAATAAGATCATAATTTCAATGGCAAAATGAAGTATAGAAATAAACGCATGATGCAACTTGTGGAAAAAGAATGTAATAAAGCAAACACATAATTTTAGTTGAGACTACCAAATAAAAATACATTAACAACTAATGATCTGCTTTTTCTATTCATAATATATGTCTCATTTTACAATTTTACATCTGGCCTTCTTTTTTTTTTTTTTTTTTTTTTTGTAAAATGTGTCCTGGGCCTATGGCCCAGACTAATCTCTTGGCAAAGCAACCGACTGCGAAAGCATGTAGCCCTGAGATTAAACCCAGTGGCCACAGAATGCGTACGCCTGGATTCGAACCTGGGGTGGATGGGATATCCCACCACATCCCCCACAGGCCTTAACCAGTACGCCACAAGCCTTGTGGTTTACATCTGGCCTTCTTCGTGGCTACATTTCTCAAAACCAATAACTCTCGATTTTTTTAATGCATAATCTCTATTTTGTCTCGTTCAATTTTATTTTATGAATTTACGTGGGTACTTTTAGAGAGTAAAAGAGTGTTTTGTTAGTTATCAGTTTTATAGAGTATTTTATTAGTAGAGTTCAACGTCTATTTTGTATTTAAACATGTTTATCAGTTGGTTATGACTGTATTTAATAAAGTTCAAACATATTATTAAGTTGTAAATGTTGTATGATGTCATTTAAAATACTGTATAAAAATATTCTCACATATAAACATATTTGTGATTGAAAATTTGAAAACGAGTCAAAAAATTGAAAAAATATATTTATGTTGAATTAAAATACATGTTTTTTTATATAATATGTTTAATTAATTAAATGTAAGATAATTTAGATTTTTTTCAAAAATTGGTATAAATTTATGTATTTTCAATACTTAATCTGTTCATGTGAACAAGATAATACAAGTTTTTAAAAACTTTAAAAACTTTAAAAACTTTCATTTTATTGTTTACAAAAAATGTAAAATAGAAATATTATAAAAACTGAAAGAATTTATATGAGTTATGAATTGCACATATTATTTTATCAATTATGATTAAAAAAGTTTAAGAGTTTATAAAGTAAAATTTAAATATAGTTAGAAATTTAAAAAAAAACTTAAAAATTAATTAAAATGCCTGTATTTCAATCTCGTATTACCTAAATGCCCAAAATCTCGACAGTTTTGCCAAAATACCCAATTTGGCCGGGATGAATAGTGAAATCCCGGCCTAACCCTGGGATCAATACAATGGACTTACGATTAACAATGAACGGTGAGACTGATAGATAAATTAGGTTAACCCCGGGATGAATAGTGAAATCCCGGCCAAATTGGGTATTTCGGCAAAACCGTCGAGATTTTGGGCATTTAGGTAATACGAGATTGAAATACGGACATTTTAATTAATTTCCCAAAAAAGTAATGTTTTATTGTTACAATCAATTTCATTTATGATAACCATGACTATACATGTGGGAAATATATTATTTTTCAGATAATATCTTTCATAATGGGTTTTACAACTTGATGACAAATGAGAGGTTTCATTTCCATTTCTCTTTCCCTATTTCAATTATCATTTAAGTAACATATTTATATCTAACCTTCTAGGTTAGTTCAAAGTTTGCATTTCTTAATATTATTATTAAAGATCAATGGTTCGAGTCTTGTAAGACCATCGAAATTTTTTCTAGATGTTCTCCAGGACAATTGAGATTAGTTGAGGTGCACACAAGCTAACCCGGACACCCGAAGTTGAAAAAACCTATTTGTATTTAACTTTATTTATGTGCATAAATCATTCAAAAATCAATACAACATACAATACTAACTCATGTTGGCTCTACAATCATTTTATAACTCAATTAAAACGATTTATAGAATTAAACCATCTTACAAAATCAAGATTTATTTATGCAAGATTCTTGCATGCAACCCAATCAAGAAATTAATGATAACTATAACAACCACTTTTTTCTTGTTCTAGCCTTGGGTTTAAAGTGATAAAAGAAAGAACCATGTTTCCTTACATTAATTTGGTCATATTGATAACCGCAAGTTTATTTATTTTAAATTTTATTAAAAAAATCATGTTTGATTGGTTTTCAATTAAGTCCTGAGTGGATAAAGTTGTATGTGTGGATTAATCTGTCTGTATAGATTAGAAAGGTTTTTGTTTGGGAGGGATTTTTCGTAGATGAAAAAGGTGTGTTTTTTAATCGAGAATGACAGGTTTGGAGAAAATTTGGTTTTCTGCATAAAGCTCCCCCCTAAAAGCTTACTGAATAAGCCATTTTCTATATCATTAAGCCACTACCAAACAATCATGTATAACTGATTGAATAAGTTGTGAGTCATATTAAGCTCGTTAAGCTGCTAACATACAGGCTCTAAGCTTGTTATTTTAAACCACTTCAGGTGATACTGTTTCAATAAGCTACATAAGCTTTATTTTCCACTTTTTTCTTTCAATTGTGTTTTTTTACATTTACAATTAGGTCATTTTTACAAGTCATTTTACATTGTTATCTAGGTAATCAACTATTTTCTTTATCAAACTTGATTAGTTTATTAGCTAATAGTTATATCAGTACACCACAACCCAAGTAATCCTCCGGGTGACCACGAATGACTAGAGTCATTGCAGATGAACCTCCATGGACACAAGGTATTTGGCAACGCCTGAATTTGAATACAGAGAAGTTCCAGTTTTCCACTACATCCCCTTTAGCTTTATCAGTGCACAACAACCAAAGTGGTTAGCTAAAAGTTATATTATTAGACAACGAATAAACCAGTTTGTCAAACATAGCGTTTAAAACAATATTTTCTGTCGAAAGAAGTGTAATGGTAACAAAAATTTGAATTAACTAGGAGATTCGTTTATAAAATGCAGATATTGGGTTTGGACAAAAAAAGATTGACCCTCTGTTTTATATCTTTTTTCCAATTCAAATATGCATGGCTTATAATTCAATCAATTTAGGATTGGGAAATTGGCTCAAATAGCCTAATTATATTTGTAATTTCACCTCCTAGCCATTCTTCCCTGATTTTTGCAAAAATAGCCCCAGGTCCACCTCCGCAATTGCGGACCTAGGGAACACATGACATCCTCTGTTTCACTCACTGACACACGACATAATCTAACTTGGCAGATACATCACCGCAATTGCGGACCTAGGTCCACATCCGCAGTTGCGGACCTAGGTAACATGTGGAATCGTTGCGGACCTGCCACAATCCGTGTTTTTTTTTGCTTTTTGTGGAGGTATTGCGGATTGAGGACCTATGGATTGCGGACCTGAGACTATTTTTACAAAAATTAGGAAAAAATGACTAGGGAATGAAATTACAAATATGATTAAGGTATTTGAGCCAATTTCCCTTTAGGATTTGTATAACATATTGGTTAGAATAAATTATAAATTAATTGAATTTGAGAAAGAATAAAACGTGATATTTTGTGATGTCGTTTTTGGCGCAATGATGGTCCCTTCAATGATGTCTTAATGTGGTCAGAACCCCCATATAAATAAATCAACGAAGAAGTTACCAAGAAACCAACCGATCCAAAATTTCATTCAGACAGAGTACTTACTCATCTGGTCTCTGGATGTGAATCTTTTTTTTTTTTTTTTTCTCTCTTGCTGTCTTTGTGGTGTTGTGTAGTGATGTACTTTTACAGTTTACTGCTCTGTTTTGCCATACTTCTTCTAAGGTTTGCATAATGTGAAAAGGACTTGTCTTTTTCTCCACTAAAACCCACTTGGGTGTGCTCTTTTTGCTTCAACGTTGTGATCTTTCTTGAGGGGAAGGATAGGGAAGGAAAAAACAAGAAAAGGGTTTTTGTTCAAAGAAAGAAATGTATGCAGAGACTGGCTTAATGTTTCCTTATTATTATCAGAGTTTCTCACCTGATATTCAACAATTTGATGATTTCTGTTCCTCCCAGAAATCCTTTGCTTGCTTGGTAATTTCATTTTGTATACTTTTACTCATATCTTGATGCTTCTTTTATGGGTTAAAAAAAGTTGTTTATTTGGTTGTATTGTGCATTCAATTTGTGTTATTAGTTTGAAATGATGTCTTTGAGCTTTTAGGGATTTGGAAATCTTTTATTGAAATACATGGTAGAATCAAAATATGGCCATTTTTGTGTTATTATTAGCAATTTGCATCTTTAATGTTCAATTAATTTGGTAGACTGGGTTCTTATTAGTGTTTCTCCTTGTTTTCTGAGAAATCTGGTCAAAAAAAGCTTGCTTTGTCTGGCTGTTGCTTGATACAATTAGCAAGAATTCTTCATGAAAACAAAACCCCCTTCTTAGTTCCAACAGAAATTCAGAAAGGTGGAATTTTTAGTATTTTCTTTAGAAAAAACACACACCCAAAATCCAGTAGTTCACCCTAGATTCAAGCTGTAGATTGTAGGTTAGTTATTCTTAGGATGGGTGAGTCACTTGAAATATCCAGCATGCAATTTTAGAGCTTTTCTTATCTCTACAGGACATAATTGGTGTTCATAAAAGGAATGAGAATCTGTCATTAAAAGCCAATTTCAGTGTTGTTTTTTTCATCATTATTGAATGGAAAAGAAAGATTCAGTTGGTTTTCGTGTTCCACCTCGCATTAAAGATTCACTATTTTCACCGCACTAGCTACATCTTGATGCTAAGAAAAGATGGATCAAAGTAAAATCAAGCTAAAGCTATCACTTTGACCTTGAAAAGTTGCATTAGATTCGGTGAAGGATCATGCTTTAAGCCAAACCCATGTTCTTGAGTGTTCAAAAGGCCAAATTCTAGATATTTCTAGTTGTGTTTAAGCCATTGGGGACATGAAAGTAGATAATCGGATATGACTGTTCAAAGATTCATGCTTTTTTTGTTCATATGATTCTTTCTTGATGATCTCCATCCATTTTTCTTTGTTTCTAATTCAGGGTAATGTGGTTCAGAGCTCTTCGATATCAGATTACGATCTTGGGGGTGAAGGGGATCTTTTCAAAGCTCCAGTACCGATAATTGAGCAGCCATTGATTACCCTTGACCCCATGACAGCAGCCCTGTCGATGATCTCTTGTGGAGAAGACAACATTTCCCAGCAAGAACTCAGCGTTACTGACATCGAATCACTTCAAAATGAAGAATTTCTGAGCGATGTTTTCCACGAATATAAAGATATCTTGGCAAAAGAAGCCGCAACAGAAACATCACCACTCTCTGAGGTCTTGAATTATAAGTTCCCTTTTAAAACGGATGACAACCCCATGGTTGAAGAAAATGGACAAATCTTGAAAAGCATGAGCTCAGACTGTCTGAGCTCGATGGAATGTAGTCATGGGGGTCAAGTTAAGCCATGTTTTCCAACTATTACTGAAGTGGACTTTGGGAATGTTTGTGGAATGCGAAGGGCGTTCAGTGAAGGAGACATAAAGGTTTCATTTTTTATTTACGTTTCTGCATTGTGTTTTCAGCATATGATGATGATGATTGTAGCCTTTAATTTTTTTTGTTGATAGCCGTTTATATTGGTATTACGGAATAGATCTAAGTTGCTCATAGGTGCAAAGTGTAGGTATTAGAATCCCGTCAGCTAGATTTAACCATTTTACATCTATATATGTTGGAATCCTGCTTCTGTCCTCAATGGCTCTTGGAGAGAAATCTAATGGGGTTCCACTTATTCTTACATGGTATCAGAGCCAACATCCACCACTCTACAGCAATTTGCGCCCGACTAGTCTCCATTGGAAGGGGAGTGTTAAGAGTCCCAACTTCGGGTAGACTTGGACCATTTCTCTTGTATATATGTTGGAACCTCTCTTCTCTCCTCTCCTCAAGGAATATTTTGGAGTAATCTAATGGGTTTCCACATATGGTATTTGAGCTAAGGTCTATTACTCTAGGGCAATGTGTACTCGTCTTGCTCCCTCTCAACACTGACAATATGTGCTCGTCTAGCCTCCGTTGGAAGGGGCGTGTTAGAGTCCACGTCTTCCGAGAGACTTGGATTATTTTTCCTCTATATATGTTGCAACTTCCCTTTTCTCTCTCCAAGATCTCTTTTGGAGAGTATATCTAATGGGGTTCCAAATATTGTCACGTGTTCTATTTATTTAGACTTTGACCATAACACTTGTACGTGTAAAAAACGAGTGTGTATGTTGGTGTAAACCAGTATAGATGAGGCTCAGTGACTTTAATTTTCCATTACAGACTCTAGGTAACTGCAACGGACATTCATCTGCTGGGCAGCCACAACTCATCAATGAACACACCAACGAAGACCGCTGGCAGAAGCTGTCAAGATACAGGAATAAGAAGACAAAGAGGAATTTTGGTAGAAAAATCAAGGTAAACAGCTTCTTTTTTGTATGCATTCTTTATTGGTGCAGTGTAGTTGAAATTAATTGGGATGGGTCATAATATTGTTTGTTTTGGTTCACAGTATGCATGCAGGAAGGCATTGGCAGACAGTCAACCAAGGATCAGGGGAAGGTTTGCCAAGACAGATGAAAGTGAAGTCTTCAGAAAGTAATGCATGTAGAAAAAAAAGAAAAGAAAAAAAGTGATGAAAAATGAAGGTGTAGAAAGACATAAGAATATGAAAGCAGGTTTTTGCTAAATAAGCTTTTCTTTAATGGTATTATTATGTTGTTATTAGATGTAATAATGTTGTAGTTCTTGTACATTCCATTCCCATATGTTGAACCCTTGTTGTATACAACTAAGTTCTTGAAATACTACTTCTAGTTTTATTTTTAAAACTAAGGTGACATTTGGTTTATAAGGGGTAGATTGGATGCAGGCATATATCAACATCAATACTTAGATTTTACATTTTTAATATATGATTTGTTTTGATATAAATAGGTGTACATATAGTAACAATCTTGGTTTTCATATAATAAAATCATTATGGGTATACAGTGAAATGGTAATAGTATGATTACTGCAAAATTGTTGTTTGATTTATGAGTTTGGTTCAAAGCATCTCCAATGAGGTTCTATATTTTGTATACTTTTTGTTGCCATGCCACTTATAGCATTTTCAATGGTGGTTCTTGTAAGAACATCCTTTTATATTTTTTCTTGTCACCTCATCTTCAACTCATTAAAATAAGAACCCATATAAAAGCTTACAATGATTGTTCTTATATAAACAATTTTGTGGGTTGGATGAATTTTTTCAACTTTAATAATTACTAGAAGCGTACTCACGCAATGCAGCGAGATAAATCACGATTTTAATGTTTCATTTTATTTTTTTGTCGATTTACAGTACGATTTTGGATGGTATTGAGAAAGTGATGATGTTTTTTTATAAACTTGTTTAATTTAGACTTAATAATATAATGTTTTTTATATAAAAAAATTAAGTATTTTGTTAGAATTCAATAATTATGTTATATATTTTAATGACATCTAGAAAAAAATAACCAATTACATATTTACTAATATAATTAAAACAAAATTATAGTAATATAATATATTAATTAATAGTGATACATGGAAAGACCTGCATAAAAGGAATACTCTGCACATACCAAATTGGTGGGTGTTAGAAGTCTGCAGTAGTAATATTTATCTTGTGCTTTGATACTTGTAAATTAAGAGATTTTTAAAATCTTGTATAAAATGATGGTATCTTGTGCCTAATAATTTGTATTGAAGAGTTTTTTATCCGTGCTTTATAATATAATATAGATTATGTATAAATAAATATTTAACTTATAAAGTCAAAAAAATGAAAAATGAAAACTAGAAAATTTGTCACTTCACACTATTTTCATACCAATTTCAAGGAAAAAACCAAGGTAGAGAATGGGATTTTTATAAGAACTCTCCACAATAGAAGCTGTTACAAGTCACTTCACTTTTTGCTTATAAAAACCTTGCATTGGAGATGTTCTTACAACTCATCAAATTAAAAACCTAGATAAAAGTCCACAATGGTAGTTCTTATTACATCTTTTGTGGGTCCCATGTATTTTTTTCAAGATTAATAATTATTATATCTTTATAGTAATAAATACCAAATATTTAATTTAAAAAACTAAGAAAATGTCACTTCATACCAATTTCAAGGTAAAACCAAGGTTCTTATACAAGAACTCAAAGGATATAAAGTTCTTATAAGAACTCTCTCTAATGGTAGTTCTTACATGACACAACAATTTTTGTTTATAAATTGAGTTTTAGGAATCATTACTAATAGGTAGTGGAAGATGTAAGGATTAGTACCTAGAATAACTTTTTCTTTGATTGATAATCATATAAAGTAAAGTTATTTTAGTCAATTGCATCATGCTCAAACTTTATGTGATGTTTGGCTTGGTAATAATGAAAAAATCTAATGAATTTTTCTAGATTCATCCTCAAAGTAATAATAATATGGCAAATACTAATAAGAGTAATTATGTTTTTGGTCCTTGTGTTTTACCATTTGAAGAACTTAAGAAGACGAAGAACACACAGTAAAATTAGTAGAAAGAGGTAAGTGTAATTTCTGAGAGATAAGTAGAGGGTTTAAAAGATAAGAGGTAATTGCGAGATAGGGTAGAAGAGATGATTGAAGAGACATTTGTCTTGAAAGACTACACTGAGGCTTCTAAGTCTAACATGCGATCATGATTGTGACGTGGGATTATCTCAGACTCTTAGGGTTCCACATCGGACTGGAATGTGAGAGATCAAATGAGGAGAGAATCTGAAAGGAAAACGTATCGGATGGATTAATATGCTTCGGGAAGATGTTTAAGATGCAATAATCGGATAGATTTAAGAATGAAGTCCAAAATGTTACTTCTGATATATGAAAGAAGGAGGTTTAATCGAATTCTGGAAATCCGATGAAGAGTAACATTTTGTTGGATCCACTTAGGATTTATTTTCGATTGGATAACACATATCTGATCCACATAGGATTTTAGACAAAAGTTTGCACACTTCGGATAAGAGAATGTACAAATATTGGATCCATATAGGATTCTTCTTCATTTTATTTTTCTAAGAATATTTGGAATAACTAAAATTTAATAAGTGTAGGTCCCGGGCCACTTACACAGAAGGTGTTTATAGAGGGCGGACTTGAATACAAACACAACAAATTTTCACTTTTAATTTTATTTTTTATTCAAAACATAAAATTACAGATATGTTGCGGAAGCTAGCAAGGTAAGACTTGTGATCCTAAACTATATGACCGGTGACAAATTTACCAACACTGAAAAAGAGAAGAAAGAAGGTTCGCTTTCATATATGAAGAATTAAGATAGTCTTCAGATAGTGACGTCGAATTTACCTTGAAGCTTTCGCAGAGAGGTTCTTTCAAAACGGGTGATTTGCAAACAATTCAATGAAGACCTTTTATAGTCTCCATTACATTAAATGCTCTCTTTCAACTTTAACACGTGTCTTCATCTGATTTGTTGATTCATGCATGTTTGTACTTTTCACTTCTGATTTGTTAACCCATCTCATCATTTGGTATGTAGAGGGAATAGTAAATGAAGTATGACACTAATAAACTAGTTCTTTAGAACTCACTTTCGATGACATGCTTTTACATGTTCTTGTACTAGGATGAGAGTTTAGAAGAGTTGGTGAGCCAAACTTGTTGGACAAGTTTGCACTTCAAAATCCAGTTTGCCAGTAGTAGTATTTGTCAGACTACTAGTTGACTCTATCTTGTATTGATCTTTTTTCGGCTAGATGAGAGATCAAACCGCTTTGGTGACTATCTTGACCTCTCTTCAACTAGTCTTCGATTTCGTTGAAGGCTTTTTACACTTTGAATCAATACAGATAGTTACAAGACTTTTACAAGTAAAAATATTGTTAGAGCACAGATTTGTTGGATTCAAGATCATAAAGATTGAAGACCAAAGTCAAGAAGTCAAATGTTGAATGTCAACTCTCAGTGAAAGTCAAAGTCTTTTGTAATAAAGTCAAAGTCAATGTAATTGTGTTTTTGTTTCTTTGTAATTGGTAGAGGGTATAAATACCTTGTGTCCTTGTCTTTGTAATTAGTAGTAACAATTCAGTTTGTAAGATTGAGAGCATATGAGAGAAGAGTTGATTAGAAAATCATTTTAGAGAGAGAGAGTAAATGTAGAGTGAGAAAGTGAGATCGTAATTGTTGTGAATTGAATCAAAGACTTGTGATTACGATTCTTAATCTTGTTTGTTATGTTTTACAATTAGAACTTGAATAGATTTGGTAATAACAATTGGTATCAGAGCAAATCCATTTGAAATCAAATCAAGAAAGTTTGGTTCGACACTGTGTTCGTCAAAGTCCAGATCAATTTCTGAGTTCTAGTGCAAATTTCGAGTTGTAATCGATTAGGATTTGTCTGTTGAGTATAACCGATCGAGTTTGTATAGATGAATTCGTAAAGTGCACTGTAATTTTCTCAAATTTTTGGATTTTATTGAGTTTTATGTCACGAGTTCACACGCACTGTATTCAGTTCAATTTGTATTGATTTGTGTTTTTAATCGAAATTCATTGCTAGAATTGTGTTTTAGATGATTAGACGGTCGAATTGACAAAGTTTCGTATTGAATTTCGAAGTTTTGAGTGGTTTTTGGTACTGATTTGATCGAATCAGGAGTTTTGCGTCAGATCCAAGATTTGCGCCAGTTCATAAAGTTTTGCGCCAGTTCTTCATAGATTTGCGCCAACAACGTCAAGATTTGAGCCAGATCTACGTTTTTCTCAAGAGGAGTCTTTGATTCACTAAGTTTTTGCGCCATTAACAAGTAGCGCAAAACAACTTTTGCGCCATAGTCTCTTCGCGCAAACCTTACTTTTGCGCCAACCACACTTAGCGCATATCTGAGTCTTGCGTGGTTAAGTGTAGCGAAAATTGTGTTTTGCGCCAACTTTACTTAGCGCAAAATTAATTTTTGCGCCATCATCGTTTAGCGCAAAGTTTGTTTTGCGCCAGCTTCACTTAGCGCATTTTTGAATTTTGCGCCAGTTTCACACTTTTTCATACTTAGACAAATTTTTGCAAACTGTAATATGGTTTTTAAATGTGAAATTTTTTTCTCTAGGGGCGCTGCCCCTTGACCCCGTGCTAAGTCTACGGAGGGGGGCATAGTTCTGATTGTGATTAGAATTTTTGAACTCATATTTCAAGTTTTTCTATTTTTGTGTGATTTCATTTGGACTAACGATCGAATTCAAGTTCTTTTTGCAAAACAGATATTCAAGATGGGATATTTTTCTGATGATGATGAAAGGAAGATTGCGAAGCTTGAATTAGAGAACCAAAATCTCACTTTGTCAGTTGACTATTATTCAAAGTGAGCAAAGAGATGTTCTGATGACAGGAAGATACTGAGAGAAGAAGTTAATGCATTAAAGATTGTCAATGAAGAACTTCTGAAACAGACTTCTGGTCTTAATGAAGAAAAAGTGTTGAGTTTGGAAGCTGAAAACACTGAGTTAAAAAGCAAGATCTCGGACTTAAAAGTTCAAATTGTCAAGTTTCAGCAAACAGGGTGTGCTAATGAAGAGCTGATGAAGAAGATTTTTGAGCTAGAACTACAGATTGCTGAAGAGAGATCATTTTTTGAGAAAGAAAAGAAAGAGTTTGCTAAGAAATTCTCAGAGTTTTCAAGAAAATGTTTTGAAGAAAAGAAGACTGTTGAGCTGAAATGTATAAAACTTTCTCAACAAATTTCTGATTTTGAGAAAGTCATCATTTTGGAAAGAGAGAAGTTTGCAAAAGAAAAGAAATTAATTGAGCAAAAGAATGTTGGTTTCTTTAAAGAGATATCTGATGGAAGAAAAAATGCTGAAAATGGATTTGAGGAAGAAAGGAATATTTTTGAGGCAGAGATTAAGAAGCTTAATGACAAGTTATCTGAACTATCAGAGAATGTACTGAAAGAACAGAAAGTGAATTCTGAATTCAAGAAAGAGATTGACCTGCTTGTTCAAGAAAGAGACATTTTATCTTCAAAGATCAAAGAGTTTGAAAACATTATTTCAAAGGTGGTGGTGACTGAGCACACGACTCCAGAGTCACAAATCCACACACCTCGAGATGATTCAGCTGATTCTGATTGTTCATTCAAGACAGCCTCAAGCTCACATTAGAAAACTGTTTCTTCAAAAAGGTCAGTCTACTCATTTGATCAAATTCGTACTACTAATATCTTTTATGATCGAAATGTAGATGGTTGGGGTACACAAAGAAGAAGAAGAAGGAGGTACAAAGAAGAAGAACTGGTCTGAAAAAAGAAACAGTTGAAGATGAGAAGAAAGATAAGAAGAAAGGAAAGAAGACATGTGTACATACACATAAAGTAAAGAAGAACAATGCGCATAAAGGTAAACCTGATCATGTCTACTCGAGAGATCAATTAATCAGGTTGTCAAGTAAGAAATTCTATTGTTCTTACTGTCGTACACATGATCATGTTCACAAAACAAATGATCATTTCTGGTATGGTTCTTACTCAGTTAGTCCCACAAGAACTGCAACTAACAATTATGGACCCAAATACCGGTGGGTACCAAAGCCAAAAAGTGATTCTGTGTTGCAGACACCTATTTTCGAAGGGGAGTAAGAGAACAATGGCTTCTAAGTAGATAAGCTTAGGATCCGTACTTCAACGAAGTTTGACTTCTAAACACAACAGTTTAGGACTCGTACTTCAGTAATCAAAAGACCTTACTCCTGGGCTGATAAGAGATTGTACTCAGATACTCCAATGAGGAAATCAACCATCAAGGGGGAGTACATACTTTTCTGAAATATTTTGCATCCGATAGATATGATGAACTACATTTCAAAATAGAATTGTAGATCTCTATCATGTGCTTTTTCACTGACATATTTTAGATGCATAATTTCAGGGGGGGTAAAGGTGATGATTTCTGATTACTTTTGATCAGAACTCGTACTGTTAACTGTTTTAATGATTTATGTCTTTTACATTTGAATAAATTTGTGAATAAATTTGTTTTTGACATGACTTTGACACTTTTGCAGAATGAGATAAGTTTACAAGATCATATCTTTATGACTTCAGTTGACTTCATGAGATTCAAGACGAAGCGAAAAGGTTAAATTTCTTATCTTAATCTCATATATGGTTGAAAGAAGGACAACTTTCAATCATAGAAAACATGTTCTTAAATTTTCAAACCACTTCCCGATTCTTAAACAGATTTCATGAATTGGAAGTGTGATTTTAAATGTTTTTCATTTTATTTGTTCTTATATGATTATAAACCGTGTGTTTCCAAAGATAATTACTTGTGTATTGTCTTTTCTATATACTTTCAAGTATTCACACACACCGGTTTAATTTTTGTTCAAAATGTTCTTATCATGTCTCAAATTTGAAACATATTTTTTCGATGGTAAGACACCCCGCTTATACTTCAAAGTATTTTTTAGCGTAATTTCATTTCGAAACGTCATTTTAAGAATGTCTGTATTTTGATTCATATAGACATTATCCATTATTCTTGACCATAAGCTTTGATTGTTATATCATTTCATTTCTGATCATTTTTCATACAATGTCATATTTTCAAACAAGTCTCTTGCATTCATGTTCATTCATTCAATTTACTTGTTTGGAAATACTTCAATGTTTCAAATGCTCAAATCTTCATGATTATATTGTGTGAGCATACATTTATCTGACATGTATTTTTGAGCTTTAACTGATAAAGTTAAATCATTTGAGCAACACCTGTTATCTAGGAAAATACGGGATCATTGTGCTATGTAACACCCTGGATTTTCATTATATTTCATCGTTGTATTCTTGTGTTAAGTTGTTGTCGTTAGCACCGTGTTTGGTTTGAAGTTAAGTTGGATTTTGTGAATTTTGGGGTCAAGCAGTGAACTACGCGAGTAGCACCGCGACTAGAGGTCGCGACACAACCCGCGTAACCCACTGGATGATGTTGGGTTTTGGGACACGGGCGAGTTATGCCGCGAGTTAAAGTCGCGGCATAACCCGCGTAGTTGCCTGGCCGACTTAAGGGTTTTGACCCAAAATATCTTCATTTGTGGAGAATCTCATTCTCTCTCTCTCTTCAAAATCTCTCTCTCTCTCTCTAAAGTTCTTTGGATCTTCAAAGGCTCGTTAATCGCTGGTATTAGGTGCATTGCTCGGGGTTTCGGTGTTTTAAGCTTCACCTCTACGTCGTGATCGTTGTCTGGTTTTTCGGGTTTTATCCTAAAACCTACTGGTGAGTTCCTACTGCCATTTTACAAACTTTATACATATCAAAACTCTTATTTGCGAAATCCGAAGTATTTATACGGTATGATTTCATGTTCCCTACATTTTGATATAAATGAAGTTTTTGGTGACTTTCGGGGTTCCCGATCGGTATTGACTAAAATGACGGGTTCCGCCTTATTAGAAGTAAAATGATGATTTGCTTGCCCATGTTGTGGCTTATTGAAAGAATGTTTATAAACTGGTTTTATGATTATCTTTCTTACCAGCAGTTGGTCTGGAAAAAGACATTTTGAAATATAAATGTGTTGATAGCTATTTATCTAGCTTTGATGGTCACATGAAATATTGTGACAAGTCATGACTATACTAGTGGATCCCTAGGTATCGAGTCGACTTATGGCTGGGAAGGATATGCCCCTTCTGTTGTAGTTAGATACATTTGATCCTCGGGGGCAACTTGGTACGGTTATGTGAGACCGGTTACTAGCCATGGGTCAAATTGTATCCTAACGAACGAGTATGACATGGTTCCTCGGGGGCCCTCCCTCACATCGTAGTACGGACCGTAGCGTTCGTGGCCATGGTTCCATGTATTTAGCTCATAACTCGGATTTGTGGCTTACTTTGTGTTCCACTATAATCCTTGGTAAATCGGGTAATCCCCGTCATCGGAAGATGTGTTTTGGATCGATTGTCCGTATATTACCAAAGAACTGTATTTTGCATAACTAAACTTTTGGAAAGATTTACTTTGATGCATTTGATTATATATCTTGAGATTTATGAACTGTATGTTCTCACTAGGCTTTAAGCCTAACACTTTTTCTCAAATGATATGTATAACAGGTTTCCCTTAGCGGTGGGATGTACAGGGTTCAGAGAGACGAGTTTGGTCTCGAGGCATTTTTGAGATGACTATAGTCTGTTGATAGTTGGGCATTGTTAAGTCCCATTCTTTTGATGAATATTGGATTGTCAACTGATGTAATCTAGATAGTTGTGTTTAGATTAGTTTGTTGATGAATTCTAAATCCATACAGGTTTTTGTAAGGTCTTAAGGACTGATACACTTTTGAGAAGTTTGTATCAAACCAGTTGTCATATTGCCTTAATTATGAAGTTTTAAATTACTCTGAATTTTAGGACGTTACAAGTTGGTATCAGAGCTCTAGTTTAAGTGAACTAGGCAAGAATGTAAGATGTCTAGACTTAGACCGAGAATATCGTACTTAAAGTCAACGTAAGTCAACGGGATGAGGATATCGTACTTAAAGTCAACGGGAAGTACGTTTATCAGGCGTTGTGGTGATCGTGACGAGAACCTTTATGTGTTATATGTTCATAATCTCACTTAACTAATGTTATTATGAGGATATCGTACGTAAGTGTGCTTGAACTTCTATTGCTATGACGATTGGTAATGTGGTAGTACGTTTCCTTTGTGTTTATTCAATCTCTCTCTTATCTCTTTCTCTGTTCTGTGAAGCAGTTCAGTATGGTGAATACGCGTGGTAGACCGCGTACGCGTGTTGATGTTCTGGAAGCGACAGCCTCCACCGCTGATCAGCTGGAGGGAGTTGAGGTTGTTGTACGTCCATCTGTTCAACAAATACTAGGTGGGGGGCCAGAGGTCATTCCGCGTGTGGACCTGGCTTCGTCCCACCCAGTCATCAGGGATGCTAGTTCCCCGTCTGAGTTGATGGCCAGCATGATGTTGGAAATGAGGGAAGAAATGGCAAAGCAGCAAGAGTTTCTGCTGAAAGTGATTGAGGACCGCGATGTGAACAATCTTAGAAGTGAGACGGTTGTGGAAAACATTGTAGCGGGTCCAGGAGGCACTGGTGCAGGAGTCAGGGCTGAGGAGCACGGGATTGTTGGTGCTCCGGGAAATAGGAAAAGTTGTTCCTACAAGTCCTTTCTGGGTTGCGGACCGCCAGAGTTCTCTGGTTCCGACGACCCAGTCATGTGTGTGAAGTGGATTCGAGCGGTCGAGCAAGCTTTTGGCTCTTCCGAATGCGGAGATGAACAGAGGGTGCGGTTCGGTACCCAACTGCTGAGGGATACTGCGCTCATTTGGTGGAATGTCATTCAATCCACCCTATCTCCTGCTGTGTTGGCCCAGTTGTCTTGGGCCGAGTTCAAGAAAAAGCTGTTAGAAGAGTTCTGCAATGAAAGAACAATGGACCGAATCGAGAAAGAATTCCGGTCTCTGGTAAAGGGAAGCCTAACGGTGATAGAGTACACCCGTCAGTTTATGGAGAAGCTTGATCTGGTGGGGCACGCTGCCCCAACGGAGAAGGAAAGGATGAAGGCCTATCTGAATGGTCTACCTGCGGACATGCAATCTATGGTCCACAATTCTAAAGCTTCTAACCTCCGTGAGATGATTGAAGAAGCTCAGTACATGGAAGAGATGTTCGCAAGGAACAAAGCTGAGAAAGCTGTGGTGGTGACTGATAAGAGAAAGTGGGAGAGCAGTTATGTACCTCCCAGGAGGACCCGACCTTTTGCTGGAAACCGCAGTTTCGGCGGTTATCAAGAAGCTAAATGGTGCTCGAAGTGTCGGACCAAGCACCATGGTAACTGTAACTCCACTCCTAGATTCTGCTTCAAGTGTGGTAAGAATGATCACACCGCCCGTGACTGTGCTGTCGTGGGGATGGTCTGTTTCGAGTGTAAGGCACCGGGGCATATGAAGAGAGATTGCCCGAAGCTCAAGTCTGGTAGCGTGGAGACAAAGAAGGAGAACCCTCCGAGGGTTCCGGGCCGAGCATTTCAGATGACGGCCGATGAGGCCAGATCATCCGCTGATGTGGTATCGGGTACTTTTCTTATAAACTTTGTACCTGCTCGTATTTTATTTGATACAGGTGCCAGTTTCTCTTTCGTATCTGATTTGTTCTGTCAGAAGATTTCTATGCCCACTACTAGTCTTGAGGATGCATTAGTGGTAGAAATAGCCGATGGTAGTCAAGTCCTGATACACGATGTTCTGAAGCAGTGTACTCTTAGTATCGAAGGGAGAGAATTCCCGATCGATCTACTGCCGATGTTGATCGGGGGTTTTGATGTTGTGGTCGGCATGGATTGGTTGTCAAACAATCGCGCCGAGATCGTATGTTCCAAGAAGTTGATTCGACTTCCCAACCCCTCTGGCGAAGAAGTTGTCATCTATGGTGAAAAGAGAAAAGGTGAAGTGGCAATAATCACAATGGCAAAGGCACGCAAGTGCTTAGTAAAAGGATGTTCGTCTTTCCTAGCTTATGTGATCAATGCCAAGTTAGAGAAATCAAAGCTAGAAGATGTGAAGATTGTGCGTGAGTTTCCATATGTCTTTCCGGACGACTTGCCCGGGTTACCACCCGATCGTCAGTTAGAATTTCGGATTGATCTTGTTCCTGGAGCAGCACCAATTGCTAAAGCTCCTTACCGTCTAGCGCCGTCAGAGATGCAAGAAATGATGTCACAACTCCAAGAGCTTTTGGAGAAGGGCTTTATAAGACCGAGTTCGTCACCCTGGGGAGCTCCGGTCTTGTTTGTAAAGAAGAAAGATGGCACAATGAGAATGTGCATTGACTATCGTGAGTTGAACAAAGCTACAGTAAAGAACAGATATCCGCTTCCGAGAATAGACGACTTGTTCGATCAACTTCAAGGGGCGGGTTGTTTTTCCAAAATCGAATTACGTTCGGGTTATCACCAAGTGAAGGTGAGTGAAGAAGATGTTCCGAAAACAACTTTCAGAACGCGTTACGGCCATTACGAGTTTCTTGTAATGCCTTTTGGTCTAACGAACGCACCGACGATATTTATGGACTTGATGAATAGAGTGTGCCGACCATTCCTCGACCAGTCGGTCATTGTATTCATTGATGACATACTCGTGTACTCCAAGAGCGAGTCAGAACACGAACAACATCTTCGAGAAGTGCTTGAAGTGTTGAGAAAGGAAAGATTGTACGCCAAGTTTTCCAAGTGTGACTTTTGGCTTAAAGAGGTACAATTTCTGGGTCACGTTGTCACTCGAGACGGAGTGAAAGTGGATCCCTCCAAGATTGAGGCTATGATGAATTGGGAATCTCCCAAGAGTTCGTCAGAGATCCGATGTTTCTTGGGTCTGGCGGGGTACTACCGGAGATTTATCCAAGACATTTCGAAAATCGCTTCTTCCTTGACAGTTTTGACTCGGAAGAATGTGAAGTTTGAATGGACCGAAACACAAGAGAAGGCGTTCCGAATACTTCAAAAGAAGTTGTGTGAAGCTCCGATTTTGTCATTACCTGAAGGGTCAGAAGACTTTGTGGTCTATAGCGACGCTTGGAAGATGGGTTTAGGTTGTGTGTTGATGCAGCGGGGCAAGGTAATCGCTTACGCCTCGAGGCTGCTTAAAATACACGAGGAGAATTATCCAACCCATGATCTGGAGCTAGCGGCGGTGGTGTTCGCTTTGAAGCTTTGGCGACATTACCTCTACGGCACGAAATGCACTCTATACACGGATCACAAGAGCCTTAAATATGTCTTTGATCAGAAAGAGATGAATATGAGGCAAAGGCGGTGGCTCAAATTGCTTAAAAATTACGACTGTGAATTGCTTTACCATCCCAGTAAGGCGAACGTGGTGGCCGATGCGTTAAGTCGAAAGGACTATAGCGGGAGTATTCGGACTACCCATTCAAGAATCGAGCTAGTGTCTAGTCTTGTTGAAAAGATCAAGACATCACAGGTGGAAGCACTGTTAAAAGAAAATCTAAAGGATGAAGTCATGACGAAGCAGCGTTTACTCTTAACGGAAGATAGCCGTGGAGTAAAACTGTTCAGCGGTCGTGTGTGGGTACCCAAGATTGGGGGTAACCGTGCGCTATTGCTAGAAGATGCACACAAATCCAAGTATTCCATTCATCCGGGGAGTACAAAGATGTACAGAGACTTGAAGCTGCACTATTGGTGGCCGGTAATGAAACTTGACGTGGCGCGTTACGTTGAGCGTTGTGTGACGTGTTCGCAAGTTAAGGCCGAACATCAGCGACCGTATGGGAGTCTATAGTCTTTAGAGATTCCCGAATGGAAGTAGGATCATATCACCATGGATTTCATGACGAAGTTGCCTAAAACTCTTCGAGGTCACGATACCATTTGGGTGATAGTTGATAGATTGACAAAGAGCGCTCACTTCTTGCCTATGCGCGAGACTTTAACGATGGATAAGTTAGCAAAACTTTATATCGATGAAGTGGTCTCGAGGCACGGCATACCATTGTCAATCGTGTCAGATCGCGACAGTCGGTTCACTTCGAACTTCTGGGATGGGTTTCAGAAAGAACTTGGTACTCGAGTGAAGTTGAGTACGGCTTACTATCCGCAAACCGACGGGCAGAGCGAGCGAACGATCCAAACTTTGGAAGACATGTTGAGGTCTTGTGTCATCGATTTCGGGGGTAGTTGGGAATCTAACCTGCCTTTGGTGGAGTTTGCTTACAACAACAGCTACCACTCGAGTATTGAAATGGCACCTTTTGAGGAATTGTATGGGCGAAAGTGTCGGACTCCCGTGTGCTGGCTTGAAGCGGGAGAAAAGCAGTTCGCCGGACCTGAAATCGTGCAAGAGACTGCCGATAAAGTCAAGTGCATTCGTGAAAGAATGAAAGCGGCTCAAGATCGACAGAAAAGCTATGCCGATAAGAAGAGACGACCGATGGAATTCCAAGTAGGCGACCGTGTTATGCTTAAGGTGTCGCCGTGGAAGGGCATTATACGGTTCGGAAAACGTGGGAAGTTGAGTCCCCGTTTCCTCGGACCTTTTAAAGTGCTTAAGCGGGTGGGTTTGCAAGCCTACCAGTTGGAACTTCCACCGGAGTTGAGCAAAATACACAACATGTTTCATGTTTGCTACCTCCGGAAATATTTGGCGGTAGAAGACAACGTCATTCCCCTTTCAGAGTTAAGGGTAGACGAAGGTAACCGTTGTGTGGAAGAACCCGACGCCATCTTAGAGAGAAAGTCTAAGAAGCTGCGTCCCAAAGAGGTCACTTTGGTCAAAGTGCAGTGGAAGCATCACCGGGGAGCAAATGTGACGTGGGAAGCTGAAGAGGATATGAAGCGAAGATATCCTCATCTTTTTGTATAGTTGGGATTTCGGGGACAAAATCATTCCCAAGTTGGGGAGGATTGTAACACCCTGGATTTTCATTATATTTCATCGTTGTATTCTTGTGTTAAGCTGTTGTCGTTAGCACCGTGTTTGGTTTGAAGTTGAGTTGGATTTTGTGAATTTTGGGGTCAAGCAGTGAACTACGCGAGTAGCACCGCGACTAGAGGTCGCGACACAACCCGCGTAACCCACTGGATGATGATGTTGGGTTTTGGGACACGGGCGAGTTATGCCGCGAGTTGAAGTCGCGGCATAACCCGCGTAGTTGCCTGGCCGACTTAAGGGTTTTGACCCAAAATATCTTCATTTGTGGAGAATCTCATTCTCTCTCTCTTCAAAATCTCTCTCTCTCTCTCTCTAAAGTTCTTTGGATCTTCAAAGGCTCGTTAATCGCTGGTATTAGGTGCATTGCTCGGGGTTTCGGTGTTTTAAGCTTCACCTCTACATCATGATCGTTGTCTGGTTTTTCGGGTTTTATCCTAAAACCTACTGGTGAGTTCCTACTACCATTTTACAAACTTTATACATATCAAAACTCTTATTTGCGAAATCCGAAGTATTTCTACGGTATGATTTCATGTTCCCTACATTTTGATATAAATGAAGTTTTTGGTGACTTTCGGGGTTCCCGATCGGTATTGACTAAAATGACGGGTTCCGCCTTATTAGAATTAAAATGATGATTTGCTTGCCCATGTTGTGGCTTATTGAAAGAATGTTTATAAACTGGTTTTATGATTATCTTTCTTACCAGCAGTTGGTCTGGAAAAAGACATTTTGAAATATAAATGTGTTGATAGCTATTTATCTAGCTTTGATGGTCACATGAAATATTGTAACAAGTCATGACTATACTAGTGGATCCCTAGGTATCGAGTCGACTTATGGCTGGGAAGGATATGCCCCTTCTGTTGTAGTTAGATACATTTGATCCTCGGGGGCAACTTGGTACGGTTATGTGAGACCGGTTACTAGCCATGGGTCAAATTGTATCCTAACGAACGAGTATGACATGGTTCCTCGGGGGCCCTCCCTTACATCGTAGTACGGACCGTAGCGTTCGTGGCCATGGTTCCATGTATTTAGCTCATAACTCGGATTTGTGGCTTACTTTGTGTTCCACTATAATCCTTGGTAAATCGGGTAATCCCCGTCATCGGAAGATGTGTTTTGGACCGATTGTCCGTATATTACCAAAGAACTGTATTTTGCATAACTAAACTTTTGGAAAGATTTACTTTGATGCATTTGATTATATCTCTTGAGATTTATGAACTGTATGTTCTCACTAGGCTTTAAGCCTAACACTTTTTCTCAAATGATATGTATAACAGGTTTCCCTTAGCGGTGGGATGTACAAGGTTCGGAGAGACGAGTTTGGTCTCGAGGCATTTTTTAGATGACTATAGTCTGTTGATAGTTGGGCATTGATAAGTCCCATTCTTTTGATGAATATTGGATTTTCAACTGATGTAATCTACATAGTTATGTTTAGATTAGTTTGTTGATGAATTCTAAATCCATACAGGTTTTTGTAAGGTCTTAAGGACTGATACACTTTTGAGAAGTTTGTATCAAACCAGTTGTCATATTGCCTTAATTATGAAGTTTTAAATTACTCTGAATTTTAGGACGTTACATGCTAAGACTTTAATGAAACTTCTATGGATTCACGTTAACCAGTGTTTCCTACCCAAGAAGTTAATCCATAGTGATTGAGTGTGAGGAGTCTAAAAGAAATGAGTGTGGGTTGTGTGTTGAGGTAAAATGGAAAAGAGAGTTTGGTTAGTAGTGAGCTTAATGATTAAAAAAAAGAGGGGGTGAGATCAGAGTAAAAGAATATTAAACTCTGCACCAACTACTTTCTGATCCGGGCAGCCACATTACTAATGTTTCACACTTCTTGGTGAACATTATTGAAACATGCAACTAGCCCATGCCAACTCTTGTCTTAAACCCCACCAGCCACTCATTTTCTTCTTAACAAGAAAATGTTTTATATTTTTCTGGGGACGTAGCACATTATCTATCTAATTTTCATTTGGAAAATCTGGATATTGAAAAAGAAGGAAGTCTGCCCCACCTTCGTACTTCAATCATGCACTTAGAGTCTGTGTTTATCTATTGTTGTCTTAGTGGTTTACACAATTTTGAGCCTTAAAAGCAATCATCAGTGCTTAATTCTTTCTACACTTGCACGAACACACAAAGAATTTGTTTCTTTGTCATAACGTTCATAGAAATTGCCTTTGTGGTGTTTCGATGATTGGATGGAAGCCCTAGGGGAGTGATCATCAAAAAGCTCCTTTCCTATGTGTATTTGTTACACACATTGACTTCGTGTTACTGACAGGCATCTTAACTGATTCATTTGTTGATTCAGGTGTTACATTCCTATTTTGTATGGATTTGAAAAGATCTAGATGAATACATGGTTACGAATCAGTGAATCAGAGGCTCAATTCAAAAGATCAATGATCAGAATGGTCAATGACATTTCTTGAGGAAAGTTTTGATGATATAGATGCTCTATTCATCAAAAAGGGGGAGAACTAATCAAGAAATGTGAGAGAAACAAATGTTTGGAAAGATTGAATCAAAGATGGGGGAGAAGAGTTAATGAAATGTTTGATTCAAGAAATGCAAAGTTTGAAGAAAGATTGTTGAAAGCTAAATTCTGATAGCAAACAGAATTTACAGAAATTTTGTTGGAAGATTGCTGAATGATTTGAAGATTGTGCTTATAAAAAAAAAGGGGAGAACGTCAGAATTTTTCATATGAATAGGGGGAGAATGTGGATTGTTTGAGAAAAAAATATTTTTGTATCAAAGGGGAGATTACAAGAAATGATAAAGTTTGATCAAAGGGGGAGTTTATTCAAATTGAGCTTAAAGAGAGAAGATCGCATTGCTAAATCTTTTTAGTAATGATCTTGATCCAAAGGGGGAGAATGTTAGAGCACAGATTTGTTGGATTCAAGATCATAAAGATTGAAGACCAAAGTCAAGAAGTCTTTTGTAATAAAGTCAAAGTCAATGTAATTGTGTTTTTGTTTCTTTGTAATTGGTAGAGGGTATAAATACCTTGTGTCCTTGTCTTTGTAATTAGTAGTAACAATTCAGTTTGTAAGATTGAGAGCATATGAGAGAAGAGTTGATTAGAAAATCATTCTAGAGAGAGAGTGTAAATGTAGAGTGAGAAAGTGAGATTGTAATTGTTGTGAATTGAATCAAAGACTTGTGATTACGATTCTTAATCTTGTTTGTTCTGTTTTACAATTAGAACTTGAATAGATTTGGGAATAACAAATATTATCCTTGTCTATTCCGAAATATAAGCTATATAACGGATTCTAACTATAGACTTTTATGAAGTAAGTCTATCAGATGTACAATGACTTATAATCTTTTGATGATGAATTATGAATCCGATATGTTAGAATAACATATGCTCTTTATTGGAGTCCCACATAGAATAACAGAAAGATCAAAACTTAAGCTGATCTTTGAAAACATTCTTAGACATAGATCCTGTAACAACCCACACTTCTAAAGTCTAAACAGACGAAAACTACTAGAATATATATATATATATATATATATATATATATATATATATATATATATATATAAGCCAAGATGGCCCCAAATGCATAGAAGTCACACACACGAGTTACAACGCTAAGGTTTGTGGAAATAACCAGATTACAGTTGAGAAATTTAAAACATAAGCCTATCTAGGGAATTCTAACATAATCTACCAAAGTTATAAAGACTCCTCTAAACGCAAGATCCAGGCTCACATCCTTCCTTTGCCCTTACCCGAGCTCTCAACTACATGCTTACCTGAAAAGGTTTTAGTTTTGAAATGTGGGGGTTAGACCATAAAGTCTAGTGAGATCCCTCTAACCACCAACATCGCACCACAAATATCAATGGAAAGAGCTTATAAGAATTTATAAATAGTCACACTTTAAGAAAGATAAATACACACATGACACATGTTCATAGCCCACGTTATGTTCATGCACACACTTGTGACAACGTGCTAGGGCACACACCCGCCCTCGATTTAATCATATGAAACAAATTCATATATTCAACATGGGACATGTTTGGGTAAATTTCACAAGTCATGACCGACGCAAGAAACCAAACGACTCCCATCTTAAGACCACTCTTGTATTAAGATAAGGTCCTGAAGACCACGCACATCGGCAAACCTGGTCGTCACTTTGGGCGATGGTCGTAAGTTTCTTACGACCACGACCGAGAATCTCTCGACAAACGAACATCTTCCACTAACGATTATATCATTTATTATTTGCGACCGTTTTTCTTTATGACTCTTTATTACAGGTTTAATGCACATTTATAGATAAACGGTCATAACGGACAAGTATCATCAAGATCAATCATTGTCAAGACCGTTGGAGCATTCAGTGCACATTTATGACACCCGAAGCTATATATATAAAAGATCTGAAGTATATCAAAAACATACAACGCTCAAGCATACTCAAATTATTCTCTCTCAGTCAAGAACTCTCGAAGAAGTGCTCCATCGAACGACGAACAGCACAATCTTACGATCTGTTTACTTTCATTTGTATTATCGTTAATTGTACTCTTAATTGCTCCTTCTAAAGGACGACGTCCCTGTTTGACGTTCATAGTGCTCCTTAATTGTACTCTTACCCTCGACGAGGTTTTCTGTGTCACCAAATTCTCTGACTTATCTTTATTTTTTGTCTTTATCATATGATTTGTCAACCGATCGCTTATTTTAGTTGTTAAAGCTCTACACCGACCTTAAGTCATCTTTAAGACGATTTTTGGCATTAACAGTTTGGCGCCATCCGTGGGACCCCAACTAGAGTAAAATATTCGACAAAGAGTACGATCTACTAACGATTTTAGTACAACTCTTTTGATTAACAGGATCATGGAGGGACAAGGAACTCAAGCCCATGTTATTGCTCAAATGCGCATGGAATGAGACATTACCCACAATCGCATCAACGCATTGGATGAGAAAAATCACAAAAGAGCCGAAGAACTTGCGTCTTTGAGGAGCCAAAATACTAGAAATCAGTTCGGACCTCAATTTGGTATGAGGCCACCTTTTAACATGAATTTTGCAGGTTTTCAACCCCCATTGCCTTCGTACCCGAGGCCGACGCAAGGTACGGGTGTTGCCATCTTTTCTATCCCGATGATCCCCACACTACCGCCACCAGTGTCAGTATTATTTGCGATGTCCGTTCCTCTTATGCATACACCACCCAACGGGGATGCTGGAGAATCGTCGCATCGCAATGGGTTTTTTCAACTGCCGGTGTAACATAACAAGATTCCGGATTCGTACCAGTTCAGCTCCCGATGAGCAATGGACTTAATCTGGATGACTCGTTCGCACGACGGTTGAAATAGTTGGAAGAGCATAATGAGAAGATGATGTTGCTACTTTCTAAGCTTCTAGGAGTTGCCGTACCTGTGGACGTTGAACCACGAACTGGATTTTAGGCATCCCCTTTTGTCGAAAAAATCGCCATGGTCGACATCCCAAAGAAGTAAAATATCCCGACGTTCACCCTAAAGTACTCCGAAGTGAGTGATCCAACGGAGCACATCGCACAGTACAAGCAGTTGATGTGGACTGTGTCGATACCCCATCAGTATCAGGAGGTCTGTATGTGCAAAAGCTTCGGTGCTACCCTCACAGGTGTCGCTCATCAATGGTTGATCAACTTACGACCCAAGTCCATCGGCAGTTTTGCAGAGTTAGTCAACCAGTTTTTTCAGCAGCTTTCTAGCAGTTGTAAGATGGAAAAGCAAACTAACGACCTATACTATATCACTCAGAAAACATGCGAATCCGTATGAAACTACTTCAAATGCTTCAATTCTGAAATGATCAACATACGAAATTGTGATGTGAGGACTGCAATCGAAGCTTGCAAGTGAGGTCTCGACGATAGTTCGGACTTATGTATGGATCTAATGAAATATCCACCGAAAAACTTCGAAGACGTTCGAGCTAGAATGTTGGTTTACATGCGAGTTGAGGATGATGCATCCTTTCGACGTAAGCATTCTAGTGACAAGAAAACACTAAGTGTTAAAAAGCCCGACTTCAAGAACAGATCGACCTCCAAGGTCGAACCATCCAAGAAAATCTCGAACGTAAGGTTCGACAAGAAGAAAAACAGCTCTGCGAATAAGTTTCCTCAATATCCTAAGATTTCATCTTATAGATTCAAGGGAACATCCAAAGAGGTAGTTGAAGCCTTGAATAATGTGCAGACGAACGTTAAAGTGGCCCAAAAAACGAAAGATATGACGCCAAGAAGGACAAGTGGTGCGACTTTCATGGAGATCACGGTCACACGATGGACGATTGCATTGCCTTACAACGAGAACTGGCTTGGCTCATACCAAAGGGCCATCTGCAAGACTTATTGGGCATTAATGTACGACCGGCTTCACCCGAACATGAAAAGATCGTGAATTATGTGACCGAAGGTTCCGACATTTGTGGGCTAACCTATTCGGCAGCTTAGAGGCACACTAGTCGAGGGCCTGAAGATTTTCCTGTATCACGATCATCATGACTGCAACATGAGATGGATCTGGAAGCCATACCTATCATCTTTGATCAAGAAGATCTCGGTGATCAGTGGCAGAAATATCATGATGACGTGATCATTCAACTCACGATCGGGAACTGCTCGACCAAAAGGACCCTGATCGATGGAGGAAGTTCTACTAACATCATCTTCCTTAGTACGATTAAAGCTATGGATATTGACAAGTCAGTAATCGTACAACGATCGACGTTTCTTGTAGGATTCAATACCGGCGTGGCTAACACCATTAAGGAAATTAATCTCCCAGTATTCGCCAAAGGAGTCAACAAGCAAACGAAGTTCAACATCATCGATTGATCGTCAGCGTATAACGTCATCCTAGGGAGACCTTGGATTCACGACATGAAGGCCGTTCCAACGACATACCACCAGATGGTCAAATTCCCAATGCCTTGGGGCGTCCAAGAAGTCAAAAGCGACCAGAAGATCGCACGAGAGTGCTACAAAGTTACGATGAAACCTATAAAGCAGGGTATCTAGCAATTATAGAACCAGGTCGATACTGATACCGTCGACGACTATCGACTATAAGAAGTTGTCTTGGATTGGGACAAGCCTGACAGGGTCGTCTTCATCGGTACATCTCTCTACCCTTCCTTAAAAGAATCACTAATTTCTTTCTTGCAGGAAAATGTCGACTGTTTCGCCTGGACAAACGAGGACATGGTTTGCATCGACCCTGAGGTCATCTCACATCGGCTCAATGTCGATCCGTTGTTTAAACCTATCAAGCAAAAGCGACGCAAATTCGCTCCTAAGTGAAACAAAGTGATCAATGATGAGGTCGATAATTTTCTCAAGACTGGAAAAATTCGAGAAGTAAAATATCCCGAATGGTTAACGAACGTCGTAGTCGTACAAAAGAAAAATGGGAAATGGAGAGTATGCATCGACTTTACAGATCTCAACAAAGCTTGTCCTGAAGACCCATTCCTGTTACCTCACATTGATGTTATGGTCGACGCGACGGCTGGTCACAAGCTCCTCACATTCGTAGACACATATTTGGGTTACAATCAGATCTTGATGCATCGTGACAACCAAGAAAAGACGACATTCATGACAGACAAAGGGGCTTCGAGTGTACGGACGACCATGAAAAAGCACTCCAAAATCTTACTGAATATATGGCGTCCCCACCTTTGCTGTCAAAACCCAAAGAGCATGAAACACTGCAACTCTATCTAGCTGTCAGCCAAAACACTGTAAGTGTCGTCCTGACTCGAGAGGAAGAAAAGCAAAAACTCCCTATTTATTACATAAGTAAGTCATTACTCGACGCTGAAACCAGGTATTCCTCTATGGAAAAACTATTGTTGTCATTAATTACAACAGTAAAAAAGTTACGTCACTATTTCGAATCACATCCTATAACTGTTGTGACTAACTTTCCTCTTAAGTTTGTCATAAAGAAACCTGAGTTAATAGGTCGATTGGAAAAATGGAGTATCTACCTTAGTAGCTACGACATTGATTACATACCCAGAACAACAATCAAATCGCAAGCATTGTCCGACTTCAGCCCAGAATTAGATGTACAAACAGAACCTGTGGCAACTATCGACAATGTGACTTGGACTCTACACGTCGACAGATCATCCAACGCTCGAGGGGCAGGTACTGGCATCGTCCTCAAGTCTCCACAAGGGGGCAAGATGGTTTACTCCATACGATGCGATTTCAGAGCCACGAACAACGAAACTGAATACGAAGCATTGATCGTAGGAATGAACACGGCCGACGACCTGGGGACAATAAGACTTCATGTCAAGAGCGACTCCCACTTGGTCGTCAATCAAATGAATGGAGAATTCGCGGCTAAGGAATCAAAAATGACAGCTTACCTCAAAGTAGCTAAAGCAAAGTCTGAAGTTTTTCAACATTTCTCCATCACACAGATCCCAAGGGATCAAAATACCCAAGCATCCATGTTGTAGAAGAGAAAGATAATTGGTCGAGCGACATAAAAAAATTCTTAATGTACGACCAACTTCCTGAAGATAAGATGGAAGCCCGATATCAGATTTAAGGCGTCCAGATATACTTTGATCGGAGGACAACTCTACCGACGTTCGTCAACAGGATTGAACCTTCGATGCATCGTCAATAAATGCCAAATCCAAAGCATTTTACAAGAGATGCACGATGGAGAATGCGGCAACCATTCAAGCAGTCGTAGTCTCGCCAATCGGGTCTCTCGACAAGGCTACTACTGGCCAACCTTACGACAGGACGCCATAAGGCATGTCCAAAGTTGCGATGCATGCCAACATCACTCAGGTATGTCCAACAAACCTTCTGAACCATTGTACTGTACTCTAACTCCATGGCCCTTCATGCTGTAACACCCGTTTATATATATATATATATATATGTGTGTGTGTGTGTGTGTGTGTGTGTGTGTGTATATGTGTGTGTGTGAATTCCTGATTCTTTGATGTGTTTATATCATTGGGTCAAGTCTTGAATCATACATTGGTATGTTTTGGGTTTGAAATTGATTTTTAGAAAAAGTCATTTTTTAGAACAATTTCTTCGCGGGCGCGAAGAAAAGTTTCGCGCTAGTGACAACAAGCAAAAAGTTGGGTTTAGGAACCTATGCCATCAGCATGTTCCTTGTGGTCACATTACTTTTTGGTCAAACATGGTAGACCACTTTCTTTACTTTCCTTGGGGAATACAAACCCCTTTCTCACTCCTTCACTCCCTCATTTCCTTTTTCTCTTTTTCTCTATCTAAATCAATCTCTCTCTCTCTCTCTCAAGATCTAGACCCACTTCAAGAAAATCATGAAACCATCCTCTCTCTAAT
Organism: Arctium minus; assembly: GCA_954870635.1. Taxonomy (NCBI): domain Eukaryota; kingdom Viridiplantae; phylum Streptophyta; class Magnoliopsida; order Asterales; family Asteraceae; genus Arctium; species Arctium minus. The sequence goes on from OX941082.1 coordinate 99,113,443, forward strand.
TTACTTTCGGTTCATCCATATTTTGTTCTTTCAAGCAAATCCTCCTAGATGCATTTAAGAGTTTGAAACTAAGCTTTAAGGGTGAAGGGTTTATAACTTTGAGATCTTCATCTTCCCAACCTTCTCCTCACCATTGTTGATCTATTTTAGGGTTTTCTTGAAAACCCAATTTGTGAGTTCATCCTAACTCATTTTTAAACTTTTTATACAGGTCAAATGTTTTATTTTAGTCTCCTAAAACATTCTTCTTAATGTGTTTGCATGTTGTAGATTTGGACTAGTTTTGGGTATTTTGGGAGATTTTGGGGGGTTTTACCCATTTTGCTATTAAATGTGAAATCTTTAAATATGTGTTATAAAACTGTGTTTTGAGTATATAAATGTTACGGTAGAGCTTGATCTACATGATTTACGATATTATTTGATTTTTACCTATTTGAAGATATTCCATGAAAAGTGGTTAAACTTTAAAAAAAGTAATATTATTTGTGAAATAAGCTATCTTTGAAACTTATGAACTTTTGAGAAATATGATGAATATGACAATTGGTTGGAAGATAAATGGTTTTATTGGGGGTTGGGAGAACTTTGACCTATACGGTAAATCTTGTGTCAAAATGATCTTATGAGGACACTTGAATGTTTAAAACTATATGTGTGATTATAGCATTGTCAAAAATGTAATTGTGACAAGCCTTAAACTATTACTAGTGGATCCATAGATATTGAGTCGGCTTATTTTTGGGATGTTTTTCCCCTTTTGTAACTAGTTGAGACATTGGGTCCTCGGTTATGTGGGACTGGATACTAGCCATGGGCCGTAATTGTAATCCTAGTGAATGAGTATGATTGGGATCCTCAGGTGCCCTCCCCCACATCTATGTACGAACCGGTGTTGTTTGTGGCTATGGGTCCCAATATCGAGCTCACAACTCGGATAGTGACTTACTTTTGTGTTCCGCCACAATCCTTGGAAATCGGATCTCCCCCGTCATCGCAAGATGTTTTAGACTGTCAAGCCCTTATGTGATTATTTATCGTACATTGCTTTTATAAATCATTGAAAGGTTTTAATCCATACTTCTTTCACGCTTTATTTATATAAATTGTTTGTTCTCACTAGGCGTAAGCCTAACACTTTTTTTTAAATGATATGTATAACATGTTCCCTTAGCGGCGGGTCGCCTTTGGTTTGAGGGAAGAGCGTTGAGCCGTTATGGCTCTTTTGGGATAGGTTCTTTTGGAGACTTAGCGTGCAATTAGGCTAGTCATTTTGTAAATTTGGGTTGACAACCGATATAATCAAGATATGTATTATTTAGATTAGTTTGTTGTTAATTTCCATATTCATTTACGGGTTTTGTAGATGCTATTACTCTTTCCCCTTGTTGGGTGGTTTATATCTTTTATAAACGTTATATTGCAAAAAATTGAAGTTTTAAATTCACTCCATTTTTAGAGTGTTACAAGTTGTTATCAGAGCTCTAGTTTAAGCGAACTAGGCATGAATGTAAGATGTCTAGACTTAAGTTGAGAATATTAAGTTATGAATTGTAAGATTGGGTAGAGTTTCTAAGATGGGACAATCTTATAGTCGACGGAAAATTACAAGAATTCTTACGTATCATATGTTCATAATTCCACTTAGCTAACATTATTTTGAAGATGTTTTACGTGAGCATGCTTGACCAACTGTTGTTATGACAATTGATGGATGTAGTAGTACGTTTCAGTCATGTTTGATTCTTGTAATCTCATTTTTATCCTTATTCCTTGTGTATGGCAGATTGAGGATGGTTAGTACGCATGGTAGACCGCGTACACGTATTGACAGGGTCGAGGCGACCGTTTCAACGGCTGATCAACCGGAGAGGGTTGAGGCCGCTGCTCGTCCACCCGTACCGCCATTGTTGGGCGGAGGACCTGAGGTTATTCCAAGAGTGGAGCTTGCCTCGTCTAACCTGGTCATACGAGAGTTGACCCCTCAATCCAAGATGTTGGCCAATTTGATGCTAGTGATGAATGAGGCCATGGCTAAGCAACAGGAATTCCTTCTGAAGGTGATCAAAGATCGGAATGTGAGAAATCATAGGAATGAAATGGTCACGGAGAATGTTGTGGTGGTTGGATCCGGGGGTACCGGACATGTGATACCCACTGAGGAACCTACACCGGTGGATGTAAGGCAAGTAAGGAGGGCTTTCTCCTACAAATCTTTCTTGTATAGCAAGCCACCCGAATTTGTCGGATCAGACGACCCAGTTGCGTGTATGAACTAGATTCGCGTAATAGAGCAAGACTTCGACTCTAGTGAGTGTGATGAAGGTCAGAAGGTTCGTTTTGGTTCCCAAATGCTTCGGGGACCCGCTCTTATTTGGTGGAACGTCACTAAGTCCACCCTCTCGCCCACTATTCTAGCCTAGTTGACTTGGACCTCTTTTAAGGAAAAAGTCATGGAGGAGTATTGCAACGAGCGAGCCATGGATAAAATTGAAGAGGAGTTCCGAGATCTCAAGAAGGGGAGCATGCCGGTTCGGGAGTACACCCGACTATTCATGGAAAAGCTTGGATTGGTGGGGCATGTGGCCCTGACTGAAAGAGAGAAAGTGTTGGGTCTGAAATGTGCTAAGGATGGATACTACTGCTGGGCTTAAAGATTAATAATGCTGAAGATATTAATACTGCTACTTGAAGAATACTACTGCTAGTAGAATTACTACTGCTTGAAAGGTTACTACTGCTTGAATAGTTAGTACTGCTTGGAGAGTTAGTACTGCTAGTAGTTAGTACTGCTTAAAGAATAATGCTGCTAGCATGATTAATACTGCAAGCATGGTTAGTACTGCTGAGGAGATTAATGCTGCTAGAAGATTAATGTTGCTTCTGATGATCGTGAAGATAAAGATGACTTTGATACGAAAGACTAGGAGCTGAAGATAATTATGGAATGGATGCTAAAGATCAATATTTCTTTTGTAATTATCTTGTAATTAGTTCTGTATATATAGTCTAGAAGTATTTGATAGTTGGATATAGTTTTTGATAGTTTTATACGTTTAGAGAGAATTAACCTCAAGGTTCTTTGTAGTCCTTTCAATAGAGAAGTATTGAACGTCTGTTGAGCTTGTTCAACAGATTGAGGTTTTGTTTGTAATCATTAAGTTACATCAATATAACTTGTGATTTGAGTTTATACACTGTATGATTGATTTATTGTTAAAATGTTTTTCCACGACTTCTTTAACATAGTTTCTGAGTGTTTATTAAATTCTTGTTTAGAATTTCGATCCTAATTCTTGTTTAACATAGTTTCCCCGTGCTAAGTCTGCGGAGGGGGACATAGTTCTTTTTGTGTTCAAAATCTCGGAATTTTTATTTCAAGTTTTTCTGTATTTTTGAGATTTCATTTGGATTAACGATCAAGTTCAAGTTCTTTTTGAAACAGATAATTCAAGATGGGATATTTTTCTAATGATGATGAAAAGAAGATTGAAAAGCTCAAATTAGAGAACAAAAATCTTGCTTCCTCAGTTGACTACTACTCAAAGAGATCAAAGAAATACAATGATGAAAGGAAGATACTGAGAGAAGAAGTCAGTGCGTTAAAGAAAATAAATGAAGATCTTCTGAAACAGACTTCTGGGCTTAATGAAGAAAAGGTCTTGTTTTTGGAAGCTGAAAACACTAAGGGGGCGTTTGGTTCATTATAAGGAATGAAAATGGGAATGCATGAGAATGGGAATAGGAATGGGCATTGCATTGATGTTGTTTAGTTAAACCAATATAATTAATAAAAAAATGTTTTATATAATATTTTTAATACAAATATGTGACATCCAACATGAAAATAAAAAATATTTTTTCATTCAACATCGACAAATGAAGGAACGCATGAGAAAAGATGACTAAGCGGGAATAAAAATTCCATTCCCCCCAATTTGGTCAGGAATGGAAATTAATGGGTTTGGGGTAATGAATCCATTATATTATATCAAACCAAACAACAGTTTTCATTATCATTCTCATTCCTTACCCCTCAATACCCCCAACCAAACACCCCCTAAGTTTAAGAACAAGATTTCTGAATTAGAAGATCACATTGTTAAGATTTCTGAATTAACCGAGTGTGCTAATGAAAAGAAGATCTTTGAATTAGAATTGCAAATTGTTGAAGAAAGATCAGTTTTTGAGAAAGAAAAGAAAGAGTTTGCTAAGAAATTCTCCGAGTTTTCTAGAAAAAGTGCTGAAGAGAAGAAGACAGTTGAGCTGAAATGTTTAAAGATATCTCAACAGATTTCTGAGTTTGAGAAAGTAATTATTCTGGAAAGAGAAAAGTTTGCAAAGGAAAGAAAGACCATAGAACAGAAGAATGTTGGATTCTTTAAAGAGATATCTGATGGACAAAAGAATGCTGAAAAAGACTTTGAAGAAGAAAGAATTATATTTGAGAAAGAGATAAAGAAGTTGACTGCAAAGCTATCTGAGCTATCTGAAAGTGCATTGAAAGATCAGAAAGCGAAGTCTGAGTTTAAGAGAGAGATTGACCTACTTGTCAAAGAAAGAGACAGTTATTTGTCAAAGGTTAAAGAGCTTGAAAAGATTGTTTCCAAGGTGGTGGTGACTGAGCAAACGACTCTAGAGTCAAAAATCCACACACCTAGAAATAGTTCAGTTGGTTCTAACAAGTCAGCCTCAAGCTCACATTTGAAAACTGTTTCTTCAAGAAGGTCAGTTAATTCATTTGATCAGATTCGTACTACTAACATTTTCTATGATCAAAATGTAGATGGTTCAAATACACAAAGAAGAAGGAGAAGAAGAAGATATGAAGAAGAAAAGTTGGTATGGAGAGTAAAACCAGTTGAAGATAAGAAGAATGATGAGAAGAAGAAAGAAAAGAAAGGAAAGAAGGAAGAGAAGACAAGTACCAAATCATGTATACATGCATCAACAGTCAAGAAGAACAAAGTGCTAAAAGGTAAACCTGATCTTGCTTATTCGAGAGATCAATTGATCAGGTTATCTAAAAAGAGGTATTGTTCTTATTGTCGTACTTATGATTTTGTTCACAAAACAAGTGATCATTACTGGTATGGTTCTTATTCCGTTACTCCCATAAGAACTTCAACTAACAATTATGGACCCAAATACCAGTGGGTACCAAAGCCGAAAAGTGAATCTGTGTTGCAGGCACCTACAGTCAAGGGGGAGTAAGAGAACCAAGTCTTCTAAGTACATCAACTTAGAACCCACACTTTAACGAAGTTTGACTTCTAAACACAACAGTTTAGGACTCGTACTTCAACGATGAAAGATGTTACTCCCGGGCTGATATGAGGATATACTCCTATACTCAATGAGGAAATCAACCTTCAAGGGGGAGTACATACTTTTCTGAAATTTATGCATTGGATAAGATATGACGAACTATAATTCAAAAGAGAATTGTAGATCTCTATCATGTGCTTTTTCACTGATAAATTTTAAATGCATGATTTCAGGGGGAGTAAAAGATAATGATTTCTATTATTTCATATCAGAACTCGTACTCTCATTGTTTTACTTCTTTATGTCTTTTACATTTGAATAAGTTTTTGTGAATAAAGTTGCTTTGACTAGACTTTGAGACTTATGCAGGATGAGAGAGGATGACACGATCATATCTTATTGACTACAGCTGACTTCATGAGAATTAAGATTGAGCGAAAAGGTAAATTTCTTATCTTAATCTCATATGCATATGAATGAAGGACAACTTTCAGATATGAAAACATGATTTTCTTAAATGTTCAAACCACTTCCCGATTCTTAAACAGATTTCATGAATTGGAAGTGTGATTTTAAATGTTTTTCATTTTTATTTTGTGCTTCAAAGTTTACAAACCATGTGTTTCCAAAGATAAATACTTGTGTATTGTCTTTTCTACATACTTTCAAGTATTCACACACATCGGTTTCATTTTTTTTTGATCAAATAGTTCTTACCATGTCTCAAATTTGAAACATATTTTTCGATGGTAAGACACCCCGCTTGTATTTCAAAAAAATTTGAGCGTCATTTCATTTCGAAACGTTCATTTCAAGTATGTCTGAATTTTGATTCATATGGACAATATCCGTTATTTTTGACCATAAGCCTTAATTGCTATATCATTTCATTTCTGATCATTTTCATATGATGTCAGATTTTCGAACAAGTCTTTTGCATTCATGTTCATTCATTCAATATACTTGTTTGAAAATACTTCAACGTTTTCAAATGCTCAAATCTTCATGATTATATTTTATGAGCATACATTCGTCTGACATTTGTATATGAGCTTTAACTGATAAAGTTAAATCATTATGAGCAACACGTTCTTTTAGGATCATACATGGGTTCTTTGTGCTAGGAATTAACTGAACTTCTATGGAATCACGTTAACCAGTGATTTCTACCCAAGAAGTTAATCCTTAGTGATTGAGTGTGAGGAGTCTAAAAGAAATGAGTGTGGGTGTGATGAGGTAAAATGGAAATGAGAGTTTGGTTAGAAGTGAGCTTAATGATAAAAAGAAAGAGGGTGAGAGATCAGAGTAAAAGAATATCAAACTATGCACCAACTACTTTCTGAGCCGGGCAGCCACATTACTAGCGTTTCACAACTCTTTGGTGAACGTTATTGAAACAGGCAACTAGCCCATGCCAACTCTTGACTAAACCCCACAAGCTACTCATTTTCTTCTCAAAAAGAAAATGTTTACATTTTCAAGGGGACGCAACATATAATCTATCTGGTTTTCATTTGGAAAATCTGGATATTGAAAAAGAAGGAAGTCTGCCTCACCTTCGCACTTCAATCATGCACATTGAGTCTGTGTTTATCTACTGTTGTCTCAGTGGTTTACACTATGTTGAGCCTTAAAAAGCAATTATTAGTTCTTAATTCTTTCTACATGTGCACGAACACACAAAGAATTTGTTTCTTTGTCATAACATTCATAGAAATGGCCTTTGTGGTATTTCGATGATTGAATGGAAGCCCTGGGGAGGGAACATCAAAAAGCTCCTTTATATTGTGTATTCGTTACACACAGTGACTTTGTGTTACTGACAGGCATTTTAACTGATTCATTTGTTGATTCAGGAGTTACATGTTCTTATTTTGTCTAGATTTGAAAAGATCTGGATGAATACTTGGCTATGGATCACAGAATCAGAGGCTCAGATTGACAGATCAGAATGGTCAAAGACATTTCTTGGAAGAAAAGTTTTGATGATATAGATGCTCAAATCATCAAAAAGGGGGAGATGGTATCAAGAAATGATAAAGTTTTGAGAGATGATTTTCAGAAATGTCCAAGTCAGAAAAGTTCAAAGTAAAGATTTGAAGAAGATCAAAGAATTTCTGAAAAAAAATTGAGGAAATTTTCTTTGAAGATTATTTGTTAAAGCAATTTTAGATGATTCTGAAGATAATTTCTTTCCAAAGTCTGAAAGTGTTTTGTGAAAGTTTTGGGGAGATTGTTAATCGTTTGAAGACAGTTTTGGAAAGAATACCGTCAAAAGAAAAGAGGAGATTGTACTGACAGAGCTTAAAAGTGAAGACTGAATTGCTAGATCTTTCAATAGTGATCTTGAATCCAAAGGGGGAGATTGTTAGAGCATAAATATGTTGGATACAAGATCAAGAAGACTGAAGGTCAAGGTTCAAGAAGTCAAAGCTGAGGAAAGTCAACTCTAATGTGAAAGTCAAAGTTCTTTTGTAATAAAAGTCAATGTCAATGTATTGTATTTGTATTTGTTTTTCTTGTATTTTAGATGTAGGTATAAATAGCTTTGTTTTCCTGTTCTTTGTAGAAGTCTTATTGAGAATTTGAGAGAATACGTTTTAGAGAGAGAAGGAGAGTTCTAGAGAGAGAAAGTTTGTAATCTTGAGATTTGAAGTTTGAATCAAACAGGTAATTTGTTTGAATCTTGTTCTGTTAATTTGTTTGTGATTAGAATCTAGAATCTGGGAATAATAGTTGGCAATGCTACAGAAACCCAAGCAAGCAGACGGTTTTCATCAAATTGTGGATTTCCTAAAATCCTCACACACCTCCTACGCATTAACTGTCAATCCCACAATCTATGTGGAGCATATGCGTCAGTTCTGGGCCAATGCCTCCATTCACACTGAAGATGGCAATCAGGTCATCAAATCAAGGGTTTGTGATAAACCTCTAACCATCTCAGAAAACTGTATTCGCATTCATCTACGACTAGATGATGCCTCAGGTATTACCTCTCTGTCCAAGGAAGATCTCTTCCAATCAATTAGTCGTATGGGGTATGAAGGTCCCACTGAGGTTTACAAGTTCTTCAAGAGCAAATTTTCACCTCAGTGGAGATTCTTTGTTCATACCCTTCAGCATTGTATTTCTAGAAAAACAACTGGATGGAGTGAGTTCAGCAGTACCTTAGCTTATACTCTAGTCTGCTTAGCTACCTCTAGAAAGTTTAATTTCTCTCAAATGATTTTCAATGATTTAATGTCAAACCTGGATACCAAAACCAAAAGCTTTTATATGTATCCTAGGTTTGTACAAGAGATTCTACTAAAGGAATTGACGGATCTACCCTCTTTTCAAGAGGTGTATGTACCAAAACCTCCCAAAGGGAAGGTATTCTCCAACATGAAAATACCAAGTAAGGACTTTTCTGGACAAGAGACACCATTGTTCTCTACAATGATGGTTATGTCTCATTCCCATGGTGAGGCATCAGTGTCAAAGCCCACATCTGACCACCCAACTGATGACCTACCCACACCATTCATTTCAATTGATACTCCTCAGATCCCTATTGTCAAGCCAACATCCCCAATCACCAAAACATATCAAAGGAAAAAGGTACAGAAGGTTCCTTCCCTTCCTGTATCTTCACCCCCAAAGCCTACAAGCCCTCTAATGGAGCATTCTCCATTAGAGAATATCCAAAGGGAAACCATAGGGGTGTCTCCCAACCCCAAGAAGGTGCTCTATAAGGAGAAGGATGAGCATGTGGGCAGCAAGGCTCACACTACTGTGTCTGCACAAGGTGTAGGACAGGACAGTGTGAACATCTCTAAGACCTTCCCCAGGAAACTTTAGATGAGCAATCATCTAAAGGTCCCAGGTGCCAAGAAACCACGGGGGTAGAAGGTGCTTCTGCTAGGCAGAAGGCCTATACTAAAAGATCCAAGGATCCTTCAAGGGTGGTAAAAACACCTAAAGGAGGTGAGGACATATATACTTATGATGAATTGATGGATACTCTTGGTACAATAAGTCTGGAAGTTCATAATCAAAATTTGGAGGTACATGAGATGAAAAAGGTGATCACTTCTCAACAAGTGCAGATTACCAAACTCAAAAAGATGGTTCTAAGGCTGGTGCACAAAAAGAAGAAAACCAAGTTTGTTTTGAAGAAGAGGAGCATTGATCATGATGCTTCCAAAAAGGGGGAGACTCAAGCAACTAAAGATGAGGAAGAGAAGCCAGTTGGAATGGAATTTCAGTTTGAGGGGGAGATGAATACTGAAGCAGAAAAAAAGGAAGAAGCAGTAACTGAATCAGCAGCAGAAACTTTTGTAAAAGCAGCAGAAATTGGTAGAGCAGCAGTAACTGTAAAAGCAGCAGAAACTGAAACAGCAGTAGAAACAGATAAAGTTGCAGCTGAAACAGGTATGTCTGCAGAGGAAATAGAAATTGCAGAGACTCTAGTGAAGTCAAAGACTGACACTCCCAAGGCTACTCAAAAGGCCAAGGGAGTGGTAATCAAAGAAGGTGGTTCAGAGAAGAAAAGAAAAGAAGTTAGTGAGACAGAGATCAAGATGAAAGGGAAAGAAAAAGTGGTTGAATCTGTGAAGACATCAAAGAAATCCTCACAAATAGCCCTGGATGAAGAGTTAGCAAAGAAGCTGCAAGAAGAGATAGAAAAGGAGGAAGTGATTCAAACATCTAAAGACAGACAGATTGCCTTAGATTTGTCTACAAAGCTTAATGAAGAATATCAAAGGAGTTTGAAGAATGTTGCTGCTGCTAAGAAAGTCACAATAAGAGCAACTAGGCAAAAGCAAAGAAAGCTTTCAAAGACATTCCTGGCCAATCAAGAAAGAAGAAAGATGGTAAACTTCCTAAAAGGGTCCATTGGAGTCCCTGAAGGAATGTTTACCAACATGCCCTTTAGCAGAATAGAGGAGTTGTACAAGAAGAAGATAGCCAAGCTTCAAGGAGATTTTAGTCAGAGGGGTGAGGTTGAAAGAAAAATGAAAGAAAGGCATGATTTGAATATTCAACAACCATTCCCTGACAGTGAAGGAAGAAGATACCTTAGCTCAGAAAATTGGAGCTATAAAAAGAAAGAAATCTATTGCTACCAAGAAATAGGCAAAGAGGCCAAGAATTGAAGAAGTTGAAAAGGAGAATGAAAGTGAAAGAGCAGAAGCAGAATCAGCAGAACATGTGCTAGAGCAGAATCAAAATCCTACAAATCAACCAAGACAATCTGATGTGAAATTTGATTTGTACATGACAGTATCTGATAAAGAACCTCTGAAGGTTGATCCTATTTCAGTAAATGCTCCTGAAATCATTCATTGGGATATTTTGGTAGACCAAGGCAAAGAATACTTCAGGATCAAGAGAATGGGTGATCATTATGAAGTGTATGCTACATGGGGTAAAATTATCAGAAGTTGTTCCAGGTCTGATTTGGAAGAAATGCACAAAGTTGGGTTGAGCCTACATAGCAAAGTGTTGGAAGAAGCTGGGATGAGTCTAACAAAGATGGCCATGGAGTACTTGTGCATGATGTTTGAGCCTGAAAGAGTGCAGCATAGGATCAAAGATTTGCATCATGAATATGGATTTAAAAAGATTGATCATTGGATGTTGTTTGAAAATTGTGGAGTTTACATGATTACAATTGACAAAAGCTATCATAAATACTTCTTGGTGGACAAGGTGTATGACCATAGCAGAGCAAAGATGCAAGGAATGCTGAGAGCAAAGTTGGTATCTGCTAAGGGTTCAGAAATGGCTAGAATAGTGATCAAAAGAACAATTAATCAAAGTCTGAGGCTGGATCCAAATCTTGGCAATTAAGTTGGAGTTTTGAAAGCATCATGAAGACCCTATGCTGAAGAACTTAACTTCTAAATTTGAAAAGTTAAGTTAGGGGAGATTGTTGGGTCTGAAATGTGCTAAGGATGGATACTACTGCTGGGCTTAATGATTAATACTGCTGAAGATATTAATACTGCTACTTGAAGAATACTACTGCTAATAGAATTACTACTGCTTGAAAGGTTACTACTGCTTGAATAGTTAGTACTGCTTGGAGAGTTAGTACTGCTAGTAGTTAGTACTGCTTAAAGAATAATGCTGCTAGCATGATTAATACTGCAAGCATGGTTAGTACTGCTGAGGAGATTAATGTTGCTAGAAGATTAATGTTGCTTCTGATGATCGTGAAAATAAAGATGACTTTGATACGAAAGACTAGGAACTGAAGATAATGATGAAGATAATTATGGAATGGATGCTAAAGATCAATATTTCTTTTGTAATTATCTTGTAATAAGTTCTGTATATATAGTCTAGAAGTATTTGATAGTTAGATATAGTTTTTGATAGTTTTATACGTTTAGAGAGAATTAACCTCAAGGTTCTTTGTAGTCCTTTCAATAGAGAAGTATTGAACGTCTGTTGAGCTTGTTCAACAAATTGAGGTTTTGTTTGTAATCATTAAGTTAAATCAATATAACTTGTGGTTTGAGTTTATACACTGTTTGATTGATTAATTGTTAAAGTGTTTTTCCGCGACTTCTTTAACATAGTTTCTGAGTGTTTATTAAATTCTTGTTTAGAATTTCGATCCTGAGAGAAAGTCAAGGCCTATCTGAAGGGCTTACCAGCAGATATGATGGCAATGGTCCAAAACTCCAAAGCCATCACCCTCCGTGAGACCATTGAAAAGACCCAGATCATGGAGGATGTCTACTTCAAAAGCAAGGCAGAGAGATTCGAAGTGGGAGAGAAGAGGAAATGGGAAGGCAATCCCGGACCTCTCAAGAGGTCTCGACCATTTGTCGGGAGTCGGAGTTTCGACAACCAACGAGAGGAAAGATGGTGCCAGAAGTGTCGGAGAAAACACCATGAAAATTATAACTCAACTCCATACCCTTGCGCCAAATGTGGGAAGGCTGATCATCCTACCAGAGACTGCCCGGTGAGAGGGATTATCTGCTTCGAGTGCAAGGTACCAGGGAACGTGAAGAGAGATTGCCCAAAGCTCAAAGCGGGTAATGCACCAGAGAAGAGGGAGAACCCTCCGCCCAGGGTCCCGGGTCGGGCTTTCCAAATGACCACCGAGGAAGCCAAAGCATCGACGGACGTGGTATCGGGTACGTTTCTCCTAAACTCTGTACCTGCTCGTGTGCTATTTGATTCTGGTGCCAGTTTCTCTTTCGTATCTGAATCTTTTCACCAAAAGCTTGCTATGACCACTAGTAGTCTAGAAGATGCTTTAGTGGTAGAAATAGCAAACGACGGTCAGGTGTTAATTCGTGATATCTTGAAGGAGTGTACTCTTGGTATCGAAGGGAAGGAATTTCTGATTAATTTGATGCCTATGGTCATTGGCGGATTCGATGTGGTTGCCGGTATGGATTGGTTAGCAGAAAATCATGCCAATATCGTATGTTCCAAGAAGCTAATTCGACTCCCTATTTCAAGTAGTGATGTTGTGATTGTTTATGGCGAGAGGAGAAAGGGTGATGTGGCGATCATCACCATGGCTAAGGTACGAAAATGCTTGGTGAAGGGATGTTCATCGTTTTTGGCATAATGATTAACGTCGAGCTCGAGAAGAAGAAGCTCGAAGACGTGAAGGTGGTACGCGAGTATCCCGATGTCTTCCCGGACAACTTGCCCGGTTTTCCACCCGATCGTCAAGTACAGTTACGGATTGACTTCGTACCGGGGGCGGCTCCGATTGCTCGATCCCCTTACCGGTTGGCGCCATCCGAGATGCAAGAGATGATGTCTCAACATCAAGATCGTTTGGAGATGGGTTTTGTAAGGTCGAGCTCGTCACCTTAGGGAGCTCCGATCTTATTCGTCAAGAAGAAAGACGGCACAATGCGGATGTGCATTGATTACGTGAACTAAATAAGACAACGGTGAAGAACAAGTATCTGCTTCCGAGAATCAATGACTTGTTCGATCAACTTCAAGGAGCAGGTTGTTTCTCGAAGATCAATTTGCATTCGGGATATCATCAGGTGAAGGAGATGGAAGATGACATCCCAAAGACGACTTTTAGGACACATTACGGACATTACGAGTTTCTAGTAATGTCGTTCGGCCTAACTAACGCTCCGGCAGTGTTCATGGATTTAATGAATATAGTGTGCCAACCATTCCTTGACAAGTCGATCATTGTATTCATCGATGACATTCTCATGTATTCCAAGAGCGAGACGGAACACGAGCAACATCTTCGAGAAGTCCTAGAAGTTTTGAGGAAAGAAAGGTTGTATGTCAAGTTCTCCAAGTGTGACTTTTGGTTAGAGGAGGTTCAATTCTTGGGCCACGTTGTCACTCGAGACGGAGTGAAAGTGGACTTTTCAAAAATTAAAGCGATGATGAATTGGGAACCTCCTAAGAGTCCATCCGAGATACGAAGCTATTTGGGTCTAGCGGGTTATTACCAGAGATTTATTCAAGACTTCTCCAAGATAGTTGTTGGTCCCGAAGGTGCTTAACAAGTTTGTAGAAGGGGGGGGGGGGTTGAATACAAACACAAAAAAATTGGTTTAATAAATTGTTTATTCATAAATCAAATCACAATATACAGCTTGTTGCGGAATAAGATTAAGTAAAACCTAATCTAAACAAACTTAAGAAACACACAGATTGTTGCACAAGAATTAGAGAATAAAGGTTGAAGAAGTATAGAAATTGTTGCACAAGAACTAGAGAATAAAGGTTGAAGAAGTATAGAAAACAAGGGTTTCTATATTATGGTTCACGAAGAGAAGGATAGAAGGAAACACTTCAGAGAGAGTCTCAACATTTCTATTTATACCCTATGCATTAAATGCATGGCAGGGTACTTTACATGTGTCACCCTTTGGTTGGTTGCATGCCTCTGACTTTTGGTGACATGCTTTCGGCCGAATGGTGAACAGTGTAGTGTTCAGAGTTGTTGTACGATTTGTCGTAGAGGTATGTCTCTTCTGACATTTGTACTATGTGTGCAAGGATAAAACAAAAGAAACTTGGAGCATAAGCTATGTTGTAACACCCTCAATTCTGGAAATAACAACTAAATTAAAATTTTCTAAATACACCAATAATTGTTTCATCTACAATCACAATTTAAGGTTTAACCTCAATACACACTTTCATTCTATACATATAGTCTATAATATGGACGGGTGCTACTAAAACCCAATAATAGTCGCTATCTTCACACTGCGGAAGACATCACCAACTACTTACACTTGCACAAAGCTAAGGCTCAACTCTTCATAGCTGCTAGAACCAAACCCCAACAGGAACCTGATGCACATGCCGACAAATAAAAAGGTTAGGCTTAACGCCTAGTGAGCTCAAGAGTTTTCAACATAAATAAATTAATCGTTTAAAAGAGAAAATGCAGTTAAAATCATAATCTTTCAAAACGATATACTTCACTTATGAAAACGACTCGTTTACCAATAAATATGTATTTTAAACGAAAGAGACACCGAGTTAATCATTAACCAAACCAAACTGTTTTAAAAAGCAAAGATCCTAATACAAAACGTTCTTTCGTAAATTCAAGTTCAACTCAAAACTTACTCAAAATGAGAATAGGAAGAGGACTCCCAATTCTATAATATGCGGGTAAAATGTTATATCTCGAAATACCCAACACGGGTGGAACATGACCCACAACTCATAAAACCAAAGGTAAAAACCCATATAATTAAATATCGCCGTGAACACGGTCATTAGACCCAAAACTCACACAACCATAAAATGGAAAGAAATCAAATACTGAAACGTAGAAATGACGCATTCCATTCAAACCTTAATATACGTGGGGAAAACCCAATATTAAGGCCATCATTTATCGTCGACCACCCAAAACCAAAGTTGGTAAAAATACTACATCAACAATTAAAATACCACGGATCTACGACGGAGGGACCCGTATACAATGAGAATAGAGGAACACGCAAGTAGGCCACCCATACAACTTCCTCTCGTATCATCTAAACGATTCCATCTTGGGTGGCGATAACACGTGAATGGGGCCACCCTTGATGTTATTGGATTTCACCACGTATCCCGGACTTAGTTCCCATGCCATACCAGACATCACAACCTCAATCCGTTTACTGCCTCTAGACATACCCTGTCGAGTTCCTCCCCAAGGACTTACGGACACGGGTGCCTATCAAATCTAGACGAGTTTCAGCTCGGAGGCTCGTGCCACCTATTGCCTACTCGCTAGCGAACCTAAGAGGTCAACGGTCATAACCAACCTTACCCGCTTTCCCAAAACAGACAGACTTACGTGCCCATGGATCCATTACAACACTGTCTAACGTTACATGACTCCAAATGAAAGACCAAACCTCCCAAAACATGTAAATCTCAAATGCCACGAAAATGTGCCATCATGCTCAAAAACCCACAATGGTTATTAATCCAGACAAATGTCCTCAAGACTCAATTTAGTCAAACCCGAGCCAAAGGCCCAACAATTTATGTAAATCTCTACCGAAAGCATTTGTAAACATTAAAACATGTTTAACTGATGATGATGTAGACACCATAACCAAAAGTATAATTAACCCAAGCTTTTCATTGGTTGAAACAAAACGTTCTCCAAATGAACTCATACCGTTATATTTTCAAAATGCCTCATAATACAATAATATGCATTTTCTGAAAAGGCTTATAAGACCTAAATACACCAAATCATACTTACATCAAATAGACCCCAAGTATATATGTAAAAATCATCAATGAAACCTTTCAACATGATTTAGTTATCAAAAATCCCAAAATGGGCGTTTCACCATGTTTATAAAACTAAATGTTTCAAAATAACCAGAACTTATCAGGTGATCAATAGTTAACAATTTCATGTAAAACACAAAACACTCTAAAAAGAACATTTTGGCATGTACATCGTTTTCAAAAATCAACTTGAACTCACCTTGCTAGATTTAGGCTAAATCTAGATTTTACCCACGCAGAGCTCCCTTGGGGAAACTTGAATCCTCAAAGCCAAAACCTCCAAAAACCTAGATTCACAAGATTCCAACCATAAACATAGATATTCAACCGAAAAGAATCGTTCCCCAACACTTTACATGAAGATCTCATCTATACCCAAAACCCTAATTTCCAAAGATGAAGAATTAGAAGTTTACCTTAAACAATAGCTTGAATCCTCCACCAACACACTTCTAGGTTACCAAAATACACCACAAACTCCAAATCTACAAAAGGGAGAACAAGGGTGGATGAAACCCTAGGTATCTTGATGAAGAAGATGAAAATGAGAGATTATGGTTCTAACCTCCAAGCTTGCTAGATGAAGAAGGATCACTTGATTTTAGGAGAAGGACACCAAAAAATGAGTTAGGGTTTGATTTTGGGGTTTGGGGGTCGGTTTGGGAGAGTAATGGGAGAAGGATTTGAGGTTAGGGTGAAAAATGGGGTTTGGGGCCAAATTTTCTCGTTTTTGTGCACACAACGGCTCCGTGCGGGTGGCCGCGCCCCTCCAGCCACGCGGAGCACTGCCGCCCAAAATTCTCGCCCGAGCACCGTTTTGGTCATAACTTTTTCGTTTTAGCTCTGATTTTGCTCCGGAAAGAACCATTGGACTCGTAATTGAATCCTTCATCTATCTAGACTATAAAATCTAGGATTAAAGTCCAAAGTCCTTTATCTTATTTTTTTCCTAATCTATCAGTTTGGGTATTAACTTGAAATGATACCATTCGAAAATCGGGGTGTTACAATCCTCCCAAGCTTGAAAGAAATTTCGTCCTCGAAATCTGGCACCGATCAAACATCCAACGTCGCCCTTAGCGAGGTCAATCGGTTCTATACCCAAAAAGGAATGCCTCCCCGATACCTTGCCCCATGAACGAAACCGATCACATCCCATTTACGGCTGTCACTATCCTTCTCATAACAAACCGTCACAACTCAATTCTAAGGTCGATGTATCTTACCGCTGAATGAATGAACATCGAGTCCTTATCAACCACTTTTCTATCTTTAAAATTTCGGCGGTCTCCCAACCTTAGGTTGCACATATCACCTCAAGAATGCTCCAAAGCGAACTTATCCCTTAGATACTTCTAATTCCGACACATCAAGGTCTCCTCAATAATCGATTTCTACTTAAGGTTTACCTTGACATTCTGACCCAATTCCTAAATAGTTCATACTATAAAAGATTCATTGTACTTTCCTTGACGACATTTCTTAACACCAGTTAGGTTCGATCCAATCACAACATTCAATCCGTTCCTCAACTGGCATGGCACAACATCGGTTGACAACGAATTACCCCATCTCCACGGTTACTCAAATCCCAGGGTGCAGTCAAACATCGGTTGACGAATCAGTGAAACCTTGTTGATTACAAAATTACCAATGATCGATTCATAATTTCCATCATCTAATCTTCTTAAGGTTACCACTTAAATTGCTAACGCACCGGTTTCATCGGAAGTACGATGAAGCATCCTAACGCTTATTATCCTCAAATCGAATGTCGTCACCTATGTTCAAAACTTTTACACCTCAACCGTGGATATACCACCATAAATTTACTTCCATATTTTACACTGATAATTCAAAGTTGACACTTATCATGCCACTAAATTCGAATCTTACATTTCTAACAACAAATCACAATATCTTCTTTATTTCTGAAGATTTCCCAAGAAGACACACCACCGACACATACTTGATGTTAACCAGTGGCCCATCAATTCAAATCTAACCATATGCAAGCAACCACCCCAAAGTTTTATCCTGAGGATTTACCGAAAGAGAAAGATCACCTCTTACTTAACTTGGAGAAAGCATAAATCTAATACCTCAATTATTCATGCATGATCCGATTCAAAATCTGAAACCCAAATTCAAGGTTGACCACAAGTCGGATCATCTGACGCTTCAGATCCCAATGACTCCTTAGTTCCTTAATTGCAACTCCTCTCACGATAGGGGTTTTAAATCTACAGCCTTAATGAGTTCAAGGTTTTCAACCAGTATGCCAATTTGAAATTTTATAAAACTCTCAAATACATAAGTTTTATAACAATTAAACGTGCGGTAAAAGTACACTACCGTGCATTCGATAGGTTTCAAAATTGGTCACCGATACTACGCATATAAAATCATTTCCAAAACTCATTTTATTAGTACTTATGTTACTAAAAACGGTAACAAAAGATGCACAACAAAATTTTCAAACGGACTATCATGGTCCTAGTATGCATCAATTTATACTATGCATATGAAAAATAACTTTCCGCACTATAACATGTGCAATAAAAGTTTGTACAACTCCCAAAAGAGGATTTCACAACTTCAAATTTAAAATCTTTTACTTTAAAACACAAAACGTCGGAAGATAAAATTCCCAACAAGGCCCATATACGTCCGTTTATTTCGTCAAATTTAGCAACACAATAGGAACGTAAATAAATTTTTATTCGAGTTCAAATTTTGGGCCGCACAGATAAAACGTACTTACCCAAAGCGGTAACTACAACGACATGCAAACCAGAAATTCATTTCATGCATTGCAGAAAACTCCTAACAGTAAAATCAATAACTGAAATATGTTCTGGGCAAAAGTTCTATCTGAAACAACATAAATCTTTTATACGATTACTCACGCCAACATTATAATTTAAACCAAATACGAAAAGTATACAACGATTAACCCTTGTATAAGGCCCGACGATAAATAACATGATATAGAAACTTCCCCAAAATAACCTATGGGATGACATCTAATAACAAAACCCATAAATTAACGCACACGATAATGCATGTACACACGTTCCAAAATTTATCTACGCGACGCAAAAGTCGTACGATAAGACACCATAAAACCCAACTGAATTTTCATAGAACTCGTTAATGCTAAAATAAAGCGGTGTCAAAATTTTCATTTCCCAACATAAAAGCATGAAACGACAACAAATCTAAAAAAATGTTAAAATTCTAAAACTACCACGTACGATAAAGTGACTCTTTTTCACAAAACTTTCATGAGACACGACGCCCAAAAAGTTCGTAAATTCCCACGCAATAAAATTAAAACTCGCACATCTCAAAGTACACTCACGCGCCCAAAACGTGCAAAACAAAAATCCATAAAATTCAACACGACTCGTACATACGAAAATTCCCAAGAAAATTCCGACTCAAGAATATAGGAATAACTCTTCCTTTAAAACCTTAACATATGTGGAGGAGATCCAATGTCAAGGTCCAAAAAATTCTACAGTTACTTGCCCAATACCCCAAATAACATTAAAACACGGATATTACAAGATCCGTAAATAGTGTTAGACACGAAACGGGCAACAATCATGCATGCTTAAGCTCACGGTTTAAAATCTGATGAGTGTTAA
Organism: Arctium minus; assembly: GCA_954870635.1. NCBI lineage: Eukaryota > Viridiplantae > Streptophyta > Magnoliopsida > Asterales > Asteraceae > Arctium > Arctium minus. The sequence goes on from OX941082.1 coordinate 99,133,116, forward strand.
ATGCTTTACCAAGACTTCGTAACATAACTCACTTTATACTTTGAAAACATGAGAAAAAATTTATGCAAACTTATTTAGAAATAAATTTCGTGCATGAATTTGGTCGGCACTCAACATCTTAGGACTACGCTTCTCAATTTCCCATCGTACTATTGTCATCCGGTTGCATCAAACATCTTAGAGCAGCAATCCCACTAATTTGGTTAACTTACAAATTCTCCTCGAAATAGAATTGGCCTAACGAACTTATAGTTCTAATCCAACCAATAATTCTGACTCAAGATGGTCAGCTTAATGCATTCATTGCATTTAACTATCACTCCAAAGTGACATTGCTATAAACTTCAACCCTCCTTAGATCACTCGCTTAGAAAAACTTTCTCACTACCCCAACGGTCATCATACCAAGGTAGTTCAAGTATACACATGTGGCATGTAGGTTCACCATAACACTGGCCAGGTGCCATCATGAACGTACCATACATGATCATCCTTGCGACCCTCGACAAGTTTCTCGTTTCTAGCGACTCGATCAACCCCAAAATATCTTATCTCAATGTACCTAATGTGCAACTTCACTTACAATCACTTATAAGAACGCTAGTTTGAGTCTAGGCATCCAAAAATAATACCTAATTCTCTCAAACTTAGAATCTGATACCAACTTCTAACACCCTCAATTCTGGAAATAACAACTAAATTAAAATTTTCTAAGTATACCAATAAATGTTTCATCTACAATCACAATTTAAGGTTTAACCTCAATACACACTTTCATTCTATACATATAGTCTATAATATGGACGGGTGCTACTAAAACCCAATAATAGTCGCTATCTCCACACTGTGGAAGACATCACCAACTACTTACACTTACACAAAGCTAAGGCTCAACTCTTCATAGCTGCTAAAACCAAACCCCAACAGGAACCTGATGCACATGCCGACAAATAAAAAGGTTAGGCTTAACGCTTAGTGAGCTCAAGAGTTTTCAACATAAATAAATTAATCGTTTAAAAGAGAAAACGCAGTTAAAATCATAATCTTTTAAAACGATATACTTCACTTATGAAAATGACGCGTTTACCAATAAATATGTATTTTAAACGAAAGAGACACCGAGTTAATCATTAACCAAACCAAATTGTTTTAAAAGCAAAGATCCTAATATAAAATGTTCTTTCGTAAATTCAAGTTCAACTCAAAACTTACTCAAAATGAGAATAGGAAGAGGACTCTCAATTCTATAAAACGTGGGTAAAATGTTATATCTCGAAATACCCAACACGGTTGGACATGACCCAAAACTCATAAAACCAAAGGTAAAAACCCATATAATTAAATATCGCCGTGAACACGGTCATTAGACCCAAAACTCACACAACCATAAAATGGAAAGAAATCAAATACTGAAACGTAGAAATGACGCATTCCATTCTGTGTGTCCCACAATGTGTATAGATCAAGATGCTAACATTTAATTTCCAAATTCAAACTGTTTTTATTGATCTTAGTTTCAATGTACAATATTTCTCTCTCTAACTCAAGAACATGCTCAACAATGAATTTGATACTCTCTTAAAATTACACGCACAACAAAGTACCATATACCTATTTATACACAAGCCACAAACTCTCACGACACTAAACACTCATACAATAAAACACGCATAACACTAAAAGAAAGTAAAATTACAACTTTGACTTTGACATTTATTACACAAGACTTTGACTTTGATGCTGAGAGTTGACTTTAGCTTTGACCTTCAGTCTTCAGTCTTCAGTCTTCTATGATCTTGTATCCAACATATTTATGCTCTAACAATCTCCCCCTTTGGATTCAAGATCATGTTTGAAAGATTTAGCAATTGAATCTTCTCTTTAAGCTCAAAAAGTACAATCTCCTCCTTTGCAACAAATTTTCTTCTTTAGACATAAACATTGTAAACTCTCTTTTGTTTGATTGTATTCTATCCAAATCTGTTTCTGAAAAGAATATTAACAATCTCCCCCAAATATGATAGAAATGCTCTTCAACAATCTCCCCAAAACTATCACAAAACTCTTTTAGACTTCGGAAAGAAATTATCTTCAGAATTAACTCGGATTGCTTTAGCAAAGTAACCATCAAAGAAAATTTCAGTAAAATCAGCACATCTTCAGAAATCTTCAACTTTGCATCCTTCTTTCACAATTATCCTATGATCTCCAACAATTCTTTAACTTTGAAATTTATGACACCGACATTTCTTTAATTCATCTCCCCCTTTTTGATGAATAGAGCATCTATAGCATCAAAACTTTCACAAGAAATGTCTTTATATGTTCTGACCACTAATCTTACAAAATGGAGCCTCTGATTCGTTGCCAATTCGAACCAAGTATTCATCTAGATCTTTGCAAATCCAGACAAACTATGAAAGTAACCCCTGAATCAACAAATGAATTAGTTAATATGCCTGTCAGTAACACGAAGTTACTGTGTGTAACAGATACACATTGTAAAGGAGTTTTTGTTATGTTCACTCCCCCAGGGCTTCCATCCAATCATCGAAACACCACAAAGGAAATTTCTATGAATGTTATGACAAGAAAACAAATTCATTGTGTGTTCTTGCAAGTGTAGAAAGAATTAATCATATGATGATTGCTTTTAATAAGGCTCAACATTGTGTAAACCACTGACACAAAAGTAGATAAACACAGACTCAATGTGCATGATTGAAGTGCGAAGGTGGGGCAGTTTTCCTTCTTTTTCAATATCCAGATTTTCCAAATGAAAATCAGATAGATTATATGTTGCGTCCCCAGAAAAATATGAAACATTTTCTTGTTAAGAAGAAAATGAGTGGCCGGTGGGGTATTGTCAAGAGTTGTCCTGGGCTATTTGCCTATTTCAATAATGTTCACGAAGAATTGTGAAACATTAGTAATATGGTTGCCCGGCTCATAAAGTAGTTGGTGAAGATTTTGATATTCTTTTACTCTGTTCTCTCACCCTCTTTCTTTTAATATTGAAGCGCACATCTAACCAAACTCTCTTTTCCATTTTACCTCAACGCACAACCCACACTCATTTCTTTTCGACTCCTCACACTCAATCACTATGGATTAACTTCTTGGGTAGGAAACACTGGTAATCGTGAATCCATAAAAGTTCATTTAAGTCCTAGCACAAAGAACCCATATTGTCCTATGAAGCATATGTTGCTCAAAATGATTTAACTTGAACAGTTAAAGCTCAAATACAAGTCAGATGTGTATATGCTCAGAATATAATCATGAAGATTTGAGCATTTTTAAACATTTAAGATATTTCAAACAAGTAAATTGAATGAATAGACATGAATACAAGAGACTTGTTTGAAAATCTGACATTGTATGAAAATGATCAGAAACAAATGATATAGCAATCAAAGCTTATGGTCAAGAATAATGGATATCGTCTATATGAAACAAAATATAGACATTCTTAAATGAAACGTTTAGAAATGAAATAACGCTCAAAATTCATTGAAGTGCAAGCGGGGTGTCTTACCATCGAAAAATATGTTTCAAATTTGAGACATGGTAAGAACAATTTAAACAAGAAGTCAAACCGTTGTGTGTGAATACTTGAAAGTATATAGACAAGACAATACACACGTATTGATATTTGGAAACACACGGTTTGTAAAACATTCAAACTCAAAATAAAATGAAAACATTTAAAATCACACTTCCAATTCATGAAATCTGTTTAAGAATCGGGAAGTGGTTTGAACATTTAAAAACATGTTTTCTATGATTGAAAGTCGTCCTTCTTTCAACCATATATGAGATTAAGATAAGAAATTTAACCTTTGTCGTTCAGTCTAAAATCTCATGAAGTGAAGCTTAAAGTCATAATGAGATGATCTTGATAGCTTCTATCATTCTGCAAAAGTCTCAAAGTCATGTCAAAGCAATTTTATTCACAAATTTATTGAAAAGTAAACAACATAAAAAAGTAAAACATTGAGTGAACGAGTTCTGATCTGAAGTAATCAAAAATCATCATTCATACTCCCCCTGAAATTATGCATCTGAAATTTATCAGGGAAAAAGCACATGATAGAGATCTACAACTCCTCCTGAAGTGTAGTTCATCATATCTTCCGAATACATATTTCCAGAAACATATGTACTCCCCCTTGAAGGTTGATTTCTTCATTTGAGTATCAGAGTACATCCTCATATCATCCCGGGAGTATCATCTCTTTTGTTCATTGAAGAGCGAGTCCTAAACTGTTGTGTTTAGAAGTCAAACTCCATTGAAGTATGGGTCCTGAACTGTAGTATTCAGAAGCCTTGGTTCTCTTACTCCCCCTTGACTGTAGGTGCCTGCAACACAGATTCCCTTTTTGGTTTTGGTACCCACTGGTATTTGGGTCCATATTTGTGAGTTGCAATTCTATTGGGAGTACTAGAGTAAGAACCATACCAATAATGATCACTAGACTTATGAACAAAATCATATGTATGACAGTAAGAACAATACCTTTTCATAGATAACCTGATCATTTGATCTCTCGAATAAGAAAAATCAGGTTTACCTTTCAGCACTTTGTTTTTCTTTGCACTTGATGCATGTACAAATGATTTGTTTTCTTTCTTCTTTCCTTTCTTTTCTTCCTTCTTCTCATCCTTCTTTTCTTCATCTACTCGTTTTACCTTCCAAACCAACTTTTCTTCTTCATATCCCCTTCTTCTCCTTCTTCTTTGTGTACCTGAACCATATACATTTCTATCAAAGAAAATGTTAGTTGTACGAATCTGATCAAATGAATTGACTAACCTTTTTGTAGAAACAGGTTTCTTATGTGAGCTTGCAGCTGTCTTGAACGAACATTTAGAATCAGCTGAATCATCTCGAGGTGTGTGGATTTGTGACTCTGGAGTCGTTTGCTCAGTCACCACCACCTTTGAAACAAAGTCTTCAAGCTCTTTTATCTTTGAAGATAAACTGTCTCTTTCTCAGACAAGCAGGTCAATCTATTTCTTGAATTCAGACTTCGCTTTTCGCTCTTTCAGTTCACTTTCAGATAGCTCAGATAGCTTCGCAGTAAGCTTCTGGATATCTGTTTCAAACAAGCTTCTTTCTTCCTCAAAGCCCTTTTCAGCATTTGTTCTCTGACCAGATATCTCTTTGAAGATTCCAACATTCTTCTGTTCTATGGTCTTTCTTTCCTTTGCAAACTTTTCTCTTTCCAAAATGATTACTTTCTCAAAGTTAGAAATCTGTTGAGAAAGTTTTATACATTTTAGCTCAACTGTCTTCTTCTCGTCAGCACATTTTCGTGAAAAATCTGAGAACTTTTTAGCAAACTCTTTCTTCTCACTCTCAAAAATATCCTTTTCTTTGACCATCTTTTGTTCCAAATCAGATATTTTCTTTATAGGCTCAACATTAGCATCTTCTAAACTTTTAATCTACTCCTCATAACTTTCAACAGATGCTTCTTGCTGGAATTGCACAATCTGATTTTCAAAGTCAGAGATCTTTCTTTTCAGCTGAGAATTTTCAGATTCCAAAATCTTTACTTTTTCTCTTGAAGACAACTTTGATTTATTTTCAAGCTGATCCCACAACTGTTTACCTGTAGTCTTTTTGCTATCTAATTGGATAGAAATCTCATCTGAAATTCCTTTCAAGATAAACACTTTGGCCAATTTATCCGCTTCATATCTCTTTCTTTGCTCATCTGAGTATTTCTTACGTGGTATTGGAGACTCTTTTCTTTCTGTGTATCCATCTGCTCTCGTAAAAGAATGAATCGTTGTTGGAGTTTTCATATTTCCATTCTTCAAAGATATTTTGATATATTTTCCCAATTCATGTTGGTCAATAAATTCCAGAAAATGATTTTTCCATTGTTCATACTCTTCTCTGAAAAGTACTGGTGGCTTCTCATCCATACTGATTGCAGGAGCTTCACTGGAAGTCATCTTTGATCTATACAGCTTTTTATGATCGTCAAAATTCAGATAACAAACTAGATCTACACAAATCAAACTTAGTTAAATTTCAGAAGAAAAAAAATTCAGAAAAATTGACTAAGTATGAAATGCGCACAATAAGAAAATGAAATAAAACGCGCACAAGCCTTCATGCGAGTTTTAGAAACGCGCACAACAAAGGCTGCGTAAAGTCACTTCTCGCATTACAATGTTGTGCGAGTTTGTGCTTCGCGCACAACACTACTTGTGAGAACCAAGGTTCGTGCACGTGTACTCTGTGAGTTTCTACTTCTCGCACACCACAATGTGCGAGTTTTGAAACTTCTCGCAAAACCTTTGTGAGTTCGAGACTTCGAATATTTTCTAAAACCGACTTCTCGCTAAACACAAACACGCAAGAACAGGGACTTGCGAGTTTTGGACTTAGAAAAATTTAAGCAAGGATACTTCGCGCAAAAAGTAAACGCGCACGATACACACTTCTCGTAGACACCACTTCGCGCATAAAGAAGACTTTGAACAGTAGAAACTCGCACCTAGGGTCGTGTGTGTATTAGCTTCCCGCACGTCTCTGTTTGAGAGTTCTTTACTTCAAAACCAAAATTAGTCTTCTGCGAGTTCTTTGATGTTTGAGAGTTCTTTGCTTAGCGAGTTCTTCGTCTGCGAGTTCTATAGATCTAGCGAGTTCTTCACTTAGTCGACCAAAAACTCGATCTTTGCTCTGAAATCGATCTAATCCTTCACCAATTTGTTCGAAAATTTGCAAGGATGATTATGGACAGATTTCGAACACAGTCCTATCAATCTATTACAATCAAAAACACAAAATGATACATTTTGGTTCTATTACTGTGCAAACTAATACTTCAAACAAAAATTCAAGAAATTTCAAAATTCAGATCGATCTAGTGTCAATTAGACAAAGCTATTCAAACAGAATTCAATCTAGATGTAAAAACGAACATAATGAAACAAAATTCTAATCTAATACATCACTGAAATTCAAAAATCAATTGTCCACATTTCACAAAACGAGTCTGTCCAGTTTCAAGTTCAAAAACTCAAAATTGATCCTTGTTTTTCTGAATCTTGGCTGCTCTGATACCAATTGTATGTCCCACAATGTGTATAGATCAAGATGATAACATTTAATTTCCAAATTCAAACTGTTTTTATTGTTCTCAGTTTCAATGTACAATATTTCTCTCTCTAACTCAAGAACATGCTCAACAATGAATCTGATACTCTCTCAAAATTACACGCACAACAAAGTACCATATACCTATTTATACACAAGCCACAAACTCTCACGACATTAAACACTCATACAATAAAACACGCATAACACTAAAAGAAAGTAAAATTACAACTTTGACTTTGACATTTATTACACAAGACTTTGACTTTGATGCTGAGAGTTGACTTTAGCTTTGACCTTCAGTCTTCAGTCTTCTATGATCTTGTATCCAACATATTTATGCTCTAACACATTCAAACCTTAATATACGTGGGGAAAACCCAAAATTAAAGCCATCAATTATCGTCGACCACCCAAAACCAAAGTTGGTAAAAATACTACATCAACATTTAAAATACCACGGATCTACGACGGAGGGACCCGTATACAATGAGAATAGAGGAACACGCAAGTAGGCCGCCCATACAACTTCCTCGCGTGTCATCTAAACGTTTCCATCTTGGGTGGCGAGAACACGTTAATGGGGACACCCTTGATGTTATTGGATTTCATCACGTATCCCGGACTTAGTTCCCATGCGATACCAGACATCACAACCTCAATCCGTTTACTGCCTCTAGCCATACCCCGTCGAGTTCCACCCCAAGGAATTACGGACACGGATGCCTATCCAATCTAGACGAGTTTCAACTCGGAGGCTCGTGCCACCTATTTCCAACTCGCTAGCGAACCCAAGCGGTCAACGGTCATAACCAACCTTACCTGCTTTCCCAAAACAGAAAGACTTATGTGCCTATGGATCCATTACAACACTGTCTAACGTTACATGACTCCAAATGAAAGACCAAACCTCCCAAAACATGTAACTCTCAAATGCCACGAAAATGCGCCATCATACTCAAAAACCCACAATGGTTATTAATCCGGACAAATGTCCTCAAGACTCAATTTAGTCAAACCCGAGCCAAAGGCCCAACAATTTACGTAAATCTCCAACGAAAGCATTTGTAAACATTAAAACACGTTTAACCGACGATGATGTAGACACCACGACCAAAAGTATAATTAACCCAAACTTTTCATTGGTTGAAACAAAACGTTCTCTAAATGAATTCATACCCTTATATTTTCAAAATGCCTCATAATACAATAATATGCATTTTCCGGAAAGGATTATAAGACCCAAATACACCAAATGACACTTACATCAAATGGATCCCAAGTATATATGTAAAAATCATCAATAAAACCTTTCAACATGATTTAGTTATCAAAATTCCCAAAAATCCCAAAAATCCCAAAATGGGCGTTTCACCATGTTTATAAAACTAAATGTTTCAAAATAACTAGAACTTATCAGGTGATCAACAGTTAACAATTTCATGTAAAACACAAAACACTCTAAAAAGAACATTTTGGCATGTGCACCGTTTTCACAAATCAACTTGAACTCACCTTGCTAGATTTAGGCTAAATCTAGATTTTACCCACGTAGAGCTCCCTTGGGGAAACTTGAATCCTCAAAGCCAAAACCTCCAAAAACCTAGATTCACAAGATTCCAACCATAAACATAGATATTCAACCGAAAAGAATCGTTCCCCAACACTTTACATGAAGATCTCATCTATACCCAAAACCCTAATTTCCAAAGATGAAGAATTAGAAGTTTACCTTAAACAATAGCTTGAATCCTCCACCAACACACTTCTAGGTTACCAAAATACACCACAAACTCCAAATCTACAAAAGGGAGAACAAGGGTGGATGAAACCCTAGGTATCTTGATGAAGAAGATGAAGATGAGAGATTATGGTTCTAACCTCCAAGCTTGCTAGATGAAGAAGGATCACTTGATTTTAGGAGAAGGACACCAAAAAATGAGTTAGGGTTTGATTTTGGGGTTTGGGGGTCGGTTTGGGAGAGAAATGGGGGAAGGATTTGAGGTTAGAGTGAAAAATGGGGTTTGGGGCCGAATTTTCTCGTTTTTGTGCACACAACGGCTCCGTGCGGGTGGTCGCGCCCCTCCAGTCGCGCGGAGAACCGTGCAGAGCACTGACGCCCAAATTCTCGCCCGAACACCGTTTTGGTCATAACTTCTTCGTTTTAGCTCCGATTTTGCTCCGGAAAAAACCGTTGGACTCGTAATTGAATCCTTCATCTATCTAGACTATAAAATCTAGGATTCAAGTTCAAAGTCCTTTATCTTATTTTTTTCCTAATCTATCAGTTTCGGTATTAACTTGAAATGATACCTTTCAAGCATCAGGGTGTTACATATGTGATCTTCAGTCGCTGAATATCTCTTCCTTTATTGAGATAAAAGGAAGTTCAGTGATCGTTGAAGCTTTTCTTCAGGTTTCTTCATGTGTTGCTGACTTGTCTTGGTTTCATTGATATTCGCATCAGATCATGAGTAGACATGTCATTTGTTCAGCAGCTTTGTCTTCGATTGAGCAGTGAACATCTTTGTAGCGAAACTTGTATTCACGGATTACATCTAACTGATAGCAGAGAGATCATGATCGATACCGAACATACTCAGTATTTATTCGCTGATGGTGAAACACTAATACATACAGATGTTAAACGTAATTTTCACTAAGTATTTCAAAGGGTCGTCATCAAATCACTGAGAGAGTTTGGATCAATAATAGCCTCTTCATTAACCACTTTAATCTGGAAGAACGTAAAATTTGTTTGGGTCGAGCAGCAAGAGAAGGCGTTCCAGACCTTTCAAAAGAATTTGTGTGAAGCTCCAATTTTGTCACTACTCGAAGGGTCGAAGGACTTCGTGGTTTATAATGACGCTTCAAAGATGGGTTTGGGTTGCATGTTGATGCAAAGGGGGAAAGTGATTTCATACGCATAAAGACAACTCAAAGTTCATGAGAAGAACTATCCTACCCATGATTTAGAATCGGTGGCAGTAGTGTTTGCCTTGAAGCTATAGAGACACTATCTCTATGGCATGAAATGTACACTCTACACGGATCACAAGAGCTTGAAATAAGTCTTTGATCAAAAGGAGTTGAACATGAAGCAGAGACAGTGGATCGAGTTACTCAAGGATTATGATTGTGAGTTGCTCTACCACCCTAGTAAAGCGAACATGGTAGCCGATGCGTTGAGTCGGAAGGACTTTAACAGGAGCATTCGGGCTATTCTTTCAAGAATCGAACTAGTGTTGAGCCTTATTGAGAAAATCAAGGAATCTCAAGTAGAGGCCTTGTTGGAAGAGAATCTCAAGGAGGAAGTAATGACAAAGCAACATTTGCTCTTGACGTAAGATAGTCGTAGGGTGAAATTGTTCAACGCTCGTGTGTGGGTGCTCAAAGTTGGAGGCAATCGGGAGCTTCTCCTTAAAGATGCCCATAAGTCCAAGTATTCCATCCATCCGGGGAGCACAAAAATGTATAGAGACTTGAAGCTACATTATTGGTGGCCGGTTATGAAACTTGATGTAGCACATTACGTAGAGCGTTGTGTGACTTGCTTACAAGTGAAGGTCAAACATCAATGACCTTATGGAAGCCTTCAATCCCTAGAAATCCCCGAATGGAAATGGGAACACATCACCATGGACTTCATGACCAAATTTCCGAAAACCTTAAGAGGTCGCGATACCATTTGGGTGATAGTTGACCGTTTGACGAATAGTGCTCACTTTTTGGCCATACGCGAGACCCTACCTATGAACAAGTTGGCAAAGATTTATACCAATGAAGTGGTTTCGAGGCATGGAGAGCCCTTGTCTATTGTTTCGGATCATGATAGTCGTTTCACTTCGAACTTTTGGGACGGCCTATAGAAAAAGTTGGGTACATAATTGAAGTTGAGTACGACCTACCATCCCTAAACCGACGGCCAAAGTGAAAAGACGATTCAAATGCTATAAGACATGTTGAGATCTTGCGTGATTGACTTCGGGGTAGCTGGGACTCTCACCTACCGTTGGTGGAGTTTGCTTACAATAATAGCTGGTTTGCGCCCTCAAGTTTATGATTATCCTAACAATCAACAATATACAATTTGTGACACCCGGAATTTATGTAAGTTAAGTTAACCTTTAATGCCTTCGGTAACTTTAATTGTTTAGCCTAGTGTTTAAAGCAGGTTCTAGTTCCTTTGTTAGTTGAGTCTAAAACGTTCGGGTGTGAAAAGTCACTTTTCGGGGTCAAGTAGGTTAGGGGAGAGAGTGCCCAGCGAAAAGTGATATGGTCACAAATCACAATTGCAGGGGCACAATTGTTGGGGTTGAGGCTCTCTCGGTACACTCTGTGCGAGAGTAACCCGCGAGAGTTACATTGGCACTATCACCATGTCACAATCGTAGGCTTGGGATGACCTGCTGTATATTTCCAGCGAAAGTGACCGCGATAGTGACACTATCACTATCGCATGGTCAAAATCACCCACAGGACCAGGACCTTAAATGCTCTCTTTTCAACCACTTCTCATTTATCACTTCAACTACTTCATCCCTTCTCCTCCAAGAACCGAACCTCCCTCATTTATTTTACATTTTAGTCATTCATTGCACCAAATCTCAATGGTTTAAAGAGATTTTCATTCCTCAAGCTATGATTTGGAAACTACATCTCAAGATTCTTCATCTCACCATCTTCACCATCAAGTTCTAGGGTTTTGGAATATTTCTAGGTTTTAGACAAAACCTAGTATTGTGAGTTCATTCCTAACTTTTAAACTTTATACATGTCAAAACTACATTTTGAACCTCTAATCATCTCCTTATTTACATTTTCATTAATTGCAAGATTTTGACCTAATATGAGTGTTTAGAGATTTTAGGGTTTTACCCATTTTAGAGTATGATGTTAAGATTCTTGATTTGAGATGGAAAATGTGATTTATTTACATACTAAATACTTGGATGAAATCATTTTGGTTTAATTCAGGGTTTTCATTAAATATGGTGGTTTTATTTGGTAACAAAGGATTTTGTTGGTTGCTTTGACAATAAATGATCTAAAGGTTTTGTAAGGCTTGGAAAACCTATTTTGATGATGGTTTATGTTGAAAATAGAGAAGACCATTTATTGACCTTGTATGGTTTCAAATGCAAGGAAGTTGTTTTATGTATGGAAATCATTTTATGGAAATTTATTGTGGAACCTATATGTGTCATTATTGTGTAGTCATAAATGAAATCATGACTAGCCATAGACTATTCATAATGGATCCATAGGTATAGGAGTCGGATTATTTTGGGATGTTTTTCCCTTGTAACTAGTTGAGACATTTGGTCCTCGGAGGCAACTTGGTACAGTTATGTGGGATCGGATACAAGCCATGAGTCGTAAATGTAATCCTAGTAAATGAGTATGACTAGGATCATCGGGTGCCCTCCTCCACATCTATGTACGAGTCGGAAATGCTCGTGCCCATTGATCCTAGTATTGAGCTCACAACTCGGAAAGTATCTTACTTTTGTGTTCCGCTACAATCCTTGGAAATCGGGTCTCCCCCGTCATCGTAGGATGCTTCCAGACCGTAAGGTTCTTATGTGGTTATTTGGAAAGCTACACTATCCCATATTTATGAAAATCATTAATTGACATTTTATGCATGCTTCACTTATATATGATGTTTGTTCTCACTAGGCGTAAATCCTAACACTTTTTCTTAAATTACATGTATATCAGGTTCTGTTAGCAACGGGGTTCCAAAGGTTTGAGGGACGAGTGTTGGGTCGGTAGTGGAGATTTTTGGAGATAAATATTTGGAATTGGCATACAGAATCGATTAGATATTTTTGGGAGATTGAGTTGATAACTATTATAATCTAGGTGTAAATGGTTTAGATTAGTGTGTTGTCAATCTTAAATGTCCATTCATAGAAATTGTAAACGCTATTATTATTTCTCCATTTTGCGTTTATACAAGTTTAAATGTACCCCGATTTTTGGGGTGTTACAAGTTGTTATCAGAGCTCTAGTTAAAGTGAACTAGGTATGAATGTAGGATGCCTAGAATTAAGCTGAGATATTAAGTTACGATTTTGTGAGATTAGGTAGAACCTCTAAGATTGGATGGTCTTAGAGTCCACATAATTATGCTAATTAAGAACTGTGATGATGGTAAAGAGAATTCTTATGTATAATTTCACTTAGATAATGCTATTATGAATGTGTGGATGATAGTGAATCATGGTTAATACCTGAGGTAGATCGCGAACTCCAACGGATGGTAATGAGGCTACGGCATCCATGGCCAATCAGCCGAAAGGAGACGAGACAACTGTGATCCCACCTAGGCCACCCTTGTTGGGTAGAGGGCCCGAACATGTGCCTAGGGTCAACATAGCTTCTTCAAATCCTGTTATGGAGGAAGTAACCCCTCAAATTGAAATGATGGTCAATATGATGCAAGTAATGAAGCTACTGGTGGACAGGGATGCCAGTAACCGTAGGAACGAGAAGGTTGCGGATAATGTGATAGTTGGAGGATCCAGGGGTACCGGAAATGCAATCCCAACTGAAGAGCTTGCAACCAATGATATTCGTCGAGGCAGAAGACATGCTCACACAAATCTTTCTTGTGTAGCAAGGCACCCCAGTTTACAGGGTCAGATGATCCAGTTGCTTGTATAAACTAGATCCTTGAGATTGAACAAGTCTTCGGTGCCAGTGAATGTGATGCATGCTAGAAGGTGAGATTTAGCTCCCAGATGCTTAGGGGCCTGACCCTCACTTGGTGGAATGCCATTAAGTTTTCTATTGAGGCCACCGTGTTGGACAAGATGATTTGGACCACATTCAATGAAAAAGTAATGGAAGAGTATTGCAACGAGCGAGCAATGGACCGCATTGAGGTGGAATTCTAAACCCTCAAGAAAGGAAGCATGTCGGTAAGATAGTACAACCAAAAATTCATGGAGAAGTTAGGTTTGGTAGGGCATGTGGCCCCGACTGAAAAGGAAAAGATCAAGGCCTATCTTAAGGGCCTACCGGCGGACATGATGTCAATGGTTCGTATGTCCAAAGCCTCTACCTTCCGTGGCAATAGAGGAATGTCAAGTTATGGAGGACGTCTATTCCGAGGGGAAGGAAGAGAGAGCGGTGGTGGGAGATAAGAAAAGATGGGAGAGCAATCTCGGACCTCCTAAGAGGTCACGGTCTTTTGTAAGAGGAAGAAACTTTGATAACTACCGTGAGGCGAGGTGGTGTCCAAAGTGCCGAACCAAGCATCACAACACTTGTAATTCAAACCCCTATTTCTTGCTCCAAATGTGGGAAGACTGATCACCCCACCAGAGATTGCCCGGTGAAGGCACCATGACACATTTGAAGAGATTTCCCGAAGCTCAAGATGGGTAGTGTACCTCCTCTTCTGCTACAATTTCGGGCTATAATGACATCTGTCATAGTCGTTTGGCATTGTAGTCGGACCCGTACCGAGCCCCGAAATCCGACTTTTCTCGCACAGAACACTCTTGATTTGCCTGAGGACAAAAAATAGTAATTACCTATCACAAAGATCTATGATCTATAAACCACAACCGAACACAAGGTGAACTTTACTTACCGAAATTTTCGGGTGTTACAAGAACCATATGTGATGTGTAGCAAAACACATTTAAAATGTATAAGATCACATGTAATTCAAAATGTAATTCATAATTTTAAATCAAAAACACATGTTATTCAAAATGAATTAACTTTTTTTCAAAATGTTTTCCTAATCATATGTGATTTAAAATTTGAAAAACAATGATTCAAATTAAACACTGAAAAAGAAAAATAATGAAAACAGAATCATATGTGATGTGTAGCAAGACATATTTAAAATGCATAATATCACATGTACTTCAAAACGTAATTCATAATTTACACATATCACTTGTACTTTTGTAAATAACTTACATTTCTTTTCTACTGTGATCAATATCACATATGATACATTGACGAAAATTAACGAGTCTTTTTTAGGGAAAGAAATGTTGATTAATTGTGGATATTAAATGTGATTTTTAATGAAAATTATAAAAATTTCTTAAAAAGACTAATTGAATAAAAATAAATATTTAAAAAAGAAAAACTAAATCACACTTATTTTAATGTTGTAAAAAATAATAAGTAAATAAATAATCATGCTTAAATCATGAATATTATAAAGAAAATCATCATTAAAGTACCTTAATTAAATTTATTACATAATCTATATAGAAATAAATGAGTTTCCATATATAATATGTATACAACAAATGAGGCATATGCCCTTTTGGGTGATTTTTAAGAAAGTTTTATTTAAGGTATTATTTAATGAAATGATTGGCCTAAGATTATTCTCTTGTTCTTTTAAATAGACATTATTCTCGTATGAACTAATGAACCCGACTCTATATATATAGCATTCATTGCAAATTGTCTAGATAGTACCAAACATACACAAAAGAGTATTTTCGTCCCTTCAACCTGTTTATATCATATTTCGTAATTATCTCATTCACTTGTTATTTTAAACGGATTACTATAAAAAACCGTAATTAAAATTCACATATGAAACCATACAAAAAATTATCACTTTTTGGTTTCTTACCGTGTTTCACATACACAAACAATTACAAAAATTCCATAAATGAAGCTTCTGTGAATATTGTTACTTTATGGTTTTTTATTATGTTTCGCCTACGAAACATTTACTCAAATTTCAATATAAATAATCTACTATTATTGTTACTTTCTGGTTTCACCTACAAACTTGGGTAATTTTTTTTGGAATAACCAAGGTTTATAGATGAAACATGTTAGGACTGAAAGTCCTAGTGCGTTGAAAGTTATATAAAGTATTTATAGAGTTTAATTGTTATTATTAAAAGCGTTGTAAAAGTCTTATTTGTTATTGGGCTTGTTTGATTGTATGGGCCTTGGGCTTTAAGGTTTACGCCCTTGGTATAAATATGTTTTTAATAGTTATTAGAGTGGTATACGACTAATAGAAAATTATCTGTACGCACTCTCAATCCTTTATCGATTAATCAAATCATATGACCAGGTTTTGTGATAAATTTATTGTTTTTAATTGATTATTTGTGATTGTTACTTGTTATTGGGATCCAAAATTGATATCAGAGCAAAGAGACAAGATTTTTGATCCAAAAGGTATGTCTAAACCTCTCTGTTTATCGACTTCTATGAAAAACGGCGTTTTTAATTGTTGATCAAAATTAAGGATTTTTGTTTGAGGTTAAAAGTTAATTTTTTTAAAATCGATCTGGGTTTATGTTTTTAAGCTAAATCTTTCATTAAAATTCTCGTTAGAAAAGGTTTTTTGGATCGAATTTTGGGTTTAAACTCCGATTTTATCAAAGTTGTTCGTCAAAACCCGACAATCTCAAACAACCCGGATTATTCCAAATCTGGGCGTTCTTACCGAGTTTCAAATTTCCTTAGTAACTGGATTTTTTCAAATCGATTTCCAATACCGAGTTTCCAATACCGGTGCTCTCAACGGGTTTCTCAATCCGGAATCCACAACCGGATTTTCGTACAGCCACTGCTATCGGGTTCCTCTCCTGGGTCGCTAATACTGGGTTAGAGTTCCCGTTTAGCTTCCCCTTTACCGAGTTTTGCAATCCCGGATCTCCTGGCTGCCTCCGTGCGTACCAGGTTTTTGGAAGGTACCAGATTTTAAAATTTCCCCATTTCTCGGTTCACGCAATTCTACCTGATTACATTCTGAGGTTCGGTCTTCTTACCGGATTTCAGTCTCGGTTTCCCTTGCGTGGGTACCTGGTTTTGGACCATACACCCAGATTTTGACCGGGTTCCTTATTCGGATTTCTCTATTTACCTGTACAGGAGCGGGACCCACGTGTTAAGTCATCGAAGGGGAACAATTTTGTGTTTTGTGATACTGTGTTTGTTTTTGGATCATATCAAATTGTCTCACGATCATCTCATTCAAGTAACAATGTATTCTCCAACCATTTCTGACCACAAAGCAAAGATTACAGCTCTCGAAGCGAAATTGGAAACCAGGTTAAAGGTCGTTAACACACTACTTGAAGAGAAACCAGGTCTTCAGTTAGAGTTGGACAATCTGAAATCAGAAAGCGAGACGTATAAAGAAATATGTTCCTTAAAGAACAACAATGATTGGCTCAGGCGAAGGAATTCTGAACTTGAAAAGGGAGCAAGAAATGGTTCATATTACTTTGTGTATGCTAACAAAATAGATTTTCTTAAAAGAAATATTTCAGATCTTTAAAGAAAAGTTGATATGAAGAGAAGTGATCTGACAAGTGCTGAAGCTTCAAAGAAAAGCTCTGAACTTGAACGAAAAGTTGCAGATTTTGAAGCCAAAGAAGAAAAGTTTATATCCCTTAAAGAAAAGGAAAAGGTCGTTGAAAGTAAAAATATGGATCTAAAGCAAAAGCTTTATGTCTTTGAAAAGGAAAGGAGCGATTTTTCAAATGAAAGGAAGAATCTCAAAAGAAATATTCTAGAGCTTTCAAAGAAAGTTTTTGATGAAAAAAAAACATTTGAGCTAAAAAATGCTAAACTTTCAAAGCAAATTTCTGAGTTTGAAAAAAAATTGATAATTGAGAGTGATACTTTTGAAACGGAGCGGAAAGTTTTTGAAACCGAAAGGAAAATGCTTGAAAACAAAATTGTTGCGGTTTTCAAAGAAATATCTGATAAACACAACAGTATTGAAAAAGAGTTTGAAAGTGAAAGGAAGATTTTTGAAACAGAAATTTGTAAGCTTTTACATAAATTATCTAGATTATCAATAGAGATTTTGAAAGAGTAGAAGATAAAATATGGTTTACAAAATCGATTTGATTCAATTCTCGAAGAAAGAAATGTTTTATCCGCAAAAGTCAAGAAACTTGAAAAACAAATTTCAAAGTTGATTTATCTAAACAAGCTAGTCCTGATATTGTTGTTCAGTCTCCTTATTTTTCAAGTTCAAATTCTACAACTATTTCTTCGAAGAATTTTATCAAATCAAATGAATTTTCAAAAGATTATATTTGTCCTTCCAATCTTTTCTATAATTCGCTTGTTGATAATACAGATAATCAAGTTTTCGGAAAAGTAAAGATGGTTTGGAGAAAGAAATAAACCACAGATGATAGTGGTGGAATAGAGTCTCATAAATCTCCTGTAGTTGATACAAAGTCAATTATGTTAGAGCATAAATATGTTGGATTCAAGATCATCAAGATTGAAGACAAAAGATCAAGAAGTCAAAGCTGGAAAAGTCAACTCTCGCTTTTGTTAATAAAGTCAAAGTCAATGTAATTGTAATTTTGTTTCTTTGTAGTTTGTCAAGGGTATAAATACCTTTGTCATTGCCTTTGTAATTAGAATGTACACGATTAAGAGAGAGAGAGAGAGCTGATTAGAGAAGAGCTAATTAGAATATGTTTCTAGTGAGAGAGTTTAGAGAGAGAAAGTTGTAAGTTTGTAATCTTGATGATTTAAATCAATGACAAGTGATTACGAGATTCATCTTGTTTGTTTGTTACTGAATTAGAACTTGAAATCTGGGAACACACAAATTATTTCCAAGACTGATACACCTATTTATGTCTATTCTACAGGAAAGTTGATCAACCTGAGCCGACAAAAGATCTGTTGCACTCATTATGGAAAGAGTGATTTTTTTCGTCCAAGGTATATTAATAATTGGTATGGTACTTATAGCATCCCCAATCCTCATTTTCATAGCTTCAAAGCTAAGGCATCTAACCGTCAAGGATCCAACATAGCATAGGGTTATGCCAACTTTTGAGGGGGAGTACCATGATTTTTAAATTTTTATGATGACTTCTGATTACCACAAATCAGAACTCGTACTTTAATGTTTCTTTCAATGTTTTATCTTTGTGAGTTAAAGGAGTGTTAGGACTTCTAGAGTTTCTATGGTCAATCCAGAACCAGAAGGACCTACCCAAGAAACACATCAAATTCATAGATATCAGTGAGGAGTCTAGATTGATAGATGAGTTTGGAGTGAAAAAAATATAGTGAGGATGTGACAGGACTTAAAAGAATTATTGTTCCTTACCAAACCGAGTCAGTTATCCGGGTTACCACACAATATATTCATTCCCGTTCTTTGGAGATGGATATTGAAACAACATGGACCCAGTGTTGATAACTCGTGTCACCCCACCTAGCCACTCAAGTATCTCACAAAAGATACTTGTTTCATATATTCACAGAGATTTAGCACATAATCTATCTATTCCTCACTTGGAGGTCTTAGATATTGAAAAAGGAAGACATCAGCTCCGGTCTCCACACTTCATATTCATATCACACTTCATATTCATATCACTATGTCTATTGATTTTAATTTGTTTCCGAAATTAAATCAATCTTTGAGCCATATATACATGATTATATTTCTTTCACACATGCACGAATCTTTGTGATTCCAATTGCATATCTTTGTGATATTGCAAGAACAGTTTGAGAAGTAGATTCTTAAAATTTTACTACAGTGACAACTGGAAGTCCTACCAGAGATACATCGATGCCAACCCTGAAAATAGGCCACACAATTTTTTTTTTAATTTTTGTGATAACAGTTACTAGTGTGCTTCTGTGTTAGTTAATTACCTCATCTTGGTCACGAACCATTTTATCTAATATTTTGCTACTCATCCGGTTAGTCCTTGAAGATACATGATGCTTAGGATGCTCCTAAGCATCATGAGGGGGAGAAACGATATTAAGATTCAAAGATACAGATTATCATGTTAAGGGGGAGTTAGCAAAATCTGAGGAGGAGTAAAAGAATTTTTTTAAATCTGAGGTTAAAAAGCCATTGGATTCAAAGATTACAGCTGAGCAGAAAAGATTACAGTATTACTTGTTTGGTTCTTCTATAGTTCTATCCCTCATCAAGTGGTATTTGCCACAAGATGTTTCCTCCTACGAGCTGATTGAAACAAGTTCTTTAGCAGAAAGCATATTCAACTCGCGGTTCAAGATAGATTATTTGTTTTAAACTGAAGATGCACTGTGAAATGTCATGTAACTCGCACATTATCTTTCTTGTGTGTTGATCCGATGTGTTGAGTTTCTAAAGTTGAAAGCTGCTCTATAGTGCATTCAGTCGAGACTATTGTACATTGAATATGGTTACAAAATTAAAACTATGAAGACCAAGATCTTTATTCAAGGGGGGCTTGGAAAAACATGAAGACATGCAACACCAAACTTTTTCAAAGATTCAAGAGGGAGAGAACATCAAGACCTGAAGATTTCACGATGATAAATTCTTTATAGAACTTTAGGAGGGGATTGTTAGGACTGAAAGTCCTAGTGTATTGAAAGTTATATAAAGTATTTATAGAGATCAATTGTATTATTAAAAGCGTTGTAAAAGCCTTATTTGTTATTGGGTTTGTTTGATTGTATGGGCCTTGGGCTTTAGGGTTTAGGCCCTTGGTATAAATATGTTGTTAATCCTAGGGTTAGAGGTTAATGGTCATTAGAGTGGTATACGGCTAATAGAAAGTTCTTTGTATGCACTCTCAATCCTTTATCGATTAATCAAATCATATGACCAAGTTTTGTGATGAAATTCATTGTTCTTAATTGATTATTTGTGATTGTTACATGTTACTGGAATCCACAACAACACTATGAACTTTAAACAAAAATCATTGATTAATGGGCTTATTATTTTAGGATTGTAAATGGGGTCATTATTATTTTCCAAACATAAATGACAATTTCTTTCAATATTGTCCTTCATTTATTCCTTTCGTTTTTCATTAATTTGTAACTTCTTATTCAAATATAACCGTTGATAAATAAATAAAAACGACGGGTCAAATGAGTTTGTAAGGTTTGTACTATTTAGGCAGTTTCCAAAGGAAATGACATGTATATATATACACACACATGCACAGAGACGTAGCTTCGTGTGAGAATAACAGTTATACTGAGAATGATGATAATGTTTCTTAACCTTTGGATGAGTTGACCTTTTAATCTAACTTCATTTTCTTTCAACTACTTTCGGTACCTATGACTACATTCATCTATATTTATTTTCACTTTTTTTGGTCACTTTCACGAACTTTTACATACATTTAATCACTTTTATATGCACGAATTTATTAAAGTTTCGGTCATGATGATAAAAATAGATAAATAAAGGTAGTTGAAGGTATATGGATGTATATGAACGTTTTCTTCTCACATTCTCACAATAACTTATATATTCTACCAGAACCCAACCATATATGTGTGTGTGTGTGTGTTTATGTATGTATGTATGTATATCATCTTGTTCCCCTCCTTACCCGGCGAAAACCACCCCCTACTCCATCAGACAAACACCATTATTACCACCCCCTCCAGCAACCACCACCATCATCACTCTTGTGATATTGGTTAAAACCTACCACAACCCCAAGTATGCAACTCACAAATCCTTTCTCCTTAAACCACCCAACACCCTACAATTAACCAATAGTTGGTCTACGGACGGACCCTCTATGGTGTGTGCGGTTGCACGGGCCACCGTATTATTTTGTTGGGAACAACTGTATATTTCTTGAAACTACAATAATAACACTAATTTTTCTCGGTAGAGTTGGTTTACATGTTTTTTTTCTCCCCTTCTAGGCGCGGGTTTAAATCTCATTGGTATCATTTTTAAGTTTTTTGCTTTTAATTTCAGGTTTATTATGTTTCTGGAAAAAATGGAGATAAAAAACTCAAACACAGGACCTCACATATAAAAAAGCGAGGAACTAACCAATAGACCAATTATGATTTTGTAAAAAACATTCAAAGCTTTGTTTTTTATAGTCAAATGGTGTCACCACATAAAAAAGTTTTCTAGGCCCGCCTTAGAGCCGATCAACAATGTTGCTCCCGGCCTGCAACCAACCCCATCTCCGGTCATATCCCCGACCCATCTCCGGCTAATTGGATGATTTGGATCAAAAGCTTCCTACTTTATCAAATATGATCATTTCTAGATCCCATTACCATTCACATAAGCCAAAAACAAATAGGAACTGGTTTGGGGATGTTGGGGATGGAGGAGAAGGAGTTCATTAGAGTTTATGATGTTACTATGTTTGATGGTGGAGGAAAAGATGGAGATGACGAGATGGTGAAGAAGGTTGACCAGTGGATGTATCTCTGGTATATATTATTAAATTATTATATAAATATATAATATTGGACATACTTGTACATAAGATTAAAAATGTGTACAATCAATTTTTATATATAGTAAAAAACTTACAAAATAACCGAATTATCCCTCATTAACAATATTTTTGTTAAAATCTTTAAGACAAATGACTTGTTTCAAAATTAAATGTGTAATCTAGTGACTTTTTTTAAACTTATTAAAACATATAAATCATTTTCATATTTTCCATGTAAACATATGAACCAAAAGTGGAATCTATCTTATATATAAGGAAAACCTACAAAGGATGATATTATACATTGTTAGGGTTTGTTTCTTCTAGGAATTTTCTCATAATTTTGAAATTTTAAAATATTAATTAAGTTAAAGACTTTTCTACTCTTAAATGAAAATTGTTTATTTCATTATAAAAAGGATTATTTGGTAATTTTACTTCCAATTTAATTAATTCTTTCCAAAATTAGGATAGTAGTGGACATGGAATTTTTCTTTGGCTCCAAACTAATACAAAATTTCCATGTATGATATGTCTTAGGTTTTTTACTTTACCCCACCAAAAAGGTTTGGTGTACTATCTATACTATATTACTAGTGTTGGGCCCGTGCATTGCACGAGAGGATAAATTTTTTGTTGGAATATTAAACCGAGTTAAAATGAAACGTAATTTCTCTGTTAACAGTTAATGAAATACAATGTGAAAAACGAATGTATTTTCATAAGTGGTTAACTTGCATATATTCTTAATCGTTTGTTGTTATGACTTTGTGCAATAATATTGATAATAGTTTTCTATTATATTATTTAAAACTCAAACGACGTGTCTCACAACATATTTATCTGACTATTGACTTCAAGACCTCATAGTATTAGTCGATAAAAATAAAGATATGTATATATATCTTATTCCCCTACTTCGAAAAATATGATTGTGGATTTTGAAAAATATAAACAAATCCTCAGTAAATAAAATAAAATATAAAAAAGTAGTTTTTCAAAGAAACAACAATATAGTGGAATACCTTTTGTTCAGTTGCAGGTTCCGCCATTGATACCCGACCGTTCGTCTTCTTCTTGTACTTGGATGAAACATAGAGAAGCTATATATATTTATAGTGAATGTAGAGAATATTTTAAAATCTTTTATTTTTATTTTTGATTTTACATTTAAATGTAAACATATTAAAAATATGGAAGAATATTTTTATATCTACATCGTTTCTATTTTATTATTTCTTTACACTTGGTTAATTTGGAAAGTATTGCGGAATATTTTTATTTTAAAGAATACGATAATTTATTAGTGTATCTCGTTATTTTTTATTTTTAACTCATATCAATCTTCTTTTTTCTTCTGTTAATGCTCGTGAAAAAAAATACGTGTAGATTTTATATTATGCTAATATAAAATACGTGTAGATTTTATAAAATAAAATAGATTTTATAAAATAAAATAGATTTTATATTAGCAAAAAAAAATACGAAAGAAAAAAGAGTTTATATTACATCTCATTATGTAAAAAGAATTTATAAAATAAAATATGGAAAAAGATTTTATAAAATAAAATATGGAAAAATCATTATGAGATGTAATATAAAAAAATACGAAAGAAAATATATTTTATATTACATCTCATTAATATAGATTTAAATGTAAAATCTATATTTAAAATAGATTATGCTAATATAAAATCTATTTTATAAAATCCTCCACCAAAAAAATAAATAGTTATATTAATAAATGAGTATCCATTCCACAAATAGATGATTATGTGAAATACTGTGCTTGGAAAGGTTGTACCAAAGCATTAAGAAATTGTAAATTAAGTAATTGACTTTAATTAGTTGTAACTTGTGCTTAAAATGTTGTAATTAAGAGTTTTTTATGTCGTTTTTATAATATAGTATAGATAAAGCAGAGATAAAAAACTCTTAGATACAAATTATTAGGCACAAGGTACCATCATTTTATGCAAGATTTTAAAAATCTCTTAATTTACAAGTATCAAAGCACAAGATACATATTACTACTGCAGGCTTCTAACACCCACCAATTTGGTATGTGCAGAGCTTTCCTTTTATACAGACCTTTCCATGTATCACTATTAATTAATATATTATATTATTATAAATTTGTTTAGTTATTTTTTCTAAATGTCATTAAAATATATAAGATAATCATTGAATTATAACAAAATGCTTAATTTTTTATATAAAAAACATTATATTATTAAGCCTAAATTAAACAAATTTATAAAAAAATATGTAACATCCTAAAAATTCAGAGTCAAATAAAACTTCTCACAATAGGCAACATGACATTTGCATTGATATAAATTCCTCAAAAGGGTATCAGTCCTTTGGACTTTACAAAAACCTGTACGGATCTAGAATTCATCAACAGACTAATCTAAACATAACTA
Source organism: Arctium minus (assembly GCA_954870635.1). Taxonomy (NCBI): domain Eukaryota; kingdom Viridiplantae; phylum Streptophyta; class Magnoliopsida; order Asterales; family Asteraceae; genus Arctium; species Arctium minus. Next base: position 99,157,874 of record OX941082.1, read on the forward strand.
TCTAGATTACATCAGTTGACAATCCAAAATTCATTAAAAGAATGGGACTTAACAATGCCCAATTATCAACACACTTTAGTCATCTCAAAAATGTCTTGAGACTAAACTCGTCTCTCAAAACCCTGTGCATCCCACCGCTAAGGGAAACCTGTTATACATATCATTTGAGAAAAAGTGTCAGACTTAAAGCCTGGTGAGAACATACAGTTTAATAAGCTCAAAAGATATAAACATTTGTATCATAAGATAATATTTCCAAGGAGGTTAAATCTTACAATTGAAACCTTTGCCACAACACCGGGCTTTTCCGTTATAAGCATGTCATCAAATGACCAACGATAAAACATTTTACCAAGGATAGTGGCGTAACACAAAGTAGGCCAAAATTCGAGTTATGAGCTAAACAATTGGAATCTAAGGATACGAACTCATAAGTCCGTGCTACAACGTGAGATCTAGCCCCAAGCAAAACTAATGTATACTCCTTCACTAGGATCACTATGAACCATGGCTAGTATCCGGCCTCACATAACCGTACCAAGTTGCCCCCGAGGATCATATGCATCCATAACTACAAATTGGGGAATGTGACATCCCAACAATTCAGTCGACTCAAAACCTAGGGATCCGCTAGTAATGGTACAGACTCGTCACAACAACATATGTGACCAACCATAAATAAACATATGATATAAACACATTTTATAAACAAAATGTCATTTCCAGTTCAACTACTGGTAAGAATGAAAATCATTAAAAATGAGTTCTTAAACATTTTTTTTCACATATCCACATAATGTGCAAGTAAAACATCATTTTACTTCAATAAGATAAGATCCATCATTTTAGTCAAACTGATCGGGAACCCCGAAAATCACCAAAAACTTCATTTATATCAAAATGTATAGAACATGAAATCATACCTTAGAAATACTTCGGATTTCGCAAATAAGAGTTTTGACATGTATAAAGTTTGTAAAATGGTAGTAGGAACTCACTAGTAGGTTTTAGGATAAAACCCGGAAAACTAGATAACGATCACTACGTAGAGGTGAAGCTTAAAACACCGAAACCTCGGATCGAACACCAACTATATACTACCAAACTCTAGAGAGAGAGAGAGACGATTTAGAGAGAGAAATAGAGAGAAAGAGATTTGAGAGAAATGAGATATATTGGAAACTGAACCCTTAAGTCGGTCCAGGGGGATTCGCGGGTTATGTCGTGACCTCAACTCGCGGCATAACTCGCCCGTGCCATAAAACCCTAAAACCAACAGAGGCTTTCGTGACTAATGCCGCGACTACCCCTCTCATGCAAGTCGCGAAGCTCGTAAACCTATAATCAACAGTGGACATCGCGACTTATGACGTGACTACAAGTCGCGAGCAATTCTCGAAACTCACTGGAAGTTCACATTTTCACCGGAAACCACGCATGCGAACGATAACTAATAACGGTGATAACGACAACGGTTAAACACAAGATTACAATGATATGTATAATGAAAATCCAGGGTGTTACAATCCTCCCCAACTTGGGAATGATTTAGTCCCCGAAATCCAATCTATACAAGAAGATGAGGATATCTTTGCTTCATATCCTCTTCGGATTCCCACGTCACATTTGCTCCTCGGTGATGCTTCCACTGCACCTTGAACAATGTGACTTCTTTGTGACACAACTTCTTAGACTTTCTTTCTAAGATCGCGTCAGGCTCTTCTATACAACGGTTACCCTCGTCAACTTTCAATTCGGAGAGAGGAATAACGCTTTCCTCTTCCGCCAAACACTTCCGAAGATAACAAATATGAAACGTGTTGTGGATTCTGCTCAACTCTGGCGGTAGTTCCAATTGGTACGCTTGCAAACCTACCCGATTGAGCACTTTGAAAGGTCCGAGGAAACGGGGAATCAGCTTCCTACGCTTTCCGAACCGTATAATACCTTTCCACGGCGATACCTTAAGCAACACACGATCGCCCACTTGGAATTCCATCGGTCGCTTCTTCTTATCGGCATAACTCTTCTGCCGATCCTGAGCCGCTTTCAATCTTTCACGAATACATTTGATCTTATCGGTCGTCTCTTGTACGATTTCAGGTCCGGCGAACTGCTTTTCTCCCGCTTCAAGCCAACACACGGGAGTTCGGCACTTTCGCCCGTACAATGCTTCAAAAGGTGCCATTCCAATACTCGAGTGGCAGCTATTGTTGTAGGCGAACTCCACCAAAGGTAAGTGAGAGTCCCAGCTACCCACGAAATCGATGACACAAGACCTCAACATGTCTTCCAATGTATGGATCGTTCTCTCCCTTTGCCCGTCGGTTTGTGGATGGTAAGTCGTACTCAACTTAACTCATGTACCAAGCTCTTTCTGAAACCCATCCCAAAATTTCGAAGTGAACCGACTGTCGCGATCCGACACGATTGACAATGGTATGCCGTGCCTCGAGACCACCTCATCGATGTACATTTTCGCTAGTTTGTCCATCGGTAATGTCTCGCGCATGGCCAAGAAGTGAGCGCTCTTTGTCAATCTGTCCACTATCACCCAAATTGTATCGTGACCTCGAAGAGTTTTAGGTAACTTTGTCACGAAGTCCATAGTGATATGCTCCCACTTCCACTCGGGAATCTCTAGAGACTGAAGACTCCCATACGGTCGCTGATGTTCGGCCTTAACTTGCGAACACGTCACGCAACGCTCAACATAACGCGCCACGTCAAGTTTCATTACCGGCCACCAATAGTGCAGCTTCAAGTCTCTGTACATCTTTGTACTTCCCGAATGAATGGAATACTTGGACTTGTGTGCATCTTCAAGCAACAGATCACGGTTACCCCCAAGCTTGGGTACCCACACGCGACCGTTGAACAGTTTTACCCCACGGTTATCTTCCGTTAAGAGCAACTGTTGTTTTGTCATGACTTCCTCTTTGAGATTCTCTTCTAACAATGCTTCAACTTTCGATGCTTTGATCTTTTCAACAAGACTAGACACCAACTCGATTCTCGAATGGGTAGCCCGAATACAACCACTATAGTCCTTCCGACTCAACGCATCGGCTACCATGTTTGCCTTACCAGGATGGTAAAGCAGCTCGCAATCGTAATCCTTGAGTAACTCGAGACACCGCCGTTGCCTCATATTCAACTCCTTTTGATCAAAGACATACTTTAGACTCTTGTGATATGTGTAGAGTGTACACTTCGTGCCATAAAGATAGTGTCGCCAAAGCTTCAGGGAGAACACCATCGCTGCTAACTCCAAATCGTGGGTAGGATAGTTCTCCTCGTGTATTTTAAGTTGCCTCGAGGCGTAAGCGATTACCTTGCCCTGTTGCATCAACACACAACCTAAACCCATTTTCGAAGCGCCGCTATAAACCACGAAGTCTTCTGACCCTTCAGGTAACGACAAAATCGGAGCTTCACACAACTTCTTTTGAAGTATTCGGAACGCCTTCTCTTGTGTTTCGGTCCATTCAAACTTCACATTCTTCCGAGTCAAAACTGTCAAGGAAGAAGCGATTTTCGAAAAGTCTTGGATAAATCTCCGGTAGTACCCTGCCAGACCCAAGAAACTTCGGATCTCTGACGGACTCTTAGGAGATTCCCATTTCATCATAGCTTCAATCTTGGAGGGATCCACTTTCACTCCGTCTCGAGTGACAACGTGACCCAAAAATTGTACCTCTTTAAGCCAAAAGTCACACATGGAAAACTTGGCATACAATCTTTCCTTTCTCAACACTTCAAGCACTTCCCGCAGATGTTGTTCGTGTTCTGACTCGCTCTTAGAGTACACGAGTATGTCATCAATGAATACAATGACCGACTGGTCGAGAAATGGTCGGCACACTCTATTCATCAAGTCCATAAATATCGCCGGTGTGTTCGTTAGACCAAAAGGCATTACAAGAAATTCGTAATGGCCGTAACGCGTTCTGAAAGCTGTCTTCGGAACATCTTCTTCTCTCACCTTCACTTGGTGATAACCCGAACGTAAGTCGATTTTGGAAAAACAACCCGCTCCTTGAAGTTGATCGAACAAGTCGTCTATTCTCGGAAGCGGATATCTGCTCTTTACTGTAGCTTTGTTCAACTCACGATAGTCAATGCACATTCTCATCGTGCCATCTTTCTTCTTTACAAACAAGACCGGAGCTCCCCAGGGTGACGAACTCGGTCTTATAAAGCCCTTATCCAAAAGCTCTTGGAGTTGTGCCATCATTTCTTGCATCTCTGACGGCGCTAAACGGTAAGGAGCTTTAGCAATTGGTGCTGCTCCAGGCACAAGATCAATCCGAAACTCTAACTGGCGGTCAGGTGGTAACCCGGGCAAGTCGTCCGGAAATACATCTGGAAACTCACGCACAATCTTTACATCTTCCATCTTTGATTTCTCTAACTTGGCATCGATCACATAGGCTAGGAAAGACGAACATCCTTTTACTAAGCACTTGCGTGCCTTTCCCATTGTGATTATTGCCACTTCACCTTTTCTCTTTTCACCATATATGACAATGACTTCGCCAGAGGGGTTGGGAAGTCGAATCAACTTCTTGGAACATACGATCTCGGCGCGATTGTTTGACAACCAATCCATGCCGACCACAACATCATGTTGATCCAAACTCTCTCAGTGATTTGATAACGACCCTCTTCTATACTTAGTGAAAATTACGTTTTAATATGTATTAGTGTTTCACCATCAGCGATCAGACTGAGTATGTTCAGTTATCGCTGATGACCTTTCTTGTAAACATTTCATATGTATTAGTGTTTCACTATCAACGATCAAACTGAGTCTGTTCAGTTATCGCTGGTAGTCTCTGATGTAAACAGCAACGTAATCCCAAAAGACATCTCGCGTCAACATATGTTCATAGTTGAATCAAAGACGAAGCCACTGAACAAAGACAAGTCTACTAGTGACCTGATGCGGATATCAGTGAAGCAAAGACGACTCTACTTATACGCGAAGGAACATGAGGAAAAGCTTCAGCGATAGCTGAACTTTATATCTCTGAAGGAAGAGATATTCAGCGATCAAAAGATCACGTAGCTTATGCCTCAAGTCTCCTTTTGTCTTACCTTGCACAACCAGTACGATGTGTCAGAACGGACACGTCTCTGCCACAAATCGTACAACAACTCTGTCAACTACACTGTTCATGATACGACCGAAAGCATGTCTCCCAAAGTCAGACTCCCAAAGCCAATCACTGAACGCCACGTGTAAAGTACCCTGCCATGCATTTAATGCATAGGGTATAAATAGAAAGATTACCTCTCCATCTGAGAGTGTGCTCAATCCTTGAACTCCATATAGAAACCCTTGTTTTCTATCTCTCTTAATCCCCCATTCTCTGAATTTCTTGTGCAATCATCTTAGTGTTTCTTAAGTTTGTTTAGATTGAGTCTATCTTAATCTTATTCCGCAACAAACTTGTAAATTGTGTTTGATTTATCAATAAACAATTTATTAAACTTTAATTTCTGTGTTTGTATTCAACCCCCCCCCCCCTTTCTACAAACTTGTTAAGCACCTTCGGGACCAACAAGTGGTATCAGAGCAGTTTGTTTAATCTAATAAACAAGATCTTGCTGTATACTCTTCCTTGCTATTCTAAAATGGCACTAAACACAAACACAAACTACTATGATAATGGTTCACTTTCTAAACCTCCTCGATTTAGCAGAGATAACTTTTCTCTATGGAAAAATCGAATGACGCTATTTCTTGAAGGTGCGGATCCTACTATACCTGAATATATAGAAAACGGACCCTATGAACCTATTAGAATTATAGCTGCGGTTCCCGCTACTACCACCACTGAAGCTGTCCCTGAACGATATGTCGTTAAGGAAATAAGACAGTGGAGTGATGAAGATAAAAAGAAGGTAGGCATAGATGTAAGAGCAAAGACCATTATATCAATGGCTCTGCCTGATGAAGTTTTCCATTCCATCATGCATCTAAAAACTTCTAAAGAAATGTGGGAAACCATATGTGTTCAATATGAGGGCACCACTGAAATCCAAGAGACTCGAAAGATTAACTTGGTAAGACAGTATGAAAGTTTTATAGCTGGTAAGAATGAATCTCTTTCTGACGTTCATCAGCGGTTTAACTGCCTAATCATTGACCTAAGAACTGTTGGTAGGACCTATTCTAATTCTGAGGTCCTAACAAAATTCTTGGAAAGTCTTCCTGAAAGCTGGGACAGTTATTCAATATGTCTTAAGCTGACAAAAGACTTACATACTCTCTCTCTAAGCACTCTGTATGGAATATTGCTCAACTATGAGCAATCTAATCTCCTGAAGAAGAATCTTGTAAAAGATTCTAAAGACTCCAAAAGCACTCCTGTTGCTTTAGTTTCGTCAGAGATAATTCCATCTCAGCGATCTACTCTCACCATCACTGAGTTAGATTCTGAATCTGAGGATCTATCAGACCCTGATCTTTCAGAGTTTAATGAGTCCTTAGCACTCTTGACAAACTCTTTTAAGAGATTTGCAAGAAAGAGTAACTTCCGAAGAAGTAAACCTCTCTCTCTTACTGAAAAGCCAAAATCAACTCCGGTTGATAAGGCTACAGCCACTTGCTATAACTGCGAAAAAATTGGACATTTTGCTAGTGAGTGCAGGTCGAAAAAGGTCTTCAAACCTTCTACCTCAAGAAGATCCAGTGATGACAAATACCATAAGCTGAAGAACAAATATCAAAAGCTGAAAAGCTATCAGCGAAAAGGTAAAGGTCTCATCGCTGAAGAACATGACTGGGCTGAATCAGAAGAATCATCTTCTGATGAAGAAGAAGTCGCTAATCTTTGCCTCATGGCTGAGATTAAAGAAGAAGTAGAAGAACCATCTGAACCTTCTATGAGCTACATATCATCTCAAGGATCAAAGGGCATCTGGTATCTCGATAGTGGATGTTCTCGTCATATGACTGGACAAAGAGACCTGATCACTGAATACAAGGAAGAGAAAGGTCCCTCTGTGACCTTTGGTGGAAATGGAAAAGGATTTACCCGAGGGTTTGGTGTCCTCAGCAATGGGACAACTACCTTTCGAAGAGTCGCTTATGTAGATGGACTGAAGCACAATCTTCTAAGCATCAGTCAGCTATGTGACAAAGACTACGAAGTTCGCTTTTCTAAGAAAGCATGTTCAGTGGTAGATGAAAAAGGAAAACTTGCTCTCAGTGGTTATCGAAGAGAAAATGTCTATGTAATAGATATGGACTCTACTATCACTGAAAACTTATGTTTTCTCTCTAAGGCCTCTTCTGATGTCAAATGGCTATGGCATAAAAGGCTCTCTCATCTAAACTTCAAAACCCTGAATTCTCTCTCATCTAAGGAACTGGTTTCTGGTCTTCCTCAGCACTCATATGCTAAAGAATCTCTCTGCTCAGCATGTGAAAAAGGAAAACAAACAAAAGCTAGTTTCAAGTCAAAACAAGTTTCCTCAGTGACAAGTCCTCTTCAGCTCTTGCATATGGATCTGTTTGGCCCTGTCAACATCCAATCAATAGCTGGAAAGAAATATACACTTGTCATTGTAGATGAATATTCTCGCTACACCTGGGTTATATTTCTTCGCTGTAAGAGTGATACTCCAGAAGAACTAATATCTTTTGTCAAAAAGATGGAAGTGCTGAACAATCTTACTGTTCGTTCAATAAGAAGTGATCATGGAACTGAATTCAAAAACAGTTCCCTGAACAATTTCTTTGAGAACATGGGAATCTCTCACAACTTCTCTTCAGTAAGAACACCTCAGCAAAACGGAGTCGCTGAAAGAAGAAACAGAACGATCATCGAAGCTGCTAGATCAATGCTCAGCAATTCTCATCTCCCTACTCAATTTTGGGCAGAAGCTGTAAACACTGCATGTTTTACTCAAAACAGATCGCTGATAATAAAGCGATTTGGGAAGACATCTTATGAACTTTTTCTTGGAAGGAAGCCTTCTATCAGCTTTCTTCATATCTTTGGTTGTCAGTGCTTTATCTTAAACAACAGAGATCAACTTGGAAAGTTCGACCCAAAAGCAGATGATGGAATATTTCTAGGATATTCCTCCATCTCCAAAGCCTACAGAGTTTTCAACAAGAGAAGACAAACCGTAGAAGAAACAATTCACGTCACTTTTGATGAAACTCGCTCAGCAAACTCTAAACCAATCGCTGACAATGAAGAGTTAAATGCTTGGATGCTTTCTCACTACAGAGAAACAGAACCCTTCTTCTCAAACCATCAGCATTCTGATCCTTCAGCCGCTGATGATGATCCAAACATTATACATCCTACCGCTGAATCTACCTCATGGGTTTCAGCTGAACCTCTAAACACATTACTACCATCAAATCTGCCTTAGTCTGGAAACCTCTCTGGTGAACCTACTCAACAGTTAATTGCTGATGAACCTCAAACGTCCTCGTCAGTAAATATCCCAATTGTTGATCCAACCTCTGAGTTAAACGATCATGCTCCTGCTCAGCGATGGACCAGAGATCACCCAATAGATCAAATTCTTGGTGATCCAGATGCAGGTATTCAGACACGACGAAGCTCAGGTAATATTTGTCTCTTTGTAAACTTTCTCTCTTTAATAGAACCAAAGAAGACTGATGATGCCCTCAGAGATCCAAACTGGGTCAGCGCTATGCAAGAAGAGCTGACTGAATTTTCTCGAAACAAAGTTTGGAATCTCGTTCCTAGACCATCTGATAAAACTGTAATAGGCACCAAATGGGTGTTTAGAAACAAGTTAGATGAACATGGAACTGTAACCCGCAACAAGGCTCGACTTGTTGCTCAGGGATACAGACAAGAGGAAGGCATAGACTATGATGAAACCTTTGCCCCTGTGGCCAGGCTCGAAGCAATTCGACTATTCTTAGCTTATGCAGTCTATAAAGACTTCATCGTTTATCAAATGGATGTAAAATCAGCATTTCTGAATGGAAAGCTGAATGAAGAAGTCTATGTAGAACAACCACCAGGGTTCTATGACCCTAAGTATCCAAATTATGTTTATAAATTGGATAAGGCTCTCTATGGTCTAAAACAAGCCCCTCGTGCTTGGTATGACACTCTCTCATCTTTTCTTATCTCTGAAAATTTTGAACGTGGCAAGATTGATAATACGTTATTTTTCAGAAAGATAAAATGTCATATAATTCTTGTACAAATATATGTTGATGACATAATATTTGGTTCTACTAACCCATCTCTGTGTACTCGCTTCGCTGAAAGAATGAAGAAAGAATATAAAATGAGTATGATGGGTGAGCTGACATATTTTCTTGGTCTTCAGATTAAACAATCTGACAAAGGTACTTTTATCTGCCAAGGTAAGTATGTTAAAGATATGCTGAAGAAGTTTGATCTCACACAAACTTCAGCGATGAAAACTCCTATGGCACCACCCCTGACACTTAACAAAGATCCTTCTGGAAAACCTGTTAATGTCACTGCCTATAGAGGAATGATAGGCTCCCTGCTATATCTCACAGCGAGCCGACCTGACATCATGTACTCTACTTGTTTATGTGCACGCTATCAATCTGAACCCAAGGAATCCCATCTGATCGCTGTAAAGCGAATTTTCAGATATCTGAAAGGAACTCCTAACCTCGGTCTTTGGTATCCCAAAGACTCAGGGTTCGATCTAACTGGTTATTCTGATAGTGATTTTGCAGGCTGTAAACTCGACAGAAAGAGTACCACTGGTGGATGTCAACTCCTGGGAGGAAAGCTGGTAAGCTGGACAAGCAAGAAGCAAAATTCTGTGTCCACTTCCACAGCTGAAGCTGAATACGTAGCCGCTGGAAGCTGTTGTTCTCAAATCTTGTGGATGAGAAATCAACTATTAGACTATGACCTTCAGCTGTCAAAGATTCCTATCTATTGCGACAGCACTAGTGCTATCGCTATAGCAAATAATCCAGTGCTACATTCAAAGACAAAACACATAGAGATCAGATATCACTTTATCAGAGATCATGTGATGAATGGTGATATTGAACTTCACTTTATCCCTACTGACTTTCAGCTTGCTGATATATTCACCAAACCTCTTGATGAGACAAGGTTCAACTTTCTCATCAGTGAGCTTGGAATGCTGAACCTTGAAGAATAATTCTTCAGCGTTCATGTATTGTGTCAGAAATCAAAAGTTCCCCTTTCATCATTCTCTGATAAATTTTCTGACCCTCAGGTATGTTTTCTCAATCCTTACAACTGAATCTTCATTCAGTTGAGATGTTTTTTAAAAATATAAACCTTAATCACTGATATTTCTTGTCAGTGATCCTTTTAAAAAGAAAATCTATCCCCATATTTACTATCAGGGATATTTTCAAAAAGAAAATCAATCACTGATTTTTTCTTCAGTGATAATTTCAAAACGGACAAATGAGTTGTCTCTCTCTTAACTATGACGTCATTTGAACCGACAATCCACGACATGCCTTTTCTGACACGTTCGTCCGTTGCTCTTCTATCCAATCAACTTCGTGGGACGTGTCCATATCATGATGAGCATTTGTTTTTCCCGCTTCTCTCACACTCTCTCTCCTCTCTCTCACGTATAAAAAGAATGTTTTTCCATTCTTATCATTTTTACGCCCTCTGCAAATACTTTCAAAGCAAGAATACTCTCAAGCATTCTAGCAATTCTCAAGCATTTGCATCTTCAACCTCAAAGATCAACAGGTTATTCTTGATCTTCTTCATCTTATTCTGTTCTCAAATCTCATTTATAAAATCATTTTCATTTTTGATTTTATTCTTTAAAAACCATGTTACTTTGATTTTCTCTATTCAAGAATCTTTGGTTTTTCTTCTTGTTCTAAGATAAACTGTTTTCCTCTACAAATATGTTGATTTCCTATGTTTCTTTCCTCAAAATAGAAACTAGCAAATCTTCCTTATTTTAAGACTAAACCTTTTTCTACTCGTTTATCTACTTCTGATTCAAAATGACTCAATCTGCACTTATCGCCTCAAAGAACGTCAAATTCGAAATTTCTGACTCTGAGCTCCCAAAAAACAACCATCTTGCTCGTCTCGACTTTGATGGTGTCAAGTATCCTCATCTGAAGGAGGCCGCAATGTTTCTGAAGCAATCCTGCATTGCTTACGCTATCACTGTGGATCCAACACCCTCCAAAGCTCTTCTCCAGCAATTCTGGTTTACTGCTGATGAAACCTCTATCACCAACAAAAAGGGTGAACAAGTTCCTGCTATCTTCTTCAGCACTCAACTGGGCTCAGGGATGATGACTGCCCTAGGCCTGAGGAAAGCTCTACGTTTTCCCGACAAACCCAGGAATGGATTCGACGCCTTGCCAACTGACGCTGAACTCATCCAATTCCTGGATGCCATGGAATACGCTTGGGAACCCAAACCAAGAACTACGATTCCCAACAAGAAGCTGACTCTTGTGAAGAAGGCACTGATGCCTTCCCAGCTAAACTACATCTTCTCACACTTCATTCAGTGCATGAGTGGGAAGAGTGGGTCACTGGACCAAGCCAGCAAGGTTCAGGTCCAGATGGCTTACTCAGTGATAGCTGGACGCAACTTCGACTACGCAACAGCTATCTTTGACGACCTGAAGTCAAAGATAGAGAAGACCGAGAGGGATCCCAAAGTTCCCTACGTACGCTTCATCTGCGCGTACCTGAAGTTTCTCTACCCTACCACTTACCCCACCAACTCGGATGCATCTTTTCCGAAAGTGGGTCAGCGATCCTTGGAAGTCAAGCCGCTCCCCAACGAGGTAAGTATTTCTGAACTTCGCTCCCGTCTTTCTCTCCTCACTTCTTTGTCTTCAGCGGCCACGCAGGAGGTTCCTTCTTCTGCTATCCCTGCCGCTACCCCTTCCAAACGACCATCAACTGGCTCCCTTGGTCCTTCGAAGAAGGCCAAGGTGACCAAGGAGAAAGCTACTTCTAGATCTATACCTAAGGATGTTTCTCTACAAACTTCCTTGGATGCTTTCGTGGGTCTCTCCTCCACATCCTCAGCTCCAACCACTTCAACCGTGCCAGCGGTCTCGGCCGCTGTCACAACAACAGTGACACAACCTACTATCTTAGCTCAACAACCTAAGGTAACTACCCCTATCCCTACATCTTCTATCCCCATCTCTAGTCCTTCTATTTCTTTGGTCTCTAACCCTCCTTCTATCCCTACACCTCAGTTTGGACCCATAGGACCTGAACATCATTCTTTTGAGGAATCCATGCAGTTCTACAAAATGTTTGATAATTCAGGTATCCCTATAACCTTAAACACTTCTCCCAACTCACCATATAAGCCTGGTTCTGAAACACAAACTTATCTTTCAGGTCCTAGCTTGGCGACTGTTGACAACAATGTCAACAATCTGAGTGCAAAGGTGGAATCCATGACTGCTTCTCTCAACACCACCACCAACGCTGTTCAATCAGCTGGTGAAGCGCTGAAGACGCTGACTGCCACCTGCGCCTCTAAAGCTGATATCTCTCAAATCGCTACTCTTCAGGAAGCGATTGTCAAAGTCAGGGAAGAATCCAAGCAGCAGTATGATGACCTGTCTGCAAAGATCAACTCCTGCACTGCTACTCTTCAGTAAGTCCTCAACAAGCTGAATGAACCAGCTCCAACTCCTGCTTCATTTACAGATGACGATAGAACTGCTCTATGCGTAGCTGTGGATTTTATTTAACAAGCTACGTCCGACATCCCTGTACTTGAAGATCGGCTCACAGGACTGGAGGCTGAAGTCCGGAAGTTGGCTCACGCAAAACCTTCATCTCCTATTAAAGATCTCTCCCTTGGTGATAATGACAAAGTGGGGGAGAAGACCGCTGAAGAAAATACGGAGGTTGAAGTCACTGCTGAACAACTAAAGGAAACTCCCTCTCAGGTTGAGGGGGAGATAGCTGCTGACAAAGCCCCTCCCACCATCGCTGATATAGTCGATGATGAAGAGGAGGAAGAAGACGATGATGAAGACTTTGATCTTGAAGATCAAGAGGATGATTCTCATCAAGATGATGATGATGACGATAAAGAAGATTAATCTCTCTGGTGTTCTTCAGCTGCCACATCATCAGCGATAGCTTCGAAATAAGTTATCCAAGCAGGGGGGAGACAAGAGACACCTTCAGGAACCCATTCCCAAAGCAAAGGTGCATCTGCTGAGGGAACCCTGAAGATGATCTCACTACCTGAGGAGAATCCTTCTCAGGTATGCCTTACTCTTGTTCCTTTTTCCTTCTATAAAAATCCCACCCCTGTTTCTTTCTAGCCTTTATCTCTCTCCTTTCCTAAATAAATCTAACCTTTTTCATTTTTCTGACCAGACAGTTCTCTCCCCTGCTTAAGGGTAAAGAGCTCCAAATAATCTCAGCCGCTGAAGCTGATGACCAAATAATCCCAGTCTCTGTCAGAGAGATTGATGAAGAGGATGAAGAAGAAGAAGACTCCCTGCAACATCATGGAAGGCCCTCAAGACCGTCTCACTGGTCTGAGGAAGAGAGGAAGAAAAGAACAGAGATGATCTCTCATCTGGAGAGTCAACGACGAAAGGTCCCTTCTCAATCATCAGAACTGCAATTCCTGACTGACGCTGAAATTGAAGAATCCGTCAGGGCTGAAAAGTTGATTGCTGACTGTCAAAGAGATGCCTCTCTGGCTCTCAAAATTCAGTCTTCTCAAGTCAAAGACAAGAAGCTGAAACGCAAACCAGTAGAAGTCTAGGCAGCTCTGTTGAAAGAGATTGAAAAGGAACGCTCCAAAGAAAAAGTGGTCAGCGATAATACAATCGATTGGTGCAAGCACAAAATCGACTATCGCTCTGACCCACTGAAGATCGTAGCGGTTGCTATCTCTGGAAGAAAGAAGAAGGATAAGCTCTCTGTCACCATGGAAATTACCAGAGAGGATGGAAGCTGCAAGGCTATGTTCATTTCAAAGCTGGAAGACTTCGGCTACATGAAGTGGCTTGAGTTCAAAGATGCGCTGAAGAAATCAAAGTCAACATACAGAGGCTACGTTGAAAGGGTGAATGATGCTCTTATCAACAAAGTCGCTGCAATACTAAAGGTGCCATCTACTCTTTCCTCAAAATCCATGCAAGTCAAGAGAAAGCCTGTCTCCTCCTCGTCTGATAATGTCGCAGTGATAAGGAATGAAACCTCCATAAAATTCTCCAGAGAAGCTTTGTTCGGTCCTCCTCTTGATCTTTCAGTTCTGGATCTCTCTTTGCCTCCTGGCGGACCATATGCTGCAGGACAAGTTCTTGAAGAACCTTTTGGAATCTTCTTCAGAGATGACGAGGAACAACTCAGATTTCAAAGGGTCTCTGAAATCCCTATCTGTCCCCTCGCTCTTCTCAAGGATCTCATGTGCCTATGGTGTACTCTCTCTCCTGCTGCTGAGCCAATCATAGCGATTATCTGCAAAGAATCTTTAGAGCGAAGGCAAAAAGGAGAAGAAATACCTGAGTATTTGATCAATCCTCCTAAACCCTCTTTAGATAGCTGATAGATTAGTTTTCTTTCTTGTAATCTATTAGTTTAACTTACAGTAGTTAGTACATCACTTGTACTTGTAATTTTCATTCCTTGTAAATCTTTTATTGGATTAATGAAAATTTCAGTGAAGTACTTAACTCCATCAGTGCTGTAAAAGATCCCTCAAAATAGTAATTGGGACATGTATGTTATGAGTCCTGATTATTCCATCATTTTGAACTATAAAGTAATTTTCTTCAATTACTTTGTCATTATCAAATAGGGGGAGATTGTTGATCCAAACTCTCTCAGTGATTTGATAACGACCCTCTTCTATACTTAGTGAAAATTACGTTTTAATATGTATTAGTGTTTCACCATCAGCGATCAGACTGAGTCTGTTCAGTTATCGTTGATGACCTTTCTTGTAAACATTTCATATGTATTAGTGTTTCACTATCAGCGATCAAACTGAGTTTGTTCAGTTATCGCTGGTAGTCTCTGATGTAAACAGCAACGTAATCCCAAAAGACATCTCGCGTCAACATATGTTCATAGCTGAAGCAAAGACGAAGCCACTGAACAAAGACAAGTCTACTAGTGACCTGATGCGGATATCAGTGAAGCAAAGACGACTCTACTTATACGCGAAGGAACATGAGGAAAAGCTTCAGTGATAGCTGAACTTTATATCTCTGAAGGAAGAGATATTCAGCGATCAAAAGATCACGTAGCTTATGCCTCAAGTCTCCTTTTGTCTTACCTTGCACAACCAGTACGATGTGTCAGAACGGACACGTCTCTGCCACAAATCGTACAACAACTCTGTCAACTACACTGTTCATGATACGGCCGAAAGCATGTCTCCCAAAGTCAGACTCCCAAAGCCAATCACTGAACGCCACGTGTAAAGTACCCTGCCATGCATTTAATGCATAGGGTATAAATAGAAAGATTACCTCTCCATCTGAGAGTGTGCTCAATCCTTGAACTCCATATAGAAACCCTTGTTTTCTATCTCTCTTAATCCCCCATTCTCTGAATTTCTTGTGCAATCATCTTAGTGTTTCTTAAGTTTGTTTAGATTGAGTCTGTCTTAATCTTATTCCGCAACAAACTTGTAAATTGTATTTGATTTATCAATAAACAATTTATTAAACTTTAATTTCTGTGTTTGTATTCAACCCCCCCCTTTCTACAAACTTGTTAAGCACCTTCGGGACCAACACATCAAAACCCCCTATTAACATCGGCAGTAGATCGATCGAGAATTCTCTCCCTTCGATACGAAGAGTACACTGATTCAGAACATCGTGGATCAGGACTTGACTACCATAGGCTATTTCTATTACTAATGCATCCTCAAGACTAGTAGTGGGCATAGCAATCTTTTGACGGAACAATTCAGATATGAAAGAGAAACTGACACCCGTATCGAATAAAACACGAGCAGGTACAGAGTTTATAAGAAATGTACCCAATACCACATCAGCGGATGCCTTGGCCTCATCGACCGTCATCTGAAATGCTCTACCCGGAACCCTAGGAGGGTTCTCCTTCCTTGCTGGCGTGCTACCCGGCACAAGCTTCGGGCAATCTCTTTTCACGTGCCCCGGTGCCTTGCACTCATAACAGACAAGTCCTCTGACCGGGCAATCTCTGACAGTGTGACCAGACTTCCCACACTTATAACAAGTTTGAGAAGTGGTGTTACAGTCACCGTGGTGTTTAGTTCAATACTTGTGGCACCACCTAGCTTCCTGCTGATTGCTGAAGTTTCGGTTTCCGCCAAAAGGTCGTGATCTCTTGGGATGAGCAGAATTGCTCTCCCACTTTCTCTTATCAGCCACCACTACAGCTTTCTCAGCTTTGTTCCTTGCGAACATTTCCTCCATGTACTGAGCTTCTTCAACCATCTCGCGGAGGTTAGAAGCTTTAGAATTGTGGACCATAGATTGCATGTCCGCGCGTAGACCATTCAGATAGGCCTTCATCTTATCCTTCTCTGTTGGGGCAGCGTGCCCCACCAGATCAAGCTTCTCCATGAACTGACGGGTGTACTCCCTCACTTTCAGGCTTCCCTTTACCAGAGACCGGAATTATTTCTCGATTCCGTCCATTGTTCTTTCATTGCAGAATTCTTCTAACAACTTTTTCTTGAATTTGGCCCAAGACAATTGAGCCAACACAGCAGGAGATAGGGTGGATTGAATGACATTCCACCAAATGAGCGCAGTATCCCTCAACAGTTGGGTACCGAACCGCACTCTCTGATCATCTCCGCATTCGGAAGAGCCAAAAGCTTGCTCGACCGCTCGAATCCACTTCACACACAAGATTGGGTAGTCGGAACCAGAGAACTCTAGTGGTCCGCAACCCAGAAAGGACTTGTAGGAACAACTTTTCCTATTTCCCGGAGCACCAACAATCCCGTGCTCCTCAGCTCTGACCCCCGCACCAGCGCCTCCAGGACCCGCTACAATGTTTTCCACAACCGTCTCACTCCTCCGATTGTTCACATCTTGGTCCTCAATCACTTTCAGCAGAAACTCTTGCTGCTTTGCCATCTCTTCCCTCATTGCCAACATCATGTTGGCCATCATCTCAGACGGGGAATTAGCATCCCTGATGACTGGGTGGGACGAAGCCAGATCTACTCGCGGAATGACCTCTGGTCCCCCACCTAGTCCTTGCTGAACAGGTGGTCGCACAACAACCTCAGCTCCCTCCGGCTGACCAGCGGTGGAGGCTGTCGCTTCCAGACCATCAACACGCGTACGCGGTCTACCACGCGTATTCACCATCCCAAACTGCTTCACAGAACAGGAAAGAGATAAGAAAGAGTTGGAATAAACATAAAGGAAACGTACCACCACATTACCAGTCGTCATAGCAATAGAAATTCAAGTACACTTACGTACGATATCCTCATAATAACATTAGCTAAGTGAGATTATGAACATATAACACATAAAGGTTCTTGTCACGATCGCCACAACACCTGATAAACGCACTTTCCGTTGACTCTAAGACTAACCCATCTTAGAAGCTCTACCCAATCTCACGGATCAATTCTTATCATACTCGGTCTAAGTCTAGACATCTTACATTCATGCCTAGTTCACTTAAACTAGAGCTCTGATACCAACTTGTAACATCTTAAAAATTCAGAGTGAAATAAAACTTCTCACAATAGGCAACATGACATTTGCATTGATATAAATTCCTCAAAAGGGTATCAGTCCTTTGGACTTTACAAAAACCTGTACGGATCTAGAATTCATCAACAGACTAATCTAAACATAACTATCTAGATTACATCAGTTGACAATCCAAAATTCATCAAAAGAATGGGACTTAACAATGCCCAACTATCAACACACTTTAGTCATCTCAAAAATGTCTCGAGACCAAACTCGTCTCTCAAAACCCTGTGCATCCCACCGCTAAGGGAAACCTGTTATACATATCATTTGAGAAAAAGTGTCAGACTTAAAGCCTGGTGAGAACATACAGTTTAATAAGCTCAAAAGATATAAACATTTGTATCATAAGATAATATTTCCAAGGAGGTTAAATCTTACAATTGAAACCTTTGCCACAACACCGGGCTTTTCCGTTATAAACATGTCATCAAATGACCAACGATAAAACATTTTACCAAGGATAGTGGCGTAACACAAAGTAGGCCAAAATCCGAGTTATGAGCTAAACAATTGGAATCCAAGGATACGAACTCATAAGTCCGTGCTACAACGTGAGATCTAGCCCCAAGCAAAACCAATGTATACTCCTTCACTAGGATCACTATGAACCATGGCTAGTATCCGGCCTCACATAACCGTACCAAGTTGCCCCCGAGGATAATATGCATCCATAGCTACAAATTGGGGAATGTAACATCCCAACAATTCAGTCGACTCAAAACCTAGGGATTCGCTAGTAATGGTACAGACTCGTCACAACAACATATGTGACCAACCATAAATAAACATATGATATAAACACATTTTATAAACAAAATGTCATTTCCAGTTCAACTACTGGTAAGAATGAAAATCATTAAAAATGAGTTCTTAAACATTCTTTTCACATATCCACATAATGTGCAAGTAAAACATCATTTTACTTCAATAAGATAAGATCCATCATTTTAGTCAAACTGATCGGGAACCCCGAAAATCACCAAAAACTTCATTTATATCAAAATGTATAGAACATGAAATCATACCGTAGAAATACTTCGGATTTCGCAAATAAGAGTTTTGAAATGTATAAAGTTTGTAAAATGGTAGTAGGAACTCACCAATAGGTTTTAGGATAAAACCCGGAAAACCAGATAACGATCACGACGTAGAGGTGAAGCTTAAAACACCGAAACCTCGGATCGAACACCAACTATATACTACCAAACTCTATAGAGAGAGAGAGAGACGATTTAGAGAGAGAAATAGAGAGAAAGAGATTTGAGAGAAATGAGATATATTGGAAACTGAACCCTTAAGTCGGTCCAGGGGGATTCGCGGGTTATGCCGCGACCTCAACTCGCGGCATAACTCGCTCGTGCCATAAAACCCTAAAACCAACAGAGGCTTTCGCGACTAATGCCGCGACTACCCCTCTCATGCAATTCGCGAAGCTCGTAAACCCATAATCAACAGTGGACATCGCGACTTATGCCGCAACTACAAGTCGCGAGCAAGTCGCGAAACTCACTGGAAGTTCACATTTTCACCGGAAACCACGCATGCGAACGATAACTAATAACGGTGATAACGACAACGGTTAAACACAAGATTACAACGATATGTATAATGAAAATCCAGGGTGTTACAAAAAAACATTACCATTTTCTCAAAATAATCCAAAATCGTACCATAAATCGACAAAAAAACAAAAAATAAAATTAAACATTAAAATCGTGATGTATTTCGCTGCATTGCGCGAGTACGCTTCTAGTATTACTTAATGATGGAATCTATATCCATATAAAAGCAAAATGTGGTGTTGCTTAAGTGGCACAATAAGAAACCATCATTGGTATTTATCTATTTTTTTAGAATTTTGATTTATTTTCAAATAAAAGTCATACATTAATTGTCTCTTATTAATTACAAAAAACTTTTCATTTTTCATTTTGAGATATATAAATATCATTAAAAAACCTTTATTTTTATTTAGCTTTTATTTAAAAATTTTAAAAACCAATTAATATATGTATTGAAATTTAAAATTTTCATGAAAAATATAAAAAAAACACTATATTAATATATTAAAATTAGTATTTATCTATTTTTCTAGAATTTTGATTTATTTTCAAATAAAAGTCATACATTAATTGTATTTTATTAATTACTAAAATTTTTCATTTTTCATTTTGAGATATATAAAAATCATGAAAAACCTTTATTTTTATTTAGATTTTATTTTAAAATTTTAAAAACCAATTAATATATGTATTGAAATTTAAAAATTTTCATGAAAAATATAAAAAAACCACTATATTAATATATTACAATAAATAAATCTTATAATGAACTTATTTATTTATTTATTTTATTTTTTAGCAAGCTAATAATGATTATAAACAATTTTTTTTACTAAATAAGTCTATTTTTCCCAATAAAATAACAATGCTTATAAATAAAAACTTTTATTAAATGAGTCTACTGTTTTGTTTATTTATTTAATTTCTTATTTTCTTAGTAAGTTCACAAATGTTTATAAAATCAATACATTTCTTAAATAACTATTATTATTAAAATCAATATTTACAATTAAAAAGTCTGTTACAATCAATATTCGAAAAGTTATAAGTTTATTAGGGTTAATCTAATAGTATGTATAAAAAAGGATAAAAAAAGCAATGTTCTGTAAAATAAAAATAAATGAAAAAATTATTACGATTATTAATATATATATATATATATATATAAAGATTATTTCATTTTAAATTACATTAAAACCAAACTATATACATAAATGAAATAAATTAGAATCAATAATTTTATTTTTTTAAGAAATATGAATTAAAGGAATGTACGTTTTATATTACTTAAAATCACTCATGAATTCAAAATACGTTTCATCTTTTCCAATTATGAATCATTAATATATATAAATGAATATTAATTACAATCAATTATCATTCAATATATATAGGGCACAAGTATTGTGTTGTCATTTTAGCATTCCCCTTTATGAAAATTATAATGAAAGTATATATTAAAGGAAAACAAAAATTATGAGGTGACATCTTCTAACATCAAGGTTCTTATTTTTCTTTTCTTTTTTCCTAGATTTTTAATTTTTTAAAAATGTTTTATATTTTAAAAACTTTTCTACCCTCATATATAGGATGTATATTTCATTATCCATAAGGGTTTTTTGATAATTTTACATATTTGCTATTTGAATAACCTCCAACTAGGTAGACTTCTCACTTACTCTTCCCTTCCTCTTCATCTCTATCATAATTAATTGTTAATAATTATTCATTAATTCATTGGTTAGAGGCAATCTCCATAATAAATCAATATTATTCTACATGACTAGAATGAGAGAGCCATCACAATAGGGAAATTTGTTCAACATCAAATTCAACATCGTAAATCGATATTCAACATCATCTTCGTCTAATTTGATATGTTTATGTTAGGTTTTAATGCAATTTGTAACCGATAAAACGCAGCGGAAAAATAAATAAATTTGGTTACAACAATTATATAGAAAACTTTTTCAAATAAACTTTAAACCCAATCGGATCCAATGATGCATTTAATCAAAATAAAACCACACCATAGGGTGTTTAGAATATGTACCTTTAGTAGATCAGGCGGGATTGGAACGGAGCACCAAGAAACCAAAGTAGGTTTCCTCTATTGGTAGTCTACACACGAACACGTTTCCTGTCTCCACCGGGTGCTAGCCCAAGAACCCTAGATCTATATGTGTTTTACAGAAAAGAAAAAGGTTTCTTTTCTATATTTCTCTGATAGGCTAATTCTAATTATCGTATAAAAAACGGTTTATCCTATTTATACCAGAAGAATTATAATTCAACTAAGGATTATAAGGTTTAGTAATTATCTGTAATATTCAAATTCAAATTCAAATATATATATATATATATATATAATTATATTTTAAACTTTAAATATAATTATATATAATTACAGATAATACCCCGTAATTAACATAATTATGTTTTCACCCTGTAATTATCATAATTACAGTTTAACACATATTTTCATAATTATTCTTTAAGAATAATTATTTTCTTAATCAACTTGATTTAATCCGGGTTTCTAAAGATGGAAACAAACGCATTCTTTGTGTGCGACCCTATAGGTTTACATACTCCTTAGCAGTATCTATGTGTGACACATGTCGTGGGCATATAATAACTTACATTCTCCCACTTGCACACGATACACAGTAACACAAACGATGATAAGCGTCTAGCAACACGTCACCGCCCCCAAGGCTATGTAAATGTGCTTTTACCTTCGAGCAATTTGATTGATCCAATCAATCATATAATATAATCATTCATTATCCTTTTGCTTCACGATATTTTATTTTGAACTTAAGGCATAGATCTATCTCATCATTTATTGTTCAAAGAATATGTTTCTCGATCCCAACATATTTGATTATACAAGTGCCATTAGTCCAACTAATCCACTTGTTCATGCATGTAAATCAAACTGTGTAATCGAGGGGCCCAGAAATATCTCTTTCATCTTGAAGCAAATCTCATATTGCATGTACACGACCAACTACACAATTCATGTTATACCTAACATAGCCCTTATGATTACCCGGTTAAGGGTAACGTTAGACTATATCAAAGCATAACACTCCTTGTGCATTAGATCCCAATACACATCTCAGGTATGAGGATAAAGAGTGTTTACTATTTCAGGACTCACCTTATGACGCCGATCTATGAGGTGATCCTGACCGTGGGTCTTGTCCAACGCCTTGTGCACCGACAAGAGCATGTGACTCTGGTTGCACCTAGTGCACTTCCAACTTGGACTATGACCAGAATTCACAATGATCTTGATTTATTACTAGTCCCCTAGTAATAATCGATCAAGGACAATTCTAAATAATATGATAATCATATTTATTTAAGGATACTTAAACATGCTAATAAAGAACACAAAAATGTTTAATGTATATACTCATACCCAGTATGCCATATCAGATAAAAACATAATTGTTTTAATGTTCCAAAAAGTTTAAAGTTTACTAAAATTATTATTCAATATGAAAATCCTCAAGCCTATAACATGAACATCATGTTTGTTTTGAGACATAGGCTTGACAAGTAGATTTGTATGTAAGCTCTTACAGCTCATAGTACCTCCGTTCAATACATATATCCCTATTACAATTCAAGTCATTATAGTCGGTTTGGAAACTAGCATTTGTGTATCCTTAAACACACAGATCTCTTTCATAACCGTTGTACAGTAAGAACATATCTTTAGTTATTCTCAGATACTTCAGAATGTTCATCATTGTTATACAGTGAGCATCACTTGGGTCTGACTGATATTTGCTCGTCATGCTCAGGGCATATGAGACGTCTGGTCTTAGTACATTAACATGGCGTACATGATTTGAACAGTTGGCTGAAAACATAGGGAACACCCTTCATACGGTTCATCTCCTCTTTAGTGCTAGGACTCTGAGTTTCACTCAGATGTACACTATGTATTGTTGGCAAATTTCCTTTCTTGGAACCCTTCATCTTCAAGGGTTTCAAGATCTTGTCAATGTATGTACTTTTGCTTAATCTAATTAAGAACTTTGATCTACCACGATAGATCTTTATACCAAGGACTTTGTCTCTTCTAGATCCTTCATCGCGAAGTACTGTTCTAATCCATGATTTTACATCTTCAAGCATTGGGATGTCATATAGGATCTAGAATACTGTATGCTCCTACTGACCTTCTTGTATACAAGATTTCAATTACGAGATGATTGTTCTAGTCCATAAATGGACTTTTGCAACTTGCACTTTTAGGTTTGATGTTTTAAAGCCTTGTATACGTCCTCGCTCAAAATTCCTTTTAAGAAATGTGGCTTTTGACATCAGTCTTCTTGGAATCTTGCCATTTATTAGTAATCCGATCTTCGGATTATTTTGTATCTCGTTTATTATCTTCAATAGTTTGTTGAAGCTCAATATCTTGTTGAATGTCAGTGCCAACCATCGTCCCATCTTTGTGGTTCTTGAATTTCTTCAAGATCTATTGTGTCCCCATTTGTGATTCTTGACAGAAAATATTTTCTTAAGAACTCACCAGGGAGCGTTACAAAACTTTTGTTCTCGCTAGACCTGTAGAAATAATATCCAATTGCATATCACATAAAGATGTACTTTTCAAACCTTTGAATCATGTTTTCCAAAAGCTTTATGCTTAGCTTAAGCATTATAACCCCATATTCTCAAATATGATAACTTTAGGATCTTCCCAGTTCATTTAAGAGAGTGACTTTTATTGGTCCTTGTTGGTTGCTACATAAACTAGTATTTAGGCAACTGTTTCTAGGGCATAACCCCATAAACATTTAGGCAGAGTGGTGAGATTCATCATAGAGTGAACCATGTTCAACAGGGATCTATTTCTCTTATTGGATACACCGTTGTGATGAAGTGTTCCGTGAGGAGTCAACTGGGATACAATCCCAAAAATCTCTAGGATGATCTATTGGCTCAGATATTCATGACCTTAATCTAATCGAAGCATCATTATCCTTTGCCAAGCATACTCACTACTTCTTTTCTAAAACTCTTTGAAAATTTCAAAGCTTTTATATTTGTTCTATTAGGTAAACATACCTATGTCTACTGAAGTCATCAGTAAGATGTAATGAAGTAATGATGACCGTATCTTGTTACATAACTATAAGTCTCACATACATCAGTATGGTTAACCCTAATAGTTCTTGTAGCCCCTAAAGGTTTACCCTTTGAAGGCACTTTTGTCATCTTGACTAACAAGATAACATGTATCATATGGATCATCATATGATTCCAACTCTCCGTTCGCCTGGAGTTTGGCTATGTGTTTCTTGTTTAAATGTCACAAATAGATTAGTTTTAAGTCATGCTTAATTCGTTATATTGATTTATAATTACAACTATTAACTTCATAAAACATTTATTAAGATAAAACGAAAAATTTATTTCTGAAAACATAAATTTGGTTCATTGTAATTGAGAAAATGAAACTAAATTCCTAGTAGCACTAGGTACATGAAGACACTTACTAAGTGTTAATGTAAGACCATCTAGAAAGTTCATATCATATGTCCCTTTGAGCAACAACAACTAACTTAGCTATATTTGGTTTGATTTCATCTTCTTTTCACTTCTTATTTCCTGAAAAGTAGTACTAATATGAGTATCATACTCAATATGTAACACTTAGTCAGAAGTGAATTAAATCAAATGGTAAACATACCTGAAGGTCCGGCTCTGGTAGCCTTCTGCTTCTTGATTTCTGCCAATCGGGCTGGACAAGTTCTCATTTGGTGCCCATGGTGAAAACAATTATACCATACTACAACCTCAGGAATTTCTCCTTTGCCCTTATCTATGTTGGATCTTCCAACATGTGTTTTACCCTTGGTTATATCCCCCTTTTTCTTGATTATCCCACTGTTAGGTTTGATCATCAAAGCCTGTTTTGGTTTGGTTGAACCTAACTTGGATTTCATATCCCTATCAGTAGTTTTAAGTATGTTGTGAAGCCCTGTGAGAGTCTTATTCAAATTTTTCATCTTATAGTCCTTAACGAACTACCTATATGTTTTGGGTAGAAAGTTGAGAACGATATCGATTTCCAACTCTTGACCTAGTGGGAAACCAAGACGGGTCAGTTGGTCAAAGTACCCTTTCATTTTCAAAATATGGGTACTAACTGACGAACGCTCAGTCATTTTACAAGCACACAATGCTTTAACTGTATCAAATCTCTCCCGTTTTATTTGTAACCGAAACATAGACTTCAGTGAAGATATCATATCCCAAACAATCATGTTTTCATGATCCCGTAATAATTCGGGAGTCATGGTGGCTAACATTAGGGAACCAACAATCAGAGAGTCAACTTGGTACTTATCATAAGCAATTCTGACTTCAGTTGGAGCATTTCTAGTAGGAGCATTTGGAAGGGGGTTTTCAAGAACGTAGAACTTCTTTTCATACCTAAGGACTGCCCTTAGGAAGCGAAACCATTTGATGAAGTTCGTTTCGTCCAATTTTTCATTATCTAGGATTGACCGTAGTGTGAATTGGGATAAGTTGTTTGAGTTTGAATCTGAGGTAAACATCTACAAAAACATGATTCAATTTTAGTAACTTTAATATCTCAAATAAATGGATTAACCTTTCAAAATCATTTGATTTGAGCTAAGATCCATATTTCACCTACTTCCATAAATGGCCAAGCAACTGCCTATGGAATTATGCTATTTAGGTAGGCATCATCCAATTATGTTCAACATAACTCTTAGATGTCGTGGGATCCTATTCAATATATCATATATTGAAATTGGCACGTTTAATCCCACTT
Organism: Arctium minus; assembly: GCA_954870635.1. Taxonomy (NCBI): domain Eukaryota; kingdom Viridiplantae; phylum Streptophyta; class Magnoliopsida; order Asterales; family Asteraceae; genus Arctium; species Arctium minus. Next base: position 99,184,005 of record OX941082.1, read on the forward strand.
CAACGCCTTGAAAATACTCATAAATGGCCAAGCAATTGTCTATGATATTCTCAAGTAAACAAACCATATTAAGGTATCGTGATCCCACCTAAATACTAGACTTAGGGTTTACTGGGATCAGTCGTCCAAAATATGATTATTTAAGTGAATGGCCAAGAAATTGTCCACTTAAATCTCGTTATTTTGGCTCCTTGTCTTAAACTATATTCAACCGATATGATTGGCCGAGCACTGACCACACCGGAATCATGTATGCTCGACAAATACCTTAAATGGGTGGTGTTAAGTTTACGTTTTGTAAAAGGATTAATTTTAGAAAACATTCTAATTCTTTTAAAACGTTTTGATTTTATATTTAAAATCTTGTTTTAAAAGTTTATATTTATCAAATCGGTTTGAGTTTGATAAACATATCAATTTTAAAATATCATATTTTATTTACCGATTCAAAATATGTTTTGCGTTTGATTTTATTTTTCAAATGTTTGCAATCATCATAACAATAATAAAGCAATAAATAAAAGCAAACACAAAATAAACAACCACAATAATAATATACGGATTTGCCCCTAATGGGGTGTTGTGAGCCAACACAACAACCACGGTCAAAACTAAGGACGTCTTCAAGCTCCCACTGGCCTTGCCATCTTGGTGAACTCCAGGGACTTCGTCTCGACCTCTTGGAACTCCGTCTTCGTTTGATTTACAATTTAAAAATAGAAAGATAACATATCCTAATCTATTTACCATTGCCCCTATCTAGGAAAATTTAAAATTACAACCCTTGCAATTAATACATTTTAATTTTCCAAATACAAAAATAAACAAGCACAACCACGGTTCTTTGGGGCAAACCATATATTATTCAATATTGTAAACATAAAATAAATATTTGACCAAAGTATAATTAACATAATTAAAAGGTCAAATCATAAGGAACAAAATTTCATATGGCAACATAAATTTAATTGACAAATTTTAATTTGCAGGTTAACAAACCTAACCCAAAAGAGAATTGATCCATCAAAACCGAGTCTTGGCCCATCCTATGACCCAGCCGTGTAGGGCACATGCCCAACACGAGAAACCAGGGTGAAAGCCCAAAAACAATACTTGGAACTACTAACATGGGCCTAACACCCAACCGAGGCTTCGACCCAAGAACTAAAATTGGGATAACAACCCAAGACGGGGGTTTCAAGCCAACCGTGACCGGACATTAAAAACGATCGATAACATTAAGAATCTCGATCAGCAACATCCGTATAAAACAACAGTTTACCTTTTAAATAATATAATCTAGCCATCTTAAATAACATATTTAAAAGGACCAATTAATGGAAGAGATAAACATTTGGCAAAAAAAACTGAACCAATCAAATCCAATAAAACAGTTGGATTTGTATTTCACCCAAATACCAAAAATTTCCCAAGACAAACCAGAAATATCCATGGGCTTTTGGCACAACTTAGACCGAGACAAAGCAGGGTCGTGGAGCCCAAGAGGAAAAACGACACCATGTCGTCACCTGGGAAAAAAACGTCGGGAGAAAACGCACCACCGAGCTGTGGTCGATCCACCCTCGAATGACACAAGGGTCATGATTTGAACACCACACTGTCATGGCCAAAGACCGCCATATATGGTATCCATCCGTGGCTGGGAACGTCACGAAGATGTGGCTAGAAAACATCCAAAAGGAAACTCTAAGCATGGCCAGAACCAGCTTGAGTCGTGCCTCACAACAAGGCAGCACCAGATGGTATCCCACCATGAATCTTGAACCAAGAGGAAGACATACAGGGGTTGTGACAGGCGACACCAACACTCGCATAGAATAAACCGACCATGGTCCAAAGACCTGGTATGAGATGGTCCGTCAGCCTATGGTTACAAAGCCGTATATGGCTTTTCGGATTTGTGGAGCGACGATGGAAAAGAGGCAACAAAGGTCGTAGATGGCACTGACACGACCGCATAAAAGTGGAGAAGGTCGGCGGCGACAGCTGCAGATAACCAGCAGCGACCGGCGATCAGTGGGTAGAGAGGATGCCGCTTAGCGGTTGTGATGTGGGAGAGAGGTGATGGGAGTAATAGGGTTACAAAACTCTTTGTCACCTTCAGCCGACTAAGTCTTTTGAAAATGAAAAAAAAAATCTTTTAAATTTAATTAGGGTTTAAAATTCTTTTAGGCTTTCAACATGATGCCCAATTAGAATTTTAATCCAATTTAGAAATTTAGGGTTCAATTCAATTTGCCATATAATATCTTTTTTCCTTTTTTTTAATTAAATGACATCAAAGTGGCTCTGATACCACTGTTGGGTTTTAATGCAATTTGTAACCGATAAAACGCAGCGGAAAAATAAATAAATTTGGTTACAACAATTATATAGAAAACTTTTCTAAATAAACTTTAAACCAAATTGGATCCAATGATGCATTTAATCAAAATAAAACCACACCATAGGGTGTTTAGAATATGTACCTTTTGTAGATCAGCCGGGATTGGAACGGAGCACCAAGAAACCAAAGTAGGTTTCCTCTATTGGTAGTCCACACGCGAACACGTTTCCCGTCTCCACCGGGTGCTAGCCCAAGAACCCTAGATCTATATGTGTTTTACAGAAAAGAAAATGTTTCTTTTCTGTATTTCTCTGATAGGCTAATTCTAATTATCGTATAAAAAACGGTTTAGCCTAACGCCCTATTTATACCAGAAGAATTATAGTTAGACTATAATTCAACTAAGGATTAAATAGGGTTTAGTAATTATCTGTAATATTCAAATTCAAATATATATATATATATATATATAATTATATTTTAAACTTTAAATATAATTATATATAATTACAGATAATACCCCGTAATTAACATAATTACGTTTTCACCTTGTAATTATCATAATTACAGTTTAACACATATTTTCATAATTATCCTTTAAGAATAATTATTTTCTTAATCAACTTGATTTAATCCGGGTTTCTAAAGATGGAAACAAACGCATTCTTTGTGTGCGATCCTATAGGTTTACATACTCCTTAGCAGTATCTATGTGTGACATATGTCGTGGGCATATAATAACTTACAGTTTACTTATCCTTACTCCAGTTGGGAATTTTTTCAATCTCACAAAACATTTCGTCATGTTCTTGGTTTTTCGTTTAGTTTTCAATCTCTTACATGTATTGCACAAAACAATCGTCCATTTTCATGGTTTTTGGCTTAGTTTTCAGTTTTGCCCAATGCCCTTAATTTTCATTGAAGATAAAAACTCACTTTGTCTTTCGATTTTGTACTTGTGTTTTCAATTTTAAGGGGAACTGGACGTTAATTTGACGGCGATTGAAGTCCCATGAAGAGGAGCTCAGTATGTTCTTCACTCCTTAAATCTTGCAGTTTTTTTGTATTTTTGTTTTGATTTTTAGGGATTTTTAATTATGATTTCTATGGTTTTATAGGTTTAGGGATTTTTTTGCAAGCTTCCTCTTCACCCATCCCTAACTCTTGATTTGTTCTTATTATGTTTTATAGGTCTTATGTTTATTTTATGCTCGATCTTGAATCCATAATATTACAATTTTCTAAGGTAGATTTTAGGTCAAATTATAGTCTTCACAACTTTCTGATATAATTTTATTCCATATATTGTTATAGTACTATCTCAACAGGTAGACTTGGCTGGATATTTTTAAAATGTTTTTATGTAGCAATTCATAGATGGAAGTATATATATTTCATTTGGGATCTTTACATTTCATTGCCCTCTTCTGTAAAATGTAAGATAATTGTAGTAATAAGGTTTCTTGATCTTCAAAAGTAATGGTTGAGGCTATACATTTTTTTTTCTTTTTTTAATATGGTAGCTTAATGCATGAATGATAATTAATTAACTATTCGTTTTCTTTGTTTACACCTAAGTTTCTTTATTTCTTTTATTTCACAAGGATTCTAATTTTTTAATTATTCACGTAACATTTAATGAATATATATAATCAACGTACTTAAAAACTCATTATAGAAATGAATTTACAATCAATATATGTATTTTCTATTTTGATGACACTTGAATATAATAATATGTGTATTTTTATTTACATAATAATAAATTGATTATAAGTAATATAAATAAATAAATGAAGATGACGATTAATTACGTCAATATATATAATGTCTTATGATCATTATCAGTTATATATTATGTAAATAATATATATTCATATGTATTATTTCAAATAAAGGTAAATATCTAAAATTTGAATTAATATATAAAGTTTGAATCAATATATAAAGCTAAAAAAATTATTATTATCATTTAAAGTGTTATTAAAATTTACAACCAATATATATTAATAAAATTAGAATAAATATATAAATAAATACTTATTACATTTAACATCACTAACTTCTTTAATAAATGAAATACTTATTACATTCAATATCACTAAATAAAATTAATATATAATTAAATATGTATTGCTAACTCTCTCATTTAATAAATAACATACTTATTACATTTAACACCACTAATTAGAATCAATACATAAAATAAAAAATTATTTGAATCAATATATATAGTTATTATATTCAAAACTAATTAAAATTTATTGGAAACAATATAACGGTACGTATAAAAAATGATAGAAACATATATATATAAATTAAATTAGAATAACAAAATATATAAAATTGGAAAGAATAACTTACTACAATCAACAATAAATGATTATTTCAATATAATTTAAATTGAAATCAAACTATGTATAAATGAAATTAGAATCGATATAATACTTTTCATTTTACAAAATATGACTAAAACCTTATTTTCAAGATTCTTTACCATAAACTAAACTATGAAGAAACAATCTCAAGCAGATCGGAAAAACTCAAACAGGAAAAAATTAAAAATTTAATCGGAGCATATGGTCGAAGTGGTCACAATACTTGCGACTATTGTTACTTTTCATCCAACCGTAGATTGGGAAAGGGCTTCGAAGAGGGTTTTTAGTCAACATTACAAACGAGTACATTACAACAAATGTAAGCAAATTACCAAAATGTCCCGGAATTATATAGAACTAGGTAGCAATACTGTTGTTGCATGGTGAATATAAATATTTTATGCGAATATATGTTGGGGTAAATCAATATATTATGAGTTATGACAAAATAATACTAATTATACACATCATTATTATAATCAATAGTCTCACACATTTTCTTAAATCATTTTGAGTCAATTACAAAGTTTGATGACATAAACTTATTAGTTACTTAGTTATATATATATATCAAAAGAAACAACTAAGGATGATGAAACAGCTTCATATCAAGTGCAATATCAGTTATTATTAGTTTAATATATGATATGTGATCATCGACCCATTTAAATTCAATATTTTCTAAATAAATTTATCGCCACCACGCAACGCGCGGTGCCGAACACTAGTTGTATAATATTTCTCATTTTAAACGCACATTTCATCATTTGGTGGATATGAATTTATATTAACAAATTTCTTATAGTATTTATTTCTTTTTTATGTATGGAATCGTTTTTATCTTCAATTAAGTACATTAATATGATTGTTAATTATAAGTTTTTATGTGCAACCTATTTCAAAATATGTTAATAATTAGGTTGAAAAATGAGCATTATAAACTAAAATGCAAAATTGGAAAGACTAACTTTTGTGTACACCCATCATAACGAATAATATTGCATATATGCTTGAAACTAACCATTTTGTACAATTTTTAACTTTAATGTCAAAACATTATTTTGCAACCAAAAAATAAGAAAATGTATGAACTTCTCTTTGTTACAAGAAACAATATCAATGAAAATAATTTACATCTAAATAGCATCTAATTATTTGTCAATTATCAAATTGCATTTTATCTTAAATTAGTACAAAGTTTCTAACAATAAATTTTCTTTAGCATGCAACGTGAAATATAAATGAAGGTTGTAAGGTATTAATATGACATAATGAGAATTTAATATGTTCAAATAATGAATTGTGTTTTGGTTTGAGTTATCCCACATTGATGAGAAAGAAAAATATATATTAGAAAATGTAGTTGTGTTGTGTATATGAAAGGAGTGAGATGACATGAAAATCAATATCAATATAAATATACAAAGGAAGGCTATGAGGTATCAAGATGACATGATGAGAATTAAGCAATCTCAAATTATGAATTATCATTGAGTTTGAGTTATCCCACATTGATGAGTAAGGAAAATATAAATTATTAAATGAAGGCTATAAGATATTAACATTGCAAATGCGAATTTAGTATATAAAAGGAGGGGGAATGACTTGAAAATCAATATCGATATAAATATATAAAGGAATCATATGAAACTTATATCATTGGGTTAGCCATAGACTTTACATGTTTTTAGCGATTCACATGACATCATCAAGTGATACAAATATTGGAAAGATGAAGTTATGTATATGAAAGGATAGTGAATGCATCAAAAAAAAGTTGGTTGGTTAAAAATACAACGCTTGCCATTAAATGGTAATTTTGAAGTTATATGATAAAAATATTTTATTAGTAAAAATAACACATTTCACTTTCGATTTGATTACATGGAAAATATTCATTAGAATTGAATCAAAAAGTGCCCTTTTATTGAAGGTCGTTCGAGCTACAATCATAAATTTAAATATAAACATAATAAAAATCAATATAAAAGAAATGTTAGCTAGAAGGTATTGACATTACACTATGAGAATTTAGTATTTTTTTCAAATAATGAATTGTAATTGAGTTTTATTTCCGACATCGATGATAAACTGAAATATTAGAAAAGACAGTTGAGCATATGAAAAGAGGAGAGATGGATATTGATGTACCATCATAACATTTTTATATCTTATTTGACATTTTTTTCACATTGTAGGGTCTTAAAATAATTTGTAACCGATAAAACGCAGCGGTAATTAAAATAATTTTGGTTACAACAATTATAGAAAACTTTTCTAAATAAACTTAAAACCCAATCGGATCCAATGATGCATTTAAATAAATCAAAACCACACCATAGGGTGTTTAGAATTGTACCTTTTGTAATCAACCGGGACAGGAATGGAGCACTCAGAAACCAAAGCAGGTTTCCTCTATCGGTAGTCCACACACGAACACGTTTCTCGTCTCCACCGGGTGCTAGTCCAAGAACCCTATATCTATATGTGTTTTTGCAGAAAAGAAAAAATATTTCTTTTCTGTATTTCTCTGAAAGGTTAATTCTGATTTCAATCGTATATCAAATGGTGTAGCTTAACGCCCTATTTATACCAGAAGAATTATATATAGACTAATTCAAATAATGTTTAAATAAGGTTTAGTAATTATCTGTAATATTCAAATTCAAATATATATAATTATCTTTTAAACTTTAAATGTAATTATATATAATTACAGATAACACCACGTAATTAACATAATAACATTTTCTGTAATTATCATAATTACAATTTAACACATATTTTCATAATTATCCTTCAAGAATAATTATTTTCTTATTCAACTTGATTTAATTCGGGTTTCTTAAGATGGAAACAAATGTATTCTTTTGTGTGAGACCCTATATGTTTACATACTCCTCAGCAGTATCCCTGTGTGACACGTGTCGTGGGCATATAATAACTTACATTCTCCACTTGCACATGATACATCGTAACACAGACGATGGTAAGCGTCTAGCAACACGTCACCACCCCCAAGGCTATGTAAATGTGTTTTTACCTTCGAGCAATTTGATTGATCCAATCAATCATATAGTAGAATCATTCATTATCCTTTTGCTTCATGATATTTTGTTTTGAACTTAAGACATAGATCTATCTCATCCTTTATAATTCAAAGAATATTTGATTATACAAGTGTCATTGGTCCAACTAATCCACTTGTTCATGCATGTAAATCAAACTATGTAATCGAGGGGCCCAGAAATATCTCTCTCATCTTGAGAGGAACAAATCCCATATTTCATGTACACGACTAACTACACAATTCATGTTATACCCAACATAGCCCTTATGATTACCCGATTAAGGGTAACATTAGACTATATCAAAGCATAACGATCCTTGTGTATTAGGTCCCAATGCACATCTCGGGTATGAGGATAAAGAGTGTTTACTATTTCAAGACTCACCTTATGACGCCGATCTATGAGGTGATCCTGACCATGGGTCTTGTCCAACGCCTTGTACTCCGACAAGCGCATGTGACTCTGGTTACACCTAGTTCACTTCCAACTTGGACTATAACCAGACTTCACAATGATCTTGATTTATTACTAGTTGTTGGTCCCGAAGGTGCTTAACAAGTTTGTAGAAGGGGTTTGAATACAAATACAGATTTTTATGGTTTAATAAATTGTTTATTGATAACTCAAAGCAAAATTTACAGTTTATTGCGGAACAAGATTGAGTAAAACTTACTCTAAACAAAATTAAGAATCACAAAGAGGTTTGACACTTAGAACAAGAGATAGAGGTTGAGAGGATATAGAAAACAAGGGTTTTTATATGTGGTTCACTAAGATAAAAGAGATAGAAGGCAACACTTCAGAGCGAAGCTCAACCTTTCTTTTATACCATATGCATTAAATGCATGGCAGGGGTACTTTACACATGTCACTATTTGGTTGGTTGCATGCCTCTAACTTTTGGCGACATGGTTTTGGCCGAAAGATGAACAGTGTAGTCTTCAGAGTTGTTGTACGATTTGCAGCAGAGGTACGTCTCTTCTGACAGTTGTACTTTTTGTGCAAATATAAGATAAAAGAAACTTCGAGAAGAAGCTTTGTGATCATCAATCGTTGAGGGATTCTTTTCTTCAGGGAGTCTGAATTAAGTTCAGTGATCGTTAAAGCTTTTCTTCATATTTCTTCGCGTTTTGTGGACTTGTCTTGGTTTCACTGATGTCCGCATCAGATCATGAGTAGACTTGTCACTTGTTCATCAGCTTTGTCTTCGATGTCAGCGATGAACGTCTTTGTCGTGAAACTTGTCTTCAGGGATTACATTTAACAGAATACATTAGAAATCATCAGCGATACTTGTAACGCCCTCAAATTTTGTAAGAGCAACTAATTAAAATTTTGATATTACATCGAGTAAAAGATAAATCTTCAAAATAAAACTTTCTATTTAACCTCAACAAATATAAACTCCAGTCTTATACAAGGACTAGACCAAAGTCGATGTTACTTAATCCCAACTATAAGTTGCTCTTCCCGAAACAAGTGCGGAAGACTTCACTATGATATCCACCTCTTGAGCACACAACTAGCACTCCTCTCTACACAGTGTCACTAGAGCTATTCCCAACCGGAACCTGTTGCACATGCCGACAAATAAAAAGGTTAGTCTAACGCATAGTAAGTTCAAGAGTTTTCAACATGAATGAAGATATCGTTGAAAAGAAGTGATGCAATTTAAATCATGATCTTTCAATTTGATATGCCTCAAATATGAAAAAGACTCATTTTCCAATAATATGCATTTTGGGCAAGAATCACCAATATAAACGTTTTCAAATCCAAACTACTTCAAGGACAAGGTCCCAACATAAACCACTCTTTCGTAAATTAATTTCAACCCAAACTCACTCAAAGCGTGAATAGAAATCGAACTCTCTATTTATGAAAATACGGTTAAAACTTTATATACCGAAACTCCCAAAACACGGTGGGGAATAATACTCAGCCCATAAATCATGGATATAATCCATTTATATAAAACGTCACCGAAAACTTGGATAATAAAACTTAATACCCAAAAACAACACCTTTCGATGACGGGGGATACCTGAATTCCATTGAAAGTGGCAGGCACACAAAGTTAAGCCACTTATCAACGTTCTCGAGCTTCACATAGAGCCATGGATCCCCGTATACGGCTCCGAAACCGAGCTACCACCGCAAGATACCCAAATGCCTCTAGTGTCTACTCGACCTCTAAATGAGTGTCACTACCAAAGCCACAAGTCCCCGTATCCGGCTCACAATGGGCACCACCGCAAGACTTAGCTCCGTATACGGCTCCCAAACCGAGCTACCACCGCAAGCTTACATAAAAACATGACTTGGGGACCACTCACTAGACTTCAAACGTGGACACTAAATTCCACGATGAGTAACCAGACTGGATTACAAACGGGCATCGAGTTCAACCACCCACGATATCTACCTCGAGCCCTTCAACAAAGGCTACGCGGTTATTGAGTTCAACCACCCATGATCTGTACCTCGAGCTCCCGCTAGCCATAAACAATATCCAGTCCCAAAACGGGGATAAGGTCCCCAACTAAACCAACTGACTGACTCATATGCCTATGGATCCAATGCATAACAGTCTAAAATGTTACATGACTTAAAAGAATGAACTAACGTATTCAAAACATGTAACTCTTAAATAAGATGCAACTAAGTACACTGTACGTCCAAGGCTCCTTAACGAGCTACCAAAACTGAACAAATGTTCCAAAGACTCATTTGAGTGTAAACTAAGCCCCAAAAGGCATAATGAACGTTTGGCTAAAATACGAGAGCCAATGTGGTTACATAAACCAAAATACATCTTTCCCCAAAACTTTGTTTCTCAAATCACAATTGGCGTTCGGCCCAAAACCCAAAAAGGATTATCATTTTCTAAAGTGTTCCCAAAGTCGGGATCGACCCAAAACCAAAGGACTCACACATTCGTACTTTTCAAAACATCCCATTTCATGAATGATGCATAAAACCCGACAAACACTTAAAAGTGCGTTTTTGACCAAATATCTATTTATGCAATAAATCGTCGAAACACATTTATTATGACACATTTAACAAAATGCCCAAAAATCCCAAATATGGGTGTTTTACAAAGTTTAATAAGCTAAACACTTCAAATAATCAAAACTTACCAAATAACTCCACAATTGACAATTTCATGTAAATCACATAAACACTTTAAAATGAACATTTTCGCATGTACAACGCTTTCACAAATCAACTTGAACTCACCATGCTAGGTTAGGTTAAACCTAGGTTCCAAATACAACCATTAGCCTTCAATAGTATAGATCCACCATTTCCAAGATATTACCAACAAAAGCTAAGGTTTCCAAACAACCCATTCTTCAAGTCTAGCATAAACATCAACAAGTAAACCTTCATATCTATAAATATCCTTATACCAAAAACTTATATTACTCAAGAAAACTTACCATATTGGATGTTGAGACTTTCCATCCAAAGCCATCCAAACAACCCATCAAACCTTCAACCCGAGCTTCCAAATACCGAACCCTTGAGTTTTGTTTGGACCAATCCACCATAGTTGCTCCCAAATACGAAACCCTAGTTCCCAAAACGAACTAAAGAGGAGAGAAAAGGAGATGGGAGGATGAAATGAGAGAAAACCCTAAAAATGGGGTTTTAAATCGTCCAGACTACTCCCGCGGCCTTGGCCGCGGCCAACAAGCCGCGGGCCAAGTCGCACGTGCTACATAGCTGCACGCATCAGTGGGTTACGCGGGTTTAGCCACGGCTTTAAGGTCGCGGGCTAAGTCGCGCGTGTCTCTGGTGCCCTTCTCACCTTTCGTGCTAAACCGTTCCCCAATCGTTTCTCTTGGTCGATCGCTGACTGGTTTCCTTAGCTAATCATAAACTGTTCTTTATGAAATTGCGGGTGTTACAATACTGAACAAACTCAATATGTAATCGCTGAAGGTGAAACACTAATACATACAGATGTTAAACATAATTTTCACTAAGTATTTTAAAGGGTCATCATCAAATCACTGAGAGAGTTTGGATCAACAATCTCCCCCTATTTGATGATGACAAAGCAATAAGAGAAAATTACTTTATTTTAAAACATAAGGATAATCAGGACTCATAACATACACGTCCCAATTACAATTTTGAGGGATCGTTTATAGTACTGATGGAGTAAAGTACTTCACTGAAATTTTCATTAATTCGTAAATAAGTATTACAAAGGGAATATGAAAATTACAAGTATAAGTGAAGTCTTATATTAGTACTGTAAGCCTAACTAATAGATTACAAGACAAAAGATAACCTATTAGCTAAGGTGGTTCTTCCTTGACAGGGAACTCTTCTACTACAATCATATGATCAGGTACCTCTTCTCCTCCCTGTCTTCGAACATTTGCTTCCTTTCAAATAAGAGTCTTGATGAGGGTCCCTGATGTTGAATTATCACACCATATGTAGAGAAGATCCTTTAGGTGTACAAGAGGGCAGAAGGGATCTCTAAAGCTCTTTGAAACCTGATGATTTCATCATCATCGCGGAAGAATACACCAAAGGATGCACTTATCACCTGTCCAGCCATAAATGGTCCACTAGGGAGCAGGAATAAGTTTAGTACTGAAAGGTCTGGAGAGGGACTAACTACTGCATCTCTAGAGAACTTGATACTGGTTTCATTCCTGATCACAGCATCATTGTCAGATGTGGAGGCTTGTTTCCATCTAACTGTTCTTGGTTTCTGTGGTAGAGATGAGGGCACACTCATTCTGGCGGTGACCTTGCTGATGAGAGGTTAGAGCATTGCTTCAACATGGCCCCTGTGTATTGATCTTGATTTCTTTAGTGCTTCCTTGAACTCCAACCACTCATAAAAACCGAAGTGTTCCAATTTCGATAGAAACATAACTTTAGAGCTTCCATCACTTCTGACGATCTCTATTGTAATAGAGAGTTGATTCTTCTTGCCTTTCCCTGAGAGTGTCACTGTTGAGATTTTTGATGGGTCAGATCGATGATCAAGCTTCTTTTTGCACCAAGCTATATCATGATCGCTGACCTCTTTTGCTTTTCTATTCTCCTCCTCTACTTCCTTTAGAAGCGATGCTTGAACTTTCACCAGATTCTTTTTCAGGTTTTTGTCCTTGACCAGGATTGATTGAACTTTAAGGACTAGAGAAGAGTCCTTTTGGCATTCAACGTAGAGTCGTTCATCCCTAATTGATTCTTCTATTTCTTCTGGTGACAAGGAAGCTTGATAAGGGATCTTCAGCCTTTGATTCTCGAGATAAAGAATCATCTCTGACCGCCTTTGGATTTTATCATCTGACCTTTTGATAAGTCGAGAGGGTCTTCTTGGGTGTCTCAGTGATTCCTCTTCTTCATCTTCTTCATTAGTCTCTCCAACAGAGACTGGGATTATTGGTTCTTCAACCGAGGTAGCTGGGATTATTTTCAAGGAAGCTCCCTTAAGCAGGGGAGAGAACTAGCTGAGCAAAAATTTAAAGGAGAGTCAGTATATGAATTTAAGAAGGAGAAAGATAAAGGCTAGAAGTGAGATATGGGTTTTAGGTGAGAAAAGAAAGAAAGGGGAACAATAGAGAGACATACATGAGAAGGTAGCTCCCCCTAAGATTGTGACACAATCTTCAGGTTTCTTTCAGAAGCAATACCCTTTTTCTTGCCTTAGGAAAAAGGATCTGAAGGTTTGTCTTTACTTGCCCCTGCTTTTTTGAAGACAACACCCTTCTGCGTTAGAGCAGGAACGCTAATGTTGGCAGGAGTGAACCATAAAGAAGGATCATCCTCATCATCATCGTCATCAGTGGTGTCATCTTTGGAGCCTTGATCTTCTAGATCAATCTCCTCTTCATCTTCCTCTTCCTCCTCCTCATCTTCAACATTAGCATCTTCCACGATCACTAGGGAGGAGGGAGGTGCTTGCTTTTCAGCTGATTTTTCTTCAGTTGTCTTCTCCCCCTCAACATGAGGAGGAGGGTCTTCCAGGACGACCGTTGCATCTTCTTCAGTATACTTCTTCCCCTCTTTGTCATCATCAACGGGGGAGGTCTCAATAGCAGCAACATCAGTAGCAACGGTCTTGCGGGCATCAGCCTCTAATGCCTTTAAGAGATCTTCTATCTCTGGAATGAGAGAGGTTACCCCGAAAACGAAATCATCGTCAATGAAGGAAGGCTCAGGTTCTAGAGCTGGTTCCCTCAATTTTGCCAAAATATCAGCGAGAAGTTGATTTGTTGTCTTCACCTCGCCAGTCAGCCTATCGACATGGTCGTTCAAGAATTGAAGTTGGGTGGTGTTGGAAGCCATGTCGGTCTTCAGAGCTTGGATGTCTGCTTGTAGAGCTGATAGCTGAGAGGCTTCAGCTTTGGTCGACATGGTGGAGGAGAGCTTTTTCAATTCCTCACCCGTAGTGTAAACTGATGATGTGTTGGAGCTAACGGTTGATGAGAGAGACTCCACCTTATTTGTAACCTCGCTGAGGGAGGCATCGACAGTAGGAAAACTAGGACCTGTAAAACATGTTAGTGTTTGAGTAAGGGATTGCTCAGGCTTATTTAGTAGGTGGGGAAAAGTGTGTAGGTTTTGAGGAATACCTGATGTATCAAATAAATTGTAGAATGCCATGTCCCTTTCCAAAGAGAATTGGGACACGGGTATTTGATGTGAACCTCCGAGAGGGAGGCCATCAGGTTCTAGTTGAACATTTGTGGTCTCGGGAAACTGTAAAATAGTAGGGTTAGAGACAAAAGAAGAAGAAGGAAGGGATGAGAATAAAGGAAGAGGACTGGTGATGCTCAAAATTACCTCAGCAGTGTTTGAAGGCATTGAGAGTATGGGGGTAGACACCAGTATGGATTCAGTGACAAGAGGCACTGAAACAACTTGGGCTTTGGTAGTGGATGAGCGCCCCATGAATGCGTCCAGGGTTGTTTGTTGAGAAACAAACCTCGTAGATAGTGGTTGAGAAGCTGGCTCCGTATTCTTCTTGGTCTTTTTGGAAGGACCATGAAGAGCTGAAGACTTGCGCTTGGAGGGAGTGGTGTTAGCAGTGGGGATAGCCGAAGAAGGAACCACCGGCATAGCTGTTGAAGCCAAAGAAGTTGAGGAGAGGAGTAGAGTAAGAAGACTTACCTCGTTTACAGCGCGTTCAACGTCGAGAATTCTACTACCAACCTTGAAGAGCTGGCAGTCAACTTCTTTGGGGTAGAGGTCATTCAGCAAAAACTTGAGTATTGCTGAGATGAACCTGGCCTAGGGAATTTTGATCTCCCCCTCAGTCTTCTCGACCTTTGACAGCAAGTCGTCAAAGGTAAGGGCAGCGTAGTTGATGTTTCCCCCAGCGATTACGAAGAAACCCATTTGGAGTTGAACTTTGTTGGCTTGATCCAGCGACCCCATTTTCCCAATCATGCACAGAATTATGTGGGAAAATACATAGTTCAGTTCAGAAGGCATCTTCTTCAAAATTTGGTTAGCCTCTTGTCAGGGATGGTGGTTCTGGGCTTCATGTCCCATTGGTACTCCATCAGGTTCTAGGAACCTGATCAGCTCCTCATCAGTAAGGTGTGCTTCAAAACCTTCAGAGGTCTTGGTGGCGAACCTAAGAGCGGTGCAAATAGCAAGTGGTGTGATGGATGTACCATGTTGCGTTTGGAAAGTGATAGCAGAAATGGGTTTTCCTTGTTTGTTCAGGACCTGATCCTTCTCAGCAGTAAACCAGAACTGCTGTAGTAGAACTTTTGAAGGAGGTGGAGCAACATTCAGAGCATAGGCTAAGGGAGAGGCCTTCAGGAAATCAACAGTGTATTGAAGATGGGGGGAAGGTTTCTTCTATGGGAATTATAGAAGTGCCAAGTAGTTATTGCTTGAAAGTTAAGAGGCAGTGAGGTCGAACTTGACGTTCTTAGATTCGATGAGTGTTGTTTGAGATGCCATTTATGAAATAGCAAATAGAATAATAGAACAAAGGTTTTAGAAAGAAATGAATATTGAAGGTTGAAGTTTTCCAATATTTTTGAAGAGGAAAGGAAAATGTTCAGTTCCCTTTTTAAGAAGGAAAGATAAACAGTCTTAAGAAAAGATTTAAATCTTAAAAACCAAAAGGTTTTTGAGTGAAGATCATGAAGAAAATGATTTTAGAATGAAAAACAAGTTTTGATCTTTAAAAGGTTTTAAAGATCAAAAAAAATGTTTTTAAGAAGAAATAAGGATGAAAATGAACATGTTCTTAAAGTTTTGAGGAAGATGAAACTTGATGTTCTTGAGTTCTTAGAAAGCTCGAATGCAGAAAGTTGTTTTTGCCTTTTGGAGAGTTATGTGCGCGTAAAAGGTAAAATTATGAATAGGAGAAGTTTATATATGAGAGAGTGAGGAGATAGAAGGAATGTTGAGCAGGAAAAGGCGTTCATTATGACACAGACATGTCCCTTGAGTTTGATTGGTCAAGAAGTGCAACGGATGAACGTGTCGAAAAGAAAAGCGTGCCATAGATTATCGTACAAATGATGTCACACTAAAAAGTGTCTTTTCATTTTTTAAAATTATCTCTGATAGAAATTCAGGGATAGCTTTTATTTTTGAAGAATCACTAACGAGTTTTATTTTCAAAAAGCTTTTAATCACTTGAAGAAAGTCAGTGATTGAGTTTTGAAAATCTCCTTCGCTGAATAAGATTCAGTGAAGAGAGGTTAAAAGATACATACCTGAATATCAGAGACACTTCATTCAGAGATTAAGGGATGAATATGATAGAATTTTATTGCTGACTTAATGCATGAACGTTGAAGAATTAATCTTCAAGGTTCAGTATTCCAAGCTCACTGATGAGAAAGTTGAATCTTGTCTTATCAAGGGGTTTGGTAAAGAGATCAACTAGTTGATAGTCAGTAGGAATAAAATGAAGTTCTATATCACCATTCATCACATGATCTCTGATAAAATGATATATGATTTCGATGTGTTTCGTCTTTGAGTGTAGCACTGGATTGTTTGCTATAGCGATGGCATTAGTGTTGTCGCAATAGATTGGAATTTTGGAGAGCTGAAGGTTATAGTCTAATAGCTAATTTCTCATCCATAAGACTTTAGCACAACAACTTCCAGCGGCTACATACTCAGCTTCAGTTGTGGAAGTGGACACTGAGTTCTGTTTTTTGTTGTCCAACTTACCAGCTTTCCACCTAGGAGTTGACATCCTCCAGTGGTGCTTTTTGTATCTAGTTTGTAACCTGCAAAATCACTATCTGAATAGCCAGTTAGATCGAACCCTGAGTCTTTGAGGTACCAAAGACCTAGATTAGGAGTTCCTTTCGGATATCTGAAAATTCGCTTGACAGTAATCAGATGGGATTCATTGGGTTCTGATTGATATCGTGCACAAAGACAAGTAGAATACATGATATCAGGTTGGCTCATTGTAAGATACAGCAGGGAGCCTATTATTCTTCTACAGGCAGTGACATTTACTTGTTTTCCGGAAGGATCCTTGTTTAATGTCAGCGGGGGTGCCATAGGAGTTTTCATCGCTGAAGTTTGAGTGAGATCAAACATTTTTAGCATATCTTTAGCATACTTACCTTGATGAATAAACGTGCCCTTATCAGATTGTTTGATCTGAAGTCCAAGGAAGTAAGTTAGCTCACCCATCATACTCATTTTATATTATTTCTTCATTCTTTCAGTGAATCGAGTACATAGAGATGGGTTAGTAGAACCAAATATAATGTCATCAACATATATTTGAACAAGAATAATATGACCTTTTATCTTTCTGAAAAATAGAATGTTATCAATTTTTCCACGCTCAAAATTTTCAGAGATAAAGAAAGAAGAGAGAATGTCATACCAAGCACGAGGGGTTTGTTTTAGCCCATAGAGAGCCTTATCTAACGTTTAGACAAAGTGTGGATGTTTAGGGTCATAGAACCCTGGGGGTTGTTCAATATAGACTTCTTCAGTCAGCTTTCCATTAAGGAATGATGACTTAACATCCATTTGATATATTACGAAGTCTTTGTGAACTGCATAGGCTAAGAATAATCGAATTGCTTCGACCCTAGCCACAGGGGAAAAAGTTTCATCATAGTTTATGCCTTCCTCTTTTCTGTATCCCTGAGCAACTAGTCTAGCTTTGTTGCGGGTTACAGTCCCATTTTCATCTAACTTGTTTCGATACACCCATTTGGTGCCTATAACAGTTTTGTCAGATGGTCAGGGAACGAGATTCCAAACTTTGTTACTTTCAAACTCGGTCAGCTCTTCTTGCATAGCATTGAGCTAGTTTGGATCTCTGAGGGCATCATCAGTCTTCTTAGGCTCGAGAAGAGAGAGAACGTTAACAAAAAGATAGATGTTACCTGAGCTTCGTCGAGTCTGAATACTTTCATCTGGATCACCAAGGATTTGATCAATAGGGTGATTTCTGGTCCATCCCTGAGCGGGGGCGTGAACATCTATGTTCGATATTGGATCATCAATGGGAATATTCACTGAAGAAGATGTTTCACCCTGAGGTTCATCAGTTATCAACTGTTGAGGTTGAGGTTCAGGTTGAATATCATTCACTGAGAGATCTTCAGAGATGTTAGGGGATTCAGAGGTCGAAGATTAGATGGTGGTAATGTGTTTAGAGGAACAGTTGATACCCATGAAGTGGATTCAGTGTTAAGTGGTATGATGTCTGGATCATCATCAACATTTGAGGGGTTTGCATGATGAGGTGAGTTGAAAAGAGGTTCAGTTTCTCTACAATGAGAAAACATCCATGCATTGAGTTCTTCATTATCAGAGATAGGTTTAGATTTCGTTAATCTGGATTCATCAAAGGTGACGTGGATTGTTTCTTCTACAGTTTGTCTTCTCTTGTTGAAGACCCTGTAGGCTTTCGAGATTGAAGAGTATCCAAGAAAAATTCCTTCATCAGCCTTTGGATCAAACTTTCCAAGGGTGTCTCTGTTGTTTAGAATAAAACACTGACAACCAAAGATATGAAGAATGTTGATAGAAGGCTTTCTCCCATAGAAGAGTTCATAGGCAGTCTTGTTGAATCTTTTGACAATTAGCGACATGTTTTGAGTAAAACATGTCGTGTTGACAGCTATCGCCCAAAATTGAGTTGCAAGATGAGAATCGTTGAGCATTGATCTTGCAGCTTTAATGATCGTTCGACTTCTTCTTTTAGCTACTCCATTTTGCTAAGGAGTTTTCATAACAGAGAAGTTATGAAAAATTCCCTTGCTCTCAAAGAAGTTATTCAGGGAACCATTTTTTAATTCAGTTCTATGATCACTCCTTATTGAGCGAACAGTTAAGTTATTCAGCACTTCCATCTTTCTAACAAAAGATATAAGTTCATCTGGGGTATCACTCTTAGAACGGAGAAATATCACCCAAGTATATCGAGAGTATTCATCTGCTATGACAATAATGTATTTCTTTCCAGCTATAGATTGGATGTTGATAGGGAGAAACACATCCATATGCAAGAGTTGAAGAGGACTTTTCACTGATGAAACTTGCTTAGACTTGAAACTAGCTTTAGTCTGTTTTCCCTTTTCACATGCGGAGCAAAGAGATCCATTTGCATATGAATGTTGAGGTAGACTGGAGACTAGTTCCTTTGATGATAGAGTGTTCAGTGTTTTAAAGTTCAGATGGGAGAGCCACTTATGACATAGCCAGTTGACATCTGATGAGGCTTTGGACAGAAAACAGATGTTTTCAGTGGTTGTAGAGTCCATGTTTATTACATAAACATTTTCCATACGATAACCACTGAGAGAAAGTTTTCCATTTTTGTCCATCACTGAACATGCTTTCTTAGAGAAGCATACTTCGTAGTCTTTATCACATAGATGACTAATGCTGAGAAGATTGTGCTTTAGTCCATCTACGTAAGTGACTCTTCTAAAGGTAGTTATACCATTGTTGAGTACACCAAACCCTCTGGTATAACCTTTTCCATTTCTGCCAAAGGTCACTGAGGTACCTTTCTCTTCCTTGTATTCAGTGAGCAGGTTCTTTTGACCAGTCATGTGTCGAGAGCATCCACTATCTAGATACCAGATACCCTTCGAGACCTGCAAACATAAGGAAGATTAAATTTTTATTGGTACCCATTTTTCAATGGGTCTAGTAGAGTTAGTAGAGATGCAAGGTTCAACAATCTTCACGGTATCTATAGATTCAACATTAGTGGTAACCTTCACTTTAGTTAATTTCTTAACTTTAGTGGTATTTTTCACCTTGGCAGATTTCTCAGCTTTGGTGACCTTCTTAGCCTTGGAGGCATTCATCTTCACTTTAGCTATCTTTTCAGCCTTTGTGGCATTGGGACATTTACTGGCAATATGGCCAGTAAGTCCACAGTGATAGCATTTTCTATAGGTGAAAGTGGCTTTAAAACCAGGAGCATTAGAAAACTTGAGGTGAGTCGGGCCAGCTCCAAGAATGCCCTTAGCATTAGATCTCGGAGGAACTTTCAGTTCTTCTGATTTCTTAGGCTTGATGTCAATCTTTAGTTTTGGAGTGGATCTCTGAATATTACCAGTGATCGTAGATCCAGAACTAGAAGGTTGACTAGCTGAAGGTTTATAGGAGACCTTTAGCTTTGCTACATTTGTAGCCTTCTGAGGATGATGGGAATTGGATTTCCCTTTATCAGGGAGTTTAGAACTCTTCGATAAATCCTCAGGGATAGGGTTGGAAGACAAATAGCACTGATATGAGGAAGTGTCAGAGATAGAAGAGACAAACATTCTAAACTTAAGCATGGAACAGTCTCAGCTAGGTTTATCTTTATCAGATTTATAACTAAGACCGGTTTTATCATGAGCAGGGATCTAAGCACTTAAGATCTTAGTGACCTTAGTTGAGGATTTTCACCATCCTTCAACCGTGGCTTTTTCAGCTTTGAGAGCAGCGATAGCTTGTTCGCGTTCAATGCTGATGATTTTATTGACAATGACTTGATCTTTTAAAATTTCTTCTAAAAAAGTTAGTTCCTTGATTCTTAGATGGCATTTTTCAAGCTGTTCAGTTAGATCAATATTTTTGTTTTTAGCTAATGTTTTACCATTTAATGCATTGTATAAGTCAATCGTCAATACGTCAACAACACGACATCTCTCAGCTTCAGAAAGAGAGGTTAGTAGAGATTGATACCTGAGAGGAGATAAATCTTGTGGTTGATCCTGAAGGTTCTTCCACTTCTTCTTTAATCTTAGCCATGTGTGTCCCTGAAATCAAGATTGTAATTGCAAACTAAACAAACAAACAAGATGTTTTCAATTACCTGTTTGATTCAATTCAATTCTCAAACTGTTTACTCACTTTCTCTCTCTAGAACTCTTCTTTCTCTCTCTACAAGTTCTCTCTGAAATTGTAAATTCAAACTCTAACTCTTCTAGTCAACTAATTGTGTCCATCTATCTATTAAAAAGAAAAACTATTTATACCCACTACTAAAACAACAAGGAAACAAAAACAAATACAACAACTTTGACATTGACATTTTATTACAAAGACTTTGACTTTTAATGAGAGTTGACTTTCTCAGCTTTGACTTCTTGTACTTTGACCTTCAGTCTTCATGATCTTGTATCCAACAGATTTATGCTCTAACAATCTCCCCCTTTGGATTCAAGATCATCATAAAAAGATTTAGCAAAACAATCTCCCCATTTGGTTACATTGAAGAACTTTAAAATTCCCCTTTAAGCTCAATCTGACAAAACTTGATTCTTTTGATTTTGCCTAGTCATGCTCTTTAGCGATAAGACCCTTACCCTTTCACTTGAAGCCTTTCACTTGAAGCCTTTCAACTTCTCATAATTTTCTTTCAGCTTAAGGTATTTGTTATCGCTAAACATTTTAGATGAAGAGGGTTTAAAGACTTTCTTTGACCTGCATTCGCTGGCAAAATGGTCGATTTTCTCACAGTTGTAGCAAGTAGCAGTTGCCTTATCAACAGGTGTTGATTTAGGCTTGCCAGATAGGGAGAGAGGCATATTTCTTCTGAAATTGCTCTTTCTTGCCAATCTCTTAAAATAGTTTGTCAAGAGTGCTAGAGATTCATCAAACTCTGAAAGGTCAGTGCCTGATAGATCCTCTGAGTCAGAATCTAACTCAGTGATAGTGAGAGTAGATCGCTGAGATGGGATAATCTCTGAAGAGACTAAAGCAACATGAGTGCTTTTGGAGTCTTTATAATCTTTAACAAGATTCTTCTTCAGTTGATTTGATTGCTCATAGTTGAGCAAAATCCCATAGAGTGTATTGAGAGAAAGATGATTTAAGTCTTTGGTCAGCTTGAGACACATTAAATAACTGTCCCACTGATCTTCTTGTATATACAAGTTGTTAATTACGAGATGATTGTCCTAATCCATAAATGGACCCTTTTGCAACTTAACTTTTAGGTTTGATGTTTTAAATCCTTGAATACGTCCTCGCTTAAGATTTCTTTTTAGGGAATGTGGTTTTTGACATTAGTCTTCACGGCATCTTGCCATTGTTATTATTATCTCGTTTATTATCTTCAACAACTTGTTGAAGCTTAAAATCTTGTTTGAATGTCAGTGTCAACCGTCGTCCCATCTTTGTGGTTCTTTGAATTTCTTCAAGATCTATTGTGTCCCCATTGTGATTCTTGACAGAAAATCATTTTCTAAGAACTCACCATGGTGAGCAACAAAACTTTTGTTCTCGCCGGACCTGAAGAAATAATATCCATTTGGATATCACATAAAGATGTACTTTTCAGACCTTTAAATCAAGGTTCTCGGAAGCTTCATGCTTAACTTAAGCGTTATAACCCCATATTTTTCAAATATGATGACTTTGGGATCTTCCTAATTCATATTGTGAGAGTGGGTTTTATTGGTCCTTGTTGGTTGCTACATAATCTAGTATTTGGGCAACTGTTTCTAGGGCATAACCCTAGAAACATTTTGGCAGAGTGGTGAGACTCATCATAGAGTGAACCATATTCAACAGGGTTCTATTTCTCTTCTTGGATACACCGTTGTGATGCGGTGTTCCGAGAGGAGTCAACTAGGATACAATCCCATAAATCTCTAGGATTATCTATTGGCTTAGATATTCATGACCTCGATCTGACCGAAGCATCTTTATCTTTTGCCAAGTATACTCACTATTTTTTTAAACTCTTTGAAAATCTCAAAGCTTTTAGATTTGTTTTATTAGGTAAACATACCTATGTCTACTAAAATCATCAGTAGAATGTAATGAAGTAGTGATGACCGTATCTTGTGACTGAACAGTAAGGCTCACATACACCAATATGGATAACTCCTAATAGTTCTTGTAGCCCTTAAGGGTTTTCCTTTCATAAGGCTCTTTAGTCATCTTGACTAACAAGACACACATGTATCATATGAACCATCATATGATTTCAACTCTCTGTCCGCCTAGAGTTTGGTTATGTGTTTCTTGTTTACATGTCACAAATAGAACTCATTTAAGCCCCACTTAATGCGTTACATTGATTTATAATTACAGCTATCAATTTTATAAAAAGACATTTGTTGAGATAAGATGAAAATTTAATTCTGAAAACATAAATTCGGTTTATTGTAATTGAGAAAATGAAACTAAATTCCTAGTAGTACTAGGTACATGAAAACACTTGCTAAATGTTGATGTAAGACCAACTGGAAAGTCCATATCATATGTCCCTTTGAGCAACAACAGTTAACTTAGCTCCATTTGGTCTGGTTTCATCTTCTCTTCACTTCTTATTTCCTAAAAAGTAGTACTAATATGAGTATCATACCCAATATGTAACACTTAGTCAGAAGTGAATAAATCAAATAGTAAACATACCTGAAAGTCCGACTCTGTTAGCCTTATGCTTCTTGATTTCTGCCAATCGGGATGGAAAAGTTTTCATTTAGTGCCCATGGTGAAAACAATTATACCATACAGTAATCTCAGGAATTTCTCCCTTGCCCTTATCTATGATGGAGCTTCCAACATGTGTTTTACCCTTGGTTATCTCTCCCTTTTTCTTGACTATCCCACTGTCAGGTTTGATCATCAAAGCTTGTTTTGATTTGGTTGAACCCAACTTGGATTTCATATCCCTCTCAGTAGTTTTAAGTATGTTGTGAAGCTCTGTGAGAGTTTTATTCAAACCTTTCATATTATACTCCTTAACAAATTGCTTATATGTTTTGGGTAGAAAGTTGAGAACCATGTCGATTTCCAACTGTTGACCCAGTGGGAAACCAAGCCGGGTTAGTTGGTCAAAGTACCCTTTCATTTTCAAAATGTGGGTACTGACTGATGAACGCTCAGTCATTATACAAGCAATCAACGCCTTGACTGTATCAAATCTCTCCCGCTGTATTTGTAACCGAAACATAGACTTCAGTGAAGATATCATATCCCAAGCTGTCATGTTTTCATGATCCCGTAATAATTCAGAAGTCATGGTGGCTAACATTAGACAACCAACACTCAGAAAGTTATCTTGGTACTTATCATAAGCAATCCTGACTTCAGTTGGAGCATTTCTAGCAGGAGCATTTGGAGGGGGGTTTCAAGAACGTAGAACTTCTTTTCATGCCTAAGGACTGCCCTTAGGGAAGCGAAACCATTCCATGAAGTTCGTTTCGTCCAAATTTTCCTTATCTAGGATTGCCCGTAGTGTGAAATGGGATAAGCTGTTTGAGTTTGAATTTGAGGTAGACATCTACAAAAACATGATTTAATTTTAGTAACTTTAATATCTCAAATAAATAGATTAACCTTTCAAAAATCATTTGATTTGAGCTAAGATCCATATTTCACCTACTTCCATAAATGGCCAACAATTGTCTATGGGGTTAGGCTATTTAGGTAGACATCATCCAATTATGTTCAACATAACTCTTAGACGTCGTGGGATCCTATTTAATATATCATATATTGAAATTGACACATTTAACCCCACTTCAACGTCTTGAAAATACTCATAAATGGCCAAGCAATTGTCTATGATATTCTCAAGTAAACAAATCATAGTAAGGTATCATGATCCCACCTAAATATTAGACTTAGGTTTACTAAGATCAGTCGTTCAAAATACGACTATTTAAGTGAATGGCCCAACAACTGTCCACGTAAATCTCGTTATTTTGGCGCCTTGTCTTACACTACATTCAACCGACATGATTGGTTGAGCACTGATCACACCGGAATCTTGTATGCTCAATAAATACCTTAAATGGGTGGCGTTAAGTTTACATTTTGTAAAAGGTTTGATTTTAGAAAACATTCTAATTCTTTTAAAACGTTTGATTTTATCTCTAAAAATGTTGTTTTAAAACTTTATCTTATCAAATCGGTTTGATTTTGATAAACATACCAATTTTAAAATATCATATTTTATTTACCGATTTAAAATTTTGTTTTGCGTTTGATTTTATTTTTTAAAATGTTTGCAATTATCATAACAATAATAAAGCAATAAATAAAAGTAAAAACAAAATAAACAACCACAACAATAACATATGGATTTTCCCCTAATGTGGTATTGTGAGTCAACACAACAACCACGGTCAATCTTAAAGACGTCTTCAAGCTCCCACTGGCATCGCCATCTTGGTGAACTCTAGGGACTCCATCGTGACATCTTAGAACTCCGTCTTCGTTTAATTTACAATTTAAAAATAGAAAGATAACACATTATAATCTATTTTACAATTGCCCCTATCTAGGAAAATTTAAAATTACAACCCTTGCGGTTAACACATTTATTTTCCAAAACAATAAATATAAATCAACCACGGGTCTTTGGGCAAACCATATATTATCTTATTTTAATCATAAAATAAATACAAATTTGACCGAATTTTAATTAACATAATTAAAAGACCAAAATAATTGGAAGAAATTATCATATGGCAAAATAAAATTAATTGGCCTATTTCAATCGTAGGTTAACAAACCGAACCCAAAAGAGAATTGACCCATCAAAACCGGGCCTTGGCCCGACCGTCTAGGGCAAGTCCAACACGAGAACTAAGGGTAAAACCCAAAACCGACATGGGCTAAGAGACTTTCAAAACTTAGTTATAAAACTGAAACCCAAAAGCCCAAATCCCCTTTGGAAAAAGGGCCCAAAACATACCGCCCCAATTCCAAAACAAGAAGATATTGACTTGTGATCCAAACCAATATTTGGACTTATTTGGTTAGGCCCATGACCCAGCCATTTGATCCAAAAATCCAATCCGGTTCAAAAGGATCAAGATCCTAATGGACTTGGCCGATATACCGGACCGGTAAACAAAACGGCACAATCACTAGGCGATGGGAATGACCAACACTCTTGTGACAAAAACAGTTTTGGATAGCAACTAGAAGGTGTCGACGGTGACTAACCATAGTTAGCCCGTCATGGTGTCAAAAACTAGCCCCCACGGTCTTGGTCGTGGTCCGGCTAGCTGTAGATGCCGACAGCAGCCGCATAAGGACCGACAACAAGAAACAAAAACTACGACATTGGTGCCATATGAAAACGGAAAAAGGTCGTGATTGGGACCGCCAATAGGGCATGACACGATCCGTCGAGGAGATGCTCCAATCATGTCGGATCCAGATCGAGCAAATCATAAAACAACAACCTTATCGGAGTTTATGCCGGATTCAAATACAAAGTCGTCAATGGCCAGCAGGCCGACGACCAAGAGAGAAAACAAACCAACACCACCACCCTCCAAGGGCGTGCGACATGGATGACCAACCAAAACAAAACAACAGCAACCATATAAACATGCAAAATATAGGTTTCAAAACCCTTTTAGCCGGCGATCGCTAAAGAAAAGGAAGACATCGAGCCAAAGGGTAGCCGACAAGTTCATGGAAACAACCATTTGGAACGGTGCAACAACCTGTAGCCACGGTGGTCCGGTAGCAGTCGACGACAACCTGCGATAAAGAAAAAATTGTCGCTTGGCTCAAAATCCAGCAGCGGTGGCTGCAGTGGCAAACCACACAACAGTAGCGGTGAGGCCGATTCCGGCAGCAATCACCGCAGAAGACTAGCGATGGAGAAGTCGTGAGCAACTTTTACAGAGAGAGAGGGAGAAGATGGATTTTTAGGGTTTTAAAACCCTTTTGAGACTAGGTGGTCAACGTGTTGGAGGCCCAAAAAACAATTTAGGGTCCAATTAAATATTTAGAGTCCAATAATAGGAATCAGGGTTGAATTACGATTTAATTTGCCATATAAAACATTTTGTTCCCTTTTTTAATTAAATGTCATCAAAGTGGCTCTGATACCACTGTAGGTTTAAAACAATTTGTAACCGATAAAACGCAGCGGAAATTAAAATAATTTTGGTTACAACAATTATAGAAAACTTTTCTAAATAAACTTAAAACTCAATTGGATCCAATGATGCATTTAACTAAATCAAGACCACACCATAGGGTGTTTAGAATTGTACATTTTGTAGATCAACCGGGACAGGAATGAAACACTAAGAAACGAAAGTAGGTTTCCTCTATCGGTAGTCCACACACGAACACGTTTCTCGTCTCCACCAGGTGCTAGCCCAAGATCCCTAGATATATATGTGTTTTTCCAAAAAAGAAAAATGTTTCTTTTCTGTATTTCTCTGAAAGGCTAATTTTGATTTCAATCGTATATCAAATGATTTAGCCTAACGCCCTATTTATACTAAAAGAATTATAGATAGACTATAATTCAAATAAGGTTTAGTAATTATCTGTAATATTCAAATTCAAATATATATAATTATCTTTTAAACTTTATATATAATTATATATACAATTATAGATAACACCACGTAATTAACATAATTACAGTTTAACACATATTTTCATAATTACCTTTCAAGAATAACTATTTTCTTACTCAACTTGATTTAATTCGGGGTTTCTTAAGATGGAAACAAACGTATTCTTTTGTGTGCGACCTTATAAGTTTACATACTCTTCAACAGTATCCCTATGTGACATGTGTCGTGGACATATAATAACTTACACAAATGATATCAAACGCTAGTTACTAAAAAATAAATAAAATGAAAAACCCATAACCCCAAGCACGCAACCTTCTATCTCCTCTTCTCTCCCTACCTTTGTTCCATTATTCCATTATTGCACCTTCCTCAACTCTTATGTGACGTTTGTTTTTTAAGAGGTCTAAGTCTGAAGTCTTATTTCACTTCTGATTAATAAGAGGTGGTTCTGAAGTCTTAAATCTGAATCAATAAAACTGTTTGTTTTTGTAATGTCTGGAGACGCTTGAGAGAAAGAAGAGCATATGAAATGAGGCGGGATAAGAGATTTTAAGAAGTTAGGTCACTACTTCTTATTTAAGATGTATTTAAGAGCCATTAAGATGTTCTGAAATTGGAAATAAAAAAACAAACGGTATGAATTTCAAAGGTCTAAACGATTCAGACTTAAGAGTCATATTTTAAAATAAACAAACAACGACTTAAAAACTAAAAACAAATTAAAATTATATTTACAAGTATTTTTGTCATAAAAAAAAGGATAAACACAATTTTCTACAATGATAACATGAAACATATTTTTGTAATTTAGCATATCATCAAACATAAAAACTAAATTGTTTGATATAAAAGTTTAAGGGGTTGTTTGGTTGGTTTCTATTAAGTTCTGTATGAATAAAGTTGTCTGTGTGGATTAATCTGTCTGTATAGATTTAGAAAGTTTTTATTTGAGAGAGTTTTTTCATAGATGGAAGGAACGTGTTTTTTAATGAGAGGGACTGGTTTGGAAAAAACTTGGCTTTCTGCATAAAGCTCCCCCTTGAAATCTTACTGAATAAGCCACTTTCTATATCATTAAGCCACTACCAAACAGTCATATATAGCTGACTGAATAAACTGTGAGTCTTATTAAGCTCATTAAACTGTTAACAAACAGACCCTAAATCTGATAAGTACACATTTAATTTTAATTTTATTAAAAGAAACCCCCCCAATTAGCAGCAAAAGAAAAAAAAAAGTAACTGTTGAAGTAAAATTAAAAGTTCATTAAGCCTATTTATTATTATACCATTTATTGATAGACTTGCAACCGTTTTTTCAGATACAAAATGTACTCATAATTTTTGTCTATTTATATTCTTGTAAAAAAGGACAAAAGAAAATAGGAATTAAATATAATTTTTTGTAACTATACCCAGGGGCAAAACAGTCATTTCCCAAACCGCTCCACCTATTTTCCATTCCATGCGTGCATCCCGTTCCACAATCTGTCATCGTCTCCAACGAAGAAAAAAACCCCAAGACGGTACGAGCAGAGAGAGAGAGAGAGAGAGAGAGAGAGCGCACTGTGTGCTTTTCTGCGTGTTGCGGTTCTTTCTTCGCTTCATTCTTGCCTCAAACTACATACACGTTACACATATTCATAGACATTGAGATAATCGGAACTGACGTTATCACAGGTACGATTTCATCTTTTGTTTCGCTTCAATTTGACGTTTTTTCATCTCTTTTAATCGAATGTTTATGGTGGTTGTATCTACTTTTTTTTCGTCAATTGATGGGGAAATTTATTTGTTTAGCATCTTGGTGAATCGTCGTAGTTAGAATTTCAGTCATTGTACTCGCTTTCCCTAATATTTTAATCCCTAGCTATGTTTTAGATAGTTTGGTAGTGGAAGAGAAACTTTAATTACTTTGTGTGTTGTTATGTATTACCCTTTCATGTGTAAATTATTATTATTATTATTTTTTATCTTAAAATGGTGGCGTAGTTTTTAAGCCAAAATAGATAAATCCGTTATCATGCTTTTAACTTCTTCTTTTTACAATTATTATATACATGTACTTTGATTATGGTATCAATTACACAACTTTTGTTCAATTTTAATGAAATTACTTTACATAATCATCTGCACACTGCACTGTTTGAGATATTATGTTCTTTTCTTTAAATTGTTCTTTCCTTGCTCTCTTGTCCCAAAGTGACCTTTCATGTTAATTTATTTGGATTAAAATAGGTTTCAAATGACATGTTTGATTTGAGTGTGGAATTATTGAGTGTGTGATTGATATATTATTTTTGCTCATAGCATGTAATTGGAAAAAAAAAAGTGTTGTTTTTATCTATTTGCCTAATCTGTAGATGTCTATAATCTTTCTAAATTTGAAATATGTACTTTAATTGGGGAATGGACGAAGTACAATTGATTGTTTGGCTTATTGGAACTAATTCCATTCATCTTTATATTAGTTCTCTTGGTTTGATTTGTTTCCTGTTCATGTTATATTATTGTTTAAGGTATCATATCTGTAATGAGTTTATGTTACTGTGGTTAGAGGCTGGAGCTGGAGAAGAAAAGGAGGGTATATGGAGGGAGACGCCGGAAGAGATTTGGGATGCCAGAAGACTATGGATGGGAAGGTGAATGAGGACTGCGGTCAGACTGCTATCCCTCCTTGTTGCCTGAAAGCCCGGGCTTTCGCCCCTGACCCTGAGCTTGAAGCCAACTGCCATGCAACAGTTGTTTCTGGATGGTTCTCTGAAACTCAATCTTCTTCTGGTCATTATCTTTCTTCTTTCACTTCTTTGCATATATTTGTTATTACGATTCATGTTGTCGTGTTTATATCTTGGCTAATTTTTCATTGAATCATGTCGGGTAACACCTCTCCCAATAAGTGGTTCAGTTTAGACTTTTTGATTGTTCACCCCTTTTCATTATGTTTTAACTGCAGATGATGGGGCCAAAGGAATGTACTTCAACAACCCCATGTGGCCAGGTATGTATGAAAAAACATTGCATTCAAGTCCCAGTGTCATTTATATTTGTTACTGTATTGTATAACAATTATTTGTTGATCCTAAAAGAGGTTGAATTTTGTAAAATGTTTCAACTACTAAAAGATTTGCTGGGAAGTAGAACTAGGTCATACCATATTTATTAATTTGGTATGCTAGAGCATCAACTGTTGGTACTAGTTGGACAGCTAAGTGAACCAACTACAACCTTTAGGTGGTGAGTTCAAGTCTTCTTAAAGACATGAGTGTGAGAGTTTGCTGACAGTTTCTAAGAGAAGTTGGACAAGCAAAATTTTCAAGTAAAGTGTGTCAGAATCCGTCATGGCTATGGTGTCATGGTTTTGAAGAATGAAAAATATTTAGTAGATCTTCTCATATAACTTGAAATAAGTATGCTATTGTCCCTGCAAAATTGTGAGTTACTTCTTTGTTATATTTTCCGCAAGACTCCTGTTTGAGTTTTTCCCATGGAATTTGCTATATTTACGTTTATGAGATGTCGTTTATGAAGTGATGGACCAATCTTTTGCCTGTTGTCTTTATGCAGTTTACTTGTTGTGTTGATTTAGGTCCACAGAATTTACTTTTATTGAGAACCAATATTTTGTTCAAAACGTTTGCCCCCTATTTTGTCAAGATTAAAGGGTATGGAAGACATTTGACTGTTAGTAAAATGCTTTTATCAAATACGTATCTAGAATTAATTGTTGCAATTTTCATGTGATGGAGGAGGGTGTACTTCTTTATTTGAAAATTTTATTCCACCTTCTAAAGGAACGAACTAATACTCTCTCTGTTGCATCATTTGACTTGGTATATGGTTTACTCAAAATTTGTTGATAGTTTGTCAAATATCTAAAATATCCGTAAATTAATACCAAACAGAGGAATATTGTGAATGCAAATCAATATTGTCATTTTATTGCAATGATGACAATGTCCACCTAAATAGCTCTAACACGAGGACTTCTCAAAAAAAGGAACACTGCATTTTCCATAGGACATACCAAGAAGGAAAGTGTTGCAACTCCCATGGAATCGGAGGACTACTACAAATCCACATACAATGGTGTAAGGGCTAATCATGTGTATTTTCGTTGTTCAGGAGAAGCACATTCCATAGCCGTAGAGAAGATTTTGTTCAAAGAGAAGTCCGAGTATCAAGAGGTCCTGGTTTTCGAGGTATGGCATTTCAACCTTGACTAATATTACTTGGTCGTTTGTCTTATATTTTAGGTCATTCTCTGACCCTCGTATATATGCTTACATACTTTTTTGATTTGCAGTCTGCAACGTATGGAAAAGTTCTTGTACTTGATGGCATTCTTCAGCTGACTGAGAAAGATGAATGCGCCTATCAGGAGATGATAGCCCATCTTCCCCTTTGTTCTATCAAATCACCGAAAAATGCAAGCCTCTCTAGTCTGCTGTCTTTCTTACTGTTGATATCTCTCTCCATTTTATAAGAAATATATGCTTAAAACTAATCTGTTCTATTTACAGGTTCTGGTCGTGGGAGGTGGTGATGGTGGGGTTCTGAGGGAAATTTCTCGTCACAGCTCTGTAGAGTCAATTGATATATGTGAAATAGATAAGATGGTTATAGATGTATGTGGTGAAACCATCTCTTGTATGTTGGTATTTGGTTCTTGTTTGATATTATGGATGAATCATTGTGTAATTTGTTGTTTGTAGGTTAGTAAGAAGTTTTTTCCTGAGTTAGCTATTGGCTTTGAGGATCCTCGTGTTCATCTCCATGTTGGTGATGGTAATATTTCTCCACGGCATACCTTTTTTACCACTTCATTTTTGTGGCTTCCGTACTAATTTCACAAGTCTGCAATTTCTGTGTTAAATCATTTGAAAAATGGTAATGCATTGCTCGTTTTGAAGTCTTTGTTATCTAATTTCAACAGCTGTTGAGTTTATACGCAACATACCTGAAGGGAAATATGATGCCATTATCGTTGATTCTTCTGATCCTGTGGGTATGTTCTTAAATCCGTAGAGTATGTCTATTGCTTTTTTCCCTCAATGAGACATGTTTTTGAGTATTTTATAGACACATGGATATGAATGTCTGATTTAGGTCCTGCTCAAGAGCTTGTGGAAAGGCCGTTCTTTGAGATGTTAGCAAGAGCGTTAAGGGCTGGTGGCGTTCTTTGTAACATGGCAGAGAGCATGTGGCTTCACACTCATCTTATCGAGGATATGATCTCAGTTTGCCGTAAAATATTCAAGGGGAGTGTTCATTATGCATGGACGAGCGTCCCCACATATCCAAGGTGCGATTGCATATTTTACGAAAAGAAAAAAGGATTTGTTGTTCGGGTGTTGTTTTGTTTGAATTATGGTGTTGTTATGCAGCGGTGTTATTGGATTTATACTGTGCTCAACGGAGGGACCAGCTGTTGATTTTAGGAACCCTGTAAACCCTATTGAGAAACTGGAGGGAGCTGTTGAGCATCAAAGAGAACTCAGATTCTACAACTCAGAGGTGACTTGTATTGTTGCATTCCAAAAAAAGTTACCATTTTTGACCATTTTTTTTAAATCTTGGAATCTTGATATGTAAATTACTATTTATGTAACAGATGCATAGAGCTGCGTTTGCGCTGCCGCCATTCGTGAGGAAGGAAGTGAAATGTCTGTGAGGTTATTATGTATGTCGTATGAACGAAACTAGACTCGTGACATATTGGATTTGTCGTACCACGAAATCCAAATAATTATGCTGATTTTTTACGTCGTTTAATTATGTATGTAAATCCGATCTGGGCATTTTGGTTTTATGAATGTAGACTTTAGGGGGTGTTTGGTTCACATTATTCCGATGGAATTCGAAGGAATTGGATTGATCAATTTCATTCAGGCATTTGGTTTACCTATGGAATGGAATTGAATTTCATGCATTCAACCATTTATGGATTTGATAATTCCATCACAATTGAGAAGGATTCAATTCCATTCCATCTCATTTTCTCAAAAAGACAATTATCCCTATCTTCCCTACCTGATTTGCCCGGACCACCGCCACTGACCACCATCGATCTAAACCACGGTCGAGCACCACAGATCTGAACCACCACCGACCATCGTTGACCACCATTGATCTGAACCACCGTTGACCACCACCAATCTAAACAATCGTCAATCTGGACCATAGCCAATCACCGCCGATTTGAACCACCGTTCTAAATCATCACCAATCTGAACCACCCAACCAACGTTTATCTGAACCACTATTCTGAACTATTACCGACCACCATCGATCTGAACTACTGCCGACCACCACGATTCTAAACCACCATCGACCACCACCAATTTGAGCCACAATAGTTTCAAAAATTTCAAATAAGGGTATTTTGGTCATTTAATAATATTTCATTCAAATTCTAAAGCTACATTATGTGAATCAAACAAATATATTTCAATTTTTTTAACAGATTCTATTCCAGTGTTTGTCAATCAAACAAGTGGTGAAACTTGATAACATTCTAATTCCTTCAAAGTCAAATTTTTTTGACATATTTCATTCCATTTAAAAACATTCATAAACCAAACTCCTCCTTCGAGTTTAGATGACTCCATCTCTACTGGGTCAGAATTAATTATATGCAAGTTGGTTCGGACAAAAAGAATTACAAATTCAACAAATATATATATATATATATATATATATATATATATATATATGTTTATTGGTAATATTAAACAGAATTGTGAATGAACTGGATTGGAGGGATCAAATTGAATAACTTCACTTTCGATTTCATATAGTCAAAAACAATGTAACATTTCACCATCTTAAGGTATTTCTTTGCAAATTTACCTATTATCCATTATTCCATTAATGATTATTAAGATATTTATAAAATTGATTGTGGTATACATGTTATCAACTGTTTTTTATTTAATTTGATTTTAGATATTTGATTATTTATTAAAGACTATTTATTATTAAACTACATACTAAAGTCTAAAACAAAAGGTTGCATAAATATATTTTCCCCGATGATATGATAATGTAGAGAAGTCAACTAAAAGCCATACATGAGCCAAAGACGAACACATTTTAAATAACCATGCTTAAAAGTGTACTCGTAGGTCAGGCTGAACTAGTTTCCCATCAAATCATATTCTTTGATGTACCAAAAAAAATTAATGTGGTGATATGTTACTGATAAAATGATAACAGATAAAGATCGAGCATGCAACATGTATACTAAGGGCGTGTTTAGCTCATGGATTTTGAAGGAGTTAGAATGGATAATTCCTTTAACTAAATTCCAAATCCTATTTTTGGTTCACATGATGAAAATGTAGGAAATTTAAATTCCATTGAATTCCACATATTAAAGAATTCCTCATTCCTTGACATAAGTGAAGGAATTGAATTTCAACGCTTTGCATCCAATTTAACCAACATCGCCCACCCCCTGCCCCAACCAAGATCATGCTACTACTCTGACTGTCACGCCCTGGCCCACCACCGTCGACCACCATGCCACTACTGTCGTCGTCACAACAACTACCTCCACCCACCCTCGACACCACCCACCTCATGGGTGGTGGAAGTGGGGGTGTGGTGGGGGTCCACCACCACCATCCTCCGTCACTGCCCACCCACGTGGGTTATGGGGCGATAGGTGGCGGGGGCCTAGCCTGTTACACATTTTCCAACAATCACTTGCCTCTTCACATATGGTGACTTCATTTGTTCACCCAACTTCAACTCTCAGCCTTGATGCTTTCGGTGGAAACTCATCGTCACTCATTGGTTTTTTGCCCTTATCTACTGTTTTGGGTGTCTCTATTGCTTTGAATGGACTTAAACCAAGGTTGAAACTTGGAGCCGGAATACCTTCATATTCACCTTCGTTTCCAGCGTCGCACGAAATCAATTATTTATTGGAAACAATTGCATATGTTGTTCCAATGAGATTCGAAGGCTGTTGGGTATCCCCGGATGTTGTACTTGCTGAATTTTGCAATATTGGCGCATCTATTATGTCGTATGCTGTTTGGCTATACCACATTTGAGATAGTGACGTAAGCATCTCCATATGATATATCTTCATCAAAGTTGAGCTTCACTGGTGTAATTATGCCACCGACTTT
This sequence comes from Arctium minus, assembly GCA_954870635.1. Classification (NCBI taxonomy): domain Eukaryota; kingdom Viridiplantae; phylum Streptophyta; class Magnoliopsida; order Asterales; family Asteraceae; genus Arctium; species Arctium minus. The sequence goes on from OX941082.1 coordinate 99,219,731, forward strand.
TCAACGTGGTCAGCCTCTTCCATTGTTGCCTCCTCTTCTTCCCATCATGCTGATTTTTGTTCATATATTCTCTTGTCGTTTCATCCTGTTTGAATATATTTTGCAGGCTTTTCTCATATTGGTCGAACATCTCGTCATCTGGAAACATTCTTGTACCTCGTTAATTAGTCCTTCAATATCTAATTTTGTCGAAAAGATCAAGGCGAACATGTCATCTATCTTTTTTCATGAACTCTTGTAATTTCGTAAAATTGTAATACATGGTATTTTTAATGATCAATTCATACATATATATATATATTCAATAATCAACAATGTACCCTAGCAAACTATGTAATTTTTTATCAGTTCAAAATTTAATTAAATACCAACAAAGATCAAAGTATGAAACAATCCTTTTTCAGCTCTTCCTCATCATATGTCACGTCATGGTCTGCCTCCATATTTGGAACCCCATTCAGGTCACACTCTTGTAGCCTTTTTTTCCATCACGCGCAATTCTGCCATGTCTAGACCATCGTCATTAAAACCTTCATATTGCCTTTTCCTCAACAAATCCATGTTCCATGTTTGAATTGGCAACAAGTTTTGGGTCACATACACAGTCGTGCTTATAGTTGCATATACGTACAACAACTGCAAAAAGCTTTTGGTTACGGTACTCATTTTTTAAATTTTACAAAATCAGTATTGTTAAATATAATGCAGTTACTTACAGTGAGAAATGTAAGTGGTTCGGTGTAGAAACTATCATACATGTCTCGTCGTGACTTCCCCTTGCTTCGCCTTAAACATTCATATATGTATCTTGATCAATTAATAATCCCTATCATATTTGCACTTCCTATTTTGGTTAGAAACTAAATGTAGCAGCATCCCGTAGGGCTACATTCGACCATCGAGTTCACAAATAACACAATGTGGTGTTTGATCCAATGATCACGTTCATGACATATGTCGGCCTCATCTTCTCCTTCTCATGCTATTTCTTCCAACTCTCTATTAGTTTCACACTTCTTAGATTAGTTCCAATACTATTCAAATCCAATCCCCCAATTTTGGCACTCCTAGAATCTCATGAACCATATTCTCATTTATGATTATCAAAGAATTTCGTAGCTTCAATTGCATACTGTTGGTGTCAAGGTTGTCCATCACAAAGTACCCCAATTTAGATGGTATTCCATAACCGTCATTCCCAATAGTGATCCTAGTCCCATCTCTTCTACTGCTGCTATTTGTTCCGAAGTCATTTGGTCAATTGTTTGATGCAAAGTCATTGGCGATGTTCTTGTTCGTATCCCAACTACGTTCTGAACTTCCGTGATTTTCTGCTGCTCGCCCTTTCCTTTTTCTTTATTTTGCCTATCCAAACTGTGTGTCCCATAATACAAGTTCTAATCAAGAATTACCAACAAGAAACTCGGTTCAAATTGTCATATGTCATTGATCAATCCACAGTTTACAAGATACGAACACTGAATGCTCTCTCTCTACTTTCTCTCTCTAGGATGCGTACTTACAATGTCTCACTTGAAGTTCTTGATACACTTACACTCGAACTACTTACACGCTTACAAGAAAGAAATCTATTTATACCAAGGATTACAAAGGGAACTAAACTAAAGTAAACTAAAAACACTTTGACTTTGTTGACTTTAAGCTTTGACTTTACTTGAAGGTTTGACTTGAGCATTGACTTTGACTCTCATATTCATGATCTTGGATCCAACATATTTGTACACTAACAATCTCCCCCTTTGGATTCAAGATCATCTTCAAAAAGATATGCATTGAAGCTCCCCCTTTGGAATCAGAAACAAATTATCTCCCCCTTTGGATAAGCAAAAACAAATTTCAACATCAAAGAACAATCTCCCTCTTTTGGATAAACTTGTACTTCTCTTCAAATGAATTTCATCTTTAAAGCACGTTCTCCCCTTTTTCAAGAACATTCTCTCTCTTTAAGTTTCTTCTGTAATCTCCTCCAAAGTCTGTAAGTATCTTTTGCAAGAATCTTTAACAATCTCCCCAAGGTAATAAAAACATCTTCCAGACTTCAGAAAAGAAATTATCTTCAGATTTAGCTCACTTTGCTTCAGCAATTCATCTTCAAAGAAAATTTCAGTAAATATCAGCAAACTTTCCGAATTCTTTGAATTTTGATATTATTCTGACCATTCTCCCCATAACTCTGACAATTCATCATTCAAACTTTCACCATCTGAACTTTAGTTATCATTTCTTAAAAATACTTCTCCCATATTCCAAACATTTCTTGATCATCTCCCTAAAACTATTACAAACTTGTCTACCATACAACATTTCTTGAAATTATTTCCCCCCCTTTTTGATGATGTAGAGTAGGAAATCATCAAAACTTCATCAAGAAATGCCATCATTTTCTGACCATGATCCTTTCATATGAACCCTTGATCATCCGTCAATTCATAAAGTATTCATCCAAATCTTTGCAAATTCAGACAAATAAGAATGTAACCCTGAATCAACAAATGAATCATTTAATATGCCTATAAGTAACACGAAGTTACTTAGTACAACAAATGTACTGTACAAGGAGTTTTATTGATGATCACTCCCCAGGTCTTCCATTCAATCATCGAATAACACAAGATTATTCTATGAACGTTCCGACAGAAAAACAAATTTTCTGTGTAAATGTGCTTGTGTATGAAAGAATTAAAACATGAATGTTTATAATAGGCTCAAAATGTGTAAACCATTGAGACAACAACAGTAATACACAGACTCAATTGTGCATGATCGAAGTGCGAAGGTGGGGCAGACTTTCTTTTGTTTCAATATCCAAATCTTCCAAATGAAGACCAGATAGCATACGTGTTGCATCCCCAAGAAAATATGAAACATTTCTTTGTTGAGAAAGAAATGAGTAGATGGTGGGGTTTAAACAAGAGTTGACTTGGGTTAGTTGCCTGTTTCAATGAAGTTCACGAAAGAATTGTGAAACAACAGTAATGTGGCCGCCTGACTCAGAAAAAGTTTGGTGTAGAGTTTGATATTCTTTTACTCTGATCTCTCACCCTCTTTCTTTTTAACATTGAGCTCACATCTAACCAAACTCTCTTTTCATTTTATCTCAGCACACACCCACACTCAGATATTGACCCCTCGCCTCTCGATCACTAAAGAATAACTTCTTGGGTAGGAAACACTGGTTATCGTGAATCCATAGAAGTTCTATTAAGCTCACACAATTCCCATGTATATTGTCCTACAAGCAAAATGTTGCTCAAATGGTTTAACTTTTCAGTTAAAGCATAAAATGAAATACATATCAGATATTTGTATGCTCATAAAGATAATCATGAAGATTTGAGCATTTTAATCATGGAAGATTTTCTCATAACAAGTATATTTTATGAATGTAAAGAATACAAAAGACTTGTTTGAGAATATGACAATGTATGAAAAGATCAAATATGAATGATTTATCGTTAAAAGCTTAAGTCATGAAAAATTGGATGTCGTCTATACGAATCAAATATAGACATTCGTGAAAGAAACGTTTTGAATGAAATCACGCTCAAATATCAATGAAGTTCAAACGGGGTGTCTTACCATCGAAAATCATGTTCAATTTTGAGACATGGTAAGAACATAGTCAATAAAAGTACGAAATCGGTGTGTATGAATACTTGACAGTATATGGAAAAGATAATACACAAGTATTAGCTTTGGAAACATACGGTTTGTTAAACAATGAAGTTCATAACAAGAAATCATTTAAAATCACACTTCTAAATTCATGAAATATTTTTAAGAATCGAGAAGTGGTTTGAACGTTTAAGAAACATGTTTTCATATCTGAAAGTCGTTCATCTTTCAAATATGTATGAGATTAAGGTTAGAATAATCCTTACGCTCAGCTTAAATCTCATAAAGTCATCTCCAAAGTCATGATAGATATGATCATGTAAGCTCCCCCTCAAAATCTGTATTAAGTCAAAAAGTCGTCAAAGTACAAAGTCTTATTCACAAAATTTATTGAAAATTAAAGACATGAAAGCAATAAAAATTTTAAGAACGAGTTCTGATCAGATGTAATCAGTGAAAGAAACGTTTTGAATGAAATCACACTCAAATATCAATGAAGTTCAAACGGGATTATTGTTAGAATCATCTTTCAAATATGTATGAGATTAAGGTTAGAATAATCCTTACGCTCAGCTTAAATCTCATAAAGTCATCTCCAAAGTCATGATAGATATGATCATGTAAGCTCCCCCTCAAAATCTGCATTAAGTCAAAAAGTCGTCAAAGTACAAAGTCTTATTCACAAAATTTATTGAAAATTAAAGACATGAAAGCAATAAAAATTTTAAGAACGAGTTCTGATCAGATGTAATCAGAAGTCAATGTCCTTACTCCCCCTGAACATATGCATCACAATAGATGTCAGTGAAAAATATATGGAACAAGATTTATAACTCCCCCTAGAATGTAGATCAATTAAGCTTTATCTCACTCCCCCTGAAAACATGAACATAATCTTTCAGTGCAGATATCTAGGGTTGTAAACGAACCGAACGAACACGAACGGAGGCTTGTTCATGTTCGTTCGTTTAACTTAACCGAACAAACGAACGAACACGAACGGTAAACGAACGAAAATTTTTGTGTTCATGTTCGTTCATTAAGAAAATATGTTTGTTCATGTTCGTTTATGTTCGTTCATTAAGAGTTAAACGAACGTAAACGAACGAACATAAATGAACGCAAACGAACGTAAACGAACGAACATAAATGAACATAAACGAACGAACATAAATGAACATATACGAACGTAAACGAACGAACATAAATGAACATAAATGAACATAAATGAACACAAATGAATAAAAAACAACCACCGTTACTCATAATTTCGTTCGTAAAAAATAACATAACAAAATAAAAAAAATGGATATACTTAGGAGGTATAAAAAAGGAATTTTAAAAAAGTAATTTAATTAATGCTTTGACAAATTAATGTCATAATACATATAAATATATTTATATATATAAACAAATATAAACGAACATAAACGAACGTAAACGAACATAAATGAACGAACATAAATGAACGAACGTTCACGAACGTAAATGAACGAACGAGACCATTGTTCATGTTCGTTCATTTAACTAAACGAACAAAAAAATGTGTTCATGTTCGTTCATTTATTAAATAAACGAACATAAACGAACTTCCCGCCGAACAGTTCACGAACGGTTCACTGAACGTTCGGTTCGTTTACAGCCCTACAGATATCGTTCAGATTAAAAATAAAGAAATGAAGAAAAATACCAAAAATAAACTGTACTAGGTAACTACAAATTAAGTCTTGAGGTTTAACATACCAAGTTTCGAAATGAGAAAATTAAATCTCTTTTCGTCTAACGGCTTGGTAAACAAATTTGCAAGTTGATAATCTGTGTTTACAAAGTAAAGTTCAATTGTACCTTTTTCGACATTATCTTTAATAAAATGATATCTCACATCAATATGTTTAGTCTTTGTGTGCTGAACAGGATTAGCTGATATTACAATGGCGCTTTTTGAATCACAATATATAGGAATTTTGTTGAACTGGAATCCATAGTCTCGAAGCTGTGTTCTCATCCACAACACTTGAGAGCAACAACTGGCAGCAGCTACATACTCTGCTTCAGCAGTCGAAGTGGAAACACAAAGTTGTTTCTTTGATGCCCAGCTTACGAGTTTGTCTCTAAGAAATTGAATGTGACCCGACGTGCTTTTTCTGTCTAGCATACAAACTGCATGATCTGCGTCTGAATACCCTGTTAGCTCAAAACCTGTATCTTTAGGATACCACAAATCAAGATTTGCAGTTCCCTTCGAATATCTAAATATCCGCTTTACAGCGGACATATGGGATTCTTTAGGCGAAGCTTGATATCTAGCACATAAGCATGTAGAGAACATAATATATGGCCGAATAGCCGTCAAGTACATTAAAGAACCAATCATTCCTCTATAGGTTCTAACATCAACAACTTTTACCGAAAGATCAACTCCGATTTTAGTTCCTGGTGCCACCGGGGTTGAAATTGGAGTACAATTTGACATATTAAAATTCTTTAAAATGTCAGCAATATACTTCGCTTGATTTATAAAAATCCACGTGGAAAATTGTTTAACTTGTAATCCGAGAAAGAAGTTCATCTCTCCCATCATACTCATTTGAAAACGTGACACCATGAGGTTAGAAAAATTCTTACAGTACTTTGGATTAGTTGAACCAAATATGATATCATCCACATATATTTGAATTAAAATGATATCAACTTTCTCCTTTTTAATAAATAAAGTGGTGTCTATTTTACCTTTTGAGAAACCAGACTTGACAAGGAATTTGGATAATACATCATACCAGACTCGAGGGGCTTGTTTGAGTCCGTAAAGTGCTTTGTCTAGAATATAGACATGATCTAGTTTGTCCGCACTTACGAATCCTTCAGGTTGAGAAACGTACACCTCTTCTTTTAGTAATCCATTCAAAAAGGTTGTCTTGACATCCATCTGATAGACCGTAAAGTTCTTATGTGCAACGTAGGCTAGGAACATTCTAATCGCTTCAATATGCACAACTGGTGCATACGTCTCATCATAATCAATGCCTTCCTCTTGTCTGTATCACTTGGCTACAAGTCTTGCTTCATTTCGAATAACAACACCATCTTCATCCTTCTTATTTTTGAATACCCACTTGGTGCCAATAATTGTTTTTCCTTCAGGTCGGGGCACCAATCGCCAGACTTTTAGCGCTTCAAATTGGTTGAGCTCTTCTTGCATGGATGTAACCCAATCTGGATCATGAAGAGCTTCTGAAACTTTTTTCGGTTCTATTTTGCTCAGGAATGAATCAAATAAGCATTCATTTGTTGTTGCAGACCTAGTTTGCACTGACTTTGATAGATCTCCAATAATTTGATGAACCGGGTGCTCTTTAGTCCACTTGTATACACGAAGAAGTGGATTAGATGCAGATTGATCATGTTGAACATCCAGATATCCACTTTCTTCTTCTTGTTCAGTATGGGGTTCAATTGAATTAATCGGTGCAGAAGTTTCAGTGGATTGGACATTTGATGTCTGTTGAATAGGCATTACCGTACATCCAACTGAATGTGTAACTTCTGGCTCGACAGTTTCATTAGCAACTTCAACTGAGTGAGTAGGTGTTTGAATTTGAGTTTCTTCCTGAATCGGGGAATCAAATTCAGTTGAGACATCTGAAGTGATTGGATGATGACTACTTGAATCTTCAGATCTGTCAATCACAACAGGTTTAGTCAATTTAGAACCAAGAAACTCATCATAGAAAAATTCAAACAATAAGTCTAATTCTGTTAAATAAGATGTAGACATTGACGCTTTATCAGAATTAGAAACTTTAACCGCAGGTTCTGGACTGATTTGTCCAGAAGCTAAAACTCCTGTTATAACGGGTTATGAACTGCTTTGATTATAAGCCATTTCTTCATCAAATGTGACATTTACGCTCTCCACAACTATCTTGAATTTCTTCATGTAAACTCTATATGCAGCAGATGTCTGAGAATATCCAATAAAAATGCCTTCATCAACTTTCGGACTGAACTTATTCAAGTTCTCCTTGTCATTACGTACAAAACACCTGCATCCAAAGATATGAAAATGTTAAATACTAGGTATTCTATTATTAATCAAAGCATACGGTGTTTTACCAAACCGGCGGTGAATGATTGAGTGATTTTGCGTATAACATGTAGTAGAGACAATTTCGGCCCATAAAAATAAGGTAGATCGGATTGGCTCAACATCGTTCGTACAACCTCGACAAGAGTCCGATTTCATCATTAAACTACCCCATTTTGTTCTGGAGTTCTGGCAACAGAAAATTGATGTGTTATCCCGACCGATTCGAGATAATCGTCAACAATTCTGTTCTTGAATTCTGTGTCATTATTAGTTCTGAGAAGCTTAACTGTCTTCTACAAGTTCACTTGAACGGTCTTTAAGAAAGAGATGATGACATCGAGCGTCTCATCTTTCGATCTTAGAAATTTGACCCATGTGTATCTTGAATAATCGTCGACAATCACCAACACGTATTATTGTCGTTTATGCTTTGAGTTCGCATTGGACCACAGAGATCCATATGCATCAGTTCTAAAGGAGTACTTGTGCTCGGTTCAGTCTTAGGCTTATGAGAAGCTATTTTCAGCTTACCTTTCTCACACATAGCACACATATGTTCTCGTTCATATTTCAGCTCTGGAAGTCCTTTCACCAAATTACCAGTCACCAGTTTGTTGATGTATCTGAAGTTGAGGTGAGATAGCCTTCTATGCCATAAACAACTTTGTTGCATAGAGGCTTTAGTAAGTAGACACACATCATTATCCGGCTTAAGATCAGACAAGTTTATAGTGTAGAGGTTTGACTTTCGCGTGCCGACCAACAGTTCTTTTCCGTCTTCAGTTCTAACACAACACCTCTTCGCCTTGAAGTTCACCTCTAAGTCCTTGTCACAGAATTGACCAATGCTGAACAGATTGTGTCCTAATCATTCAACGTAGCTCACCTTCTTAATCGTTACATTTTCTTGCACAACATCTCCATACCCAAGTATCGGTGAAAACTGGTCATTTCCAAATCGCACATTGCCGCAAAATTTCTCTGTATAATTAGAAAAAATATCTTCCTGCCTATTCAAATGTTTGGAGAAACCAGAATCCAAGTACCACATATGACGGGTCTGCACAGGAGAAATCACACAACAACAGATTTAGGTACCCATTTATATCTGGGTCTTTTCAAGTTAGCACTAGATTTTGGCACCCATATGAATTTGGGTCCTCTTTTATTTTGAAAAACATGAGAATGATGTATATAATAAGTACCAAACCAACAATCAGAATATTGTCGAGTCACAAAATCATTTCGACCATGTTTAGAAAACTGAGTAGTAGATGGAGATAATTAGAGCAATTGCTTTATTGAGTAATTCTTATAAGAAGATACAAGTTTTGTTTTATGAGAAGCAATATTACCAATTACATCAATATTAATAACAACAATCCTATTACATTCTGTATCAGAAAATGATTTTGTATTCTCTCCAACTTTCTGCTTTGGTCTCCATTCCAGGTTTACTTCAGACTTATTCCACCCCAATTCTAAAACAGAAGATTTAGCTTTGTTAGAAACATGAGATTTATGAGTTTGTGTTTTCTTATGCTTACCCGTGTCGATCCGTTTCTGTGAGCGCCTTTTCTTTTGCTTTTTACCTTCAGAGTAATAGGTACTCACAGTAACTGATTCATCAACTTTAGTTGATGATTCAGCTTTCTCAAATACACTAGGTAAAGCATCAAAATTGATAATAAATTCAGAACGATTCGAAAGTTTTGCATTGAAATCAAACATATCAACACTTTCATCAACACCACCATCAAAATTCAAAAAGTCATTTTCATCCGCAAATAAGTCATCCAACATCATCATCATAAACTTGAGGTGCCTTGGAAGATTTTGGAAAATTGAAATCATTTAACACATTAGAACACTTTTGTTTAAGAGACATTTTAGCATTATCTGAAGTTTTCGAATTTGTACAAACATTTCCCATGAAAACTTTACACGATGACGCATCTGAATCAGTAGAATTGTTTACACAAACTCTTTCTGAGTCAGAGTTGTCATATGTAGCTTCAGATTTAAAATCAATGTTCTTCAGAACAGTAGAAAACACAACTTTCTCAAGATCAACCAAAATTCTTTGTTCCGCTAAAATATTTTCAAGTTCAGAAATTTTGCTTTCTAAGACAAGTGGAGGAACATAAATTTTGGCTTTAACAGGTTTTGCCTCCATCTCCTCTGTAGAATAGCTTTGAAAATAATCATTTGATAGAAATTTTGGTTGCTCAGAAAGATAACTATCATTCAATTTTTTATAGCAGAATGGTTGTTGCATTTTTGTTGTGTTCTTTTTGTTCTCGTCTTCCTTAGCCTCAACCTCATCAGATGATTTTGTAACAAATTTTGGTTTCAAATGAGGATTTTTGTTAGCCACTTGTAAGAAATTGAAATTATATAAAGCGGGCTGCTTTCGAATAGCTTTCTTCAGATAATGTGGGTTATCATAACCGAGACCCCACTTATCTTTAAAGTCTATTTCTTCCTTTGGTGTGTTTAGAAAAATTGTGTGATCTGTTCGTCCTCAAGTATAAAGCTTTGCTTCCAAACCATTAATCTTTTTCTGCAAATTCTTATTATCAATCTGTAAGTTGTGAACTTTCAAAACAAACTCTTGTTTCTCACGTTCAGATGTATTAAACTTTGAAACTGTTTCAGAAATTTGAGTTTCAAGACAAGCTTTTTGTTTTTCAAAAATAGTAACAGATTTGTTTAAAGAATCAAGAAAGTTTTTGTTCCCAGCAAGTTCCTTGTTGAGATAAAAAATTGTTTGACTCTTCTTTGCAACTCTACTTTTCTCCTTTTTGAGCTTAGCTTGTAAGTCTTGAAGCTCGACCATCATGGTTTCCATTTTTGTTAAAAAATCAGATTGAGAAAAAATTTGTACTTCTTCAAAAGTCTCATCATCCGACTCATCATATCTGACTTCTTTGCCCATTAAGCACATATGAGCATTCTTTTCTTTATCCTCATCATCTGAATGGTCCATCCAGTAATCATCCTCAGCCATCAGTGCTTTGCCAGCTTCTTTTTGCTTATCCAAAAGCATCTTGTTCTTGTAGTAATCCGAGTTCCTTACAATTGGCTTCCGACAGTCTTTGGCAAAATGACCTAACTTGCCACAATTGTAGCACTTGACTGGATGATCAACTTTCTTTTCTCCATAATCATTCAAATATCCCTTCTCTGGCTTCTTCTCACCAAAATTCTTCTCATCAGACCTCCTATCATCAAATCTCTTTTCCTCATACCTTTTGCCTTCCAACCTTTCCTTATGTTCAAAATTTCTCAACCCTGAAGAATACCTCTGACTATTAGATCCCGACTTATTGTAAAATTTCTTCTAGAAAGCTCGGGTCAGCAAAAACATAGCTTGCTTCAGGTTTTCTCCATCATCAGAGTCAGAGTCAGCATTGTCAGTCTCATCAGAATCAGATACTACAATCTTCTTCTTTTTCTTTTTATCTTTCTTCTCTTTCTCTTTCTTCTTAGCAACAACCAAGGAAATAGGATCAACTACCGGCTTTTTACTTTTCTTCTTCTCATCTCTTTTCTTATCAACTTCCTTCTCATTTTGACGGAGGGTCTCATATACTTCATAAAGAGGGATTTCACTTAGATCTTTCATCTGCTTCATCCTCCTTGTATGCTTCTTCCACTCAGGCTGAAGAATGCTTAGAAACTTCACGTTGTTCTCTATCTGTTTCTTCTTTACTTTGTTCTTTGCTAGCTCATTAGCAAAGACACAAATCTTTCATAAGTTTCTTCTAAGCTTTCTCCTTCTTTAGCTTTAAATTCTTCATAGTTGTTGATGCAGTTGGCCACTTTCATCTGATTGCCAACTTTGGATCCCATCATCATCTTCTATAATTGATCCCATATCTTTTTAGCCATTGCCTTGTAGCTGTCTATCTTGACATAGATCTCATTCGGTATGCTTTTAAGTAAAAGAGATCTAGCCTGCTTGTCCGCCTTGTACCTTTCTTTCTCTTTATCAGAATATTGAGAAATATCCACTGGAACCTCCTTTGTTTTATGTTCTCTAGGATGATTTCCATCTTCACTATCAGATGTTCCATCATCAGGAATTTCCATAGTGAGAGTAATCATTGGACCTTCCTCAATAGACATCTTAATGTTGTCACCATTTGCATGTCTGTCTATGAAGTCTAAAAACCGATCTTCCATTGCTCGTATTCACCCTTGAACGAAATGGGTGGTTTGACATCAGTTCCGATAGAGAGTGCATCTCTTGAAGTCATCCTGACAAATAAACTGTAGAATAAGAACTTAAAAATGATCGTTAGTTCAAAATAAATCAACAAATAAAACACTTATAAATTTTCAGAAAATAAATTTCCCAAAAATTTCTAAGTATAGAATCCTTACACAACTGAGATTAGAAAGCAATTCGCACAAAAACAATCACTAGAATTCACAGAACCTGAGGATTTCGCACACACAAGATCAGAATTCGCACATCACACACAATTCGCATGCAAGAGTTATACGAAAACAACACAATTCGCATGCAACTATATGCGAAATCTTAGGAATTCGCACGAGAGAGTTATGCGAATTCTTAACTTTGAAAATTTTGAAAAATCAAGCTTTTCGCATGAGCTTTTCATATCACAAGGAGATGCGAATTCTTTACTTAGAAAATTTTCAAAAAAATCATGAGAAATGATCAAGAATTCTTATGAAAATTTATGCGAATTCTTAAAAATTCGTATCTCTCTGTTATGCGAATTCTGCACTTTTCACATACAAGCTTATACGAATTATGTCCTTAGAATATTTTTCAATTAGCTTTTCGTATGTGAGTGTTATGCGAATTTAGACTTTTCGTACAAAGGCATATGTGAATTCTGAGGATTTCGCTTACAACACTCATGCGAATTCAACACTTAAGCAATTTCAAACAAGGATCTATGCGAATTCTAAGAACTATGCGAGTTCTTCATACGAAATCTGTGAATCTTGCGAGTTCTTCAAAGTTTCGGTCCAAAAACACTAAAATTGGTCCAAAATCCCAACAAATCTTCGAATTGAGAGCTGTAACTTCACCAAATCAATCACTGTTAGTGTTAGAACCAATTCAAATCAAAGAATTTCAATAGAATAGACTCAAACTCAAAATTTCATGATCGAACAGTGTATGAACTCGTTCGAACAAAAAAAAATACAAAAATCAAAATTAAGTGATCAATTTCAGTTCAAAAATGAAATTTAACTACACAAAATCATTTCATGATGTAAATCGAACACTATAGAATCAATTTTATACACAAATACAGTCCAAATCACAGAAATTGATCAAGAATGTAAACTCAATGTGCGATGGTTATTTTTCTATTGAATTCAATCGAATTATGCTTCGATACCAATTGTGTGTCCCATAATATAAGTTCTAATCAAGAATTAGCAACAAGAAACTCGGTTCAAATTGTCATATGTCATTGATCAATCCACAGTTTACAAGATACGAACATTGAATGCTCTCTCTCTAGGATGCATACTTACAATGTCTCACTTGAAGTTCTTGATACACTTACACTCGAGCTACTTATACGCTTACAAGAAAGAAATCTATTTATACTAAGGATTACAGAGGAAACTCAACTAAAGTAAACTAAAAACACTTTGACTTTGTTGACTTTAAGCTTTGAATTTGACTTTACTTGAAGGTTTGACTTGAGCATTGACTTTGACTCTCATCTTCATGATCTTGGATCCAACATATTTGTGCACTAACACAAACCTTCTTTTTTTGTATTGTTTGGTATCATTTTTTATGCAAAATCATTATCTGGATGTGTCTACTCCTCCATATAAAATATATATTCATGTAGGAAAAAACATGTTTTAATAGCATAGTGTATGATTCGCAATGCATTTAAAATTCGTACCTAATTTGGAGTCAACTTTCCTCTTCTTTTGCTGCACTTGTGCTATTTAGATCAAATATCACTTTCTTAGCTGAGCTCTGGGTGGTCCTACGTTCTACACTGCCCACAATCAATGGTTTATCACCATTTTAGCCGGTGTTTTAACCATTTCCCCTTTTACTACAGATGTGTACAAGTAAAAAGGTATAAGTTGGTTTACATGTGTACATGAATTGGTCGATTTGCATCAAATTTTTTTGTGTAAAATACAAAGTTATATCGGCTATTTTTTAAAATTCATACTCGTTAGCTTACCTGTTTTCTTTTCTTGCCCACATTCTTTAACCTCTGTCCCTTTTAAATCACTACCTCGATTTAGCTTACGCATAATACTCCTCAACCCTTAAACAATTATTAAGGTCATTTTTGCTTCCCAATGAACAATTTAATTGTGCTGAAAAGTATAATATGATATACTTGTGTCGTTCGAACCTTCAATTTCAACCATAGTTTGCATCGGTCTTGAACTACTTTCTTCTTCCATTCTTTGCACCTAACAATGTACAAAGGGGCAACACCCTCGAACAAAGTTTGTGCATACATGAATCCATTATAGGTTTTTGTAACACCCTCAAATTTAGAAAGAACAACTACATAAAACTTCGATAAAATAACCAAATAAGGATAAAATCCCTTCTACAAATCCATCTTTGAAAACACTTCAACATTAAAACATAAATAACTCCAACATTATTAACTTAAGATCCTGCACCAAGACTACATGAGGTCGGGTGTTACTCAACCCAATACAAATTTCTATTCCCAATATGCGGAAGACTTCACCAAGCTAACCACTTCTCGTGCATACAACTAGCACTTATCTCTTCACAGTGTCGGTAGTACTAATCCCCAACTGGAACCTAATGCACATGCCGAAAAATAAAAGATTAGGCTACGCCTAGTAAGTTCAAGAGTTTTCATCATAATTGTAATAGTTCGTTAAACAAAAAGAATGAAACATAAATAATGATTTCCAAAATAAGATATTTATATTAAATATGCTTGTTAGCTTAAATTAGCCCCCAATTTAATTGAATGTTTTATAAAGAAATTGTTTGGGCTTTGTAATTAGTTTTATGGGCTTGAGCCTTTTCTTTGTAAATGGGCCCTATTTATTGGTTCCCATGGCTCACTTTGCTCTTAGATTTTTGGAGAGAACACACATAGTACACACACAGTCTAAGTGAGCCTCTCATGAGAATCGTTTAAATTCCTAGTGTGGTGTTCTTCCAATTTCCCCTCCATATTATCAATACAAGAATATGAGATGAGTTCTTGATTATCATTGTTGTTAATTTCTATCTTATCTCTACATTTCTTTGGAGTTCTTCATTTGTTGTCTGCATTGGGATCTAACAATTGGTATCAAAGTCAATTGAAGAAACTCTTCTTCAATTCGGTCATCTATGGCAACAATTTAAGATTAGATGATTATTTTTTGGTTTTGGTGCTTAGATTGATTCAATCACATGATCCTTAACCTAAATATCATTTATGTGATTTATTCATTGTTTTGTGCTTATTTGAGATCTATTTTTTGATTTTGATATGATTTGGATGATCTTTGAAAGATTATTTGTTTGGTTCTACATAAAATCTGTTTCTGCACACCACATGTTTGATGAAATGCCTATGTGAAGATTTAATTTAATTTTGGTTAAATCTGATCATATTTATTACATGTGTGTGTTTTGATCCTTTCTCATTCATTGGTCTAACATATGATAAGCACTAAGTAGATGGTTGATCTTTGATTCCATCCTTGTGTGTGCTTTTGTCCTTTGAATTTTATGCATCTTGGTTGTAAGGTTGTTGATCTTTGATCTGACTTTTATGTTCTCCAAGATAGGGATCTCTTTTGTGTTGTTGTTGATCATTAATCCCCTTATTTTAATGATTTTGCGACTTATTCGATTTTGATCTATGTCAACCCAATTTAGTTATCATAAAGGGTTTATCATTGTTCATTTGGATCATTTTCATAGTTTTTGCAGATTGCAATATGCTTTCATAAAAATTTAGAATGCAAATATGTTGTGTTCAAGTATCTGCAAGAATTGCAAATTTTCATTTGTCATGAACATATCAAAATTCGAGCAGTAGCTGCCATGAGTGATAATATATCATCAGTAGATAACTTGGATTTTGTTATGGAGTGTGATGCACTTGGCCATGTGGTTATGGATCAGAAACAAAATCATGAAAATCTAATTGTTGTTGTTGGAACAATCACTCTCGAGGAAGTAAAAATTGTCCAGATGTCTACTGTGTTGAAAGTGACTATAGTGATTTGGTCATGATCTTTCGAATTTCAAATTCAGAATGTAAAATAGTGTGATTCAAGGCTGCAAAAGTTGTTGATACTGGTCGAAGAATGAATAGTGAATCAAATCTCAATACTAACAGATTGATGAAGATACTGTTGAGATTTCAAAGAGTGTGGGTAATGCATGTTGTGTTATGATCAATTTTTTTTGAAGATTGTCCATATTAAAGATCTTAATTTGTTGATTGTCGTGCATTAGTTGCCACAGATTGGTTCAAAATAGATTTGTTGCTATCCATGGTCTGCAACAGATTTAATGTCTTACAAATCTGATATGCGTGCAAAAAACTAGAATAGCTTGCACATACAGAATTCTGTCCATTTTTGCAGATTAGTCGGGTTCAAATCAGTTAAGTGTAGCAAAAGACCACTCGAAATTGTGCAAGTTTGAGATGTTGTTGTTGTTTGTGTTCAAACTAGAGCGAAAACAAAAAATTTCAAAAAGGGTGCAGATCATAAATGAATTGGCTTTACTGTCGTGTGAAATCAAGAATGCAGAAGGATTAGTTCATGATTTCGAATAATGGCTTCAGAAGTTGTTCATGTGATTCCAAGTTGATTAAATCTGTTCATGTGCAAATTCAAAAGAGAAACTTGTTGTTAATGTGATCAAAACTGAAAGAATTTGTTGTGCTGCTGTTGGTTGATTGTGTACATATAAGTCTCAATGTGTTATGCTTCCGAATTATGATCATGTTAGTTCAAACTTTGATCTAAAGTTGTCCAGACTTGTGACCATGTTCCATATTTGTGATCTTAGAGTTCACAGAGTTCCAATATGCCTTATCAGTTTTTTTTCCAGAGTTATTGACAGATTTTCAAATGTCAAGCAACCGGTGTGTGTGCATAATGTGTAAACTTGTAGCATAAAGTGTTTGTTGGATTGACAGCCCAATCGAAGTCTGAATCAAAGAAATGAATATGTTCAGAGATTTTCCTAAGCTGTCCAGAGTTGTGGACATTCGATATATGCAGATTTGTAAAGTTAACAGCAGCTAAAATTGAAAGCTATTCAGAGTTTGTTCGAGGTAAATCAGAGTTATGACAGCTTTGTGTTTCTAGAGTTTAAGCCTTGTATATTTAGAGTTACGCCCATGTTTTATCAGAGTTCTATCTAAGGCTTATCAGAGTTCTATCTAAGGCTTATCAGATCATGTTTATTCATAATTCTGATCAAGGCTAATCAGAGTTCACACTTAGCCTATTTCATTGCAAAGTCGATTTTTCAGAAATACTTGACAACTTTTTGCGCCTATCGAATTTTGCTCAGATCTCCCTCCTCGAAGCTCCAAATTTTACGATTCCAGATGCGTTAGATTTATAAAACACAGACGTATGGCTTTGATGTTTTGAGTTTTCTCAAATTCTGTGTTCTGATATGCCAACATCAGTGTCAAAGTCTGCGTTAGGATGCTGGACCGAAAGCATTGCATTTCACTCGTGCTCTTTCTGCTTTCAAGAACGGTGTTCTCTCGTCGGTTCTTCATAGTTTCAAGATACATATGTGACACACTGATTGTCACTCCATCCTATGTTATTCAAGTTTAAGGCTCGATGTTGAACGCTTACTCAATGGGATCTTAAGAGTCAAATTTTATGTTTTGACGACCGTTCTGTGCAGCTGAAGGAAAACTTGCACAACTCACTCAATTTTCATCCAAAATGGATGAATCAAAGCTTGTAGAAAATATAAGAGGATGGAGTTCAATGTTCATGCTTTATGTTTTCTCTCAATCAGGCTCCTTGATAGTCAAAAACAGTAGTGAAGTTGAGACATGAAAGCTGGACAAAATGGGGTAATTCATCTAAGTCTTTCAAAAAGATGGGCCTACATTTGAGGGGGAGCTAGTGATTCTTTAAAGACTCGAATAATGGCACACCAAAGGTTCTAAAGAAATCAAGGGGGAGACTATATGATGATGCTTTATTTATAAAATATTAGGGGGAGATTGTGTAACATCCCAAAAATTGAGAATAACAAAATTTCCGGAAAAGTGGAAATGTGGTATATAAAAATTGCCAAAGCATCGAGCCTCCCAAAAAGGGGAATGAATAATCACCTGTTTAAAAAAGTTCAAATTCAAAGTAATGGAAATGACAACCTACTAATCTAATTTCATATGAAATGAGATTACAACTCGGGTCTCACCCAATAACTATCAAAAGAATTAAAAGTCTTCTATATGTTGGCATCCCAAAAGAATTCCTCCCCAAGCTCACTCTAAACCCTGGCTAAACCTTCTTAATGCCGGCCCCGCTTGAACCTGAGATACACATCGACACCAAAAAAGTGTTAGGCCAAAGAGCCTAGTGAGTTTGAACAATAATGTGAATTCATCAATGAAATATGCAAATAACATTTCTCAAGTAAATACCCATATGTGGAGTCAATGGGGGAGACCCATAGCACCAATCAAGTTCCATCCAAGGAGTCGATACACCTTGATGTCAACTACCATGAGCGACATCCAAAAGGTCCGTCACATCCGAGGACTATAACCATGGAATTACCTTGAATGGAGGAGATCTAGATACATACAATCACGGTGGCACCCAAGACTAT
Source organism: Arctium minus (assembly GCA_954870635.1). NCBI lineage: Eukaryota > Viridiplantae > Streptophyta > Magnoliopsida > Asterales > Asteraceae > Arctium > Arctium minus. The sequence goes on from OX941082.1 coordinate 99,238,294, forward strand.
ATCCTCCTAGTGTCTACTGACTTGGTTCGTCCAACAATATCAATAAGGGCCATAAGGCACTTTAGTTCCACAACCCATAATACCAATCCCAACTATGGGTGACCAACATGGTCTAATACTTCATATAACAAGTATGGGCTCATTTGGGGACTTCCAAATGGTTCAAGTCCACAATATGCAAAATTCCCCATTTGGTGTGTATAAACCTTATTAGTATAGTTCATAAGCATGATTTTGCCATAATGAATATCAAGACAACATTCATGTGCTCATATATCCTATAGTGCCATTTTGTCACATTAGGTCACACTCAACTTGTAGGTTATTTCTTCAAAATAACTAATATAAATAGAACCACATAACGTGACATACTCTGTGATTTGCACACCATCACTAAAATTATGGTCATTTCCATATTTCATAACCTCATAGCATTGTAACATCTAAGCTTCATTACACATAGGGTAGATAGCTCAAGAGAAAACAATAAATAACAATAATAGCATAGAATGATATGTATCTTAGTTTAACAAAGGTTTAGGAACTCACTAGCTAGGTTTTTACCCCAATACCTAGAAAATGACCAAAACCCTAGAAAATGATGGAGAAGGAAGATGCTCTTGAGATTTGAAAATCTTGGTTAGGATCCTTGGTTGGAGAGACTTTATTCTTGTAATAAATGAAGAGGGTGGTGTCTTGAATGCTCCAAAAATCGATTTCAAGGAGTATAGAGAAGGGATAGTAGTTGAGAGGAGATAAGTGAAGTAAATGAAATTGGGGGGGAGCTGAATCTTCTTTTATCAACGCACCAGATGTCGCGCGCGAATGGTGGCGCAGGTCGCCCCATACGGAGAGCTGCTCTGACCACTGGACTCGTAAAAGACCAGAGTCTCGCGCGGTTCCACTCATGCGGAGAGTCGCGCGGAACACTGCTGGCATAGACCTCTTCTTCTTGGTCCAAGAATCAGGGTGATACAATTCATGGTTCAAGTATAAAACGATAAACTGAAAATTATGAATATTAGATCACTCTAGATACATTAAACGTGACTTACCTTACTAGTAAAAATATGGGTGTTACAATACCTCTTCTTCATGTCTTCTTTAAACTCCCAAGTGACATTAGCACCACGGTGATGCTTCCATTGGACCTTGACCATGGTAACCTCTTTATGCTGGAGCTTTTTCACCTTGCTCTCCAAAATGGTTTCTGGTTCTTCAATACAACGATTACCATTGTCTACCTGGACTTCTGTCAAAGGAATGACACTTTCTTCTTCGGCTAAGCATTTGCGGAGGTAACACACGTGAAAGGTAGGGTGTATTCCATCCATTTTCGGCAGTAGATCTAACCGATAAGCTTAGAGTCCAATCCTTTCTAAAATAACAAAAGGTCCAAGGAAACGGGGGCTAAGCTTCCCACGCTTCCCGAATCGGATAATTCCTTTCCATGGGGATACCTTCAACATGACGCGATCACCTACGTGAAATTCGACCGACCTCTCTCGGATTGTCCGCGTAACTCTTTTGTCGGTCTTGATCCGCTCTCAACCTCTCTCGGATTTCCTTTACCTTGTCCACCGTTTCTTTAACGATTTCCGGTCTGGCGAATTGTTTCTCGCCCGCTTCGAGCCAACAAACTGGGGTTCTACACTTTCGGCCATACAAAGCCTCGAATGGCGCCATCTCGATACTAGAATGGTAACTATTATTGTAAGCGAATTCTACCAAGGGTAGATGTGAGTCCCAGTTTCCTCCAATATCAATAACACACGACCTCAACATGTCCTCGAGAGTTTGGATTGTCTTCTCGCTTTGCCCATCCGTTTGAGGATGGTAAGCCGTGCTCAGATTAACTCTCGTGCCCAACTCTTTTTATAGACTGGCCCAAAAGTTCGATATAAACCGACTGTCTCTATCCGGCGGCAATCCGGGTAGGTTCTACGGAAAAACATCTAGGTAGTCTCGCACAACCTCTACATCTTCCACCGATTTCTTCTCCGACTTTGCATCAACCACATACGCTAGGAATGAGGAGTATCCTTTCGCCAGGAGCTTGCGAGCTTTAAGAGATGAGATGATGGGGTTACACCTATTCCCTTTCTCTTCATAGATAGTGACCACACCACCTTCCGGCAAGGGCACTTGGATAATCTTCTTGGAACAAAGAATGTCAGCTTTATGCCTAACCAACCAATCCATTCCTACAACTACATCAAATCCACCTATAGCCATAGGTAGCAAATTTACCCCAAAGGAGTTCCCATTGATCTCTAGCGTGCAATCATTGAAACACTCTCAAATTACCGCTTGATCTCCATTAGCTACTTCTACAATCAATGCATCGGGAAAGGGGCTAATAGGAGTGTGTGTCCCAATCTATGTGCAAATCAAGATGAACAATCAAGAAATCAATCCAAGAGCTTCATGTTATTGATCTTGAAATCAACAGATTATACAATACGTATACATTTTCTCTCTCAATATTTCTTTTACTAGAATTCTCCAATATTATCTCTCTTTTAAAAACATATTATATCAGGGAAGAAAACTATTTATACTAAGCCATATTGAAAGACAAAAACTAACTAATCTAACAATAACACTTTGACTTGCTTGACTTTGACCTTCCACAATTAGCAACTTTGACTTTGATTTTGCAATGAGGCTTTGACTTGGGCATTTGATTTTCAATTCCAATGATCTTGGATCCAACATATTTGTGCACTAACAATCTCCCCCTTTGGATTCAAAATCACTTTCAAAAAGAAATTTAGCAAAAACGAGCAATCTCCCCCTTCATAGATCTTTAACAACTTCAATCTCCCACTTTTAATATCTTCACAAAAATAAGCATTCAAACTTTTCATTTTGAATCAAATGAAATTTCAGCTTCAACGAATAACCTCTCTCTTTAAGTCTTGACAAACAATCTTCAGAATTACAGTATTCTCCCCCAAAGTCTGTGAATGTATTTTTCAAGAACTATAACAATCTCCTCCAAGGTAATAAAAACCTCTTTCAGACTTCAGAAGCGAAATTATCTTCAAACTTAGCTCACTTTGCTTCCGTATATAATCTTCAAATAAATTTTCTCTAAACTTCATCAATCTCTCACCAAACTTTCATAACTTTTTGAACTTTCTCTTTCATTATGTATCTTCTTTCCATAACATCTTATCTATTTCTTCATTTTCTCCCTAAAATTGTTACAAATTGTTCTTCAGACAACATTTCTTGAAATTAATTCTCCCCCTTTTTGATGATGTAGAGCATAGAAATCATCAAAACTATTTCCAAGAAATGTCATATGCTCAATCTCTGACCTCTTTCAATGTCTGATCTTTGCAAACGACCATCTGAACTATTCGTCAATTCATAATGTATTCATCCGAATCTTTTCAAATTCAGACAAATAAGAGTGAAATCCTGAATCAACAAATGAATCAGTTAAGATGCATGTAAGTAGCACAAAGCCACTTTGTACAACAAATGTACGTTAGAAATGAGCTTTTTGATGTTCACTCCTCCAGGGCTTCCATTCAATCATCGAAAAATCACAAAGAAATTTTCTATGAATGTTAAGACAAGAAAACGTATTCCTTGTGTGCTCGTGCATAGTGTAGAATGAATGAAGCTACTTAGGATTTTCAAATAGGCTCAAAATGTGTAAACCATTGAGACAACAATAGTATTACACGACTCAATGTGCATGATCAAAATACAAAGGTGGGGTAGACTTCCTTCTATTTCAATATCCACATCTTCCAAATGAAGACGAGATAGAATATGTGTTGCGTCCCCAAGAAAAATTGAAACATCTCTTTGTTGAGAAAGAAATGAGTAGATGGTGGGGTTTAAAACAAGAGTTGGCATGGGCTAGTGCCTGTTTCAATGAAGTTCACGAAAGAATTGTGAAACAACAGTAATGTGGCTGTCCGGCTCAGAAAAAGTTGGTGCAGAGTTCTGATATTCTTTTAACTCTGTTCTCACACCCTCTTTCTTTTTATCATTTAAGTTCACTTCTAACAAACCTTTCTTTTACATTTTATCTCATCACACACCTACACTCATATATTGACCCCTCGCCTCTCGATCAGTCAAGGATAACTTCTTGGGTAGAAAACACTGGTTATCGTGAATCCATAAAAGTTCAGTAAAGTCTCAAACAATGACCCCATGTATGTTGTCCTAAAAGCAAATGTTGCTCATTAGTTTAACTTTAGCAGTTAAAGCATAAAATATATGTCAGATCTATATATGCTCAATAAGATAATCATGAAGATTTGAGCATTTTAAACATGGAAGATTCTCTCAAAACAAATAAACTGAATGAATGAAGTGAAATCAATATATATGTTTTAAGAATCGGAAAATGTATGAAAAGATCAAACATGAGTGATTTATCATTAAAAGATTAGGTTATGAAAAATTGGAGGTTGTCTATACGAACCAAATATAGACATTCTTGAAAGAAACACTTTGAATGAATTAACGCTCAACAAACTTTGAATGTAAAAAAAGGAGTGTCTTACCATCGAAAATTTGTTTCAATATGAGACATGGTAAGAACATAGTCAATAAAGTACTAAACCGGTGTGTATGAATACTTGACATTATATGGAAAAGATAATACACAATTATTTATCTTTGGAAACACACGGTTAGTTATTTATGAAAGCACATATAATGAAAACATTTAAAATCACACTTCAGTATTCATGAAATCTGTTTAAGAATCGAGAAGTGGTTTGAACAAATAGAAACATGTTTTCATGTGTGAAAGTTGTCCATCTTTCAAACACAATGAGATTAAGAGTAGAATAGTCCTTACGCTCAACATTAATCTCATAAAGTCAGCTCCAAAGTCATGATTGATATGATCATGTAAGCTCCCCCTCAAAATTTGCAAATAGTCAAAAAGTCGTCAAAGCAACAAAGTCTTATTGAAAGAAAAACATTTATTTGAAAATTAACAACATGAAAACGGTAAAACATTTAAAGAACGAGTTCTGATCTGACATAATCAGAAATCAAAGTCCTTACTCCCCTTAAACATATGCATCATAAAAAAAATTGTCAGTATAAAACATATGCAATTTCTCATACTCCCCCTCGAATTTAGATCATCTAAACTTTGTCTCACTCCCCTTGAAATCATGAACATAACCTTTCAGTGCAGATATCGTTCAAGTTAAAAATAAAGAAATGAATAAAAATAACAAAAATAAACTGTACTAGGTAACTACAGATTATATCTTGAGGTTCAACATGCCAAGTTTCGAAATGATAAAATTAAATCTCTTTTCATCCAATGACTTGGTAAACATATCAACAAGTTGATAATATGTGTTTACAAAGTAAAGTTCAATTGTACCTTTTTCTACATTATCTTTGATAAAATGATAACGCACGTCTATGTGCTTTGTTTTCGTATGTTGGACAGGGTTTGCAGAAATAGCAATAGCGCTCTTGGAATCGCAGTAAATCACAATTTTGTTGTATTTGAAGCCATAATCTCGGAGTTGTGTTCGCATCCATAGCACCTGAGAACAACAGCTAGCCGAAGTAGATACACACAGTTGTTTCTTCGAAGCCTAACTCACGAGCTTATCTCCCAAAAATTGTATATGTCCCGAAGTACTCTTCCTGTCTAACATGCAACCTACATGATCTTCGTCTGAATACGATGTTAGCTCAAAACCTGTATCTTTAGGATACCACAAACCAAGGTCTGCAGTCCCCTTCAGATATCTAAATATTCGCTTTACAGCCGAAAGATGGGATTCTTTAGGCGAAGCTTGATATCTAGCGCATAAGCATGTAGAAAACATAATAACCGGTCTACTAGCCGTTAAGTACATTAAATAACCAATCATTCCTCTATAGGTTCTAAGATCAACAGCTTTTCCCAAAAGATCAGCTCCGATCTTAGTTCCCGGTGCCATCGGGGTACCAATTGGAGTATAATTTTCTATGTTAAATTTTCGCAAAATATCATAAATGTACTTCGCTTGATTAATGAAAATCCCCATTGAAAATTGTCTAACTTTTAATTCGAGAAATAAATTCATCTCTCCCATCATACTCATTTGAAATCTGGACACCATTAGATTAGAAAAGTTCTTATAATACTTTGGATTTTTTGAACCAAAAATTATGTCATCAACATATATTTGAATAAGAATGATATCAACTTTTTCCTTTTTGATAAAGAGAGTGATATCGATTTTACCTTTCAAGAAGCCAGACTTGACTAAAAACTTGGATAGAACATCGTACCAGGCTCGAGGAGCTTGCTTAAGGTCGTACAAAGCCTTGTCAAGAATGTAGACATGATCTGGTTTTACAGCATTAACAAACCCTTCTGGCTGTGAAATGTATACCTCCTTCTTCAGTATGCCATTTAGAAAGGTAGTCTTCACATCCATTTGATAAACGGTGAAGTTTTTATGTGCAGCGTAAGCTAGAAACATTCTGATTGCTTCTATACGTGCAACTGGAGAGTATGTCTCGTCGTAGTCTATTCCTTCCTCTTACCGGTATCCTTTAGCAACAAGTTGAGCTTTATTTCTTACCACGATACCATCCTCATCTTTCTTGTTCTGGAATACCCATTTCGTACCTATAATTGTTTTTCCTTCCGGAAAAGGTACGAGTCATCAAACTTTAAGCGATTCAAATTGATTGATCTCTTCTTGCATAGTTGTTATCCAATCTGGATCTTTTAGAGCTTCAGATACTCGTATAGGCTCTATCTTGCTCAAAAAGTAATCAAACATGCACTCGTTTGCAGTCGCAGACCTAGTTTGCACCGACTTTGATGGATCTCCAATAATTTGATGAACCGGGTGCTCTTTGGTCCACCTATGTACATTAGGGAGTGGATTAGATGTAGACTGATCATGTTGATCATCTAGGTATCCAGTATGTTCTTCTTGTTGGGGTTCAGTTGAAGTAACTGGTGCAGAAGTTTCAGTTGATTGGACATTTGATGTTTGTTGGGTAGGCATGACTGTACATCCAACTGAATGAATAACTTCTGTTTCTGCATTATCATGTGCAACTCTAACTGATGGAGTAGGTGTTTAAACTTGAGTTTCATCTTGAATCGGGGAATCTAATTCAGTTGATACATCTGATGTTATTGGATGATGATTACTTGAATCTTCAGATTTGTCAATCACAACAGGTTTAGTCACTTTTGAATCAAGAAACTCATCATAAAAATATTAAAACAATAAATCTAATTCTGTTAAATGAGACGTAGATGTTGATGCTTTATCAAAATTAGAAACTTTAACCGCAGGTTCTGGACTGATCTGTCTAGAAGCAAATACTCATGTTATCACGCGTTCTGAACTTAGTTGCTCAGAAGCCATCTCTTCATCAAATGTAACATTGACGCTCTCAACCACAATCTTCGAATTCTTCAAATAAACTCTGTATGCAGCAGATTCTGTAGCCTATGAAAATGCCTTCATCAGCCTTGGGACTGAACTTGTTCAAGTTCTTCTTATCATTCAGGACAAAACACTTGCATCCAAAAATATGAAAATGTTTAATGCTAGGTATTCTATTGTTTATCAAAGCATATGAAGTTTTACCAAACCGACGATGAATAATTGAACGAGTTTCAGTATAACATGTAGTTGAGACAGCTTAGGCCCACAAAAATAAAGGTAGATCGGAATGGCTCAGCACCGTCCGTTCAGCCTCAACAAGAGTCTGATTTTGTCGTTCAACTACCCCATTTTGTTCCGGCGTTCTGGCAGCAGAGAACTAATGAGTTATCCCGATCGATTCGAGATAATCGTCAGCTGTTTTGTTCTTGAATTATGTGCCATTATCAGTTCTGAGTAGTTTAACTGTCTTCTGCAAGTTCACTTAATGGTCTTCAAAAATGAGATGATGACATCGAGCGTCTCATCTTTTGATCTTAGAAATTTGACCCAAGTGTATCTTGAAAAATTATCCACCATTACGAGTATGTAACGCTTGCCGTTTATGCTTTGTGTTCTCATAGGACCGAAGAGATCCATATGTAACAACTCTAAAGGAGCACTTGTACTGGGTTCAGGCTTTGGCTTATGTGAAACTCTCTTCATCTTGCCTTCCTCACATGCGTCACACAGATGTTCTTTTTCGTATTTCAGCTCTGGAAGTCCTCTCACCAAATTTCTAGTTACCAACTTGTTAATATATCTAAAGTTGGGATGAGATATCCTTCTATGCCATAACCAGCTTTGTTGCATAGTGGCCTTAGAAAGTAGACACACAGGATTATCTGGCTTGATATTCGACAGATTGATCGTGTAGAGATTTGACTTTCGCGTCCCGACCAAGAGTTCTTTACCATCTTCAGTTCTTACACAACATCTCTTGGCCTTAAAGTTCACCTCTAAATTTTGTCGCAAAACTGACCAATGTTGAACAGATTGTGTCCTAATCCTTCTGTCAGGATCGAATTCTCAACAAGAATTAATTCTCAGAAACAATATCAAAGAAGTTTGCGGAATAACACTTTGATATTCTATGAAACAGTGAATCAACACAGAAAATATGAATAACAAACTGTAATCTTTTATTGAATGCTTTGAAGTTACAAGATTACTCACTCAACCTCAATATTGATGAACAGGCTCACCAATACGAATTCTACTTCTCTAGAATTAGGATCTATGCCTTGAGGTTGTTTTTCTCTAAAAGAATGAAAACTAAAGTTATCTAACTATTCTAAACAATACAATATATATACTGAATACAAAGATAATTATAATATATAAAATATCTTCAGTATATCTTCTATGTATATCTCTAAGCTTCCATGTATATCCTTTCATACGAATCTTCATCATATAAGCAGTATTAATCTTCAGCAGCATTAACTTCCTTCTAGCAGCATTAACTACTAAGCAGTACTAACCACTAGCAGTACTAACTAGCTAAGCAGTACTAACTTTGTTCAAGCAGCACTAACTTTGACTAGCAGTATTAATAGTACTAGCAGTAGTAACACTCAGCAGTACTAACCTTAGCAGTATTAACTCTGAACCAGCAGCATTAACCATACTTGAGTTTTTCTTCAGTTCCCAACAATCTCCCCCTAACTTGACTTTTAGGAAGAGAAGTCAAGTTCTTCAGATCTTCTTCAAGATGCTCCCAAAACTCCATCATGACCTAAATTCCAGTATTTGCATCCAATCCCAAACTCTGATTGATTGTTCTTTGGATCAAATATTTAGCCATTTCTGAATTTTCACCACATCCAAGCTTCTTCTTCAATATTAAATGAAGTTTCAATCTGCTATGGTTGTATACTTTATCCACTAGAAAGTATTCAATGTGATTTCTATCCAAAGTCACAGAATATATGCCACTTGTTTCATACAAAGTCCAATTGGTAACTGCTTGAAAAACACTCCTTATGATCTCCTCCACTTCATCAGGTTTGAACATCATACACAGATACTCCATCACCAGTTTTGTAATTGAAATCCCTGGAGTTTTCAACTGATCTGCATATAACTTCATCCCTATATTAAACATTTCTTCAATATCAGACCTTGAGCATGTTCTGACAATTTTAGCCCAAGTACTGTAGACTTCATACTTTTCATCTTTTCTCTTCAGTCTGATATACTCCTTGCCATCTACTTCCAAAACATCCCAGTGAATGACTTCAGGAGGTTTAACTCCTACAGGTTCTGCTGCAATTGGTTCAGGCACTTTGTCCATCACAACCATGTACATCTTGACATCCTCAGTACTTGCAGGTTCTTTCATTGTAGATGACTCAGGTGCCTCTTCTTCTTCAGCAACCTTTTCAGCCTCTTCTTCCACTAATCTAGGCTTCTTTGTAGGCTTTCTCCTGGCAATCATCTTTGTTCTTTTTAAAGTCCTTAGACTTTCACCAATTATTGTTTCCTTCTCTGGAGTTTCTTGCTCATCAGGGAATGGTTTTTGTAAGAAATCATTGCTTTCTTTCATTCTTTTCTCCATTTCAACCCTTGCAAGATCATCCCCTTGAAGCTTTATCATCTCAGCATCATACATCTTCTTGAGCTTCTCAAAAGACATCTTTGAAAACATCTCTACCTTGACACCTACTGCACCCTTGAGGAAAGTAATCATTTTCTTTCTCTCTTGAGCACCCAGGTATGTCTTTGAAGGTTGTCTTTTCCTTGCAGCCATTTTGATCTTAGCAGGCTTCCTCAAAGATGTGGCTTTCTGCTTGGCTTGTTCTGTTGCTAAGCTTTGTTGATAGGCTTTGTTTAACTCTGCAGCCATTGCTTTAGCTATCTCTCTATCCTTTTGCACTTGCATGGTTTCTGCTTCTTCAAGTTCAGCCTGTATCTTTCTAGCTAGAGCTTCATCTGATTCAATCAGCTTCTGCTTTTTCATTGGTTTATCAGATTCAACTAGCTTTGCCTTACCTTTCTCTTTACCCATCACCTTCTCAATGCTAGAGTTCTTTGCTGCATCACCTCTTTCTTTTATGACAACTCCTTTGGCCTTTGAGGTGACCTTGGGAGTATCATGTTTGGCTTTGATGAGTGTTTCTGCAACCTCAAGCTCTGTAAGGACCTCTTTTACTGTTTCTGCTGCTTCTTTCAGCTCAGCAGTATTAACCATTTCTGCTGCTTTACTTGAACTGCAGTATTAATGTTTTCTGCTGCTGGCTCTGTTTCTGCTGCTTGCTCATTCTCCCCCTCAACATCATGTTTTTCCTCTTGCTCCCCCTTAGCTTTGGCATCAGCTTCTGACTCCCCCTTTTTGGGAGCATCAGTCACTGGTTTCCTCCTTTTGAGCACAAATTGTTTCTTCTTCCTTTGCAGAATCAGTTTCCTTACCATTTGCTTCAACTTGATGATTTGTTCTTGTTGTGACAGAACTATGAGTTTAAGCTCTTCTATATCTTTGCCCTGTTTGAGTACATCCATGTTGATGTTGCCCATGGTTTCCATCAATTCATAATAGTTATATCTGTCCTCACCTTCTCCAGAAGTGTTACCCTCTTTTGAAGGATCATTGGATCTTTTTGTAGTGGAAGTCTTCTGCCTAGCAGAAGCACTATCCACCCCCTTGGGTTCTTGGCACCAGGGACCTTCAAATGATTGCTCATTCAAAGTTGCCATGGGGGAGGTCTTATTGATGTTACCACTTTCCTCCTCTGTGCTAGCAGGAGTAGTGGCAGCCTCATCACCCATATGCTCTACCTCCTCCTCAGAGAGCACCTCCTTTGGGTTGGGAGACACCCTTGTGGTTTCCCTTTGGATATTTTCTAGGGGAGAATTCTCCCTTAGAGGGCTTATAGGCTTAGTGGGTAATGGTACAAGAAGGGAAGGAGCCTTCTTTACCTGTTTTCTCTTGTAGGTTTGGGTGATGGGAGAGGTTGGTTTTTCAAGAAGGGACTGGGGAATGGATTTTGAGAGGGAAGGTTGGGCTTGGCTAGCAGTGGGTTGGTCTAATGGGGGCCTTGACCCTGCTGCCATACCTTCATTGGTTTGGGACACCACCATCATTGTAGAGAACAATGGGGTGTCAACTCCTTCAGAGTCCCCAGCAGATCTTCTCATATTTGAGAAAACCTTGCCTTTGGGGGGTTTAGGTACATATACCTCAACAGGTTGAGGTATATCCGTCAATTGATTAGTAATAACTTCTTGAACAAACCTGGGATACATAAAGAAGCTCTTTTTGTTTCCCATGTTTGAGACAAGATCATTGAAAATCATTTTAGAAAAATTGTACTTTCTGGCAGTGGCCAAGCACACCAAAGCATAAGCAATAGTGCTGCTGAACTCACTCCATCCAGTAGTCTTTTTGGATATACAATGCATAAGAGTATGGACAAAGAAACGCCATTGGGGTGAGAATTTTGCTTTAGAAAATTTGAAAACACCCAATGGGCCTCCATACCCCATTCTTGAAAGATTTGAAAACAGTTCATCATTTGGGATAGAAGTTATACCAGAGGCATCGTCTAGACGTAGACTGATGCGAATAACCTCTTCAGTAACTGTTAGTGGTTGATCACAGATTCTTGTCTTGATCATTTGCACACCATTTTCCACAACAATGGTTGCATTGGCCCAGAACTGCCTTTGATGCTCAATGTAGATTGTAGGTGATACAATGAGAGCATGATCAATGTGGCTTGTCTTGAGGAAATCCACAATCTGATGAAATCCTGAAGCTTGCTTTGGCTTTTGTAGCATCGCAATCTCGTTGTGCTCGTCGATGAAAGTCATGGATGCCATTGATCTTAGTGAAAACTTGCCTGAAAACTTCGAACTTGAGAGAGAAAAGGTTTTTAGCGCAAGAGAACAGTATGCAAAGAGTCGTTATGAACTTTTAGGCGGGCAAAGAGTATTTATAGTATTCGGAATATAAGCAGCATTAACCTAGAGCAGTATTAACTACTAGCAGTAGTAACGGCTAGCAGTATTAACTAACTAGCAGTATTAACTGAAAGCAGTATTAACCACTAGCAGTATTAACTGAAAGCAGTATTAACCACTAGCAGTATTAACCACGAGCAGTATTAACTACTAGCAGTAGTAACGGCTAGCAGTATTAACTAACTAGCAGTATTAACTGAAAGCAGTATTAACCACTAGCAGTATTAACTGAAAGCAGTATTAACCAGTAGCAGTATTAACTGAAAGCAGTATTAACCACTAGCAGTATTAACTGAAAGCAGTATTAACCAGTAGCAGTATTAACTGAAAGCAGTATTAACCACTAGCAGTATTAACTACTAGCAGTATTAACTATACTTACTCCTTTTAAACTTGCTAAACACTGAGTACTGCTATGCATATCCTGAAAAAGAAGATTAGTAACACCAAGAATAAAAATATACAGGTATAAAACCACTTTTTGAGAAGAAGATTATTCAGAGTTTATCATTCCCACACTTGTTACCAAGAAAGTGAATCTACCCACATCAAAAGCTTTAGTGAATAGATCAGCAAACTGATTATCAGTGTGAACTTTGACAACTTGAATAAGTTTCTTTTCATTACAATCTCTTATAAAGTGATACCTGATTTCAATGTGCTTTGTCTTTGAGTGCTTGACTGGATTATTTACAATGCTAATAGCACTGCTGTTGTCAATAAAGATTGGAGTGTGTAGAAAGGTTACCCCATAATCCAACATTTGATTCTGAATCCATAAGACTTGAGAACAGCAACTTGCAGCTGCTATGTACTCTGCCTCTGTTGTAGATGTGGATACTGTGGTTTGTTTCTTGCACTGCCATGAGACTAGTCTAGCACCCAAAAACTGACATCCTCCAGAAGTAGATTTTCTGTCCAAGTTTGCCCCACCTAGATCACTGTCTGAGTATGCTATTAGGTCAAAAGGTGAGTTATGAGGATACCAAAGTCCCAATCTGGGTTGCCCTTTGAGATATCTGAATATCCTCTTAACAGCTTGAAAGTGAGATTGTTTTGGCCTAACTTGAAATCTTGCACATACACAGACTGGAAACATTATATCTGGCCTTGATGCTGTGAGATACATGAGAGAGCCAATCATGGATCTATAATGATGCACATCCATATCCTCCCCCTCAAGATCTGCTGTGATCTGCTTGTGTGTTTCCATAGGTGTGCTGGCAGGTTTTGATTCTGAGAAACCAAACTTGGTTAGAATATCCTGCACATACTTGGATTGACATATGAAAATGCCATCTGACTTCTGTTGAACTTGGAGTCCAAGGAAGAAAGTAAGTTCCCCCATGGAACTCATTTTGAACCTTTGATGCATTAAATCCTCAAACTCCTTGCACATGTTGTTTCTTGTAGATCCAAAGATAATGTCATCAACATAGATTTGGACCAGCAAGATATCCTTCTTCTTTCTTTTGATAAAAAGAGTCTTATCAATGACTCCTCTTTCAAAGTCATTTTCCAAGAGATAGGATGACAGAGTGTCATACCATGCTCTTGGGGCTTGATGTAGTCCATAAAGTGCTTTCTTTAATTTGTATACCCTGTCTGGATAGCTTGGGTTTTCAAACCCTGGTGGTTGACAGACATATACTTCTTCTTCAATTGATCCATAGAGAAAAGCACTTTTTACATCCATTTGATAGACTTTGAAGTTCATGTAAGAAGCATAGGCTAGGAATAGTCTGATTGCTTCTATCCTTGCCACGGGTGCAAAAACTTCTTCATAATCTATACCCTCTTCTTGAGTATAGCCTTGAGCCACCAGCCTTGCTTTGTTCCTTATGACAATACCTCTTTCATCTCTCTTGTTTCTGAAAATCCACTTTGTGCCAATTGCTCTGTGACCTTTAGGAAGGTCTACTAGATCCCATACATCTTGTAGCTTGAACTGTAACAGTTCTTCTTGCATTGCTTCTATCCAGCTAGATTCTTTCATAGCATCATGTGCCTTTTTAGGCTCAAGCTGGGATAGAAAACAAGAAAGGACTGTATGCTGTTGATCTTGCATTTCTTGAAGCCTGCTTTGATGTCTAGTCATCATAGGAGAAGAGATATCTCCTATTACCAGTTGTGGAGGATGATTCTTTTGAACTCTTGTGTTATGACTAGGTTCTTCATTCAGTCCAGCCTCTAGATTAGAGTCATGCAACTCAACTGAAGTGTTTTCAGATGCCACTTCTGATTCTTTACTTTCTTGAGTCTCCTCATCTCTAGTTTCTTCTTCACTCAGATTTGGTCCAGTAGATGATTCCTTTTCACAGTCTTCACCAGAATGCACTGTGGGTATGGGAAATATCACAGATTTAGATATACTTTCTGAGACTTGTGTGATCCCTGATCCTCCACATCCTGTTCCTGTAGAATCATCACTACTGAAACCAAAAGAATTAGTTAGTGAATCAATGTCAAATAGCCACTGAGGTCCAGATCCAACAGGATTTGATGTGCTCTCATTGCATTTGACATTGTCACTTTCTTCAATTATTCTAGAAGAAGAGTTAAATACTCTGTAGGCCTTACTCTGAGATGAATATCCCACAAGAAATCCATCATCTGCTTTGCTATCAAACTTACCTAAGTGAGATTTGGTATTTAGAATTGTACAAGGACACCCAAAAGGTTTGAAGAAACCAATGAACGGTTTTCTTTTATTAAAAAGCTCATATGGGGTCTTGTTCTTTTGCTTGACCACTAGAACTCTGTTTTGGACATAACAAGCAGTATTCACTGCTTCAGCCCAGAAGGTAATTGGCAATTTTGAATCAGCCAACAGAGATCTAGCAGCCTCTATTAGTGTTCTATTCCTCCTTTCAGCAATACCATTCTGTTGAGGAGTCCTAGGAGCACTATATTGCCTCTCAATACCTTTTTCTTCAAAAAAGGTGTTTAGATCATGATTTTTATACTCAGTTCCATTATCTGATCTAATGACTTTTACTCTTTGATTAGTTTGGTTTTCAATTCTTAGAATAAAGGATTTGATAAGACCACTTGTTTCATCCTTAGTCCTTAGAAAATATACCCAAGTAAATCTGGAGTAATCATCAACAATAACTAAGCAGTAAGATTTCTTGCCTATACTCATAACATTTGTAGGACCAAACAGATCCATATGCAATAACTGGAGACAAGTAGAAACAGAATTTAACTCTTTGGTCTTATGAGAAGTTTTGTGTTGTTTGCCTTTAAGACAAGCAACACAATGATCATCACATGAAAAGACTTTTGAAGGTAACCCTCTTACAAGGTTATTTTTAACAAGATTGTTCATAGTCTTGAAATTCATGTGACACATCCTTCTGTGCCATAGAGAGGATTCATCTACAGAAGCTTTTGAAACAAGACAATTTAGAGATGAATCACTATCAACATTGTCCATATCAAGACAGTAAACATTGTCCTTCCTTGGAGTTCTAAGTAGTATCATGCTTTCATCAACTACCTTGAACCCTGGAGCAAGGATCATACACTCAGTATTTGTAAATAATATACTATGTTGTTTGTCACAAACCTGTGATACACTTAACAGGTTGTACTTTAATTGATCAACATAGTAGACATCCTCAAATGTCATCTTACCTGTGGTGACATTACCTTTTCCACTTATCTTACCACCAGTAAGATTGTCTCCAAATGCAACATGTCCTCCATTGATATTCTTGAAATCCTGAAGGCATGACATGTTGCCTGTCATGTGCCTAGAGCAACCACTATCAACATGCCAAATGCTCTTTCCCTTGAGCTGTTGGTTGCCCTGCACATTAGATAAATCAATTAGTATGATTTAGGAACCCAAGCCAAAGTGGTCTTGGGTACCCCTTTCTCATCAAAATATTTGCACTCTTTCTTGACAAGATTTTTGAACTTTAACTCCTCATTCTTGGAGTACTTTGTTACAATAATAGGCTTGGAACTAGAATCAGTACTAGTTTTAGAAGTACTAACAACCTTGGCAGCACTTGCATACTTAGCAGCACTAACTTTGTTAGAAGTAGTAACTGTGTTAGCAGAAGTAACTGTGTTGGCAGTATTAACTTTTGAAGAGGTATTAACAGTATTAGCAGTATTAATATTTTCAGCAGTACTAACACTGTTAGCAGTAGTAACTGTGTTAGCAGTACTAATACTGTTAGTACTTCTAGGCACCCATATTTTGATACTTTCTTTTAAAATCTTTTTCTTTAAAGTGCCTTTACTTTCAACATAGTTCTTTATCACATGTTTCTTTCCATCCTTCCTATAACCCACAGATTTTTGCACAAATCTTTGAAAGTTCATCTGTTGGTTAATAGGGTTAAAGTAACAATACTTAGCTAAATGATTCAACTTGCCACATATAAAACAAGGTTTTGGTCTATTGATTTTATTCAGATCAACTCCTTGTTTCTGAGCCCATTGATTATTCCAGTTTCTTTGATTTCCTCTTTTTAAACCAGAATTTAGGCTCTTGACTTTATTACATTCACATTGTTTGCAAGGAATAGGGTTCACAACAGTGGTCTGCTTATAGTGAACCTTCTTGTTCTTTCCCTCAGTCTTTTCTATCTCTTTGGACTTGATCCAGTGCTTTCCACATCCCTCATTGGTGATAATATGATTTTCTTTAGAAATCTCACCACTCACAGTATTGTCCTTATCCTTGACAACTTCTTTCTCAGTTTTATCCTTAACAACCACTTCATCTAAGGGATCTATTTCAGTGGCTCCCTTAGGTAGATCCTTCCTATCCTTAGTTTCTAACAGCTCTGAACTAGGAGGGATGTAGTTGTTGTTATAGGGTGGTGGTGTGGTATTGTACCCTATACCTCTTCTCAGTTTATCATGAATCTGAGTTTGTAACAAAGAATCCATTGCTTTGGAAGCATTAGAAAACTTTTCTACATCAAGTTTGACTTTAGCTAGCTCTCCTCTTAGCTTTTCACTTTCTTCTTTAGATCTGGTCAGTTGAAGCTCTAAGTCATTCTTCTCCCACTTCCAGTAATTTGTGTCATAAGAGTGTTGAAGCTCATTAGCTTGAAAACCCTTAATCTGTTCTTCAAATCTCTCAACAATCCTCACATAATCTTTTATGTCTTTTTCCAATCTCTTAAGGTCATCACTCATGTTCTGGTTGTGATCCCTATACCTTTTAACAGTGTTAATGCAATTTTGAGAGCAAAGATTGGAAGTTACCTCTGTAGTGAGACCAGACACCTCTGCCATTAGAGCTTGATTCTGAATAACCTCTTCAGCTTGATCACTCCAATCAAACCCCATACCTTGTTGAGATACAAGGGCTTGTGCAGAGTTTCTGTTGAAGCTTCCAGATTGAGCTTGTTGGTGGTTGTTATTCTGAGACATTCCACTTCTGCATTCTCTAGCAAAGTGTCCCTTTTTATGGCATTTGTAACATTCTACCTTGGACTTGTCAAATCCTGCTCCATCTTCTCTTCTTTGGGAGAAGTTGTTCCTCCCAGTTCTTTTGATGAACTTTTTAACTCTCATGGAGAGCATGGCCATCTGCCATTTAATATCCATCTCTTCAAGATCATCTGGATTGAGTTGTTCCAAGTCATCATTAATGAGAGAAGAGTTTCCATGACTTACCAGAAAGGCCTCAAACACAGTTTCAGTGCCTTTCTCTTGGTTTGTTCCATTGGCAGGACTAACTGATTCAAGGTTGGAAGTAGAATCAGTTGATGCTGAAAGGAGTGCAGCATTGTGAACATACCCAGAAGGCCTCTTTCTAGCCTCTACCTCAGATTCAAAAACTCTTAGATCATTATAAAGATCATCAAGTTCCTTTTCTTCCAGTTGATCATTCTGTCTGAAAGATACAGTATACATGGTCCATTCATCACTCAAGGACCTTAGAAACTTTCTGTTCAGATCATCTTGATCAATTTGTACTCCCACTGTAGCTAGTTCACCAATAAGTTTGTTGAACCTGTCAAAAGTTTGAGTCATGGACTCATTCTTGGTTGACATAAAGTTCTCATATTGTTGCTTCAGAATGGCTTTCTGATTTCTCTTGGTACTTTTGGTACTAGAGAATCTCTTCTCCAGAGCATTCCAGAGCATCTCTGCATCAGTGCAGTTACAGAACTGATGTTGATATTCATTGGGAATAGCCAAGAGCAAGGTGCTCAAGGCTTTCATCTCTGTCTGTCTGATCTTTCTTTCTGCATCAGTTTTTGGTGGAGTTCTCTTTCCATCTGCACCAATCTTTCCTGCTTCAGAAGGACCATTCTCTATGATGTCCCACATAGAATAGTCAGTGAGGAGTATGTACTGCTTGATTCTGATCTTCCACATATCAAATTCATTGGGTCTAAGCATTGGAACCTTTGAGACCAAAGTACTGCTTGATTCTGCAAGATTTTCCATGATGAATAGTTGTTTCTGAGAAATCAGGCTCTGATACCACTTGTCAGGATCGAATTCTCAACAAGAATTAATTCTCAGAAACAATATCAAAGAAGTTTGCGGAATAACACTTTGATATTCTATGAAACAGTGAATCAACACAGAAAATATGAATAACAAACTGTAATCTTTTATTGAATGCTTTGAAGTTACAAGATTACTCACTCAACCTCAATATTGATGAACAGGCTCACCAATACGAATTCTACTTCTCTAGAATTAGGATCTATGCCTTGAGGTTGTTTTTCTCTAAAAGAATGAAAACTAAAGTTATCTAACTATTCTAAACAATACAATATATATACTGAATACAAAGATAATTACAATATATAAAATATCTTCAGTATATCTTCTATGTATATCTCTAAGCTTCCATGTATATCCTTTCATACGAATCTTCATCATATAAGCAGTATTAATCTTCAGCAGCATTAACTTCCTTCTAGCAGCATTAACTACTAAGCAGTACTAACCACTAGCAATACTAACTAGCTAAGCAGTACTAACTTTGTTCAAGCAACACTAACTTTGACTAGCAGTATTAATAGTACTAGCAGTAGTAACACTCAGCAGTACTAACCTTAGCAGTATTAACTCTGAACCAGCAGCATTAACCATACTTGAGTTTTTCTTCAGTTCCCAACACTTTCAACATAACTCACCTTCTTTATCGTTATATTCTCTTGCACTACATCTCCATATCCAAGTATTGGTGAAAACTGGTCATTCTCGAAGCGCACATTTCCGCAAAATTTCTCTGTATATTTAGATAAAATATCTTTCTGCCCTATCATATGCTTGGAACAGCCTGAATCCAAGTACCACATATGACGGGTCTGGACAGAAGAAATCAAGCAACAATAGGTTTAGGTACCCATTTATAGATCGGTCCTTTCGTGTTAGCACAAGATTTTGGCACCCATTTGAATTTGGGTCCTCTTTGTTTTTCAAATACATTAGAGTGATTTATATAATAATTATCAAACCAACAATCAGAATATTGTCGAGTCACAAAATCATTTCGACCGTATGTGGAATACTGACAAGGCAAATGAGATAATTGGATCAATTGCTTTATTGTATAAGTCATGTAAGAAGTTACAAATTTTATTTTATGAGAAGCAATATGACTAAGTACATCAGAATGACTAACAATAGTCCTATTACAATCTGTATCAGAAAATGATTTTGTAGTCTCTTCAATCTTCCTTTTTGGTCTCCATTCCAGTCTTGCTTCAGACTTTTTCCATTTCAACTCTAAAACACAAGATTTAAGAGTTTGTGTTTTCTTGTTCTTACCTGTGTTGCTCCGTTTCTGTGAGCGCCTTTTCTTTTGCTTCTTACCTTTTGTGTAATAGGTACTCACAGGAACTGATTCATCAACCTTGGTTGATGTTTCACCTTTTTCAAAGACACTAGGTAAAGCATCATTATTAATCACAAAAGGAGTATGATCTGGAAGTTTAGCATTAAAATCAAACTTATCAACACTTTCATCAAAACACCCATCAGAATTTAAAAAATCATTTTCATCCGCAAATAAGTCATCAACATCATCATCAAATAGTTGTGGCTTGGAAGAATTTGAAAAGTTGAAATCATTGGAATTTTTAGAACACTTCTTTTGATAAGACTTTTGATCACAATCTGAAGATTTAGAATTAGCAAAAACATTGCCCATGAAAACTTTACAAGATGATGCATCTGAATTAGTGTAGTTGTTTACACAAACTCTTTCTTATTCGGAGTTGTCATTTGTAACTTCTTATTTGAAATTAGTGTTCATCATAATAGTAGAAAACACAATTTTCTCAAGATCAACCAAAATTCTTTCTTCTACTAAGGTGTTCTTAAGCTCAAAAATTTTACTTTCCAAGATGAGTGGAGGAACATAAATTTTTGCTTTAACTGGTTTTGCCTCCATCTCCTCAATAGAATAGCTTTGAAAATAATTGTTTGAAAGAAACTTTGGTTGCTCAGAAAGATAA
The DNA here is from genome assembly GCA_954870635.1 of Arctium minus. Lineage (NCBI taxonomy): Eukaryota > Viridiplantae > Streptophyta > Magnoliopsida > Asterales > Asteraceae > Arctium > Arctium minus. The sequence continues at coordinate 99,259,151 of OX941082.1, forward strand.
CTATCATTCAGCTTTTTATAGAAGAATGGTAGTTGCATTTTGGTTGTGTTCTTCTTGTTCTTATCTTCGTTAGGCTCAACCTTATCAGATGATTTTGTAACAAATTTGGGTTTCAAATGAGGATTTTTGTCAACCACTTGTAAGAAATCAAAATTATATAAAGTTGACTGCTTTCGAATAGTTTTCTTCAAATAATGTGGGTTATCGTAACCAATACCCCAATTATCTTTAAAATCTGTAACTTCCTTTGGTTTGTTTAGATAAATGGTTTGATCAGTTTGACCTCAAGCATAAATCTTGGCTTCCAAACCATTAATCTTTTTCTAAAATTTTTTATTATCAATCTGCAAATTGTGAACTTTTAAACTAAACTCTTGTTTCTCATGTTCACACATGTTAAACTTGGAAACTGCCTCAGAAATTTGAGTTTCAAAACAAGCTTTTTGTTTTTCAAAAACAGTAGCAACTTTGTTCAAAGAATCAATCAAGTTTTTGTTCCCAACAATTTCCTTATTGAGATCAAAAATTGTTTGACGCTTTTTCGCAACTCTACTTTTCTCCTTTTTAAGCTTAGCTTGTAAGTCTTGAAGCTCGACCATCATGGTTTCCATTATCTTTAAGAAATCAAATTCAGAAAAATTGTTTACCTCTTCGGAAGTTTCCTCATCTGAATCATCATATTTCACCTCTTTTACCATCAGGCACATGTGAGCTGTCTCCTCTTTGTCACTTTCAGACTCATAAAAATCTAGCCAGTGGTCATCCTCGGCCATTAAAGCTTTTCCAGCCTCTTTCTGTTTAGCTAGAAGCATCTTATTCTTGTAATACTCAGAATGCCTGACTTTCGGCTTCTGACAATCTTTTGCAAAATGACCGATCTTACCACAATTATAACAATTAACTGGCTCTTCTTCCTTCTTAGAGGCATAGTTGTTCACATACTTTCTTTCTTCTATTTTCCTTTCCTTAATCTTCTTACCTTCATACATTCTTCCTTCCACCTTTTCTTTGTGCTCATAATTTTGTGATCTTGATGAATACCTCTGACTATTTGAACCTGACTTCTTATAAAACTTCTTTTGAAATGCTCGGGTCAGCAACAACATAGCTTGCTTGAGATTCTCACCGTCATCAGAATCAGAATTATCACTATCAGAACCATCCGAACTAGATACTACTATCTTCTTGTTCTTCTTTTTATCTTTCTTCTCTTTCTCTTTCTTCTTGTCAACTACAAGAGCAACTAGGTCAGGTACAGACTTCTCATTCTTCTTTTTCTCTTCTCTCCCGTCTTCAACTTCCTCCTCATTCTTACGGAGAGTTTCATATACCTCATGCTATGGAATCTCACTTAGATCCTTCTTCTGTTTCATCCTCCGAGTATGTTTCTTCCACTCTGGCTGTAACACACTGAGAAACTTAACGTTATTCTCAATCTGCTTCTTTTTTACCTTGTTCTTAGCCAGCTCATTCAGTAGAGAAACAAATCTTTCATATGTCTCCTCCAAGCTTTCCCCAGTTTTGGCCTTGAATTCTTCATAGTTATTGGTGCAATTAGCCACCTTCATCTGGTTTCCAATCTTAGACCCCATCATCATTTTCTCCAATTGATCCCACATTTTATTTGCAGTCGCCTTGTAACTATCAATCTTAATGTATATCTCATTTGGTATGATCTGAAGAAGTAGAGATCTAGCTTGCTTATCAGTTTTATATCTATTCTTCTGTTCATCTGAATTCTTGACAAAATCAAGTGGAACTTCCTTAGTTTTCTGCTCTCTAGGCTCATCACCATCCTCGCTATCAGAAGACTCATCATCTGGAATTCTTGTTGTAATGGGAATCATAGGACCTTCTACAATTGAAATCTTAATGTTCTCTCCGTTTACATGTCTATCAATGAAATCCAAGAATCTGTCTTTCCACTGCTCGTACTCACCCTTGAAGAGAACAGGTGGTTTGATATCAGTACCAATTGAAAGAGAATTCTTTGAAGTCATCTTGACCAACAACACAGATCTTTAAACACAGAATCAGAAAATATCAAAATCTCTGAAAAACTCAGTCAGAAAAATGACTAAGTATAGAGTCCTCACACCAAAGATGAAACTTTTCGCACAAAAGATGAAATTCGCACACCAAAGGATACGAATTCTTGCTTTTCGCACGCTTAAGGATGTGAATTCTCACTTCATGCACGCTGAATGATGCGAATTTTAAGCTTTTCGCATAAGGAAGTATGTGAATTCTTGACTTAAAAAAATCAGACTTGCAACTTTTCGCACGAAGGAGTGATGCGAATTCTGGACTTAGAAAAATTCTCAATCTCAAACTTTTCGTATCGATGCGAATTCTATACTTAGAAAAATTTCGACTTTGAGATGCGAATTTTTTCCTTAAACTTTCAAAATATCACTTTTCGTGTATCATACGATGCGAATTCCTTCTTTTCGCATATAGACCGATGCGAATATTGATCTTCTCGTACACTGCACTATGCGAGTTTCTTCCTTAGACTTTTTCAATCACCAAGAAACATGTGCATTTCTTCATTATCATGCGAAAACTTTAGATCTTGCGAGTTCTTCGTGTTCTATGCGAGTTCTTCGAGGTTTCATGCGAATTCCGTAGATCTCGGCTCAAAAACTTCAAAATCAGTCCAAATTCGATCCAAAACTTCAAATCAGTCCATGAAACTTTGTCAATTTGATCTAGATCACACTCTGAACAGATTACAAACACTTAATTTTGAAGAAAAACACCAAAAGAGTACAACTCTATCTAGATACAGTGCGTCTGTGTTCGAATACAAACTCAACCAAAAATCCAAAATTCACACAAACAACTGTGAATTGGATGAAGTAATTAAAAACAATTGTGTTCTAGATCATAAAACGAGTACAGTACATCAACTTTTACAATCAAAAACAAACAAAATCTCAAAAATTATTATAAAACAGTAAGGTATGCAAGTTCTTGAACTTCGATCACCAAAAATTAGATTCTTGATCCATTTTCTGAATTGTGCTTGCTCTGATACCAATTGTGTATCCCATTCTATGTGGAAATCAAAATGAACAATCAAGAAATCAACCCAAATTCTTCATGTTATTGATCTTGAAATTAACAGATTATTCAATACGTATACAATTTCTCTCACTAGAATTCTCGAATATTAGCTCTCTTTTAAAAACATATTATATCAGGGAAGAAAACTATTTATACTAAGCCATATTGAAAGACAAAAACTAACTAAACTAACAATTAACACTTTGACTTGCTTGACTTTGACCTTCCACTATTAGCAACTTTGACTTTGCAATGAGGCTTTGACTTGGGCATTTAACTTTCAATTCCAATGATCTTGGTTCCAACATATTTGTGCACTAACAAGGAGTGATGAATTGCTTACAAAAGGTATTTGACACAAAAGAGCATGTCGCACCTGAATCAAATAACACACGAGCGGGCAAGAAGTTTACTAGGAATGTACCCGATACAACATCAGCGGTCTCATTCGTTTCTTCGGTGGTCATCCGGAATGCTCGGCTCGACGCCCTTGGAGGTTGCTCGGTCCTTTTTTCCGATCCGAAGGAACTTCTGCGTCCACCACCAACAAGCTTCGGACACTCTCTCTTTATGTGTCCCGGTTCTCGGCATTCAAAGCATACTAGCCTCCGAATAGGGCAATCTCGAATCGCATTGCCTTTCTTTCCGCACTTCGCACACTTGACGGGACCCGATTGAGGTCTCGGGTTGCAGGGTCCATAATGTTAGGTCTTGCATTTATGGCACCACCTTGCTTCACGTCGGGAGTCTCCAAACCTCCCTCCCACAAATGGCCTCGATTAACAAACTAGCCCAGATGGCCCTTTCCACTTTCTTTTCTCTCCGATTTGACCCCTCTCTTCCTTTCCTTGAGCAATGTCATCCTCTACGAAGAATGACTCTTCAATCGCCTCTTTTAGTGTTGATACCTTGGCATTCCTTGTTGTCGTCTTCATCTCGGCCGGTAATCCCAACTGGTAGGCCTTGATCTTTATCTTTTCATCGGGAGCCAGATGCTCCACCAAGCTCAACTTCTCCAAAAATTGCTTCGAGTAGTCAGACACCGACATGCTACCCTTCTTCAGATTCTAGAACTCAAGCTCAATTTTGTCCAAAGCTCTCTCGTTGCAATACTTGTCAAGGATCTTCTTCTTAAATGTTAGCCACGAGAGTTTGGCCAACACTTCCGGAGTAAGGGAGGATCGGGTGAGATTCCACCAAGTTAGGGCCTCGCCCTTAAGTAGGTGAGAGGTAAACTTGACTCTTTGAGAGTCATCACACTCGCTAGCCTCGAAGGCCATCTCCGTCTCACGGATCCAATACATGCAACTGACGGGATTGGTGGTATCGACGAATTCAGACGGTTTGCAACCCAGCAAAGCCTTGTATGTGCATCCCGCCTTTCTTTCCTTGCTTCAGGCTACAACCTGTTCCTCAGTACCAACGACATTCACTCCACCTCCCAACCGGCATTCTCCGCCACAGTTTCGGGTCATCGGTGACTGGCGGTGCGGTCTTCTAATAGCTTCATGAAGAACTCTTGTTGTTGAGTCATGGCCGAGTTCATGGCTTGCATCATATTGTCTCTGATTCGAGTTTCGAGGGTCACCTCTTCGATGATCGGGTTGAGAGAGGCAATGTTAACTTGTGGGATGCGCTCGACCCCTTCGCCCAAGATAGAGGGTATAGGAGGACCCATGGTAGTCGTGACCACATTGGGTTAATTGGCGATAGACTCGTCTTCCACGTTACCCTCTCACGGGGTTCGTAGTCTTCTTCGTGTGTTTACCATGATTATCTGCAACACACGCACAAGAATGAGTTTGAGAGAAAAACTAAGTGAGTTAAACTCAAGGTAGGTACTAATACACATATCAACCATCATAACAATAGTAATTCAAGCATGCTTACGTAACAATGCATTCATAATAGCATTAGCTAAGTGAAATTATGAACAGATTATACACAAGAATTCTTGTTGCTACTATCACAACTCTCAATTTGTGTAATTCCGTAAGTCCTAACGCTCTCCCCACCTATGACTCTTACCCCAAGGTGGATAACCTATTATTAACGCTAACAACTTAAATCTAGATATGCTAAGGTCAATACCTAGTTCACTTAAACTAAAGCTCTGATACCAACTTGTAACATCCCAAAAATTGAGAATAACAAAATTTCCGTAAAAGTGGAAATGTGGTATATAAAAATTGCCAAAGCATCGAGCCTCCCAAAAAGGGGAATGAATAATCACTTGTTTAAACAAGTTAAAATTCGAGTAATGGAAATAACAACCTACTAATCTAATTTCATATGAAATGAGATTACAACTCGGGTGTCACCCAATAACTATCAAAAGAATTAAAGTCTTGTACATGTTGGCGTCCCAAAAGAATTCCTACCCAAGCTCACTCTAAACCCCGGCTAAACCTTCTTAATGACGACCCCGCTTGAACATGAGATACACATCGACACCAAACAAGTGTTTGACCAAAGATCCTAGTGAATTTGAACAATAATGTGAATTCATCAATGAAATATGCAAATAACATTTCTCAAGTAAATACCCATATGTGGAGTCAATGGGGGAGACCCATAGCACCAATCAAGTTCCACCCAAAGAGTCGATACACCTTGATGTCAACTACCATGAGCGACATCCAAAAAGCCCAGCACATCCGAGGACTACAACCATGGCATTACCTCGAATGGCAGAGATCTAGGTATATACCATCACGGTGGCACCCAAGACTACATCCTCCTAGTGTCTACTGACTTGGTTCGTCCAACAATATCAATAAGTGACATAAGGCACTTTAGTTCCACAACCCATAATACCAATCCCAACTATGGGTGACCAACATGGTCTAATACTTCATATAACAAGTATGGGCTCATTTGGGGGCTTCCAAATGGACCTAGTCCACAATATGCAAAATTCCCCATTAGGTGTGTATAAACCTTATTAGCATAGTTTATAAGCATGATCTTGCCATAATGAATATCAACACAACATTCAAGTGTTCATATGTCTTATAGTGCCATTTTATCACATTAGGTCAACACTCAACTTGTAGGTTATTTCTTCAAAATAACTAATATAAATAGAACCACATAATGTGACATACTATGTGATTTGCACACTATCAGTAACATTATGGTCATCTCCATATTTCATAACCTCATAGCATTGTAACATCTAAGCTTCATGACACATAGGGTAGATAGTTCAAGAGAAAGCAATAAATAACAATAATAGCATAAAATGATATGTATCTTAGTTTAACAAAGGTTTAGGAACTCACTAGCTAGGTTTTTACCCCAAAACCTAGAAAATGACCAAAACCCTAGAAAATGATGGAGAAGGAAGATGCTCTTGAGATTTTAAAATCATGGTTAGGATCCTTGGTTGGAGAGACTTGATTCTTGTAATAAATGAAGAGGGTGGTGCCTTGAATGCTCCAAAAATCGATTTCAAGGAGTAATGGAGAAGGGAGAATAGTTGGGAGGAGATAAGTGAAGTAAATGAAATTAGGGGGGCTGAATCTTCTTCTATCAGCGCACCAGATGTCGCGCACGAATGGTGGCGTGGGTCGCCTCACGCGGAGAGCCACGTCGGCCACTGGACTCGTAAAAGAGCAGAGTCTCACGCGGTCCACTTGCACGGAGAGCAGTGCGGAACACTGCTGGCATAGACCTCTTCTTCTTGGTCCAAGAATCAGGGTGATACAATTCATGGTTCAAGTATAAAACGATAAACTTAAAATTATGAATATTAGATCACTCCAGATACATTAAACGTGACTTACCTTACTAGGAAAAATACGGGAGTTACAGATTGTTAGCTTAAATTAGCCCCCAATTTAATTGATGTTTTATAAAGAAATTGTATTTGGGATATGTAATTAATTGTATGGGCTTGAGCCTTTTCTTTATAAATGGGCCATATTTATTGGTTCCCATGGCTCACTTTGCTCTTAGGTTTTTGGAGAAAACACACATAGTACACACAGACTAAGGGGGTGTTTACTTAGGGATTAATGAGCTTAATGACAAAACCGGCTTATTCGCGCAGACGTTTGGATTGTTTACTTGGGGCTTAATGACAAAACCGACTTATTCGCGCAGACATTTCTGGCTTAATCACTAAGTAGGGGGAAAGATGTGTTGTCCCCATTAAGACACATCTTTGACATTTATACCCTTTTAAAAATAAATACATGCCTACCTTCCTACTCAATAATCACGCAATAAAAACCTAGATGTTCGATTTCACCTTCACTGCTTGTTCGATTTCGATTTCATCTTCACCGCTCGTTCGATTTTACTGTTTCGAGTTCATTGCTGGTTCGATTACACTGTTTCAATTCACTGCTGGTTCGATTTCAATCCTAGACAATAATTTTCTTTGGTTGATTTCTCCAAAGGTAATGATTTTACTGATTTTTTGATACTTGTTTCTTCTCCATACTCGATTGTTGTTCCGTACTTGTTTCTTCAGTCAATTGTTGTTCCGTACTTGTTTCTTCAGTCGATTGTTGTTCCATACTTATTTCTTAAGTCGATTGTTGTTCCATACTTGTTTTCTTCAGTCGATTGTTGTTCCTTACTTGTTTTTTTAGTCGATTTTTGTTCCATACTTGTTTCTTCTCCATAGTTGCTCGACATTTCTGCAATGTAGATTTTTGTAACCATGATTTCTACAATGTCAATTTCATACTTGTTTCATACTTGCTACTTTTTGTTTGAACTTGACTACATTGTGTTTGAACTTGGAAGTTTAAGCAGTTAATGAATTTTTGTTTGATTTTTGGATTATATCAATGAATTTATGAATATATGATTTAAAAAATAAACAACAATTTATAAAACAACTTAAAATTCATATTCAGGGGTAAATTGGTCATTTCTGTTATTCAGACTGTTAATTCAGATAAAAAAGTAAACAACAACATCAATTTATCCAGACAGACAAATTTATCTAGACAGACACATTTATCCATACAGGACTTAATAGAAAATTTGGTAAACAACCCCTAAGTGGGCCTCTCATGAGAGTCGTTTAAATTCCTAGTTTGGTGTTCTTCCAATTTCCCCTCCATATTATCAATCCAAGTATATGAGATGAGTTCTTGATTATCATTGTTGTTAATTTCTATCTTATCTCTACATTTCTATGGAGTTCTTCATTTGTTGTCTGCATTGGGATCTAACAATGCAAACAACCCATTTTTCAACTCCCACAAATTCTTTTGGGGAAAGCTCCAAAATGTATAGTACTTCCCCAAAAGAGACTCGGATCCGAAACTTACTCAAAACGTGAAAACTTATTAAACTTCCAAATAATGTAAACGGGAATAAAACTCTATTATTGAAAACATCCAAACACGGATGAGACGTAAAATGCAACCCATAAATCATGGGAAAAAATCCATATAAATATAATATGTCACCGAAAACATAGAACCAAACCCAATGCTCACGCGACCATAAAATGGAATGAAATCCAAATATCAAAGCATGGAAGTGACATATTTCATTCAAACCTTAATATACGCAGAGGGAAATCCAATAATAAGGTCATCATTTACAGTCAATCGCACAAGCCCAACGATAATAAAGCAAGAACATTTTAATGTCTAAAATATTGTTGGCCGACAACGGGGGAGACTCGTATCTATTGAGAGTGGAGGAACACAAAAATATGTCACTCATACAATGTTAATCGTATGACACTTTACGACATAAAAGCGCAAGTGCCCCTACGACTCCTTTCAAGCTACACCCAAAGAGACAGCTGACCTTAGTGACTATTACCATGAATACCACCAAAGGCCCGACACAGCCGGGGGTTACAACCATGGCATTGCCCCGGCATGGCGGAGGCCCCAAACTCCCATCAACACGATATCACAACCGGACTCAGCCCTCCTAGTGTACACTTGAAAGGTTAAGATCATAAACCATGGGTCCCGGGATCAAATCCCGCAACACCCAGTTGACCATCAAATAAAGACTGACTTACGTGCCTATGGATCCAATGCAACACAGTCTAAAATTACATGAATACATAGGAATGACCAATGCACTCAAACATGTAATTATCATTTTTATGCAACAAGATGCAATAAGATGCAAATCGTAAATGGGGCTCTACATCGAGCCATTAAAACTGGACAAATGTCCTCAAGAGTTTTTTTAAGTCAAAACCGGTCAAAATGCTAAAACCCAATAGATTGACAAATTATGATTCTCATATAATAAAACGCATTTAAACAAAGTTTATGTAAACACATACCTCAAAAATATGATCAGTCCAAAACATATTACGGATTGGGACGAACGATTTTCCAAAAGGGCTCATACCTTTATGTTTACAAAATATCCCTTAATACATAAATGGGCGTTTTCCAATGAATTATAAAATCAAATACACCAAAAATGCATAAACCATTAAATAAACTTTATTCATACAATAAATCACCAAATGGGACATTTAAATTAATTACTTATCAAAATACCTAAGAATCCCGAATGTGGGTGTTTCACAAGATTTTAAAACCAAATATCCCAAATTAAGTAAAACTTATCAAATACTCCAACATTTGATAATTATCAGGTAACAACACATAAACACTTTAAAATAGAAATGTTGGCATGTATAACGTTTTTCACAAATCAACTTGAACTCACCTTGCTAGATTTATGCTAAATCTAGATTTTCCCCAACTTGATCTCCTTTGAAGAAATTTGAATCCTCAAGTCAAATCTTCCAAAAACCTAGATCCATAAGTTTCAACCCATAAATACACGTATCCAAACACTTAGAATCGTTCCCCCAAACACCTTATGTCAAAATCTCCATTTTTACCAAAACCTTAATTTTGACCTCAATTCTCCAAAACCATCCAAACCGAAATTTGAGAAACATAAACACTAGGAAATCATCAATGGAGCATTTATAACTTGATTAAAGTGTTAGAAAAGAGAGGGATGAGCTCACCACTTAGGTTTTGAGCAAAACCTATTAAACCCCAAAAATCTCTAGTGTTGGAGATGAGAACTTGATCTTGCATCAAAAGGTGAAACAACTAGTATGAGATGGAGAAGGAACACTCTAATCTTCATGGAAAACCCTCAAAATCAATTAGGGTTTGTGAGGGAAGAAGGGGAAACGATTTGGGAGAGAAAGGGAAGAGATTAGAAGTGAGAATTAAGAAGAATGGCTGAAAATCGGGATTTAACCAACTCCTGGTGCCCGTGGGTGACATTGCCATGCAACAATGACAGTGTCAAAGTCACAGGGCATTGTCACATAGGATGTATCGAGGGTATCCCCCATCCTGCGACTTTGCCAGGCGACAGTGATAGTGTCATAGTTTCTTGGCATAGTCATCGAGCCTGTACCGAGCCCCAAAACTCGACTTTTCTCATTCAAAACACTCTCGACTCGCTTAGGGATCAAAAGCAATAAATTCCCAACACAAAACCCATGAATTTGAAGCCTTAAAAGACCATAGAACGACTTTTACTTACCAAAAATCCGGAAGTTATAGTAGTTAATTGTGAGGTTCATACATGTAGTTTCAAAAGGTTTCATACATGAAATTACTATAGTTTCATACATGATGTGATTCACATAATGTGTTTTCAAACACAACTTGATTTCACATAATGTGATTTCACAAAAAGTTACTTCGCATACATGAAGTGATTTCACACACAAAGTGATTTTACATACTGTGATTTCATATAAAATTACTTCACATACATGAAGTGATTTCACATACCGTGATTTCACACAAAATTACTTCACATACATGAAGTGATTTCACACACAAAGTGATTTCACACAAATTACTTCACAAAAAGTGATTTCACACAAAATTACTGCACATAAAGTGATTTCACATACTGTGATTTCACACACAAGATGTAACACTCTAGATTTTCCTTTGTAATTCCATCGTTTAACCTTAAAATTCAATTAAGAAGGAAACATTTAGTTAGTGTAAGTGTTGGGATGAACCCTTGAGAGATTTCATCGAAATCACATGGAAGCAAACAAACAGTAACTTGTGCGACCTTTCTCGCGACCTCGAGTCGCGTGGGAAGTTGCGCAAGTCGTTGTGGTTTCGAGCAGTATAGCACGCGCCTTTCCCCGCGACCTCAAGTCGCGTGGGAAACCGTGAGAGATCCCCTGGTCGATTTTCTAGGTTTTAACCCCAAGAACCTCATTCATTTCCCTATTTTCTCTCATCTTTCATCTTCTCTCTTCTCTCACTTCATTTATTTCAACCATTGAGGCACTTAAGGCATTTCCTTCCCATTTATTGCAAGTTTTGATCTACATCTACTAGGATTTAGGAGCTAAGGATCCTTCATCTCCATCTTCATCTTCCTCAAAGAAGGTTTCTAGGGCTTATAGGTTTTCACCCAAAAACCCAAGTGGTGAGTTAATTCTTACTTTTAAAGTTACATGCCAAAAACTATACATTTTGAACTCCTAACCTCTCATTGTTTTCATTTTCTTGTTGGAATGGTTTTAACCTAACATTTGTATTTTGGATATTTTAGGGTTTTTACTTTTTACGATTTTCAACCAAAATGAAGGGTTTTATCATGTGTGATGTAAAATGTGGTTTTATATGTATATTCATGGTGGAACACTTGAAAGAACACATTTATGGTTCTCATTTTATTATGAAGTTACTTGATAAAAGTAAGTTTTGGAAAGGGGATAAATGGATTGATGTTAATGAGGACTGACTATTTTAAAGTGGTATGAACCTTGGAAAGACTATTTGTAAAGAAATCTATGTTGTAAATGGGAAAATGGTCATAATGTGACCTTTGCATGAATTTAGTTTTACATTGTGTTATTTATACAAGGAAACGCATTCTTTGAAAATGCTTGATATTGAGAACTATATGTATGATCATAGTTTTGATCACAAATGTAACTGTGACAAACCTTAGACTATTACTAGTGGATCCATAGGTATAGAGTCGGCTTAATTGTAGGATAATTCTCGTTTGAAACTAGTTGAGACATTGGGTCCTCAGAAGGCTACTTGGTACGGTTATGTGGGACCGTAAATGTAATCCTAGTGAATGAGCATGATTAGGATCATTGGGTGCCCTCCCCCACATCTGAGTACAAGACGACAAGCTCGTGGCCTTGATCCTAATATTGAGCTCACAACTTAGAAAGTGGCTTACTTTTGTGTTCCGCCACGATCCTTGGAAATCAGGTCTCCCCCGTCATCGTAATATGTTTTGGACCATATGGTTCGTATGTGGCATTTCGGAAAGCAAAACTACCTATCAAATTTATAAGTCATTTATTATCGATTTTACGTTTCATTGATTTATATAAACTGTTTGTTCTCACTAGGCGTAAAGCCTAACACTTTTTCTCAAATGACATGTATTACAGGTTCCTTTAGCGGTGGGTCGCACAAGGTTTGAGGGACGAGCGTTGGACCGTTGTGGCATTTTTGGGATAGAATCTTTTGTAGATATGGCGTACAGAAAATATAGATACTTTTGGGAGATTGAACCAACAACCATTATAATCTAGGTATAATTGTTTAGAATAGCATGTTGTCGATTTTAATGTCCATTTATAGATATTGTAAGCTATTACTTTATTTTTTTTTGGTAAAGGAGTATCCCAGACCACTTTGGGCCCGGACTAATCTCCTGGAAAACAGGCCTATGGCCCGCGGGCATTCATCCCGTGGCCACAATGCTGCGAGTGGGGCTCGAACCCGGGCAACCGCTATGAAGTCCCCAGGCTCTTACCACCACGCCACAACCTTGTGGTTCGTAAGCTATTACTTTAACCCCCTCTTAAAGTGGTTTCCTTCTATCTAAGTTGTCCTATTTCATAAGATTTCAAGGTTTAAATTTACCACTATTTTTAAGATGTTTCACAAGATACCATTAAAAAATATACACTCCATGGTTTCATACATGAATTTTTCTCTTAAATTCATAAACTTTCATTTCTGCATATCCCCATCCCTACCTCCACCCTTTAGTTATACATAGTGGTGGCCAAATGTTGGATTCGGTGTAACACCCTAAAAGTCAAGGGAATTTAAAATTCGGCAATATGATGGCTATGAACTGAGCGAAACCTGAATTAAACCATCACCTGTCAAAATGATCTCAAAGTATCATCCCGAAACGGGGAATGTAACATAATGTTTACAACTCAAAGAATGAAGAATAAATGTACGACAACCTAATAATCTAAACAATTCTATTAGATTACGGTCGGGTGTCGCTATCCTTCCAAAAATGGGTAACTATCAACACGTATACACCGGTCTCTACATCTCCCAAAAAGACCGCTCTCAACCACGCGGTTGACCTCTCATTCCCGAATGTTCCCGCCACTAAGACGCCCTGTCATACATGACAACCACAGAAACAAGTGTTAGGCTAGAGCCTAGTGAGGATGTATAATCATAAAATAAATAATGAAACGGAATTACAACACAAGAACATTGCATTTTTCCACAGTTCTCAACCAATTTGCTTCACCTGTCATTAAACATGGAATTTCCATAAAAATCTCGTCAGCATTATATATAATTCCCCGCCCAAGTCAACAAGCTTGATAGCATCAACCCAAACCAGATCTTTAGCTAACTTGGGCACTCAACCCAAACCGGGTCTTTAGCCTTTTCGTGACATCAACTCAAACGAAGTCTTTAGTCTACTTATGACATCAACTCAAACCAAGTCTTTAGTCTAATAATGACATCAACTCAAACCGAGTCTTTAGTCTACTTATGACATCAACTCAAACCGAGTCTCTAGTCTACTTATGACATCAACTCAAACCGAGTCTCTAGTCTACTTATGACATCAACTCAAACCGAGTCTCTAGTCTACTTATGACATCAACTCAAACCGAGTCTCTAGTCTACTTATGACATCAACTCAAACCGAGTCTTTAGTCTACTTATCAAGATGCCAATATGACCAACATATAACCCAAAGGTTACCTGCAACTCATTTTACATGCTAATATCTAGCATTTCCTCTAATACTCCTCATTTGAGACAATATCCCCAAATAGGGTTTTAGGTTAAACCTCACCTTTATCAAATTAAGAGATAAGTAAGTGAGAAATATAGTTTTAAGCACATAGTTGAACCTACACATGAGTAGAAGAGTCCATAAAACACTCACCTTAGTGATTTCTTAGAAGAGACCAAACCCTAGTTGACAAGAGCTTGAAAGGAGGAGAGATGAACTTGGATCTTTAATCACCACCAACCTAAATCAATCATGGAATCTCATTCAATGCATTCCCTTCAAGAGGATTTAATAAAGGGGAACAGTTCTTACCTTTAACTCAGAGCAAAATCGCCAACAATATGGGAGGAATGGAGTTAATGACCAAAAAGTAGACCTACCCCCATTTTTGATCTGCGCAGGGGTCGCGCGCGGTTGCCCACGCGGCTTAAACCGCGCGGCTACTCGCACAGTTCACTTGAGTGGCACGCGTCCAGAATCTAGCGCGGATGCCCGCGCGGTCCAACCCACACGGCAACTCGCGCCGAACACCGGGAGTAAAACTTTACTTAGCCAATTTAAACTCAAACCAAGACATCAGAACCCCGACTAATACTGAAGGTTAAAACCATGATACTAGCGGTTTATAAATATCACGATAATACAACACTTGGCTAACATTCGGGGTGTTACAATCCTCCCAAACTTGGATGAGATTTCATCCTCGAAATCTAAGCTAAGAAAACAGGTGAGGATATCTACGCTTCACGTCCTCCTTGGCTTCCCACGTCACATTCGTACCTCGATGGTGTCTCCATTGCACTTTGACCATCACGACCTCCTTACGACGAAGTCTCTTGGTCTCCCTCTCTAAAATGGCTTCAGGTTCTTCGACACAACGGTTGTCCTCCACGCAAATTTTGGATAGCTGTATGACGCTCTCCTATTCCGCCAAACACCTTCGCAAGTAACACACATGAAAGGTAGGGTGAATTTCGTCTATCTCCGGTGGTAAGTCTAGCTTATAAGCTTGAAGTCCAATACGCTCGAGGATCGTAAACGGTCCAAGGAAACGAGAACTCAACTTCCCACGCTTTCTAAATTGGATTAAGCCTTTCCAAGGAGACACCTTCAACGTCACCCGGTCTCCCACTTGGAACTCCACCGGTCGTCTCTTCTTATCGGCATAACTTTTCTGACGGTCTTGTGCCGCCTTCAAATGTTCTCGGATCGCTTTAACCTTGTTGGTCGTTTATTGTACAATCTCCGGCCCGACAAGTTGTTTTTCTCCCGCCTCTAACCAACATACGGGGGTTCTACATTTCCTCCCGTACAAAGCCTCAAACGGTGTCATCCCAAGGCTAGAATGGTAACTGTTGTTGTAAGTGAACTCTACTGAGGGTAAGTGAGTGTCCCAATTACCGCCAAAATCAATCACACACGACCTAAGCATGTCTTCCAAAGTCTGGATTGTCCTTTCACTTTGTCTGTCGGTCTGTGGGTGGTACGTCGTACTCAGGTTCACTCGAGTACCCAACTCTTGATGTAGGGCTCCCCAAAATCTTGATGTAAACCGACTGTCGTGATCGGAAACTATAGACAATGGTATACCATGTCTAGAGACCACTTCATCTATATATAGTTTTGCCAACTTATCCATTGGCAAGGTTTCCCGCATTGCCAGAAAGTGAGCACTCTTCGTCAATCGGTCGACAATCACCCAAATGGCGTCGTTTCCCCTCAAAGTCTTTGGGAGCTTGGTCACAAAGTCCATGGTAATCTTGTCCCACTTCTACTCAGGTATCTCTAACGATTGAAGGCTCCCATAAGGCCGCTGGTGCTCCTTTCACTTGCGAACAAGTTACGCACCGCTCCACATAATGTGCCACGTCCAACTTCATAACCGGCCACCAGTAATGTAGTTTCAAGTCTCTATACATTTTTGTGCTCCCCGGGTGGATTGAATATTTGGACTTATGCGCGTTCTCCAAAAGTAGCTCCCGGTTTCCTCCAATCTTTGGCACCCAAACGCGCCCGTTGAAACATTTGATCCCCCGACTATCCTCGGTCAAAAGTAACTGTTGCTTGGTCATCACTTCATCCTTGAGGTTTTCCTCCAACAAGGCCTCGTCTTGTGACCCTTTGATTTTCTCCATAAGACTTGACACCAACTCGATCCTTCCAAGCTTGGCCCGAAGCTTTCCACTATATTCTTTCCGGCTTAACGCATCGGCCACCACATTCGCTTTACCCTGGTGGTAAAGCAACTCGCAATCGTAGTCCTTGAGTAGCTATAACCACCTCCTTTGCCTCATATTTAGCACTTTTTGATTGAAGACATACTTCAAACTCTTGTGGTCCGTGTACAAGGTACACTTTGTGCCATAGAGATAATGTTGCCACAAGTTTAATGCGAACACTACCGCCGCTAATTCCAAGTCGTACGTGGGGTAATTCTTCTCATGCACTTTCAGTTGCCTTGACGCGTAGGCAATAACCTTCCCCCTCTGCATGAGTACGCTCCCAAGACCCATTTTCAAGGCGTCTCTATATACCACGAAATCTTCCGACCCCTCCAGCAAAGACAAGATCGGAGCTTCGCAAAGCTTCTTTTGTAACGTCCGGAACGCCTTCTCTTGAGCTTCGGTTCACACAAACTTCACGTTCTTCTTGGTCAATGCTGTCAACGACGAAGCGATCTTAGAGAAGTCCTGAATGAATCTTCGGTAGTAACCCGCTAACCCCAAAAAGTTTCTGATCTTCGATGGGCTCTTAGGAGGATCCCAATTCATCATGGATTCTATCTTAGCGGGGTCCACCATCACACCGTCTTTTGATACTACGTGACCCGAAAATTGTACCTCCTTCAACCAAAATTCACATTTGGAGAATTTTGCATAAAGCTTCTCTTTCCTCAAGACTTCTAATATGTCGTGAAGATGTTGCTCATGCTCGGCTTCATCCTTGGAGTAAACCAATATGTCATCGATGAACACGATGACCGACCTGTCAAGAAACGGTCGGCATACACGGTTCATCAAATCCATGAACACCGTCGGGGCGTTCGTCAGACCAAAGGGCATCACCAAGAACTCGTAATGTCCATAGCGTGTCCTAAACGCGGTCTTCGGAATGTCATCCTCCTTGACTTTCACCTGATGATAACCGGAACGAAGGTCGATCTTTGAAAAACACCTTGCTCCTTGAAGTTGGTCGAATAGGTCGTCGATTCTAGGGAGTGGGTACTTATTCTTCACGGTCACCTTATTCAACTCCCTATAGTCTATGCACATTCCCATAGTGCCATCCTTCTTCTTTACGAACAAGACCGGCGCTCCCCACGGTGACGAGCTCGGCCTCACGAATCCCTTCTCGAGAAGATCTTGAAGTTGACCCATCATTTCCTTCATTTCAGATGGAGCCAACCGGTACGGGGCTCTAGCTATCGGGGTCGCTCCCGGTGCTAGGTCGATCTTGAACTCCATTTGGCGATCGAGCGGTAGACCAGGCAAATCGTCCAGGAATACGTCGGGGAACTCTCTTACTACTTCCACGTCTTCAAGCTTTTTCTTCTCAAGTTTGGCATCTATAACATATGCCAAAAAGGATGAGCGTCCTTTCGATAAGCACTTGCATGCCTTTACCATGCTAATGATTGCCACCTCGCCCTTCCGCATTTCACCGTACACAATTACCGACTCACCATTCGAGGTCGGAATTCGAATCAGCTTCTTTGCACAAAGGATTTCGGCATGGTTACCCGCTAACCAATCCATCCCAATAACGACATCAAATCCCCCGATGACCATTGGCATTAAATCGACCGAAAACTCCTTTCCTTCAATCTCTAATTTACAACCCTTAAGAACATCCCGAACGACGACTTGATCGTCGTCCGCTAATTCTACGACTAAAGCATCCTCTAAACTACTAGTGGGCACAAATAGTTTTTGACAGAATGAATTCGATACGAACGAAAAACTCGTGCCGGAATCAAACAATATACGCGTAGGTACGGAGATTAGAAGAAACATACCCGACACTACAGCAGTCGAAGCCTTCGCCTCTTCAGTGGTCATTTGAAACGCTCTTCCCGTTGCTCTAGGAGGATCCGTCTTCCTTGCTCCACTTTCCCCCATCTTCAATTTTGGACAATCACTCTGGATATGCCCCGGTTCCTGGCATTCAAAGCATGTAATCCCCCTGACCGGGCAATCATGACGAACATGACCCAACTTTCCACACTTGAAACAATTTGATCCATTCGATGCACACGGGCCAAAATGCTTGCTCCGGCATTTAGACCACCATCTAGCTTCGCGTCCAACTTCGTTCCCACGGTGGTTGTTGTTGAAAGGTTTTGTCCTTCTTGAGGGTGTAGAGTTCCCCTCCCATTTTCTCTTTTCAACCTACCCACTCTTTTCTACTCTACTCAGATCATAGAAGTCTTCTACCAACTGGGCTTCCTCAAGTGCCTCCTGTAAGGTGGAGGCCTTAGACACCCGCACCAAGTTCTTCATTTCAGACGGTAAGCCCTTGGTGTAGGCTTTGATCTTCTCTTTTTCGCTCGAAACTAGATGTCCCACCAATCCTAACTTGTCCATGAACTGCCGGTTGTACTCCTTCAGCGACAAGTTTCCCTTCCTCAAATTCCGTAAGTCCTCTTCTATTTTGTCCATGGCCCGTTCATTACAAAATTCTTCCATCAACTTCTTTTTAAAGGTCGGCCAACTTAGTTTGGACAATACCGATGCCTCTACTGAGGAGGAGTAAACATTCCACCACGTGAGGGCTGCCCCTCTCAACATCTGCGATCCAAACATTGCTTTCTGATCTTCCCCGCATTCGCTTAACCTGAACGCCTGTTCCATCTCTCGAAACCAATTCATGCATACAAGCGGATCATCTGTGCCTTTGAATTCTGGGGGTCGGCATCCAAGGAATACCTTGAACGTGCAGGTCTTTGACACTTGCCTTACTCCCGGAGTTGGTGTCTCATTAGAAGGAATTCCGGGTCCAATACCCCCGGATCCCATCGCCAAGATATTTTCCGCTACCGTTTCATACCTATGGTTACTCGTATCCTGGTCCTCAAGCAGTTTTAAAAACATCTCTTGTTGTTGGGCCATCGCTGCATTCATTGCTTGCATCATACGATCCATCATTCTCGTCTCCGGAGTCACGTCTTCCATTATCGGATGAGTCGTGGCTATATTATGACGGGGTACTTGCTCGGGTCCTCCACCCAAAAAAATTTGTGGTCGTGGGGGCAAGTCTGTCGTTGTACCTCTAGGATGGTCGGTCGTAGATGCCGATGCCTCATGACCCTCCGGCCGATTTCGAGTGCTTACCATCGTCTGCCACATGCACGCGAGAATTTAGGTAAGATATAGATTATACTAATAATAAACAAGGAAACGTACTACCACATTCATTAATCATCATAACAATGGAAAACAAGCATAATCACGTAAAACATCCTCATAATAACGTTAGCTAAGCGAAATTATGAACATGCGATACATAAAAATTTTCATCACCATTACCATAACTCTCAACTTATGTAGTTTCCATCGAATCTAAGACCGTCCTATCTTAGGATTTCTACCCAATCTCACTCAATCATAACTTAAATTTACAGCTTAAGTCTAGGTATTCTACAACCATACCTAGTTCACTTAAACTAATGCTCTGATACCAACTTGTAACACCCTAAAAATCAAGGGAATTTAAAATTCGAAAATTCGGCAATATGATGGCTATAAACTGAGCGAAACCTGGATTAAACCATCACCTGTCAAAATGATCCGAAAGTATCATCCCAAAACGGGGAATGTAACATAATGTTTACAACTCAAAGACTGGAGAATAAATGTACGACAACCTAATAATCTAAACAATTCTATTAGATTACGGTCGGGTGTCGCTATCCTTCCAAAAATGGGTAACTATCAATACGTATACACCGGTCTCTACATCTCCCAAAAGGACCGCTCTCAACCACGCGGTTGACCTCTCATTCCCGAATGTTCCCGCCACTAGGACGCCCTGTCATACATGACAACCACAGAAACAAGTGTTAGGCTAGAGCCTAGTGAGGATGTATAATCATAAAATAAATAATGAAACGGAATTACAACACAAGAACATTGCATTTTTCCACAATTCTCAACCAATTTGCTTCACCTGTCATTAAACATGGAATTTCCATAAAAATCTCGTCATCATTATATATAATTCCCCACCCAAGTCAACAAGCTTGATAGCATCAACCCAAACCAGATCTTTAGCTAACTTGGGCACTCAACCCAAACTGGGTTATTAGCCTTTTCATGACATCAACTCAAACCAAGTCTTTAGTCTACTTATGTATCAACTCAAACCAAGTCTTCAGTCTAATAATGACATCAACTCAAACGGAGTCTCTAGTCTACTTATGACATCAACTCAAACCGAGTCTCTAGTCTACTTATGACATCAACTCAAACCGAGTCTCTAGTCTACTTATGACATCAACTCAAACCGAGTCTTTAGTCTACTTATCAAGATGCCAATATGACCAACATATAACCCAAAGGTTACCTGCAACTCATTTTACATGCTAATATCTAGCATTTCCTCTAATACTCCTCATTTGAGACAATATCCCCAAATAGGGTTTTAGGTTAAACCTCACCTTTATCAAATTAAGAGATAAGTAAGTGAGAAATATAGTTTTAAGCACATAGTTGAACCTACACATGAGTAGAAGAGTCTATAAAACACTCACCTTAGTGATTTCTTAGAAGAGACCAAACCCTAGTTGACAAGAGCTTGAAAGGAGGAGAGATGAACTTGGATCTTTAATCACCACCAACCTAAATCAATCATGGAATCTCATTCAATGCATTCCCTTCAAGAGGATTTAATGAAGGGGAAGAGTTCTTACCTTTAACTCAGAGCAAAATCGCCAACAATATGGGAGGAATTGAGTTAATGACCAAAAAGTTGACCTACCCCACTTTTTGATATGCGCAGGGGTCGCGCGTGGTTGCCTGCGCGGCTCAAATCGCGCGGCTACTCGCGCGGGTCACTGGAGTGGCACGCGTCCAGAATCTGGCGCGGATGCCCGCGTGACCCAACCTGCGCGGCAACTCGCGCCGAACACTGGGAGTAAAACTTTACTTAGCCAATTTAAACTCAAACCAAGACATCAGAACCCCAACTAATACTGAAGGTTAAAACCATGATACTAGCGGTTTATAAATATCACGAGAATACAACACTTGGCTAACATTCGGGGTGTTACATTTGGGTCGGGCCAGGCCCAATCAGTCCTCAGGCCCAAAGAGTAATGATCGTAACGGGTTTAGGCCCAACCGGTCCCGGGCCGGTTACGGTTTGGGGCAAAATCTCGGGTAACCGGGTAAGGTTATATGTAACCGGTTACGGGTAACCGGTCCCGGTTCGGTTACGGGTCGGGCCCAAAACCAGTTAAGGGTTATTTTTTATTTATTTTTTTAAATAACTTTTTATAAAATATAATTAATTACATCAATTAATAAACTTTAACAAATAAAATTGGATCACTCAAATACTTTAAAAATAGGTTTTATTTATACTTTCAAATTAATTACATCAATTATAAAACAAGAACACACTTATTAAACATCCGAACTCCCCTCACCCCATGGATTGTAGTGAATAGTCCCGTACTTTTCAAGTTGGTTAAGAGTCGTTGGATCATCAAGGTTGTCGACGTTGTATTCTTCATCATCGGCTATAATAACGACTAGTTAACGACTCTTTTTTTGAAAAATTTCGGATCGGGACGGGCCGCCGAATCGCTCCAAATCCATAATCGGTCCTGATTTTCGGGCCCTTAACCGGTTAAGGCCGGGCCCGGGCCAGATCGATCCATCACCGGATCGGGCCTCTGTTAACCGACCGGATCGGGCCGGATCAGGCCCATTTAGCCACCACTAGTTACACATATTTATTTTCATAAATGAATCACTACTTTTCACCTATTTTTTCCTCTCTCTCCTCTCTCATCTCTCATCTCTTCTCTACGGCCTCCGACGAACCTTATTCCGGTGAATACACATTGTGATACCTACAAAAAAACGTCTGTTAAAAAAAGATACATACAAACGATCATGATTGTGATACCCAATATACATTGTGTTACACTGTGATACCCATTGTGATATCCACTATGATACACATTGTGATATGTAATACACTCAAATTTGGAAAGAGTAACTAATTTAAAATTTTCTAATTACATCAATAATTGAATCACCTATAACAATTTAAGGTTTAACTCTAATAGGCACAACTCAAACCTTATACGAGGTCTAAAATAAGGACGGGTGTTACTAAACCCATTAAATATTGCTATCTCCAAATGTGCGGAACACTTCACCCAAGTTATTCTCTCTTGTGCATGTAACTAGCACTCGTCTCTTCACAGTGTCGCTAGAACCATTCCTTAACCAGGACCTGATGCACATGCCGACAAATAAAAAAAGTTAGGCTAACGCCTAGTGAGTTCAAGAGTTTTCAACAAACGAATAAATATATTGTTAAAGGAAAGAATACAATTTAAATCATAATCCTTCAAAATGATTTACATTAATTATGAAAACGATCCGTTTTCCAATAATACACATTTTTAAAGACAGACGCCCCAATACAAAACATTCTTCAAAAGTGATACAACCCAAAACTCACTCAAAACGTAAATAGAGATCGAACTCCCAATTTTATAAAAACGTGGATAAAATTTTATATCCCGGAACATCCAAAACACGGGTGGGGCAAATACCCAACCCATAAATCATGGATGAAAATCCATATATAAAACGTCACTGAACTGTAACATCCCCCGTCCCCGTGGTCCGAAACGGGTGATGTCACATACGGGACTTAACATAATTACATATCTAAATTCAGAGCTACTAATAAACTCCAAACATATATTACAATCCAAACTATCATACCTCAAAAGTCTTTATAAACTTAGAAAGATAAAACAAAGTGATTCTAAGAACTCCAAAATAACACGCTCGATCTCAAGTCCCGTCCCCATAAACTTCACTTCGAACCTGCCGTGTCAGAAAACAAAAACACGGCTGAGCACATAACTCAGTGAATGGATTATAATATAAGTTCGTAAATAATAATGAAAACATCAATAACGAAGCGGAAGACTTAAAAATTCATTCGATGAAAGTTCTTGAAACTCAAGTTCATAACAAAAGAGATGTTCAGTAATTTTCAAAGACAATAATTTCAAGAACAGTTCACACTTTAATTTCAAAACGTAATATAAATAACGTCCGTCAATTCCTGTCGTTGTGTTCGTGGGTGGCCAAACCACACGAACTGGGTCGGCATGCGGGCACACACAACGGATCCCCCGTGAATTTAACCACGGTCACATATTCTGTGGGTAAAATCTAGAATCGATTCATCCGCCCTGGAGCCAACAAATTCAGTCAAGTCCTCCCAGAGTGGGTTCACGTAAGCCACATAGGCTTAACTCTGGTAGACCGTCATCGGACGCTATGACAACAAAGCCGCCATAGAAGGCATCCCAAATAATGTGCCCATTTATTAGGTTCTTCTAAAATCAACGAAAACCAAACATATGCCACTTACCCAAATGGCGGTCACAGAAATTATAATCTATATACTTCACATTTTTTTCATAAACAATCTCATACGAGACACATTTTAATAAAACATCAAAATGTTCAAACAATTGATTCAATAAACCAAAATCAATGTGTGTACAATTTCGCATTTGTTGATCACCTTCAGTTGATCAATCACAAGGCGGTGAACCACCTTTCGGAAGGGTCAACTACAACAAGTAGTTGCCCACGATTCAAAAGAAATGAAATCCATACCTTGATCGGATTGAGACGTAACACGCGGTAAATCGAGACCGACTACGAACTTTAACCCGTTCGATTGCCTATTTAAACCACCAATTATTAATAATCGCATAATCTAAAACTCAATGGTTATATTATAAGCTTAAGCACGGATTTTGTTCACGTAGACATTAAACCGATCACTTGGTGTGCGGTTAAACATCTAGATACAAATATCACCGTTTGATTCTAAACTTTACCCGTTTGTAATTTTGACAAAAACAAACATTCCTATACATGTTTATGATTATAACTTTACAATATATAATCATAATCTACCAACTAACTTCAACTACCCTAACTTACCAATTTAAATAACTTAAGAAGAAATTTATACCTCTAAGAAGGGCTCGACGAGTAGATTCCGAATATGTATTTTTTTTGTCGATTACTTCAACGGATTTGGAGAGAAATCTAGAGAGAAGTTCAAATGATTTTAGTGAGAGAGAGAGAGTTGAGAGGTGGTGAACCACAGGGACGATGCTTTGTAATTTACTCTTATGATTTGATTTTTTTTATATATATATAATATAATTAATAAGTTTGGTTAATTGACGGTTTTGACCCCTCAACTATCTTTGGTTGACATATTTAGCTATGGTTCAATTCGGGTAAGAATAATTACACTTTTTATTTTAAAACCGAGTCTCACAGAAACATGGATACTAAAACTCAATACCCAAAACAACATCTTTCGGTAACAGGGGAGACCCGATTCCATTGAATGTGGAGGACACACAAAGTTAAGCCACTATCAACGTTTTCAAGATTCACATAGGGCCATGGATCCCCGTATACAGCTCCTCTAAGCAATCATCACAAGATACACAAATGACTAGGGGTGTCAAAACTAACCGAAACCGAATAACCCCACCCCCACCCCCGAACCGAATGAATTTGGGTTAAACGGTTTCGGGTTATTCGGTTTTTGGGTTAAACGGTTTGGTTAACTGAATAAGAATCCTTATTCGGTTCGGTTTTCGGTTATTTTTTTTCTAATTCGATTAACCCGAATAATACATTCTACAAATATTTTATATATTTTATGTTTATAAAAAATAAACCACATACATGTTATACTATTATTATTTTACTTATTTTATTGCTATATAATGTTTTTTATGATAGTAAATAATTTTTTTTATTGTATTACGTTTTATGCTTTATTTACGTCACATGAAGAAAAAAATATCATTTGGTAGATATTGGTTTTTGATATATGGTGATTTTACTTAATATAAGTTAATTGTTGAGATGAATGTATGATACAAATTATATATTAGAAGCAACAGATACTTAATTTGGGAAAATTATTTGAGCAAATGTCCAACGGAAAAAATATAAATCCTTATTCGGTTTAACTAGATACTGAACCGAATAACCCGAAAATCGAATACCCAAAACCGATTAAACTGAACCTTATTTGGTTTGGTTATCGGTTAAGTTTAAAAAATCTTGAAAACCGATTAATCTGAACCGAATAAATCGAAAACCGATTTAACCGACCGAATAACACCCCTACAAATGACCCTAGCGTCTACTCGACCTCTAGATGAGTGTCAGCACAAAAGCCATAAGTCCCCGTATCCGGCTCAGCATTGGCACCACCGCAAGACTAAGCTCCGTATACGGCTCTGCAGAGAACCACCGCAAGTTTACATAAAAACATGATTTGGGGACCACTCACTAGGCTTCAAACGCGGACACTAAATGTCCATGATGAATAAACAGACTATATTACACGGGCATCGAGTTTAACCACCCACGATCTATACCTCGAGCCCTTCGCTAACCATAAATATTTCCAGTCCCAAAACAAGGATAAAGTTCCCAATTAAACCAACTGACTGACTCATATGCCTATGGATCCAATGCATTACAGCCTAAAACGTTACATGACTCTAACGAATGAACTAACACATACAAAACATGTAACTCTCAAATAAGATGCAACTAAGTACATCATACGCCAAAGGCTCTTTAACGAGATACTAAAACTGAACGAATGCCCCAAAGACTCGTCTGAGTATAAATCAAGCCCAAAGGCATAATAAACATTTGGCTAAAACACGTGAGCCAATATGGTTACATAAACCAAATTATATATTTTCCCAAAATCTTTGTCTCTCAAATCACAATTGGCCTTCGGCCCAAAATCAAGAAGGTTTACAATTTCTAAAATGTTCACAAGGTTAGGAATGACTAAAATCAAATGACTCGCATGTTCGTATTTTCAAACGTCCCGTTACATAAACGATGCATATATCCAACAAACACTAAAAGTGTATTTTGACTCAAATAATCTTCATTTATGCAATAAATCATCAAAACACTTTCATTTATGACTTATTTATCAAAATGTCCAAAATCCCAAAGGTGGGTGTTTTATAAAGATTATAAAGCTAAACACTGCAAATAATCAAAACTCATCAAATATGACTATTTCATGTAAAACACATAAATACTTTAAAATGGACATTTTGGCATGTACATCGTTTTCACAAATCAACTTGAACTCACCTTGCTAGATTTAGGTTAAATCTATATTTCACCCCAACTTGAGCTTACTTGAAGAAACTTGAATCCAGAAGCAAAACCTTCCAAAAATCTAGATCCACAAGTTTCCAACCATAACTATTCATAACCAACCATTTAGAATCGTTCCCCGAACATTCTACATGAAGATCTCAACTTATACTAAAACCCTAATTTACATAGATGAAGAAAAGAGAATATTACCTTGACCATAACTTGAGCCCACAAACCAAAATACCTCTAGGATCACCCAACAGGAACCACAAACTCCCAATCTTCAAAATGGTGAAAAAGGGTTGGATAAACTCTAAAAAACTTAAAATTCTTAGAAGTGAGATGAAATGAAGAACCTCACACCCTTGCTTCCAAATCCTCACTAAAATGTGAAGAATCTCTTCACATATCATAGAAATGCACCTTAAAGGCTTAAAAATCTGATTTCTAGGGTTAGGGTTCGGTTCTTGAGAGAGGAGAGTGAAATGGGTGAAGGTAAGAATGAAAGAAGGCTGAAAATCGCGATTTTATATCAGTTAGGGGTCGCCCGCGATTGTGACTCGACGACTATGCCCATGGCATAATCGCGTGGCACTCTCGCTTTCCAAACACCACCCGTGGTCCACTGGCCACGATAGTGCCTCGCGACGGTGACCCTGAATAATCGTCGGGCACTGTCGCCCCACGTATATCGAGAGGCTTCCCCCTCCCGTGACCTTGCCTCGGCGATAGTGACACATGTCACAGTCGCCGAGCACTGTCGCCCAGGCCGTGCAGGACCCGAAAGCTCTCGTTCTTTCGCGATCGGACGCTCTCGATACACTTAGGGTCCAAGATAAAACATCCCTTAACTAACAGAAACGCCAATAGGTCGGATTTCAAGAATGGATCTATTTATCCCACTACACAATTCTTACTGAAATTTCCGGGTGTTACATGATACCCATTGAGATACCGTCAGTTTTATCCATCGATGTCATCGGTTTTATCCGTCGATGTCGTCGGTTTTATCTGGTGGTGAGGGTGGGAGTGGTGGAGATGTCGTCGGTTTTATCTGGAGAAAGAAAGGATAAATTTTGGGGATTAGGTTTATGGTAGAGAGAGAAAGATAGAGGATATGTATGAGAGAGAAAAAAAGGAGAGATTTTAGGAATTCTTAATTTAATTAGATTTAAAAACTAATTTACTAAAATACTCTTTTCTATTTATTTAAAGTTTGTATTAATTATTCTAAATGTGTGGCTCACATTGGATCTCACAGTTATCACAAACTACCTAGTTCTCATTTGATTAAGTCTATATATATAAATATATATAGGGAGGATCATGCGAGAAAACATTCGTTTTGCGAGAAGGGCAGAAGGAATTATAACCAACCACCTACTTAAATCAAAATTTTAATTAATAATCATTAAGTTTTAGTTAAAAATGGTAATTATGACTTTAAATGGTGGGCTTATCTCTAAGCTAACCGATCCTATATCCCTATTAAATTGGGATAAGAGTTTTTTTTCTCAAAATAAATTGATAACTAGTGTTGGGTCCGTGCATTGCACGGAAGGATAATTTTTTTGCTGTAATATTAAACCGAGTTAAAATGCAACGTAATTTCTCTGTTAACAGTTAATGAAATACAATGTGAAAAACGAATGTATTTTCATAAGTGGTTAACTTGCATATATTATTAATCGTTTGTTGTTATGAGTTTGTGCAATAATATTGGTAATAGTTTTGTATTATATTATTTAAAACTCAAACGACATGTCTCACAACATATTTATCTGACTATTGACTTCAAGACCTCATAGTATTAGTCGATAAAAATAAAGATATGTATATATATATCTTATTCCCCTACTTCGAAAAATATGATTGTGGGTTTTGAAAAATATAAACAAATCCTCAGTAAATCTATATCTATACTATATTATAAAAACGACATAAAAAACTCTTAATTACAACATTTTAAGCATAAGTTACAACTAATTAAAGCCAAATACTTAATTTACAATTTCTTAATGCTTTGGTACAACCTTTCCAAGCACAGTATCTCACATAATCATCTATTTGTTATAAAAAAGTAGTTTTTCAAAGAAACAAAAATATAGTGGAATACCTTTTGTTCAGTTGCAGGTTCCGCCATTGACACACGACCGTTCGTCTTCTTCTTGTACTCGGATGATACATAGAGAAGCTATATATATTTATAGTGAATGTAGAGAATATTTTAAAATCTTTTATTTTCATTTTCGATTTTACATTTAAATGTAAATATATTAAAAATATGGAAGAATATTTTTATATCTACATCGTTTCTATTTTATTTTCTCTACACTTGGTTAATTTGGAAAGTATTGCGGAATATTTTTATTTTAAAGAATACGATAATTTATTAGTGTATCTCGTTTTTTATTTTTAATTCATATCAACCTTTTTTTTCTTCTTTTAATGTTCGTGACAAAAAATACGTGTAGATTTTATATTATGCTAATATAAAATACGTGTAGATTTTATAAAATAAAATAGATTTTATATTAGCAAAAAAAATACGGAAGAAAAAAGAGTTTATATTACATCTCATTATGTAAAAAGATTTTATAAAATAAAATATGGAAAAAGATTTTATAAATAAAATATGGAAAAATCATTATGAGATGTAATATAAAAAAGTACGGAAGAAAAAATATTTTATATTACATCTCATTAATATAGATTTAAATGTAAAATCTACATTTAAAATAGATTATGCTAATATAAAATCTATTTTATAAAATCCTCCACCAAAAAAACAAATAGTTATATTAATAAATGAGTATCCATTCCACAAATAGATGATTATGTGAGATACTGTGCTTGGAAAGGTTGTACCAAAGCATTAAAAAATTGTAAATTAAATAATTGGCTTTAATTAATTGTAACTTGTGCTTAAAATGTTGTAATTAAGAGTTTTTTATGTCGTTTTTATAATATAGTATAGATATAGATATAGATTAGTATCTAATTCCATTTAAACATTTAATTTATGCAATTCCTTCTTTTTTTGGACGATTCTTTGTTATGTTCTTGAAGATTTTGTTGTAGAATTCAGTATCTTTTTTTTGTTACTGTTTGGTTGTAATCGATCAATGGATCCAAGTTATAATTTACCGATTTTGGAATTCCTTAATTCAATAATACATATGATATTGTGTTGCTTATCGATTATTCCTTCCTTCATCCAAGTCTCATATGATTTTTTGTTGAATTAAGAGACCAAGATGAGTTGATGTTTTTTTGTAATTACTTGTGATTACCTGACAATTATAGATTTGATAATATATTGATTGTGAAGTAGTATCACTTGTGATATTTCACTTGATTGGTTAATTTGTTTTTACTTGTTTATTGGGACTCTCCATTACATATGATTACTTGTGATTATTGACATGTTGTTCCTAGAATATGTTGATATACTAAGCAATCACATGTGATAACGCATTGGTTATTTAGTATTATCCCATATGGTTACTTATACGAGCATCTTGAGCTATCACATATGATTACTTAGTATTATCATATATGATTACTTGGTATTATCATACATGATATTTTGTTGGTAAGTCTTCAAGGTTGTCGAACGGTGGTCGTCTTCATGGTGAAGATGAGAGAAAAACCGATTAGAGGGGAATTGTCATATCATTAATTACTAAATGGATGGTTCAATAAAGGTAATTAATAGTTACTTTTTTTAAAAGAGTGTAATTGATAATTTTCTGTTTTTAAAGAGTAAATTACATTCCCGGTCCTTGTGGTTTGCTGATATTTTGGATATAGTCCCTAAAACGCGTTTATTACACTGGGCGTCCCTGTGGTATACAAAAGCACACGTAGAAGGTCCCTTCGTCTAATGAAGTCTGTTAACACAGTTAACTCAAGGGGTATTTTTGTCTTTCTACACCTCCTTTTGTCCTTTTCCTAACAACAAATAAAAAATAGAAAAACAAATAATAAAGACCCCTACCCCCCCCCCCCAACCCTAACACACACACAACACTTTCTTCTTCTTCTTCTTCATTGGAATTCTTATTCAACCAATTTACAACTAGGTTTTAATATTTAAAATTAGAATCGATAAGGGTTCATTTAACCAAGAGCAGTAAGGTTGAGGAGATATGGTGTGTGCTCCAACTTGCTTATGTATCTCTTAAACAAAACCATGAATTCTTGAACCTTTGAACTTGCTACAAGACACTTGACTTGAACCATTTGTATTGACCCTCCTGCAAATTGCTCCATGAACAGAGAAGTTAAACAAAATCTTGAGACTAGAGTTGAAAATATCTTTAGAGTCTCCATTTTTCGTTGACATCCACTAAAAACATTGTAAAGTCCACATTCTGCAGCTCGACTTGAACTCTGAAAGCAAACAAGTGAGCAACTTTTGAATGACTTGTGGATTGAACCAGTCTTGTGAACAAGTTTTAATTTCTCTTAGTGAAGTCCTTGAACTTTATACATTTAACTTGAAAATCAATATAGCAAATTCTTGAATCCACCAAAAACTCGTCTAAGTGGGTGTCAATGTGAAAGTGATATAAATGAAAGCATCGAAATGGTTATGGCTAGTGGGGTTTCCAGCAGTGAGTGATATACAATTGAAATGAATTCTAACCCCTTGAAGTCAGCAAGACATGCATCATCATCTTGATATGGAACTGAGAAGTCGATCAGTGATCTGAACATAAGTTGAATCCAGGAAATAAGAAGAAGCAGAGTGTTGTGACAATCGTCGTCGTCGCCGTCAATCGGCGGCGGTTTTAATCATTGGTGGGTTGTTTTAACGGAATTCGACGGCGGCACTGGTGGCGGTCGTGGGATGCTCGTCGATTCGACGGTGCTGTTCAGGCTACTCATCGTCAGCCATTCGACGGTGTTGCTCATGATTTGTTTTCACCGGAAATCATGGAGGAGTGGATCGAGAAAGGAGGAATAGAGAAAAGGGAGGTTTTTTTTAGGGGGGGTGGATTCGGCGGTTTTCAGTGAAGAAGGAGAAGGAGAAGAAGAAGGAGAAGGAGAAGAAGAAGAAGAAGAAGAAGAAGAAGAAGAAGAAGAAGAAGAAGAAGAAGAAGAAGAAGAAGAAGAAGAAGAAAGTGGGGGGGAGGAGTAGGGGTGAGGGTTCTGATTACAGGGTGGTTGATTTTCCGGCGAAGGGTGTAGAAGGGTGCAGGCCTCAAAGAAAAAAAGTTGCAGGTTGGTGGGTAGGGGGGTGAGGGTTGTAGGGGAGGTGGGGATCTATTATTTATTAATTCATTTATTTATTTGTTTTTTTAATTTCTTATTAGGAAAAATACAAAAACAAGTGTACAAAGAAAAAATACCCCTTGAGTTAATTGGGTTAACAGATTTCGTTAGACGGATGGACCTTCTGCGTGCGCTTTTGTATACCACAGGAACCCTCGTGTAATAAACGCATTTTAGGGACTATATCCAAAATATCAGCAATCACAGGATCAGGAATTTAATTTACTCTTTTTTAAATGAGGTAATTGATGGTTATCAAATCCTATAAATTAGGGGGATATATATTATTAAAATGGTCTTTCCCCATTTTTCCCTTACAATTAAATGGCAACGTTTTTAATAGTTGAATTAGCCCATGAAATTACAATTTTACCATTATTAATCATAGCCCTTGAATAAATTAAGTGGTTGGTCAAAATCTCTTCTCGCCTTCTTGCAAAATGCACGACTTCTCGTTTGAACCTACATATATATATATAGGACGATAATCAAATGAGAACCAAAAATAGGTTGAGAACCATAAAAACAGATCTAAACCATTAATTGATTTTAATCCAAGGTCATTAAAGGCAATGACAATTTTGAAATAAATTAGAAGTTCATGGTTTGTTATGGATTGAAATTAAAATTGAAAGGGCATATTTGGTATTAAAAGCCCATCCTTTCTTGATGTCGTCTTCTTGAGAATCTTATTCAGGATCCAACCCCATAAAACCCTTCTGTTCTTGGAATCTGTAACAACCTAACCGGAAGCAACAAGATAGCAACTTAAATCTTAATAATATAATAAAAATTCATACCAAAACGGCCCCAAGCCTACAATTGATAATTTCAAGGTTCTCAAAGTCAACCTACACAACTGAGATAATAAGGAATATCTAAGATGACAGTCTTCTATCTTTTCCCGCTACATCTTCCCTTTGCTCTTATCTGCTTTCTCTAATACGCGCTTGCCTGAAAAGATTTTTAGTTTTGAAACAGCGAGGGTTAGACCGAAGGTCTAGTGAGTCCCCTCCAACAGATAAACAATAAAATAGCTTTCCATAATTTAAATCAACAGATTTATAAACACACAAGGATAAACACGCTACTGACCACACGACCGTCAGAGACGATGTGTCTAACTCGCGTTGCCTTAATGTTGGGACACACCCCCAACGGCATAAACGGTCCACACTCCCCGGCACGAGTAGGCGGGCCACACTCCCCGACTTAGGTCAAAATCTCCACATAGAATGTATACATACATTTAAACAGCAACGATTTATAACACACTTAAAAACATTTCATAAATATCATGTCATCGCAAATAACTTCAAAGTTTAAAAATTAAACTTTACATGCTTCTGTTACCAAAAAGGTTTAGTTCAGAAAAACTCACCTGATGTCCTTTGCTCAAAGCTTTGCATCTAATTTTATAGAGTCCGAACCAAAACCTATAAAACAAGACATTGCTCGGTAAACTCTCGATACATCATATTTTAACAGCGTTGATCTTAATCCCATAACCTCAACGACACTTATTCTCAAAAGCACTTATCCCACTAGAACACAATCTTGAAACAAGATTATTTGAAATAAAAAGGAGTAGGCCACCCATTTAAATCTTAAAGTCCAAACATTAATTATATAATAGATTCCAGATTGGGCTTTGGCCCACAGAAGCACAAGGATTCGGCCCACAGAAACACAAACCGGGGACCGGACTCTGGTGGTCGACCGGTGCAGCTGTGACCGGGGTCTAACCCCCCCCCCAACGACCGGTGTCTTGAGACCGGGGTCTAAACCCCACGACCGGTATGCATGAGACCGGGGTCTAAACCCCCACGACCGGTGACTAAGCAGAAACGAATTCGACCAATACTTGAGAGTCGACTGATGCCGAAAGTCGACTGGTACCCCTCTGTTCAGATAAAACCCCTCCGAAGGTTCGATACAGACACCACCAATTCATCTATATTACCAGGAATTAATAACACAACCCAAAGCTCACCAAATATACTGCGAATTCGATTCACATAACCCCTTACCCATGAAGATACAACTATAACAATACTTCCAAAGTTAAACCCAGGCTCAAAAAGAGCGATTGCTATCTACAGTTCTCAATTAAAACCTTGAGAAATCTATTGATTACCATAAAACTAATGGAATTAGAAATTACCTTGGAACAATTGGTGAACACCAACAATTTCAGCCTCCTTCTCCCGTCGATTGATCGGCCACAGACCTCTCTCTTTCGCCCTTTTGTTTTTCCCAAAACACAAGCCGCCAACAACGAGTCTACAAGGATAATAGGGTTAAATCCCTATTATCCTCTCTTTTACATAAAGACCCCTTTAATAAGAACTCTTTCTAAATTTTACCCCAAAATAATTCATTGGTTTTTAATCCGGTTATTACAGAATCATTGAAGAACAATTTAGAAGCATAGAAATCAACAGTAATGCTATTATTTTGTAACCATTATTTACCTGGACGAGAAGAAAAATAATCCCAAAAAAAAAAGAGATCCCTCCGACGGCCTGAACCACCGGCACGACAACCTCTACCAACGGGAAGCTGAATATCCAACTCCATCAGCCCCACCTGCAAAATCAATTATGGTCGATCAAATCATGTATATTCACCGCCACTATCAACACGAATCCTATCAACAGCAACACCGCCTCGATACTGGCGTTTAATGAGCTCATCATCGTTCCCGCGACTATCAAGCTGAAGGATGGCGTACTAGTCAGGGTTGTTGTTGATCCGTTTGTCGACGGCGATGAGTACATCAACAACGGCCAAGATCTGGTCAGAACCGTCGAGTAGCGGCTCAGTTGCTTGACCTAGAAGAGCGAAATCTCGATAGCCGTTTAAATCTTTGCCTTGTAAGATCTTCTCAACGATTCCGAATCTGCTTCGTTTTGCATCTACATTAGGGTTCTTCGTGTTCTCCTCGTTAACAATTGCCTTGTGTCGATTTTCCCTTCTGAAAATATTTTTACAAATAAATTGGAGGAAATTTTGAAGAATAGGGATTTAAAATTCGAATGCGAATGCAGAGACCTATGAAGCTTTGCAATTATGCAAAGAAAGGAAAAAATTCATCAAACAAGCAATTGATTCAAGGTACAATTTAGCAGCAGCAACACATGTTGTTTATCTTCAATCCCTTCGAAACATAAGAATTGCCCTACGTAAATTCGCAGAAGCCGAATTTCCCTTGGAATCGTCTTCAAAAAACCCCATCACACCCATCACCACCTCCATCGCAAATTAGATGCAATGGCGCCACCGGTGGTGGTTATAAACATAAGTTTATTTGATTTCATTAGGTGAAAATAGATTATAGATAAAAAAATTTGTTTGATTTCATGTGATAAATTAAGATATATATGAACTTATGTTTGGATTTCATTAGATGAAATAACATATTTATGAAAATTGTGATTTATTTCATGTGGTGAAATAAGATTAGTATGTGTTTCATATGGTGAATTCGTTTGTTTTATGTGGTGAATCCTTGTGTTTCATCTGATGAATGAACTTGTATGTTTCATCTGGTGAATCTTGTTACCAAAATGACGATTATGCCCTTTTCATGTGGTGAAACAACTTTTAATTAAAACCATTGGATCAAAACCAAATTATGGCTTAGATCGGTTCTCACGGTTCTCAATCTTTTTTTGGTCCTCACGTGATTTAACCCATATATATATATATATATATATATTAATTGAAAAAATTATAAACAACTTAAATTGCGAATTGTTTAAAATGTAAGGTTTGATGTCTAAAATTTTAATTCAAGATAAGTTGGTTGCATTGGTATGACTTGCATAAAAATATAAAAAGGTTAGTTTTCAAAAATATAGTTTAAAATTTTAATTATCAATAAGGATTCTACTTAAATTATGCATAAAATCAATCATTTTTTAAATTTATTTTAAAAGATGAAATATTGAAGGAAACCATTCTAACATTTTAAAAAGTACCAAATTATAAAAGGTTATAAAAGAGACCATATAATTTTGTAATTAATGTTACTCATCTTAATTTAGTCCAAATGATGCAATTCGATTTCATTTAATTTTAAATTAAATTTAAAAATTATTACCCTTTTTGTCTAACTTATTTAAAAATTAATTTTGAATTTCAAATTTGATATCATACATAAAAACTTGGACAATACAGCTCGCCAACTGTCTATCGCACCGACATCCCCCTTTCTACTATTGTATGTTCTCCCCCATCACTATCCTCCCCCATTCATCGTCTTCCCTCCCCTCTATGTGTCGTTATCGACAACCCATTTTTTGTTTTTTTAAATTTAGAGTTTTTTGTTTTTTTTGTACTAACTACAAAAAAGATGCTATATTTTTATGCTTTAACAACTAAATAGATATATTAATGTTTTGATTTTTGATGCCAGCTTTATTAGATTAATGTAAATAACATCGATAAGAAATTAAATACCTATTTAAAACAAATAAAGTAAGTTACATTATTGATTCTCATGTTATGCTCAAGTATTGGATGTGATAAAACGGATTAAGTATAATAGTTATCCCTAATTTATCATTTACATACCACTTAAGTTAGCATTGTTAACTTTTATCAACACTTTCATTTGCATTTATGAACTTTTACATACCTTTAATCATTTCACATGCGTGAATTTGTTAAAGTTTCAATAATGGTAATAGAAATAGGTAATTAGAGGTAGATGAATGTTTTGTTCTCATGTGCTCATCAATCATAACTCTTATTTTCATATGATCCCAATACACTATTGGTATATAGAAGGGTAATCTCACTTGTTGTAACTAATTCCCTAAGTAGTTGGTTGGTTAGTTAGTTAATCTGGTTAGTCTGGTTAGTATCTTTGTTTTAGTTTTTCTGACTTTACTCTGTATATAAATAGCTCCTATGCTATCATTAATGAATTAATCAGAAAAGCATAGAGCTAGACTTTTGCTCTACACATCGTTTTTCTCTTCTGCTTTCTTTTACAACATGGTATCAGAGCTAAACGATATCTGGGTTTCTTTTTACGATTAGATTGCTGGTGAAATTCCATCGCCGACAAGTCTTTTCAGATTTCCGTTCACCGATTATGCTGTTTCACGTCATCGACCAGTTTCTTTTCCAGATTCCAGATGATGTTCAGATCGTATTCTTCTTCTTTTGTTTGTGATTTTTGATCAGTTTCTTCCAGATCTTGGTTACTCTTCGTCGTCGAGATTGGTTTTTAGATCTTGTTTGTGCTTCTTTTTGTTAAATCTTGGTTTCTTTACCAGATTTTTGGCAGATCTATTTGTTTCTTCTTAGTCATGGTTGATTCAAACAGTCCTTTATATCATCATCCTTCTGATCACCTTGGGATGTAATTGGTGACTAATGTCTTTGCTGGAACTGGTTTTGCTTCATGCAAAAGGTCAATTTTCATAGCACTTTCTGCTAAGAATAAACTTGGATTCATCACTGGTAAATGTGAAAAACCAGATGAAACTTCTCCTGATGTTTTTGAATTAGGGGAGATGTAATGATATGGTAATATCATGTATTTTAAATTCCTTGGCGAAGGATATTGCAAATAGTGTTCTCTATAATACTACGGCTCAAGAAATCTGGATAGAACTGGAGCATAGATTTGGTCGGTCAAAGGGAGCACAACTGTACAATCTTCAAAAGGAAATTTGCAGCTTAAATCAAGGGAATATGGATGTATCTACTTACTTCAGCAAAGCAAAATGCTTATGGGATGAAATAAATGCATTAGAATTTATGCCAATATGCACATGTGGATCTGCTGAAGCTATTTCTAAAAGGCTTCAGGATCAAAGGTTGATATACTTTCTTATGGGACTTAATGACAGTTTTAAATCTGTGAGGGGAAATATTTTGATGATGAATCGACTACCTTTATTTGCACAAGTGTACTCACTTTTGATGCAGGAAGAACAACAACAAGAGAACAGTAAACACTCACCTATTGGTGAAATATCTAACTCCATGTCTTTTAATGCTAAAGGATATAGAGCTATTTCACGCAATTCTAAGACAAACTCTGATGGTAGAAAACCATCATATTTTTGTAACCATTGTAAAAGATCTGGACATACGGAAGATAGATGTTGGAAGAAGAATGGCTATCCGAAGGGAAATGATAAAAAGAAAATGGTAGTTGTGGCTCTTGACAATAACATCAATGATATGGCTTGTGAATCTGAAGGAAAAGCTAAAAATGATGTGATGGCTGATTTATCTTCAGAACAATGCAATCAGTTGGTCAAGTTGTTGAATCAAATTCAAATTCAAATTCAAATTCAGAATCTGAAACAAAGTGACAGTGGCAACCACGGAGAGTCTTCAGCCAACTGTGCAGGTATATCAATTTGTTCTTCATCATTTGTAGGGGTAAATTGTGTACGTTCCAATAGTGTTTGTATTGTTGATAAAAACTGAATCATTGACACAAGAGCAAGTGATCATATGTGTCATGATCCCACTCTTTTCCTTACCTCAAAACCTCTAACCACACCTCACAAAATTACCCTGCCTGATAACTCTATTGTGTTGGTAAACTCAGTAGGGACAATCAAGCTAAGAGATGATCTTGTTATCCATGGAGTTCTTTTCATCCCAACTTTCAAATACAACTTGCTTTCTGTAGAAAAATTATGTAAATAGTATTCTTGTATTGTTACATTCACCCCTGTTAAATGCATTTTGCAGGTCCCTTCTTTGAAGAGGCTAGTGAAGTTTGGTAGAGCTTATAATGGGTTGTACCTATTGAAGACGGATAATGATGGTGTTTTTTCTACCATTGATTGTGAACATGATGTTTCTCATAATTCTTTTTCTTGTGCTTCGATTAATGATTCTATTTGACATAAAAGACTTGGACACATTTCTTTCAATAAGTTGTATCAAATGTCTTTGATTTCAAAGCATGATAATAATATGGATGTTGTTCCTTGTGAAATATGTCCCATGTCCAGACAAACAAGAAAACCTTTCCCTCTCAGCACCACTTACTCCAGACACATTTTTGATCTCGTTCATATTGATATTTGGGGCACGTATCATACTCCTACACACGATGGTTACCGATATTTTTTAACCATCGTGGATGATCATTCCCAAGCCACTTGGACATATTTGTTGAGCTGCAAAAGCAATGCTCTTGCCTTGATTAAAACTTTTGTGACTATGGTTGAAAATCAGTTCCAAACCTCTATTAAAACCATTCGATCAGATAATGCTCTTGAACTTGGGAGTGGCAAAGAGTCATCTTCATTTTTTTCTCTCAAAAGGAATCATTCATCAAACCAGTTGTACGCAAACCCCGCAACAAAATGGCATTGTTGAAAGAAAACACAATGTAACACCCACAATTTCGGTACGTCCCTAAATCGACCTTTTTGCTATTTTTAATTTAAGTATTGATATCGGGAGCTTTCGGGTCAAAAACGAAAGGAAATTGAGCTTCAGGGCACTTGGGGAGATTTTGCCCGCGACTGTGACAGGAGTCACTCTCACGGGGCACAGTCGCGGAGCTTGTACCGAGCGGAGGGGGAAGTGTGCGATATTGCCACGCGAGAATGATATGTGTCAATCTCGCGGGGCATAGTCGCTGAGTTTGTACCGTAAGGCACTTGGCTCGGGCGACATTGCCCGGCGAGAATGACACATGTCAATCTCGCGGGCATAGTCGCGGTCGGGGGGGCGGGCTCTAAATACCCCAGAGCCGACTTTTTACTCATTTATCTGGTTAGTGGATCTGGTAGAGGCGATTTTGAGAGAGTCAAAAGGTGGTTGTTGGTGATTAAGGACTTTGTTGTGGAAGTGTCAAGTCTCCTACTAAGTTCTCTCCTCAAGTATTTTACCTAGGGTTTTCTATAACCTCTTCAAGGTGAGTTTTCTACCCTATATCTTTATGTAATCCACTAAGGTTTATGTGTTGTAGGTTTATTCATATCTTATGAACAAGTATTTGGGTTAGTTGTATGTTGACCTAAATATGGGTTCTAAAGATATTAGGGTTTTGGAACCTAAACATAAATATTTAAATAATTGGGTTGGGTTATGTTTAATGATATCCCGAGATTTTATATCTAATTGTTGAAGAACTTTATTGATGGTATTTTATATCTCAAAGATGGAACTAGGGTTTTGGTAAAAATACAAATGATGGTTTATTTGTTATCATTGATGAAAAGTGGATTAGGATGTTCAATAATCTACCAATGGGCGGAGAAATGTCTTTCTCCAAGTTGGGGAGTCAAGTCTCTGTGTGGTTAAACTTTATATCTGTAAATTTGAGTTTTACCCCATTATATATGATCAGATGTGAATGTATTTACATGTTTTGGTGTTTGGTGTTAGTACAATGGATCCATAGGCACGGTGTTCCTATGTCCCCGTTTTGGACATTAGGATCACCACTTTGGCACGGAATAGGCATCGGGTCACCATGATAAGTAAGGTGTGGACCTATACGGTCGGACAGCGTCTCATGGGCAGTAAGGTGTAATTCCCTTGTGCTAGAGTTCCCCATTTTGGAACTCTCAAGAATAGACCTAGAGGTGTTGACTTGATGTTTTCGAGCAATAGACTTAGAGGAGTTGAGCTCATTATGTGATTGGTTTATTTGCACCATGTTTAATCACTAATGGTTTGTTTGGTTTATTGGTTTAGCTCACGACTTTATCCTCCGTGTGACTTCGATTGGGTTTAGTGCTCCTATTTTTATTTAACTTGTTCTCACTAGGCTTTAGCCTAACACTTGTTCTTTTGTTGTCATGTTTGACAGGGCATCTTAGCGGTGGGGCATGTCGGGACTGAGAGGGAGACCTTGTGGTCGCGAGTGGTCTTTTTGAGGAAATATAGTGACCAACATACAATGGATTTTTAGGACACACATTTTGGAAGTATAGCGACACCTGACCATAATCTAGTCATCTTATTATAGATTAGTAGGTTGTCGTCTTATGCTTCATTATTTGGAATTGTAATTACCTTACATTGTACCCCGTTTGGGATGATACACTTGGGTTTGTGAATGATTTTACCGTACTTCACAGGTTTAAATTATTCCTTATTATAGGGAGATGGATTTACTCTATTTTCAAACGTTATATTGCCGAATTTTCGAGTTTTATTTCCGCCTAAATTTTAGAGTGTTACACACAAACACCTTCTTGAAACTTCTAGAGCTTTGTTGTTTTAGTCTCGGTTGCCTATTAAATTCTGGGGAGAATGTGTCTTACCAACTACTTATCTCATCAATAGATTTCCATCCACAGTTCTTCATGGTTTGACTCCTTTTCAATTGTTATTTGGAATTGTACCTTCATATGATCATTTATGAAGCTTTGGTTGTCTATGCTATGTGTCCACTTTAAAACAAGGCCTAGAGAAATTCTCACCTAGGGCTATACCTTGTGTCTTTTTGGGGTATCCCTTTGCAAGAAAGCTTACAAAGTTCTTTTGAGACACATAAAATCCAATATTCCAGGGATGTTGTCCTTCATGAGTCTATTTTTCCTTACTCCATTAACAATCCTAAGCCTTCTAAATTTTTTCCAGGTATACCATCCTCCGTATTTGTTCGTGAAGTGGAGATTGAAAACACCA
This sequence comes from Arctium minus, assembly GCA_954870635.1. Taxonomy (NCBI): domain Eukaryota; kingdom Viridiplantae; phylum Streptophyta; class Magnoliopsida; order Asterales; family Asteraceae; genus Arctium; species Arctium minus. The sequence goes on from OX941082.1 coordinate 99,300,595, forward strand.
TATCTACTCAATCTTTGACTTAATCATCCCATTCCACCTCTCCAACTCATATTTCACATGAGGTAAGAATATCTTCAAGAGTTTCTAAAACACCATCATATTTGCAAGATTATGTGTGCAATCATGTGGCTATTGACACTAGCATCAATAACAAAACCCTTTGTCCAAATACCTTCATTTCTCATTGTCAACCCACATCCTTTTTCTTTAACATCATCGATACCCAAAGCCAACAGTTTATGAATGCTTTAGAATCAACACATGAACCTTCTTCATACGAGGAGGCAACTGGTTTACCTGAATGGCAAGATGCTATGAATAAAGAACTTACGACTCTTGATATTAACAATACTTGGTAGTTGTGTGAATTGCTTGCAAGTAAAAAACCCATAAGCTGTAAATGGGTGTATAAATTGAAGTTCAATCCAGATGATACAATCGAAAGGTGCAAAGCGTGACTTGTGGTTAGAGGTTTCACCCAAAAGGTTGGTGTGGATTATACTGAAACCTTCTCTCCGGTGGTTAAAATGACTACTATTCGAAGCCTCATTGCTACTGCTGTTAAAAAGGGCTGGAATATGTTCCAATTAGACGTGAACAATGCCTTTTTGCATGGATCCCTTCATGAGGAGATTTATATGAAGCCACCACCGGGTCTTTCTCTTCCTTCTTCAAATCATGTGTGCAAACTCAGAAAATCTTTATACGGTTTGAAACAAGCGTCTCGACAATGTATTCCAGGCTTATGGAAGCACTACAATCTATTAGTTATCATCATTCTCCTAATGATCATTACCTTTTCTATAAAAAGAATGGTTCCTCAATTGTGTTTCTTGCCATCTATGTGGATGACATATTGGTGGTTGGTAATGATGAAACTGAAATTACTTCTCTTAAGCAACTTTTAGATGCCACATTCAAGATTAAGGACTTAGGAGTGTTACACTATTTTCTTGGGATAAAGATCCTATATGAATCTAAAGGAGTCATTCTTACCCAAAGAAAATTTGCTCAAGATTCGATTGAAGAGTTTCATTGTTCTCAACTATCTCCTTTTGTTAGTCCTCTTGAACACAACATTAAGTTATCTCCTGCAGATGGTGATTTGTTTCCTAATCTGGAGGAGTACATAAAACTTGTTGGAAAACTCAATTACCTAGCTCATACACGTCCAGATCTCTCATTTGCTGTCTAGTTTCTGAGCCAATTCATGAGTTGTCCTCGTGTTCCTCATTCCTAGGCTACTCTTCTCACCCTACGATATCTCAAAGGAACCATTTCTCAGGGGTTTCTCTTCAACAATGATTATTTATTTCAGTTGATGCATACTGTGACTCTGATTGGGCTGCTTGTCCTTGCACACGAAGATCGTTTAGTGGATACTGTATCTTGCTAGGAGGCAGTCCCATCTCCTGGAGGTCCAAGAAACAAGCTATTGTTTCCTTGTCATCCGCTGAGGCTGAATATCGGTCTATTCGTCGTGTAACCGCTGAATTAGCATGGTTGTCAAGGATTTTACATGAAATGGAAGTTCCCGATGTCATTCCTATTCCTCTACATTGTGATAGTTAAGTTTCCATCCACATTGCCAAGAAATCTAGTGTTTCACAAAAGGACAAAACACATTGATATAGACTGTCACTTTGTTCGTGAAAAGTTGAAGAACGGTCTTATTTCACTATCTTATGTTCCTACTACAGAACAGTTAGCTGACATGTTTACTAAAAGTCTTTCTAGTAAACAACATCATAGCATATTAGGCAAGTTGGGGATGTTTCAATCTTCATAACCTCCAACTTGAGGGGGGTGTTGGTAACTTGGTATGGAGAAGGACAAATTTTTAATCTCAATTGTTGTAACTAATTCCCTAAGTAGTTGGTTGGTTAGTTAGTTAGTCTAGTTAGTGTCTTTGTTTTAGTTTTTCTAGCTTTACTTTGTATATAAATAGCTCCTATGCTATCATTAATGAATTAATCAGAAAATCACAGAGTTAGACTTTTGCTCTGCACATCGTTTTTCTCTTCTGCTTTCTTTTACAACATACACACACGCCCTCCACTATGAAACCCCACCCCCTCTACCATCACTAAACACCACCCTTAGGACCACCACCAACCACCATCACAAACCCAAACACAAATATGCAAATTCAAAACATTAAACTAAACACAAATCCAAACACAGAAATATCAAGAACATTTATTGCATAAATTCTTTGAAAAAGATTAAGATACATAGAATCAAATATACATCAAAAACCCTAAAAGTCAAACTCCTAAAATTATGAAATGAAAACCCTGCAACTATTGGTGGTAGAAGTTATAAGAATACGACAATACCAACGTAGATATGTGAAAACTAAACCTCACTATTTTCTTCGAGAAACAATCGGTTGATGAGCAAAAAGGAGAGGCTTTGTTTTTCTTCTTCTTTCACTAACACTGCTAAAGATGGAAATTGAACCTCACTACTTTCTTTCTGCATGGTTGAGAGAAGGGATAGGTTTAGGGTTCTAGATATGAGTTTTTGCAACTAAATTTTGGGTGATTTAGTGAAAGGTTTCGACTTCAAAGTCAAGGCTTAGGGTTTCGATTTTGAATCGACTGAAGCGAATATAAATCTCTTTGTCAAGCATATATCTCTTGCTTCTTCTTGAATCAAATTCACTACGTCCTAAATCATTATTCAAACTAACCGAAACCAAACCTAAATTTCATGGTTTTATATTGATTCATCGTTGCCTGGTCATATTTTGAACAATATGTGCCGACAATGGAAGAGACGGTGAAGGGAAGGGGTTTCGTCGGAGAAATTGTAAGGGGTGGTTTTCACCAAAGCAATGAGAAGTAGATGTGTTAATCGATTAAAATCATATGAATATAGGTGAATTCAATTGGATCCAATCCAATTAACATTGGAAAAACGATCAAATCTTATCCAATGGATGATTGGATTGGATCAGTTCCATCCATTAAATATAAGTATTGGTTATCAATTGGATTAGACTCAATCCATCTAATATTTTGATCCAATTTTCAACCAATTAATCCACCATTTTAATTACTTATTCATATATTATCTGAATTTCTTAAAAAACACATACACATATCATATAAAAACAATATATTACTCTCTTTATCCTAAAATAAATGTCCACAATGAAAAAAGCACACAGTTTTATGAATGTGTAATTATTACACTTTTAATTAACAAAATGAAAATTGTACCTTTAATTATAGAGATAGACATTTCCTCCATCACACAAGTATGGATAGGAATGGGAATATATACATTTATTTTTGAAAGTGAGCACTTATTTTGGGACAAACTAAGATAGTAATATAGATACTTATTTGGGGATGAAGGGAGTATTAATGATATATATTTATTAATTGGATGGTGGTTGAATGATAATCGGATTGATCGATTTTATTGTATTTAGGACTACTATCTAATAACTAGTTGGTCCAATTTAGATGTTGGAATTTTGGATCCGATCCTATCAAATTATAATTGGATATCTAATAATTGTCAGTTGATTATAATTGAATCGGCCAGTTTTGAGTGGATCGAATGACTTTCTGATAATGTCAGAAATTGACATTATTTATACACTAAACTTAGTAGATGTTGCGCGATTCCGAGTGAATTAGTGGTAAAACTAATGGATTTTTGAGGAAAAGTACAGGTCGAGACAAGATGAGAAGAAGAAGAGAAATACAGGATTAAAATAGTCTGAAATTCCAATTTCTAGAAGTCAAGTCAGATGCTTGTGAGAATGGTGAGAAATCAAGGTCAGAAGCAAACAGTGGATTCGACAGGTTATCTTGCGACTTATGTAGCGACCCTAACCCGCGCCACAAGTCGTGAAACCCTCTGAATCAGTCTTAATCGACTGATTCAGCTAGGGTTGAGATTACTATGCAATTTTCAAAATAGAACGACGGCAGCTAGAGACGATTTTTTAGAGCAATAGTGAGGCGAAGACGGCAGAAAAAGGTGGGGAGACTTGGTGGAAACGGATCCTTGATCTTGTTTGTCAGGATCGAATTCTTAACAAGAATAAAGTCTCAGAAACAATATCAAAGAAGTTGCGGAATAACACTTTGATATTCAATATAACAGTAAACAAACAGTATATGATTAACAACTTGTAAACTTGTATTCAATGATCAAATCACAAGATTACACACTCAACCTCAATCTTGAAGAACAGACTCTTTCAAGACGAATTCTACTTCTCTAGAATTAGGATCTATACCTTGAGGTTGATTCTCTCTAGAACATAAACATATATTTTTAAATCTATGTTAAAACTATTCTGTCAAAACTATATATATACTGAACAAAAAGATAATTACAATAAATAGAATATCTTCAATATATCTTCCATGAATATCTTCAGAATATCCAGCTGTCATTCTTCTAATTCAAATCTTCATCTTATAAGCAGCACTAATCGGCTTGGCAGTATTAACTACTAAGCAGCACTAACCACTAGCAACACTAACTAGCTAAGCAGTACTAACTTTGTTCAAGCAGCACTAACTTTGACTAGCAGTATTAACTAACTAGCAGTAGTAATACTCAGCAGTATTAACTATTTAAGTCCTCTGGCAGTAGTAATCTTGTACTGGCAGCATTAACCATACTTGGTAAATTCTTCAGTTCCCAACAATTTCCCCCTAACTTGACTTTTAGGAAGAGAAGTCAAGTTCTTCAGATCTGATCTTCAAGATGCTTTCAACACCTCAGGTTCAGTTTCCCAAATTTGGATCTAGCCCCAGACTTTGATTTACAGTTCTTCTTACCACAATTTTAGCCATCTCTGGATCCTTTGTGCATACCAGTGTAGCTTTAAGCATCCCTTCTAGCTTCTCCTTGCTATGCTCATAGATTTTGTCCACCAGGTAGTATTCATGATAACAGTTGTCAATAGTAATCATGTATACTCCACAGTTTTCAAATAGTATCCATTTATCAATCTTTTTAAATATAAACTCATGATTATGATCTTTAATCCTATAAGCCACTCTTTCTGGATCAAACATCATACACAAGTATTCCATTGTTACCTTGAGAAGATTTTCTTCAGTACCTTTCAACACAGGCTCATAGAGTTTCATCCCCACTTTGTACAATTCTTCTATATCAGCTCTTGAACAACTTCTGATAACTCTCCCCCATGTTGAATATGCTTCAAATGAACCATCAGCTCTCTTGATTCTGAAGAAATTCTTTCCACTATCTCTTAGAATGTCCCAAAAAATGATCTCTGGAGCTTGTATAGAGATTGGAACAGCCTTCAAAGGTTCTACTATTGTCATGTAGAGATCCATACCCTCATCAGTTTGCTTATTGAACTGTTCTGGAATTTGTACTGATTCTGCTGAAGGTACATCTGAAGGCTTTGCTGCATATTCTGCTGTTTCTTCCACTCTAGGCCTTTTAGACTGCCTTTTGGAAGCAATTGTCTTCACCCTCTTCCCAGATTTAGCTTCTACACCAACACCCTCATGTTCTTCCTTCATTTCTTCAGCTTTATCTTTTGAAGGTGTGGTCTCCTCAGGAAATGGTTTCTGAATATTCAGATCATGCCTTTCCTTCATTCTTCTCTCAGCCTCTTCCCTTTGAACTGAATCCCCTTGAAGCTTAGACCTCTCTTTCTGGTACAACTCTTCAACCTGAGTGTATGCCATGTTGGTGAACATCTCCCCCTTAACACCAATTGCACCTTTCAGGAAATTTATCATCTTTCTTCTTTCCTGATTGGCCAAAAATGTTTTGGAAGGTTGTCTTTTCTGTTTTTGAATTGGCATCTTATTGACTTGAAGTTTCTTGGCTTGAGCTGCTTCTTTTATGCTTTTCTGATATTCTGCATTCAACTTTCTGGCCATGATCTTTGCCAGTTCTCTATCTGTTTCTGTTTGAATCTGCTCCTCCTTTTCCAATTGATCTTGAAGCTGCTTTGCTATTGCCTCGTCTATTTCAATCTGAGTCTTCTTCTTTGCAGGCAGTTCAGCTTCTTCAACCATCTTTTCCTTTCCTTTTCCCTTTATATTCTTCAAGACTTCCTTCTCTTTTTTCTTCTTTGAGATCCCTCCTTCATTGATGACTACTCCCTTGGCCTTTTGAGTAGCCTTAGGAGTATCATTTTTGGCTTTAACCAAAGTTTCTGCTATCTCCATTTCCTCTAAAGAGAGCCCTGTTTCTTCTGCTTCTGTTTCTGCTGCTTCTTGTATTTTAGCAGCATTAACTGTTTCTTCTGTTGTAGCAGCATTAACAGTTTCTGCTGTTGTTCCATGTTCTGTCTCCCCCTCAACTTCAACTTCCTTTACAGCTGAGCTTTCTTTCTCTGTTTCTCCCTCTGGCTTATCCCCCTTGTTGAAAGTATCTTGAACATTTGCCCTCTTCTTCAGCACAAATTGCTTCTTTTTCTTTTTAAGTACCAACCTCTTCACCAGCTTCTTGAGTTTGGTAATTTGCACTTGTTGGGACAAAATTACCAGCTTCATTTCTTCTATTTCTTTCCCTTGTTTAAGAACATCTTGGTTGATGTTGCCCATTGTTTCCATCAATTCATAGTAGTTATATCTGTCCTCACCTTCTCCAGAAGTGTTACCCTCTATTGAAGGATCATGGGATCTTTTAGTAGTGGAAGTCTTCTGCCTAGCAGAAGCACTATCCACCCCCTTGGTTTCTTGGCACCTGGGACCTTTGAATGATTGCTCATTCAAAGTTGCCATGGGGGAGGTCTTATTTATGTTACCACTGTCCTTCTCTGTGCTAGCAGAAGTAGTGGCAGCCTGCTCACCCATATGCTCATCCTCCTCCTCAGAGAGCACCTCCTTGGGGTTGGGAGACACCCCTGTGGTTTCCCTGAAGATATTCTCTAAGGGATAATCCTCCCTTATAGGGCTTAAAGGCTTAGAGGGTGAAGGTACAAGAAGGGAAGGAGCCTTCTTTGCCTGTTTCCTTTTGTATGTTTGGGTGATTGGTGAAGTTGGTTTATCAAGAAGAGACTGGGGAATGGATTTAGAGTGGGAAGGTTGGGATTGGCTAGCAGTGGGATGGTCTAATGGGGGCCTTGACCCTGCTGCCATACCTTCATCAGTGTGGGACACCACCATCATTGTAGAGAACAATGGGATGTCAACTCCTTCCGAGTCCCCAGCAGATCTTTTCATATTTGAGAAAACCTTGCCTTTAGGGGGTTTAGGTACATATGTACTCTGCCTCTGTTGTAGATGTGGACACTGTGGTTTGTTTCTTGCACTGGCATGAAATTAGTCTTACACCCAAAAACTGACATCCTCCAGAAGTAGATTTTCTGTCCAAGTTTGCTCCACCTAGATCACTGTCTGAGTATGCAAGTAAGTCAAAAGATGAGTCATGAGGATACCAAAGCCCCAATCTGGGTTGCCCTTTGAGATATCTGAATATCCTCTTAACAGCTTGATAGTGAGATTGCTTTGGCCTAACTTGGAATCTTGCACATACACAGACTGGAAACATTATATCTGGCCTAGAGGCTGTAAGATACATGAGAGAGCCAATCATGGATCTATAATGATGAACATCCATATCCTCCCCCTCAAGATCTGCTGTTATTTGCTTGTGTGTCTCCATAGGTGTGCTGGCAGGTTTTGAATCTGAGAAACCAAACTTGGTTAGAATGTCCTGCACATACTTGGACTGACAGATAAATATTCCATCTGACTTCTGTTGAACTTGGAGGCCAAGGAAGAAAGTAAGTTCCCCCATGGAACTCATTTTGAACCTTTGATGCATTAGTTCCTCAAACTCCTTGCACATGTTGTCTCTTGTAGATCCAAAGATGATATCATCAACATAGATTTGGACCAGCAAGATATCCTTCTTCTTTCTCTTGATAAATAGAGTCTTATCAATGACTCCTCTTTCAAAGCCATTTTCCAAGAGATAGGATGACAGAGTGTCATACCATGCTCTTGGAGCTTGATGCAGTCCATAAAGTGTTTTCTTCAATTTGTATACCCTGTCTGGATAGCTTGGGTTTTCAAACCCTGGTGGTTGACAGACATATACCTCTTCTTCAATCGAGCCATAGAGAAATGCACTTTTTACATCCATTTGATATACTCTGAATTTCATATAAGAAGCATAAGCCAGGAATAATCTAATTGCTTCTATCCTGGATACAGGTGCAAATACTTCTTCATAATCGATTCCCTCTTCTTGTGTATACCCTTGAGCCACCAACCTTGCTTTGTTTCTTATTACTATGCCTCTTTCATCTCTCTTATTCCTGAAGACCCATTTTGTTCCTATTGCTCTTTGGCCTCTAGGAAGGTCTACCAGATCCCAAACATCTTGCAGCTTGAATTGCAGTAGCTCTTCTTGCATTGCTTCTATCCAACTGGACTCTTTCATAGCATCATGTGCCTTCTTAGGCTCAAGCTGGGATAAAAAGCAAGAAAGCACTGTGTGCTGTTGGTCTTGCATTTCTTGCAGCCTGTTTTGATTTCTAGTCACCATAGGAGAGGATATGTCTCCTATTACCAGCTGTGGAGGATGATTCTTTTGAATTCTGGTGTGATGATTAGGTTCTTCATTAAGTCCCACCTCTAGATTGGAGTCATTCAACTCAACTGAGGTGTTTTCAACAGCTACTTCTGATTCTTTATTGTCTTGAGTCTCCTCATCTCTACTTTCTTCTTCACTCTGACTTGGTCCAGTAGATAGTTTCTTTTCACAGTTTTCAACAGGATCCACTGTGGGTATGGGAAAGATCACAGATTTAGATATACTGTCTTGGACTTGGGTAGTTCCTGATCCTCCACTCCCTGAACCTGCATAATCATCACCACTGAAACCAAAAGAGTTAGTTAGTGAATCAATGTCAAATAGCCATTGAGGACCAGACCCAATAGGATTTGGTGTGTTCTCATTGCATTTGACATTGTCACTTTCTTCAATTATTCTAGAAGAAGAGTTAAAAACTCTGTAAGCCTTACTCTGAGATGAGTAACCAACAAGAAATCCATCATCTGCTTTGCTATCAAACTTACCTAAGTGAGATTTAGTATTGAGAATTGTACAAGGACACCCAAAAGGTTTGAAAAATCCAATAAAGGGTTTTCTTTTATTTAAAAGCTCATATGGGGTCTTGTTCTTTGGCTTGACCACTAGAACTCTGTTTTGGACATAACAGGCAGTATTAACTGCTTCAGCCCAGAAGGTAATTGGCAGTTTTGAATCAGCCAACAGAGATCTAGCAGCCTCTATTAGTGTCCTATTTCTCCTTTCAGCAACTCCATTCTGTTGAGGAGTCCTAGGAGCACTATATTGTCTCTCAATTCCTTTTTCTTCACAAAAGGTGTTTAGATCAAGATTTTTAAATTCAGTCCCATTATCTGATCTAATGACTTTTACTTTTTGATTAGTTTGGTTTTCAATTCTTAGAATAAAGGATTTGATCAGTCCACTTGTCTCATCCTTAGTCCTTAGAAAATATACCCAGGTAAATCTAGAGTAATCATCAACAATAACTAAGCAGTAAGATTTCTTGCCTATACTCATGACATTTGTAGGACCAAACAGATCCATATGCAATAACTGGAGACAAGAAGAAATTGTATTTAACTCTTTGGTCTTATGAGAAGTTTTGTGTTGTTTACCTTTAAGACAAGCAACACAATGATCATCACATGAAAAGACTTTTGATGGTAAACCTCTTACAAGGTTGTTTTTAACAAGTTTGTTCATAGTCTTGAAATTCATGTGACACATCCTTCTGTGCCATAGAGAGGATTCATCCACAAAAGCTTTTGAAACCAGACAGTTCAGGGATGAATCACTATCAACATTGTCCATATCTAGACAATAAACATTGTCCTTTCTTGGAGTTCTAAGTAGTATCAAGCTTTCATCAACTACCTTGAACCCTGGAGCAAGGATCATACACTCTGTATTAGTAAATAATATGCTATGTTGTTTGTCACAAACCTGTGATACACTTAACAGGTTGTACTTCAATTGATCAACATAGTAGACATTCTCAAATGTCATCTTACCTTTTGTAACATTACCTTTTCCACTTATTTTACCTCCAGTAAGATTATCTCCAAATGCAACATGTCCTCCATTGATATGCTTGAAATCCTGAAGACATGACATGTTGCCTGTCATGTGCCTAGAGCAACCACTATCAACATGCCATATGCTCCTTCCCTTGAGTTGTTGGTTGCCCTGCACATAATATAAATCAGTTAGTATGAAATAGGAACTCAAGCCAAAGTGGTCTTGGGTACCCCTTTCTCATCAAAATACTTGCATTCTTTCTTGACAAGATTTTTAAACTTTGACTCCTCATTTCTGGAGTACTTTGTCACAATGATAGGCTTGGAAACACTTTTGCTAGAAGCAGTACTGGTTTTATAAGTACTAACTGCCTTAGTAGCACTTGCATGCTTAGCAGTACTAACCTTGTTAGAAGTAGTAACTGTGTTAGCAGTAGTAACTGTGTTGGTAGTATTAACCTTTGAAGAGGTACTAACAGTATTAGCAGCATTAATATTTTCAGCAGTACTAACACTGGTAGCAGCAGTAATGCTTCCAGCAGCACTATCCCTGTCAGCAGTACTAACAGTTTTAGTGCTTCTAGGCACCCACATTTTAGTACTTTCTTTTAAAACCTTTTTCTTTATGGGGCCTTTAGTTTCAACAGATTTCTTCATCACATGTTTCTTTCCAGCCTTCCTATAACCAACAGGTTTTTGCACAAATCTTTGAAAGTTCATCTGTTGGTTAATAGGGTTAAAAAAACAGTACTTAGCCAAATGGTTTAACTTTCCACATATGAAACAAGGCTTTGGTCTATTGATTTTACTCAGATCAATGCCTTGTTTTTGTGCCCATTGGTTATTCCAGTTTCTCTGATTTCCCCTTGGTTTATCATGTTTTTGGGGCTTAGATTTATTGCATGCACACTGCTTGCAAGGGATAGGGTTCACAACAGTGGTCTGCTTATAGTGAACCTTCTTGTGCTTTCCCTCAGTCTTCTCTGTCTCATTGAACTTGATCCAATGCTTTCCACATCCCTCATTGGTGATTATGTGGTTTTCTATAGGAATCTCACCACTCACAGTGTTGTCCTTATCCTTGACAACTTCTTTCTCAGTTTTATCCTTAACAACTACTTCATCTAAGGGATCTATCTCAGTGGCTCCCTTAGGTAGGTCCTTCCTATCCTTTGTTTCTAACAAATCTGAACAAGGAGGGATGTAGTTGTTGTTATAGGGTGGTGGTGTGGTATTGTACCCTATTCATCTTCTCAGTTTATCATGAATCTGAGTTTGTAGCAAAGAATCCATTGCTTTGGAAGCATTGGAAAACTTTTCTACATCTAGTTTGACTTTAGCTAGCTCTCCTCTTAGCTTTTCACTCTCTTCTTTGGATCTGGTCAGTTGAAGTTCTAAGTCATTCTTCTCCCACTTCCAGTAGTTTGTGTCATAAGAGTGTTGAAGCTCATTGGCTTGAAAACCCTTAATTTGCTCTTCAAATCTCTCAACTATCCTCACATAATATTTTATGTCCTTTTCCAATCTCTTAAGGTCATCACTCATGTTCTGATTGTGATCCCTATACCTTTTAACAGTGTTAATGCAATTTTGAGAACATAGATTGGAAGTTACCTCTGTTGGGAGATCAGACACCTCTGCCATTAGAGCTTGGTTTTGAATTGCCTCTTCATCTTGATCACTCCAATCAAACCCCATACCTTGTTGAGAGACAAGGGATTGTGTAGAGTTTCTGTTATTATTGAAGCTTCCAGATTGTGTCTGCTGATGGTTGTTGTTGTGAGACACTCCAATTCTGCATTCCCTAGCAAAGTGTCCCTTTTGATGGCATTTATAGCATTCCACCTTAGACTTGTCAAAACCTGCTCCATCTTCTCTTCTTTGGGAGAAGTTGTTTCTCCCAGTTCTTTTGATGAACTTCTTAACTCTCATAGAGAGCATGGCCATCTGCCATTTAATGTCCATATCTTCAAGATCATCTGGATGGAGTTGTTCTAAGTCATCATTAATAAGGGAAGAGTTTCCATGACTGGCCAGAAAGGCTTCAAATACAGTTTCAGTGCCTTTCTCTTGATTTGCTCCATTGGCAGCATTAACTGATTCAGGATTGGAAGTAGAATCAATTGATGCTGAAAGGAGTGCAGCATTGTGAACATACCCAGAAGGCCTCTTCTTAGCCTCTACCTCAGATTCAAAAACTCTTAGATCATTATATAGATCATCAAGTTCCTTTTCTTCCAGTTGATCATTCTGTCTGAAAGACACAGTATACATGGTCCATTCAATACTCAGGGACCTTAGGAATTTCCTGTTTAGATCATCTTGATCAATTTGTACTCCCACTGTAGCTAGTTCACCAAGAATCTTGTTGAACCTGTCAAAAGTTTGAGTCATGGACTCATTCTTGGTTGACATAAAGTTCTCATATTGTTGCTTCAGAATGGCCTTCTGATTTCTCTTGGTACTTTTGGTACCTGAGAATCTCTTCTCTAGAGCATTCCAGAGCATCTCTGCATCAGTGCAGTTGCAAAACTGATGTTGATATTCATTGGGAATAGCCAAGAGCAAAGTGCTCAAGGCTTTCATCTCTGTCTGTCTAGTCTTTCTTTCAGCATCAGTTTTTGGTGGAGTTCTCTTTCCATCTGCACCAATCTTTCCTGCTTCAGAAGGGTCATTCTCAATGATGTCCCACATAGAATAGTCAGTGAGGAGTATGTACTGCTTGATTCTGATCTTCCACATATCGAATTCATTGGATCTGAGCATTGGAACCTTTGAGACCAGAGTACTGTTTGATTCTGCAAAGTTTTCCATGATGAATGAATAGATGTTTATGAGAGAACTTGCTCTGATACCACTTGTCAGGATCGAATTCTTAACAAGAATAAAGTCTCAGAAACAATATCAAAGAAGTTGCGGAATAACACTTTGATATTCAATATAACAGTAAACAAACAGTATATGATTAACAACTTGTAAACTTGTATTCAATGATCAAATCACAAGATTACACACTCAACCTCAATCTTGAAGAACAGACTCTTTCAAGACGAATTCTACTTCTCTAGAATTAGGATCTATACCTTGAGGTTGATTCTCTCTAGAACATAAACATATATTTTTAAATCTATGTTAAAACTATTCTGTCAAAACTATATATATACTGAACAAAAAGATAATTACAATAAATAGAATATCTTCAATATATCTTCCATGAATATCTTCAGAATATCCAGCTGTCATTCTTCTAATTCAAATCTTCATCTTATAAGCAGCACTAATCGGCTTGGCAGTATTAACTACTAAGCAGCACTAACCACTAGCAGCACTAACTAGCTAAGCAGTACTAACTTTGTTCAAGCAGCACTAACTTTGACTAGCAGTATTAACTAACTAGCAGTAGTAATACTCAGCAGTATTAACTATTTAAGTCCTCTGGCAGTAGTAATCTTGTACTGGCAGCATTAACCATACTTGGTAAATTCTTCAGTTCCCAACATTGTTACAATCTTTTGCTGCAAGATTTAAGATCTCAGGGAGTGTTTGTACCTTTCGAAGCATTTCTCATTTTTGAACAATGTCTAGATCTGTGTTCATTCCATTTCCAGTTTTCATATTTGTTTACCCCAACATGATCTAATCATCTCATGTTGGGGTTGGATGATTATTTGGTGATGTTTATTTTAAAACTTGTGATTGGGATTTGTAACTTTTGTTGAATCTTTATCAATGAAGCATATGACATATTTTTGATATAATTCTATTGGTCTGATCAGCTGATTGAATATTTCTTGATTATCGTACTCTTTGAGAAAAGTGTAGGATGATTAGATGCGGTTTGTCATATGACTATGGTGTGAATAGGATAGAGATATACCAATTCTACCATAGATTTGTTAATCTAGTTTTTATAAGCAAATTAACTTGAATATTGAGATTGTTTAAGAAATTTCATTGTTAATTGTTAGCATTATTATAGCTTGAGAAAGTGTAATAATTATCTTCGAGAGTAATTCATTGAATCTTATAACATAACGTACAAACTCTTCACAGTTTAAAGTACAATAAGCTAAATATGAATACAACCCCCAATTCCTTATCAGCAGTTAACCAATCGAAGCCTTCAAAGTTTTATTTAAGTCGTCGTATTCTAACTCTTTTGCAAAATTCTAAACAAACTAATTTTCTTCAGTTTAGTTAATAATTGATATAGCTATTGTGGTACTTAATACCAAGTTCCTACGGTTCGATACTCGTACTTACGTACGTATTACTTGATACGACACCGTACACTTGCGGTCCGTTTAAGGAGGGTGTAAACCCGACTTATCAAGTTTTTGGCGTCGTTGCCGGGGAACTTGTTTTGTGTTGATATCACCACCAACTATAGAGATTATTAGATTAGACATTTTAATTTTCAGTTTTATTATTCTTTCAATTTTTGGAATCTAAGGCTTGTATTTTGATTGCAGGTTACTCTTTGGTTTATGCCAAGGAGGAGACTCTTCATAGATCTCGAGCCTCTTGACCCAGAAATCGAAATAACTGTAAGGCAGTTACGTAGAGAAGCGAGAAATCGCAACTCAAGAAGAATGGGTGACAATAATTTGAATGGCGAGAACCCGATCAACCATAACCCGCCGCCACCACCACCACCACTAATCGAGTTCCCATGAAGAATTACGCTAATCCAACGGTGGGTGTAGCTCAAAGAGGAGTGCAAGTCCCGAATGTTGCTGCCAACTCTTTTGAAATCAAACATGGGACAATCCAACTTGTCCAGGCTCATCAATTCGGAGGAGGTCCAACTGAAGATCCTCATGTCCATCTCCGTTTGTTTGAAAATATTTGCAACACTTTCAAATGGAACGGGGTATCCGAAGATGCAATAAATCTCAGATTATTTCCATTCTCTCTCCGAGACAGAGCAGTCACATGGGAAGACAATTTTCCACCGGATCAGATTAATACATGGGACGAGATGGTGGTCGCGTTCTTAAACAAGTTATTTCCTCCTGGTTGTACATCCCAACTATTAGCAGAGATCACTCATTTTGCACAGTGGGACCAATAATCACTGTATGAAGCTTAGGAATGATACAAAGCAATGCTCAAGAGATGCCCGGATCATGGGTTGCATGGATGGGTAGTTATTCAAACATTCTTTGGGGGTTTACAACCTCCATTTAAGAATGATATCACTGTTGCAGCTGGTGGGGTACTAATGAATAAGACCTATGAAGAGGCATGAGAGCTGATCGAAAATTTGTCAGAACATAGCTACGCCACTCCACAATCAGATGTTCGAAGGGTAGCTAGTGTTCACAATTCCGATAAGTTCCGGCAAATCAAGGCACAATTGGCCGCTATTACCAATCAGCTAAAGGGCACTTCCATGCAGAATCCTATGCCCAATGACGGGATGCAAGACCAATACATGCCATCTGACTCGACCGAAAAAGTCAACTTTTTGCAGAACCGCAACCATCAACGAAATTATCCCTTTTCAAACATATATAACGAAGAATAGAGGAAGCACCAAAATTTCTCTTGGAGCCAACCACCAAATGGCCCAAGAGAGACGATGGGAAACCAACAAAATTTTGGTAATAATTCTAATTTTTCTTCCTCATCAAATTCTAACAATGTTTATCGTCATCCAGGTTATAACCAACGGAGACAAGAAGAGGGACAAAATTCAGAGAAAAAGACGGGTGTGGAAGAGATGATGATGAAGTTCATGTCTAAGATAGATACAACAGTTGAGGGAATCACATCTTCAGTGAGCACATTAACCAACACGGTGAGTACAGTCAAAGCCGCCACTGACCAAAATACTGCATCTATCCAGATTTTAGAGAGGCAAGTAGGGCAAATTACGGAAGCACTACAGTCAATAATCCAATGACAATTCCCGAGCCAAACGGAGAAAAATGGACAGAAAAATTGTAGTGCTATCAAATTGAGGAGTGGAAAGGAATTAACCAAAATTCCAACGAGCGAGCCGGCTAAAGAGGAAAGAAAAATTCCCGAGGTAACCATAGAGGAGAAAAAAGAAAAGAAGGAAGAGACAGAAGAGAAGATGGATGAGGAGATAGAGATGGATAAAAGAGAGAGTCCAAAGGCAAAGATAGCAAAGGAAGCACCTAAGAATACGGATGAACCAAGAATCCCATATCCTAATTGGTCTCAAATCACACAAGGATAAGGTTCAATTTCGTAAATTTTTAGATGTATTTAAAAATTTGCACATTAATATTCCTTTTGCAGATGCTTTAGCCTATATGCCATCTTATGTAAAGTTTTTAAAGGATATCTTGTCGAACAAGAGGAAGATAGAAGAACATGCCACAGTTGCACTCACTGAAGAGTGCAACGCCATCATCCAAAATAAGCTTCCTCAATAGCTTAAGGATCCATGGAGTTTTACTATCCCTATTCAAATAGGAATTTCTGAGTTTGGTAAGGCTTTATGTGATTTAGGTGCTAGTATTAACTTGATGCCTTTATCCATTTTCAGGAAACTTGGGATTGGGGAAGTACAACCCACCAATGTCATGCTACAAATCGCGGATAGGTCAATCGAATATTCTTACGGTGTTATCGAGGATGTGTTGGTGAAGGTGGATAAATTCAATTTTCCGGTGGATTTTGTTATTCGAGACATGGACGAAGACAAAGAAGTTCCATTAATCCTCGGAAGGCTATTTTTAGCTACCGGTGGAGCTTTAATCGATGTGGAAGGAGGAAAGCTCACATTGCATGTGGGAGAAGAAAAAGCAGTATTTGATGTCTTTTGAGCGACAAAAGAAAGAATGGGGGTTGATGAATGTTATCGAATTGATGTAATGGAGGATGCAAGACACGCCTATACAACATGATGGAGATGATCAGTTAGGAGACGTGTTGACAGGTATGGCTACAGATGAAGATAGTGAGTGTGTGATGCAACTGAATGCATTACCGACATATAAGGGACAAAGACGACCGACAAAAGAGGATATGGGTGAGCCAATCGCCAAATCACAACCATCATCAAAGGTGTGACCCCAGTTAGAATTCAAACAGTTACCAAACCATTTGGAGTACGCTTACTTGGGGACGAATTCAACACTGCCGGTGATAATAACTTCCAACCTCACAAGTTTAGAAAAAGAAAATTTATTGCGGGTGTTAAAGGCACATCAATTGACAATCGGGTGGACTATTGCGGATCTGAAGGGACTAAGCCCAACTTTTTGCATGCACCAAATTAATTTGGAAGAGGGGCATCAACCAATAGTTCAACACCAACGCCGGTTGAACCCGAATATGAAAGAGGTGGTTCGTGAAGAAGTACTGAAGCTTCTTGATGTCGGAATAATTTACGCGGTAGCCGACAGTCCGTGGGTGAGCCCCGTGCAAGTAGTACCGAAAAAGGGAGGTATAACCGTTGTGAAAAATAATAACAATGAATTAATTCCTTCCCGAACGGTCACTGGTTGGAGAGTGTGCATACACTACCGAAAAATTAATGACGCCACTCGCAAGGATCACTTCCCTATACCTTTCATCGCTCAAGCAATTTCATCGATCAAATGCTTGAGCGATTGTCGGGTCACGCATATTATTGTTTCCTTGATGGTTATTCGGGTTATAATCACATCCCGATAGTTCTCGAAGATCAAAGCAAGACAACGTTCACATGTCCTTACGGTACATTTGCCTATAGGAGAATGCCATTCGGTCTTTGCAACGCTCCAACAACATCTCAGAGATGTATGATGGCAATTTTTTCGGATATGGTGGAACGTTCAATAGAGATTTTCATGGACGATTTTTCCTTCTTTGGAGAATCATTTTATTCATGCTTAAATCACTTGGAAGTTGTTCTTCATAGATTCCAAGAGACGAGCCTTATACTTAATTGGGAGAAATGTCATTTCATGGTCACCGAAGGAATAGTTTTGGGTCATAAAATTTCAAGAAATGGCATAGAGGTGGACAAGGCTAAAGTAGCAGTCATTAAAAATCTCCCATATCCAACATCAGTCAAGGGTGTTCGTAGTTTCTTGGACCACGTGGGATTTTACCGTCGGTTTATCAAGGATTTCTCTAAAATCACTAAACCCTTATGCTCTTTACTTTTGAAAGATGTTAAATTATGTTTCACTGATGAGTGTATTTTGGCTTTCAACAGGTTGAAGAAGGAACTCATATTTGCACCTATTTTAACTGCACCAGATTGGAGCTTACCATTCGAATTAATGTGTGATGCGAGCGATTTGGCGATTAGAGCAGTTTTGGGGCAGCGGAAGGAGAAAAAGTTGCACGTAATTTAGTATGCGAGCAAAACGCTAGATGATGCTCAAGTGAATTATGCAACAACCGAAAAGGATATCTTAGTCGTGGTGTATGCATGTGAGAAATTTCGGCAATACTTGGTGGGATCGAAGAAGATCATTTAGACTGACCATTCGACGTTGAAGTACCTGATGACAAAGAAGGATTAAAACCGCGATTAATCAGATGGATATTATTACTACAAGAATCTGATATAGAAATCCAGGATAAGAAGGGTTCATAAAACACGGTTGCAGATCATTTGTCGAGGCTCGAAGACGATTGAACAAAGAAGAACAATGATCTACCGATAAATGAATTCTTTCCTGATGAGCAACTCTTTTATGTAAGTTCTTCTGATCCATGGTTTGCTGACTTTGTTAATTTCTTGGCAGGTAACATAATCCCACATGGACTCAACTTACATCAACGTCGTAAATTCTTCGAGGATGTCAAGATGAACTATTGGGATGGGTCGTGTTTATACAAGCGATGTGGAGACGGAATGATAAGAAGGTGTGTTTCGGAAGACGAAAAAGAGGGAATAATGACGCATTGTCATACATTAGAGTGTGGCGGGCACTTCAGTATCGATCGCACGGTTACGAAAATCCTACAATCCAGGTTCTTTTGGCCAACAATGTTCAAGGATTGCCGGAAGTTTGTGGCGGGATGTGACAAATGCCAATGAATGGGAAACATCACAAAGAAGGATGAAATGCCCATGAACATATTTCTAGAAGTTGAGTTATTCAATGTATGGGGCATCGACTTCATGGGACCGTTCCCACCGTCTTTCAGAAACGAGTACATTTTGGTCGTTGTTGACGTCTCCAAGTGGGTAGAAGATGTGGCAACACCAAAGAATGATTTGAATACAGTGATCAAGTTCCTCAATAAGAACATCTTCACAAGGTTTAGAGTACCGAGAGCCTTAATCAGTGATGGAGGAACACATTTCTGCAACAAATATCTCGAGACAGTACTGAAGAAATATTCGGTGAAACACCGAATAACAACTCCATATCATCCGCAAGCAAATGGACTAGCGGAGATATCTAATAGGGAGTTGAAACAAATCTTAGAGAAAAAGGTCAATGCATCTAGAAGAGATTGGTCCTCGAAACTCGATGATACTCTTTGGGCATATAGAACTGCATATAAGACACCCATCGGAACTACTCCATACAGACTAGTGTTTGGGAAATCATGTCATCTACCGGTTGAGCTAGAACACCGAGCATATTGGGCAATACGGAGATTGAACATGGATATTGGCAAAGCTGGGTAACGTCGCTTACTCTAATTGAATGAATTGGAAGAACTCCGACAAGAAGCATACGAGAATGCGACAATCTACAAGGAGAGGACTAAGAGATTCCATGATCAAGGACTCTACGAAAAGGTACTCACACCTGGTATGAAAGTGTTACTTTTCAATTCCCGTTTGCGTCTATTTCCAGGTAAGTTGAAATCTCGATGGTCGGGTCCATTCACCGTGAAAGAAGTTACGCCTTATGGTACTGTCGAACTTCAAGGAAAAGACAGTTCTATATTCAAGGTGAACGGGTGAAACCCTATATAGGAGGTGAGCCCATAGACACCTCAAGCATTTACCTGGACGTCCCGAAGGAGTGATTGGAGAAGAAGGTCGTGCCACGACACTAACTAAGGCACTGGGTGGGAGGCAACCCACTTAAGGTTTGTTATTTTTATTCTTAGTTAATTTGTATTTCAATTATTTTGTTCGTGTGATTTTCAGAATTAATTTTCGTGTGTTTGATCTCCCTGAGATTTGAGAGGTTCAAGTAATGAGAAGAAAAAAGGTTGTGAGAAACAGTGAGTTTCGCGAGTTGGCTCGCGGGTTAACTCGCGGCATAAGCTGCGAGGACCACTGTTTATTGTCCACGAAATAGTGGATTACGCGGGTTAGGGGTGACTAAGGCCGCGACATAAGCCGTGAAACCCTCTGTTCAAATTTTAATCCAGTGGATTACGCGGGTTGCCACGCGGGTTAACCCGCGGCATAACCCGCCTGCATCCTCTGAACTTTATAAATAAGAGGCGCCGGTTTTTTGGTTAAACTCTAGCCACTTTTCCTTTTCCAAAATCGATTTCTCTCCCTCTCTCCACCCTTCCAAAGGCCGACAACCACCACTCACTCAATTTTTTTCGATGATTTTCAGGCTATCAAGGCTAGCACATCCTTTGTTCAATCATTTGTGCTATTCGGAATATCTAGAGCTTCGAAGGTATGTATTTCTACTGTTTTAGTTGGGGTTTTCTAGTGCATTAGGGTTTCTTGTACTCACTCTTGAAAAGGTTGAACTTCTCATGTTATTATGCAATTTGTATGTTCCATTATGATTAAATCTGACAGTTGCATATAAAGAATAGAGATTTTGAGTTGTTCTTGCACTTTACCCACCAACTAGATGATGAATATTGTTCTGTTTAGCTTGATTTGGGGTTTTCTTGCGTGATTCATAATGATGGAGTACTTATATTTGGGATTACATTCCATAAGTGGATTTGAGCAATTTTTAATGAATTTTGAGTGTTTAAACTTATGGTTGTAGTTGTTGAGTATGATGTATGCCTACTGTTGGGTTGTGACTAGAACTATTTTGGGAATTCATGAATAATGTATGAAGTTGCCATGATTTTTGTTCATATTCATGAATTGGCTATGAATCGGTCAACTAGTTAAAAAAGGGAATTGTCTCTATCCTTGGATTTTATGTGTATTAGCATAATTGTTAATGTGGAATTTAAGTTTTGACTATGCATTGAAAGATAACCAAACCATAGGTTTGGTGTTCGGTCAATAACTTTGATTCAGCCATCCCATAGTATATACAACCTAGTCTTTGGACTAGGTTTGGGATGGACGAGAAAATCAAAGGTCTCACATTTTCTTTTATAGTTTCAGGATGAGGCATGACCTGGAACAAACTGGCAAGTGGGTAACTATTTCCAACTGCCACGACACCAAAGAGATAAGATGAGTTGTGTAAGGAACCCTCTCTATGACGAAAGGCTTCACAACTTCGGAGAAGACCGTTGTATATGGCCTGAGCGTGGAATTAAGTTTGAATCCATTCCCAATGACCGGGTCATTCTGTAACACCCTTAAATCTAAAGATAGCAACTTATAAAAATTTTCTAAATACATCAATAAATACTTCGAACTACAACATAAATTGAGAATTAACTTCAACGCTCACGTTCATCCTATACATACACTCTATGAAAAGGACGGGTGTTACTAAACCCAATAACAGTTACTAACTCCAACCTGCGGAAGACTTCACCGAATACTCACTCTTGTAAGGCTAAGGCTCAACTCTTCAAAGCACTGCTAGAATCGAACCCCCGAAAGGAACCTGATGCACATGCCGACAAATAAAAAGGTTAGGCTTAACGCCTAGTGAGCTCAAGAGTTTTAACATGAATGAATATATCTTTAAAAGAAAGGAATTCAGTTTAAAGCAATATCCTTCGAAATATTATACTTCAAAATGGAAACGACGCATTTTCCCATAATATACACTTTTAAAGACAATGCTCTCAAACACACATTTCTTATAAAACGATGCAACCCGTAACTCGCCCATAACGGGGTGATAGTTCGATACTCAAATGTGCTAAATGTAAATAATACTTCATAGCCCCAAAACACCCAAAAACTCGGGTGGAACATATTACTCGACCCTTAGGGTGCATTTGGTATGCAGAACAGAGTGGAACAGGACAGAACAGAACATGCTTGTCCCATGTTTGGCGTGACCATATGTGGGACACACTAGAACTAAGTGGAACAAGCATGAGACATACTTGTCCCACTCCAACCCCCTGGAACTAAGTAGAACAACAATATTTTGACTAATATACCCTTTGTTAAAAACATAAAACATGCCTTCTCATCATCGACGCCTCCAAGATAGGGGTGTGCAAAACCTGAATAGTCCGAAATCCGAATCCGCATCCGAACCGAAAATAAGGTGTTTTTGTAAAACCCGAATACCCTGAAATCCGATAATCCGAAACCTGACATTTGGGAGGATATCCGGGTTCAAATTGGGTTTGATCGTTAGCCACCCAACCCGTCCGAAAACCAGAAATAACATAAATCTATATTTTAAATACTATATATATATATATATATAATTATTTTTTGAAAATCGTACATTATAGTTTGTTGAAATATTTTCTAAATTTAAACTTGCTATCGATTTCATCAATCTTTCAATCGATTCTATTCATCCTAAAAAAAGATTGAATTTATATTTAACTTTTGCATTATATAATACTTGAACCCGACCGACATCAATATGAAACCCGATCAACCCAAACCCGGAAAAACCTAAAATCCGAAACTTAAAATTTGGGTTTTGATTTCCATATCCAAAATCCAATCGTGATAAATTAGTTTTATGTTTTTGATAATCCATTGCACTATGTATTAGTGATGTAAAGTAGTTTTATATGATGTAATCTACGATTTTTCATCAGGGGTAAATTCGTTATTTAACCAGTCTAGTCCTGTTCTGTCCAGTTCTGTCATATCTTGCCAAACGTTGGACAACTGTCCTGTTCTGTTCCGTCCTGTCCTGTTCCATCTTGTCCTGTCCTGTCTGCGTACCAAACGCACCCTTAAATAACGGAAAATAATCCATATAAATATAATACGCCATTAAAACATGGAACTGGAACTTTATACTCACGCGACCATAAAATGGAATGAAATCCAAATATTAAAGCATGGACAATTAAATATCCAAAATACAGCGGGCCGACAATGGGGGATACCCGTATCCGTTGAGAGAGGAGGAACACAAAAGTATGCCACTCAAACAACGTTGATCATACGACACTTCACGACACGCAATCCCAAGTGTCCCTACGACCTCTGTTGGGTCTGAAATGAGCTAAGGATGATTAATACTGCCAGATACTACTTCTTGTGTAATTAATACTGCTGAAGGAACTTACTACTGCTAGACAAGTTAATACTGTTAGCATGTTAGTACTGCAAGAAAAGGTTAATACTGCTAAGAATATTAATGCTGCTGGGAGAATTAATACTGCTTATGAAGATTAAAACTGCTGAGAAGATAATGATGGAATGATTTGATTAATGCGAAAGTCAAGGAGATTTGAAGATAATTATGGACTAGATCATGAAGATTGATTTTTCTTTTATAATTATTTTGTAATCTGTCTTGTATATATACTGTATAGAAGGCATAGTTTAGGATAGACTTTTTGATAGAATTTCAATATACGTTTTAGTGAGAATTAACCTCAAGATTCATTGTAATCCTTTCTTTAGAGAAGTTCAGAACGTCTGTTGAGCCTGTTCAACAGATTGAGGTTGAGTTTGTAATCATTAAGTTAATCAATATAACTTGTGATTTGCATTCAAGTACTGTTTCATTGATTGAGTGTTAAAGTGTTTTTCCGCAACTTCTTTAACATTGTTTCTGAGTGTGTTAATTAAATTCTTCATTAGAATTTTTCGATCTTGACAAGTGGTATCAGAGCCAGAGCCAGAGCCAGAAAACTCAGAAACCTATAATCATGGACAGTTCAAGTGACAGCGTTTTGGTATCAAAGGTTCCCATGCTCAAACCCAATGAGTTTGACATGTGGAAAATCAGAATCAAGCAATATATTCTTCTCACAGACTTCTCAATGTGGGACATCATTGAGAATGGTCCCTCTGATGGAGGAAAGATGGATGCAGATGGCAAGAGACCTCCACCAAAGACTGATGGAGAAAGAAAGATGAGGCAGACAGAGATGAAAGCCTTGAGCACTCTGTTCTTGGCTATACCTAATGAGTACCAACACCAGTTCTGCAACTGCACAAATGCACAAATTCTATGGAATGCACTGGAGAAAAGATTTTCTGGTACCAAAAGTACCAAGAGAAATCAGAAGGCCATCCTGAAGCAGCAATATGAAAACTTCATGTCTACAAAGAATGAGTCCATGACTCAAACTTTTGATAGATTTAATAAGTTAATTGGTGAATTGGCTACTGTTGGTATCCAGATAGATCAAGATGATGTCAACAGAAAATTTCTCAGATCTCTTGGTGATGAATGGACTATGTACACTGTCTCCTTCAGACAGAATGACCAACTGGAGGACAAGGAACTGGATGACCTCTATAATGACCTTAGGGTGTTTGAAGCAGAGGTAGAAGCAAAGAAGAGGCCCTCTAGATACTCATACAATGCTGCTCTTTTATCATCTTCTACTGATTCTGCTGCTAATACAGAATCAGTTAGCGTTGCCTATGGATCAAAGCAAGATGGATCTAATGACTCAGTTTTAGAAGCTTTTCTATCCAGTCATGCTAATTCCACTCTAATTAATGATGACTTAGAACAGATAAATGTTGATGATCTGGAAGATATGGATATCAAGTGGCAGATGGCTATGCTCACAATGAGGGTAAAAAGATTCATCAAAAAGAACTGGAAGGAACAACTTTGCTCAGAAAAGAGAAGATGGGGTTGGATTTGATAAATCCAAGGTTGAATGTTACAAGTGTCACAAGTTGGGGCACTTTGCAAGAGAATGCAGAAGTGGAATGCATCAACAGCATACTAGCAACTATCAACCATCACAGTCCACTAGCTTCAACAACAGGAACTCTTCTCAAGCTCTTGTTTCCCAAGAAGGAATGGGATTTGATTGGAGTGACCAAGCAGAAGAAGCAGTTCAGAATCAAGCTTTAATGGCTAAAGTTTCAGAGTCAGCAAGCATTGATATTCCCACAGAGGTAAAATCTAACCTTTGCTCAAAATCTTGCATAGAAACTGTTAAAAAGTACAGGGATCACAATCAAAGCATGTGTGATGACCTAAAAAGGTTAGAGAAAGATAGAAGAGAGTATGTTGTGATTGTTGAGAATTTGGAAGAACATATTAAGGCATACAAAGCCAATGAACTTCAACACACATATGATACTAACTACTGGAAGTGGGAAAAGAATTAGTTAGAACTTAAGCTTAAAAAGTCTGAAGAGGAATGTGAGAAGATAAGGAGTGATTTTGAGAAAGCCAAGCTGGACATTGAGAAGTTTTCCAATGCCTCTAAAGCAATGGACTCACTTCTAAAATCTCAAGTCCATGACAACCTGAAAAGAGGTTTAGGATACAACAGTACCCCTCCACCCTATAACAATAACTATATCCCTCCCACTTCAGACCTCTTAGAAAGACAAGAGAAAATAGACTTACCTGCAGGAGCCACAGATGTAGATCCTCTTGACAGTTTAGTGATTGAGGAAGAGACTGAAGAAGAGACCACTAAGGGTAAGAATAAGGATGACCTTAAAGAAATTCCTTTAGAAAATCATATCCTTACTAATGAAAGGGGGGTAAACCTTTTGTAAAGAGTGAAAAGGCTGAAAGTTCTAAGAGAGGGAAGGGAAAGGTACAGGGAGTCCATTACATGCAAACCACTGTTGTTAATCCCTGTACTTGTAAACAGAATCAGCCCCAACAACATGATAAAACAAGGGGAGATCAAAGAAACAGAAATAATCAGTGGGCTTTAAAACAAGGAATTGATCTGAGAAAAATTAACAGACCAAAGCCTTGTTTTATCTGTGGCAAGTTAAATCATCTAGCCAAACACTGTTATTTCAATCCTATTAACCAAAGGATCACTTTTCAAAGAAATACACAAAATCCTGTTGGTTATAAGAAGCAAATAAGGAATCATATGGCTGAGAATGTGAGAAGGGCACCTATAAAATCTCATGCTCAGAATAAGTTTGCTAATTCAAAGAAAAATACTCCAAATAATCCAAGGAGTAACTTAAAGAAAAAGAAAGAAAACAACTTTGTCCAGGTTTGGGTTCCAAAAGTAAAGAAATATGTTAGTACTGCTACTTCAAATAGTACTGCTGATAGAAATAGTACTGCTGCAAGCAATACTACTGCTAACCCAGTTAGTACTGCTAACCCAATTAGTACTGCTAATAATGTTAGTACTGCTAACAAAGTTAGTACTGCCAATCAAGTTAGTACTGCTTCCAGTGACAGGCCCATTCTTCTGACAAAGTATTCAAGCAATAAGATTCCTCAGTCTGATAATCTCATCAAGTCTGAATATGAATATGTTGATGAGAATGGGAAACCCAAGACCACTTTGGCTTGGGTTCCTATTAAAAACTAAATGCTTTATTATATGTGCAGGACAACCAACAGCTCAAGGGAAGGAGCATTTGGCATGTTGATAGTGCTTGTTCCAGGCACATGACAGGTAACATGGCCTACCTTCAAAACTTCAAAAGAATTGATGGAGGACATGCTGCTTTTGGTGATAATCCAGCAGGTGGAAAGATAAGTGGAAAAGGTAATGTGTCAAAAGGTAAGATGACCTTTGAGGACGTATACTATGTTGAGCAATTGAGATACAACTTGTTAAGTGTATCACAGGTCTGTGACAAGAAACATAGCATATTGTTCAATGATACTGAATGTATTATCCTTGCTCCAGGGTTCAAAGTAGTTGATGAAAGTATGATACTACTTACAACTCCTAGAAAGGACAATGTTTATTGCTTAGACTTGGAGAGTGTAGCTTCTGATTCATCTTTAAATTGTTTATTTTCAAAATCTTCATTGGATGAATCATCTCTTTGGCACAGAAGGATGTGTCACATGAACTTTAAAACAATGAACAAACTTGTGAAAAACAACCTTGTAAGAGGTTTGCCACAAAAGGTATTTTCATGTGATGATCATTGTGTTGCATGTCTTAAAGGCAAACAACACAAAACTTCTCATAAGTCCAAAGAGATAAATACAATCTCTTCACCTCTTAATTTACTGCATATGGATCTGTTTGGTCCTACAAATGTGATGAGTATTGGTAAGAAATCCTACTGCTTGGTTATTGTTGATGATTTCTCTAGATTCACTTGGGTCTATTTTCTGAGGACTAAGGATGAGACAAGTGGACTGATCAAATCCTTTGTTCTTAGAGTTGAAAACCAAACAAATCTAAGAGTTAAAGTCATCAGGTCTGATAATGGAACTGAATTTAAAAACAATGACCTAAACAGCTTCTGTGAGCAAAAAGGCATTGAGAGACAATACAGTGCTCCTAGGACTCCTCAACAGAATGGTGTTGCTGAAAGGAGAAATAGGATTCTGATAGAAGCTGCTAGATCTCTGTTGGCAGATTCAAAACTTCCAATTACTTTTTGGGCAGAAACAGTTAATAATGGTTGCTATGTTCAAAACAGAGTTCTAGTAGTGAAATCCCAAGACAAGACACCTTATGAGCTTTTTAAAAAGAAGAAACCTTTTATTGGATTTTTCAAACCATTTGGGTGTCCTTGCACAATTCTCAATACCAAAACTCACCTAGGCAAGTTTGATAGCAAAGTTGAGGATGGGTTTCTTGTTGGATATTCATCTCAAAGTAAGGCCTATAGAGTTTTCAACACCTCTTCTAGGATTATTGAGGAAAGTGACAATGTCAAATGCAATGAGAACACACCAAATCAACTTGGTTCAGGTCCTGATTGGCTATTTGACATTGATTCACTATCTAATTCTTTGGGTTTCAGTAATGAGCATAATGCAGGAACAGGGACAGAAAAGGTACAAGTACAAAGACAAGAGTTTGTGCTGTTCCCAACACCTACTGCTGATCCTGTTGAATTCTGTGACCAAGATAAGAAAGATACTTCAGATTCAAAGGACACTGAACCAGCTCAGAATGAAGAGGACAGAGGTGAAAAGGAAGATCAACCCTCAGATTCAGGAATCAAAGGTCCTGAGATGCCATGTTTGGAAGAAGATGACACAAATGATGATAACTCTTCAGTTTTTGGTGGCAGCACTCCTGAAAAGAATGACTCTAATCTGGAAGCAGATATTAATGAAGAGGTTGTTCATCAAACAAGAGTTCAGAAAAATCATCCTCCTCAATTGGTGATTGGTGACATCAATTCTCCTATAATCACAAGGAATCAAAGCAAGTTGGGAGGACTGAAGATCATACAATCAGGATTACTATCTTGCTTTCTATCACAGGTTGAACCCAAAAATGCATTTGAAGCAATGAAGGATCCAAGCTGGATAGAAGCAATGCAAGAGAAGCTACTGCAGTTTGTGCTGCAGGATGTATGGGATTTGGTTGACCTTCCAAAAGGACACAGAGCTATAGGCACTAAATGGATCTTCAGGAACAAGAAAGATGAGAGAGGGATAGTAATAAAGAACAAGGCCAGATTAGTGGCACAAGGGTATACTCAAGAAGAGGGAATTGATTATGAAGAGGTATTTGCACCAGTGGCCAGGATTGAGGCAATCAGGCTATTTTTAGCCTATGCTTCTTTCATGAAGTTCAGGGTCTACCAAATGGATGTAAAGAGTGCTTTCCTGTATGGGAGAATTGAAGAAGAAGTGTATGTCTGTCAGCCTCCAGGGTTTGAGAATCCAAATTATCCTGACAGAGTATACAAATTGAAGAAGGCACTCTATAGGCTACATCAAGCACCAAGGGCATGGTATGACACTTTGTCTACATATCTCTTGGAAAATGGTTTTCAAAGAGGAATCATAGACAAGACTCTGTTCATTCAGAGGAAGAAGAAGGACATCC
Organism: Arctium minus; assembly: GCA_954870635.1. Taxonomy (NCBI): domain Eukaryota; kingdom Viridiplantae; phylum Streptophyta; class Magnoliopsida; order Asterales; family Asteraceae; genus Arctium; species Arctium minus. The sequence continues at coordinate 99,329,619 of OX941082.1, forward strand.
TAATAGTGCAAATCTATGTGGATGATATTATCTTTGGATCCACAAAAGATCAAATGTGCAGAGATTTTGAAGATTTGATGCACAAGATATTCAAGATGAGTTCTATGGGTGAACTTACTTTCTTCCTTGGGCTACAAGTTAAGCAGAAGAAAGATGGGATATTTTTAAGCCAATCCAAGTATGTGCAGGACATTCTTACTAAGTTTGGATTCTCAGATTCAAAGCCTGCAAGCATACCCATGGAAACACACAAACAGATCACTACAGATCTTGAGGGGGAGGATGTGGATGTTCATCACTATAGATCCATGATTGGCTCCCTCATGTATCTCACTGCTTCAAGACCAGATATCATGTTTCCTGTTTGTGTGTGTGCAAGATTTCAAGTAAGGCCTAAGCAGTCACACTTTCAAGCAGTCAAGAGGATATCCATATATCTCAAAGGCCAACCTAGATTAGGTCTTTGGTATCCTCATGACTTACCATTTGACCTACTTGTTTATTCAGACAGTGACTTGGGTGGTGCGAATTTGGATAAAAAGTCAACTTCAGGGGGATGTCAGTTTTTGGGTGCAAGACTAGTGTCATGGCAGTGCAAGAAACAAACCATAGTGTCCACCTCTACAACAGAAGCAGAGTATATAGCTGCTGCAAGTTTCTGTTCACAAGTACTCTGGATTCAGAATCAAATGTTGGACTATGGTATGACTTTTCTTCACACTCCAATCTTCATAGACAATAACAGTGTTATTAGCATTGTTAATAATCCAGTCAAGCACTCCAAAACAAAGCATATTGAAATCAGGTACCATTTTATCAGAGACTATAATGAAAAGAAGCTAATTCAGGTTGTGAAAGTCCATACAAGTAACCAATTTGCTGATCTATTCACTAAATCTTTTGATGTGGGTAGATTCACATTTTTGGTCACAAGTGTGGGCATGATAAACTCTGAATAAGCCTATTATCTTTTGACTCATGTACTTGTATAGATTCCTTCCTGCTTACTTTCTCATTTTATATTGTGCATGGTGCTGCTAACCTTGTGTGTTTAAGTGTTTCAGATTGCTTCAACTGAATACTTAGTACTTCTAGTTCAGTTAATACTGCTCTGTATATTACTCATGATGTCAGTTCCAATATGGTTAAGTATGGTTACTACTGCTAGGTGGTTTATACTGCCAATGCAAAAGTTACTACTGCTTGCCTTATTTCTACGGCTAATCAGTGTTACTACTGCTGGTATGTGTTAATACTGCTAGTCTGTGTTAATACTGCTAGTCTGTGTTAATACTGCCAAGTATGTGTTACTACTGCTAATATGAGTTAATGCTGCGGGCCTGTTAATACTGCTAGGGTACTTAGTACTGCTTCTAACTGAAACCCTCCACCTATAAATACCCTTTGTGACCGCCAAAATACAAACGGCTCTTTGCACTTCCATTGCTACTCTTTCTCTCTCTCTCGATTTCTTGCTTACCAGTGTAAACCCTAGTGGCGATTCGAACCCTAGAATCAATCAAAACGATGGCAGGAATAGAATTCTTTGATGAACACAATGAGGTTGCTATGCTGAAAAAACCCAAACAGGCTGAAGGTTTTCATCCGATTGTGGATTTCCTCAAATCGTCACACATTGCCTATGCCCTCACTGTCAATCCCACAATCTGTGTGGAACATCTACGACAATTTTGGGCAAATGCTACCATCCACACTGAAGATGGCACTCAGGTCATCAAAACAAGGGTGTGTGATAAACCCCTAACCATCTCAGAAGAGTGTATTCGCATCCATCTACGCTTAGATGATGCCTCAGGTATTACCTCTCTTCCTAAGGAAGATCTCTTCCAAGTTCTTAGTCGTATGCGGTATGAAGGTCCCACTGATGTATATAAGTTTTTCAGAAACAGATTTTCACCTCAGTGGCGATTCTTTGTTCATACCCTCCAACACTGCATTTCAAGAAAAACAACTGGCTGAAGTGAGTTCAGCAGCACCATAGCCTATGCTTTGGTCTGCTTAGCGACCTCTAGACAGTTTAATTTCTCTCAAATGATCTTAAACGATTTAATGTCAAACCTGGATACCAAATCAAAAAGCTTTTATATGTATCCAAGGTTTGTACAAGAAGTACTTAATAAGGAATTGACGGATTTACCTACCTTCAAGGAGGTATATGTACCAAAACTCCCAAAGGGGAAAGTGTTCTCAAATATGAAGAGGCCCAGTAAGGACTTCTCAGGTCTAGACACACCATTGTTCTCTACAATGATGGTTGTGTCCCACTCTCAAGGTGAGGCATCAGGGTCAAAGCCCACATTAGACCAACCCACTGATGACCTACCCACACCTTCCACTACAAAGCATATCCCTCAGTCCCTTCTAAAAAAGCCAACATCACCCATTACTCATACATACACAAAGAAAAAGGTACAGAAGGTTCCTTCCCTTCTAGTATCTTCACCCCCACAGCCTAAAAGCCCTCTGATGGAGCATTTTCCATCAGAGAATATCCAAAGGGAAACCACAGGGGTGTCTCCCAACCCCAAGAAGGTGCTCAATAAGAAGGAGGAAGAGCATGTGGGCAGTGAGGCTCACACTACTGACTTTGCACAAAGAGCAGGGCAGGACAGTGTGAACATCTTTAAGACCTTCCCCACGGCAACCTTGGGTGAGCAATCATCCAAAGGTCCCAGGTGCCAAGAAACCAAGGGGGTAGAGGGTGCTTCTGCTAGGCAGAAGACTTCTACTAAAACTTCCAAGGATCCTTCCAGGGTGGTCAACACACCTAAAGGAGGTGAGGATAGATATACGTACAATGAATTGATGGAAACCATAGCAAACATCAATGTGGATGTCATGTCTCAGGGCAAGGAAATAGAGGAGATGCAACAGGTTATTTTGTCGCAACAAGTGCAAATTCACAAACTTAAGAAAATGGTTCTAAAGTTAGTGCACAAGAAGAAGAAAACCAAATTTGTGCTGAAGAAGAGGAACATTGATCATGATACTTCCAAAAAGGGGGAGACTGAAGCTGAAACTGCAAAACAAAGTAAGGATGGGATGGAATATAAATTTGAGGGGGAGATGGGTGCAGAAGCAGAAATGGCAGAATCAGCAGCAGTAACAGAAACAAGGCTATCCATGGAAGAATTAGAAATAGCAGAAACCTTGGTCAAAGCTAAAAATGACACTCCTAAGGCCACTCAAAAGGCCAAGGGAGTGGAAATCAAAGAAGGTGGCCAAGAGCATAAGAGAAAAGAAGTAAGTGAAGCTGAAATCAAAAGGAAAGGCAAAGAAAAAATGGATGAATCTGTGAAACCTCAAAAGAAGCAGAAACAGATAGAGTTGGATGAGGAGATAGCCAAGAAGCTGCAAGCTGAATTAAGACAAGAGGAAGAGTCTCAAACTGCAAAAGATAGACAGATTGCTCTAGATCTGTCTACAAAGCTCAATGAAGAGTATCAAAAGAGTTTGAGGGCTGCAGCTGAAGCCAAGAAAGTCCATGTAAAAGCATCTATGCCAAGGCAGCCAGCACAGACAAAGAAAATACAACCTTCAAAGACTTTTGTTGCCAACCAAGAAAGGAGGAAAATGATCAGTTTTCTAAAAGGATCAATTGATGTTAAAGAAGGCATGTTCACTGGTATGTCTTATGGCAGAATTGAAGAGCTGTACAAGAAAGAAATGACCAAGCTACAAGGAGACTTTTCTCAAAGGGTTGAGGTTGAAAGGAAAATGAAAGAAAGGCATGATCTGCACATCCAACAACCTTTTCCTGAGAGTGAAGAAACCACTTCTACAAAAGAAGTGGAAGAAGAACAGAAAGAAGAAACTCTTGCTCAAACAGTCAAAGCTGTCAAAAGAATGAAAACCATAGCTTCAAAGAAACAGACCAAAAGGCCAAGGATTGAAGAAGTTCAAAAAGAAGTTGAACCTGTTGTTGCAACCCCTGAAGAACAATCAAGTCAACAAGGTGCAGAATAATCTGAACAATCTGAGGTACATGTTGGTTTGTATATGACAGTGACTGATAGTGAACCTGTAAAAGCTGAGCCAATACCAGTCCAAGCCCCTGAAATTATCCATTGGGATATCCTGGAAGATCAAAGGAAGAAATACTTCAGGATTAAAAGGATGGGAGACAAGTATGAGGTGTATTCTACTTGGGGAAAAATAATCAGAAGTTGTTCCAGATCTGACTTAGAAGAAATGTTCAAGGTTGGAATGAGCTTGTATGAAAAGGACTTGACAGGATCAGGAATGAGCTTAATAAGATTAGCCATGGAGTACTTATGCATGATGTTTGATCCTAGCAAAGTTCAACATGTTGTCAGAGATCTGCATCTGGAGAATAAATTCCAAAGAATAGACAATTGGATGCTATTTGAAAGGTGTGGAGTCTATGTCATCACTATTGACAGATCTTATCATGAGTACTACCTGGTGGATAAAATTTATGATCACAGCAAAGCCAAATTGCAAGGTATGTTGAATGCTAAGCTGGTATGTTCAAAGGATTCTGAAATGGTCAAGATAGTAGTCAGAAGAATTATCAATCAAAGCTTAGGTTTGGATCCTAATCTTGGGAATTGAGCTTAGGTTTTGAAAGTATCATGAAGACCAAATTTTGAAGAACTTAACTTCTCAATCTGAAAAGTTAAGTTAGGGGGAGATTGTTGGGTCTGAAATGAGCTAAGGATGATTAATACTGCCAGATACTACTTCTTGTGTAATTAATACTGCTGAAGGAACTTACTACTGCTAGACAAGTTAATACTGTTAGCATGTTAGTACTGCAAGAAAAGGTTAATACTGCTGAGAATATTAATGCTGCTGGGAGAATTAATACTGCTTATGAAGATTAAAGCTGCTGAGAAGATAATGATGGAATGATTTGATTAATGCGAAAGTCAAGGAGATTTGAAGATAATTATGGACTAGATCATGAAGATTGATTTTTCTTTTATAATTATCTTGTAATCTGTCTTTTATATATACTGTATAGAAGGCATAGTTTAGGATAGACTTTTTGATAGAATTTCAATATACGTTTTAGTGAGAATTAACCTCAAGATTCATTGTAATCCTTTCTTTAGAGAAGTTCAGAACGTCTGTTGAGCCTGTTCAACAGATTGAGGTTGAGTTTGTAATCATTAAGTTAATCAATATAACTTGTGATTTGCATTCAAGTACTGTTTCATTGATTGAGTGTTAAAGTGTTTTTCCGCAACTTCTTTAACATTGTTTCTGAGTGTGTTAATTAAATTCTTCATTAGAATTTTTCGATCTTGACAACCTCTTAACAAGTTTCACCTAAAGAGACAGCTGACCTTAGCGAACAACACCGGAATTACCGCCAAAGGCTCGGCACACGGGGGATACAACGAAGGCATTGCCCCACATGGCGAAGGTCCCAACGCCCATCAGAGGACTACCCATAGTCATAATAGCTCAACCAGAACTCAACCACTCTTAGTGCCTACTCATAAAGACAAGGTCATAAACCATGAGTCCCGGAGTCCAACCCCGTACCACCCAATTGACCATCAAATAAGACTGACTCATGTGCCTATGGATCCAATGCAACACAGTCTACAATTACACGACTACTCATGAATGACTAAAGCACTCGAGTCTGTAATTATCAATAACATGCAATAAAATGCATCAAGATGTATATTGAACATGGGCTCCTCAAAGAACCATTAAAACTGGGACAAATGTCCACGATGCTCATTTAAGTCAAAACCGAGTTTAAATGCTCAAAATCCCATTTGACCAACAATTAACTTTTCACAACGTATTTAAACAACGTTTATGCAGGCACATACTTCAAAGATGTGATTAACCCAAAAATTGACACGTATTGGGACCAAAGGTTTTCCAAAGGGTTTATGAATACAATACCCCAAAATGCCTATGACATGAAATAGACCTCGTTTGTACAAAAATCACCAAAGATGCATAAGTCATGAAATGGACTCTATTTGTACAAAATTGCTAAGAACCCAAATATGAGCATTTTATGGAATTAAACAACCCAAATTCACCAAATATGAAATTTTATCAAAATACTCATGCTTGACAAATAACCAAGTAAATCATATTTTACTTCCAAATACTCAAAACTTATCAGCAGTTAACCATTTCATGTAAAACACTTTAAAATAAACATTTTGGCATGTACACCGTTTTCACAAATCAACTTGAACTCACCTTGCTAGATTTAGGCTAAATCTAGATTTCACCCAATGAGCTCTTTTGAAGGCCGCTTGAATCCTCAAGCCGAAAACTTCCAAAATCTAGATCCAAACACTCAAAACCATAAATATCCATAATCAACCACATAGAGACATTCCCCAACATTATATACCAAAATCCCTAAACGAGATCAAAACCTTAGTTTCTCCAAAACTAACAAATCCGAGATCTGATAAACCAAACACTAGGGAAACATCCAAAGAACATTTATAACCTTAAATCAAAGAAGCTTACCATTAAAGATGACGAGACTTTCCGAGGACACCCAAACCAACTCTTCAACCCGAGCTCCCACACTTTGAACTTAATGAGGAAGATGAAGATGGAGGTTTTGTGGTTCAAGATCCCACTAGCTAGATGATAAAGGATCATGTGGTTCAAGGGGAAAACCCCTCAAAATAGGTTAGGTTCGACTTTGGGGGTTTGGGGGCCGGTTTGGGAGAGAAAATGGGAGAAGATTTAGGGTTTGGGATTTAGAGAAATGAGGCTAAAGACTGAAAAATCGGTTTTTAGCTCGACAGTGGTATTACGCGGGTTACGCCGCGACCTTAAGTCGCGGCATAAGTCGCCCGTTTCCCCAGAACTCACTTCCAGTGAGTTACGCGGCTTGTGTCACGACTCCAAGTCGCGCCACAACTCGCGGAAACCCAAAACTCCGTTTTCTCGCGTCTTCGCACCTGGCTCGATCCTCGATGATTCCATAGCAAAACTCATCTGATTTCCCAACACTTTTACGTTCCAAAAGCCAAAAGGATCCCGAACTAGCACTAAAGGAAAATTCCAATTTACGGGTGTTACACATTCAAATAGCCCATCAATGGGGGTGGATTCCATACTGCCGAAATCTAGAACCGTACGATCCACGGGTTGTTCTAGAATTTTATGCCGCCATGCAACCCCCTATTTTCAATGAGTATCATACTGTCATGGTCAGGGGCAAGGAAGTGCGAGTTACTATGTATGGAATTTGTGAATATTTTGGCATTGATAGGCCGACAAATCTGGGTTTGCACTGTGGGGTCTCACCTATTCTAGGAGTTCCTAATCATGAAAGGCACATCAGCAGTATCGCCAGTTCTTTGAGGCTAAATGGGAATGGTGACTGGCGAGATAGAGACACGGAGATAAGGAAAAAGAATTACCATTAGAGGTTGCCATTTGGATGTTATTCATGAAGAAGAACCTGTTACCCTCCTTACATAATACTTATATCGATCCTCTAGTGGCGAGAGTTCTCTATTGCATTCAACACAATCTGCCACTAGATGTTGGGCATATTGTCCAGCTCGAAATGCAAGATGCAGGGGAACAAATATGTAAGGGAGTTTTACCTTTTCCTTCTCTAGTAACTAAGATGTGTCGTAATGCAGGGGTAAGAATTGGAGAGACCGCACCACTACCGGCTCCAATGGACCGAAGGACATACATATACCAAGTGATCGCCTAGCGAAACTATGAGAGAGAGCAAGCATATGCCACCGAACAAATGCAAGTTCTGGACAATGCCGACGACATGGATGCAGATGATCCAGATTTTGAGCTCCACGAAGATGATATGCTCTTTGCCAATGGGCCCGCTTGGGGAGCCCGTATGAATGAAAGAATTATAAGTGTCCAAGCGGAGATGCGGAATGGTTTTTTCGATATAACTTATGAGCTCAGGGAGATTAGGAGGATGCTAGGGGGAGCAACAGCAACAGCAACAGCAGCAGCAGCAGCAGAGGAAGCAGGGCCTTCCAACTGCCCACCGGCCCGACGTCCACGAGGGTGTCCTAGGCGTACGACACCACGATCGTGAGCGGTTGGTATTGGAAATCTTAAGACAATTTATTTTCTTGAACTTTTATCATTACTTGTTGGATGACTGTAACTAATTTTGCATAACTTCGATCGCTTTTGTTTGGATATTATGCTTGCTAGTTAAATCACATTGGGGACGATGTGAAATTTTGGTTTGAGGTTGGTGTCGGTGTTAACATGCGTGTTTAGTTTTATGTGATTTTGATTTCCGGTCCGGCATAAGTGATGAATACTTTTGTGCGTTTAAGTGTTAGACTCTAATCATTGAGGCATGAATAGGTAGGAGATAGCATAACAGAGAGGACAACCTAGGAGAATGCATGAATTAGGGACATTAGTGGAGACCAACATGTGAGCGAAACTTGAGCTGAATTGCACGTTAATTGCGAGGGAATCATACACTTAAATCTATACACTTTTCGGATTCTTTGTCGTGATTATAGTTTGATCTCACTATAATTTTGTATTGGGTAGCAAAGATGGCCATAAGGATATTAAGTGTCAAATTCTATCTCATCTGAATCACAGGCCTTAAAAGATAATTCCAGGCATTGTGTGTTAAATAATACTGATTTTTATCTTACTTACCTTTCTATTGTGTGCACCTAAGCCCTCTTGCAGCCCTCTTACAGCTATACAGTAATTAAATTCTATCTTAACCCATTTATCTAACCCCAGCCTGATTTACAACCTACCCGCATCAACATGTGTCAAGTAATGAACAACTGGTAGGGAACAACGGAAAAGGGTAGAAAAAGCAAAAAGTGATAATGAAAGTGGGTTCTAGAAGGAACGAAAAGACCAAAATGGGTCTAATAGATTTGGTCTAATAGTTGATAAAAAAAACATCAATAAGGGTTGTGCAAATAGAAAAATAAATAAAGAAAAAGTTGGGAAGAAAGGAAACACCAATGTAAAGGAATATGGTGGGAATTACAGTAAAAAGAGAGAAATTGGCCGAAAGGGATGTGATGAATCTGGTTGTTTATTCAATGACACATTGAGGATTTTGATCCACTTACCATCATTTCTCAGCCATAAGCCTAGCCCATTACAACCTTTACAAAGACCTGGATGATCTTTTGGAAAGTGTAGGAAGATAGACGAAATAACACTAATAGTCCCAGTCTTGTTACTTGATTCTTTCTAAGATCACCTTTTTGTACTTTTGTGTGTTTTTCTTGTGTAGTTGTTCATGCCAAATTCTTGTGAATTTTTGTACATAAGCTCCAAAGTCATGAATAACATGTGTGATAGACTAGGGTTCGAGCGTAAAGAGAGAATCCAGCAAGGTAGGGTCGAGGTGGAATCCTCTCTAAGCTTGTTGAACCTAGGTTGAAGTCAATGTGGTGTAGTCGTCTGCATGTCAGTCCTCAATGATGGTTAATACTTAAATTTGCACAACCAAGTTTCTTAATTTTTGTTGGACTCACCCTTTGAACTATGACCAAATTTTGTAACGCTGCTATCACCGACATTCTTTTGTTATGCAAAATTGTTCCTTCGTGTTGGTTATTATAGTTTACCGCTACTTTGCTTGGGGACAAGCAACGCTCGGTTTGGGGTTGTTGATAATGTCAGAAATTGACATTATTTATACACTAAAATTAGTAAAAGTTGCGCGATTCCGAGTGAATTGGTGGTAAAACTAATGGATTTTTGAGGAAAAGTACAGGTCGAGACAAGATGAGAAGAAGAAGAGAAATACAGGATTAAAATAGTCTGAAATTCCAATTTCTAGAAGTCAAGTCAGATGCTGGTGAGAATGGTGAGAAATCAAGGTCAGAAGCAAACAGTGGATTCGGCGGGTTATCTTGAGACTTACCCAGACCCCGCGAGTTAGAGCAACGCGGGCGACTTATGCCGCGACCCTAACCCGGGCCACAAGTCGTGAAACCCTCTGAATCAGTCTTAATCAACTGATTCAGCTAGGGTTGAGATTACTATGCAATTTTCGAAATAGAACGACGATGGTTGGAGACAATTTTGGAGTGCAATAGTGAGGCGAAGACAGTAGAAAAAGGTGGAAACGGATCCTTGATCTTGTTACAATCTTTTGCTGCAAGATTTAAGATCTCAGGGAGTGTTTGTACCTTTCGAAGCATTTCTCATTTTTGAACAATGTCTAGATCTGTGTTCATTCCATTTCCAGTTTTCATATTTGTTTACCCCAACATGAGCTAATCATCTCATGTTGGGGGTTGGATGTTTATTTGGTGATGTTTATTTTCAAACTTGTGATTGGGATTTGTAACTTTTGTTGAATCTTTATCAATGAAGCATATGACATATTTTTGATATAATTCTATTGGTCTAATCAGCTGATTGAATATTTCTTGATTATCGTACTCTTTGAGAAAAGTGTAGGATGATTAGATGCGGTTTGTCATATGACTATGGTGCGAATAGGATAGAGATATACCAATTCTACCATAGATTTGTTAATCTAGTTTTTGTAAGCAAATTAACTTGAATATTGAGATTGTTTAAGAAATTTCATTGTTAATTGTTATCATTATTATAGCTTGAGAAAGTGTAATAATTATCTTCGAGAGTAATTTCATTGAATCTTATAACATAACGTACAAACTCTTCACAGTTTAAAGTACAATAAGCTAAATATGAATACAACTCCCAATTCCTTATCAACAGTTAACTAATCGAAGCCTTCAAAGTTTTATTTAAGTCGTCGTATTCTAACTCTTTTGCAAAATTCTAAACAAACTAATTTTCTTCAGTTTAGTTAATAATTGATATAGCTATTGTGGTACTTAATACCAAGTTCCTACGGTTCGATACTCGTACTTACGTACGTATTACTTGATACGACATCGTACACTTGCGGTCCGTTTAAGGATGGTGTAAACCCGACTTATCAATTTCTACATATTGTTAACAAGAAGGGGGTAGAGGTTCATAGAGAAAGGAGGTGGGTTATATATAGAGTAAATTACACTGTAGGTCCTTGTGGTTTGTTCATAATATTGTTATCGTCCCTCTTTCAAAATAAGTACATTGAACATCCTTGTGGTTTGCATTATAGGTCCCTGTCCCCAACAGAGTTAACTCCAATTCATTAACTCTGGGGTATTTTGGTCAATTTCCATATATATTAAAAATTATTTTTGAAACATTCATCTTCTTCCCTAATAACTCTCAGCCTCATCCATAAAACCCAAAACACACACAACACACATTAAATATGTATAAACACACAACACATACTTGACTTATATATATAACATATTTTTTTCATAGAATAATATATATATATATATACACACACATTGGTTTATATACACACACACTCACACAAATAACGTATATATACACTCTAACACACACAACACTCATCAAACTTGGGGTAGTCAAATCCGATAATTTACGATCAATTCATTCAATATTTTCTTTTTTAGAGGACAACTTTTTACATTTAAATTATGTATTATATATATATATACACACACAACACATTGGTTTATATGTATACACACAAGACCAGAAAACCCTACCTGCTTGGTTTCATGATACCCCATTCCCCACATGGTTGGTTTTCGAGATACCATATTCCCCATCATTGTTGGTTTTCATGAAAAAGAAGACCATGATACAACCCTAAGAAATGCTATGGTATTTGAGACAATTACAAATGCTGCTATGTATATTTAAAGCATTTTGAGAAGAAACTACTCAAATGCAAATATGATGGTTCATTTTGGCATTTATATTACATAAAATTAATGGAAGTTGAGGGATTATGGATCAAAGAAGATGGTGAAAGTTCTTGTAAAACAGAAAGGAAAAAATACATACTTGTATACCAGACAACATAACTATTATTGCAACATCAATTGCATCTTAAATGGTAAGAAAATTGCACATTGCAACCTACAAGGTAATAGTAGTCAACCGTGTAAGAAGAAATATAATGGGAATCAAGATCTCTGATGCTGGTTTTTGAGATATTCTGCTAAAAGGCTCTAAAATATGAGGTATAGGAGAATGATCATAGAGTTGCATGTGGGTTTTTAGGATAGAAAGTTGCAGGTGGGTTGTTTTAGGGTAAAAAGTTGTTGGTGGTTTTGTTTGTGTGATGTGTACTGTGTATATAATAAATGCAGGTATGCTTCTTGTTTTGGGGTGAGACCATAGCTGGAGGCGTTGAGATCATAGTGGATAGCTATTGGACACTATCGACTGAAGCAAAAGAACATGGATGATGGAAAAACACTTCAAACTTGATTATCTAATCTATAGTAGTTTTCTTTTAAGGAGATGTCACGTAAGAGTTTTTAAGAATGCTGTGTAGATTGGTTGGGTGGAGAAAGATGATCACAGAAGAAGGGATGGTGAAGTGGAGATCAGATCTAGATTTTGACGGAAATGGAAGAGAAAGGTCAAAGCTTAAATGATGGGGAGGGTCCAGGTCAAATGGGATTCGACACATGTCAATCATCTAAATGGTATTTTAAGAAAGATATTTAATTAATAGATAAATTGACCACATTGCTCCTAAGTTAACGGATTGGAGTTAACTCCGTTAGCGACAAAGACCCAACTCGAAACGAAATGTAAACCACACTGTCACCGTGTACTTATTTTGAAAAAAAGGACCATATCAAAATTTTGAATAAACCACAGGGACAAAAAGTAAACTTTACTCTATCTATCTATATCTATATACTATATTATAAAACACATATAAAAAACTCTTAAATACAAATTATTAGGCATAAGGTACCATCATTTTATGCAAGATTTTAAAATTTTCTTAATTTACAAGTATCAAAGCACAAGATACATATTACTACTGCATGCTTCTAACACCCACCAATTTGATATGTGCAGAGCCTTCCTTTTATGCATACATTTCCATGTATCACTATTAATTAATATATTATATTACTATAAATTTGTTTTTATTATATTATTAAATATGTAATTGGTTATTTTTTCTAGATTTCATTAAAATATATAAGATAATCATTGAATTCTAACAAAATACTTATTTTTTTTATATAAAAAACATTATATTATTAAGCCTAAATTAAACAAATTTATAAAAAAAACATTATCACTTTCTCAAAACCATCCAAAATCGTACTGTAAATCGACAAAAAAACAAAAAATAAAATATATATATATTTCGCTGCATTACGCGAGTACGTTTCTAGTGTATATATATATATAATATCAATAGAATCTTAATTTATTTTTAATTTACAAAAAAAAAAAATTAGGGCTAAAAAAGTCCCTAGTATCCATTACAAATCCAAACCAAATTTAGAAGATCCGGACCCGATAGCCAGTCCGGTTGCGTTGGTAGTGGACGCATGAGTTTGCCACGTGGCAAACCTGTTCGGTGACAGAGCTCACTGCCACTGCTGCTGCTGCTACACCACTACCCAACCCAGGCCATAATAAAACACCCAAACGTCCTCTTTCCTTCGCATCCCCTTTCCCTTTCCATTTCCATTTCCCATTCTTTGATTCCGATCAGATATTCTTTCCATTCAATCTTTTATTTTCGATTTCTAGGGTTTCAGATTCTCTTTTTCTTCAACAGTTTTTCTTTCTCATCTCGTATCTGCATCTCAGATTCCGATCCTGTCTTTTCTTCTTCGATAAACATGTTGCTAGATCTGGGTTTCTTTTGCACTTTCTGGAGCAAATCACGCTGAAAAGTAAGATTTTCAGATTCACATCACTTGTTTTAGATTCAAGGGTTTACAATTTAATTTCTGGATTTCGTTAACTAAATGTGTTATACATGTGATTCCATTTTAGTAAGATTTCTACTCTTTTTTGAGAGTCTGTCTCAATTTTCAGATTTATGGTTATCTCATTACTTCCCTGCGGCAAATTTGTCTCCTTTCCGGTTTAAGCTAGTCTAAGCATGTTATGTCATTGACTATTGTTAATTTCGGAAAAGAAGATTGATTGTGGCTATGGAATACAATTATGATCTGTGTTTAAACCTTCACATTATCTTTGTATGATGAATGCTGTTCAAGTTTATAAGCTTGTATGTTCTGATTTGCATTACTTCATATGATTTGATTGCAGTTGAGTATACTGAGTCCTTGGAGACTATTACTGCTGGTTGATCTTATTTTTCTATTTTGGGCAAACGTGCTAAAGTTTTGTCATTTCTAGTTTTAGCTAATTAAAGCAAATCCGTCATACACATGAGGCTTGATTATATAATACACTTGAAATATTATAGTGTCTTTAAGGATGTAGGTTCAGGAATGCAATTATATTTCTTTTGACCTTTCTAACTTAGATATCCTGAATGCTATTAATATTTGATGGTTGGTGTTTGCACATTACAAGTGTTCGTAGCAAGTTCAGTGAGCAACTAGGAAACTGGTTTGGGAGTGACATTTTGGTTTCAGAAATTCTATATAGGCTAGTAAGTCACAACAAATTTCAAAGACATAAGGAAAAAAAAGGTGATTTTATTACTACTAGATCATTTGGAAGGTGATTATCATCTCTATTTGTAGAAAATACCGTACATATTAAAATAATTACAGTATATGGGTTGTTGGAAACGTATTGCATACTTGTTGGTGCACACAAAGGCCCTGTTGTTGTCTGGAATATGATGAATTTATGATGTTTCAAGTTATTTTTTTGTTTTTAAAGGTTATTTGCTTATACATACAAACCAGCTTGTGGGCTCTTAGATGGTATGCAGCAGTCATCTCAGGACAGTGATTCTGCAAGCTGGGAATATTCAGAAAGTTGTGGGAGGGTTGGTGCAGTTTGCAAATTTCAGAAGAAGCCTGAAGACTCTTCCCACAACAACTTTTTCCTCTGTTCGAATATTTCCATCTATTAGGAAAATGATGGTGGATAATAGTGCAACGGCTAACCGTGGTTTGATTACTGACACTTCACCTGAGAAAGATAACGATGGTGGCTATGGAAGTGGAGGATGGAAGAGGTGAATGTCCTTTTGCTTATTTGCTATTTTGCAGTTTATTCTTTATTTGTTTCTGCAATTGCAAGCAGATTGTAAAAATGTATCTTATAGCAGATACCTTGTAGTTCTATATCTTATAGCAGATGCCTTGTAGTTCTATATCTTATATCATATACCTTGTATCATGGATATGTTAAGGTGAGAGGGACTGTGTGCACATAATGGTGGAAGGATTTTGGTTACCCGTTCCATTTATTTCTCAATCAGTACGGCTAATTTATATCCACAATTAAACGTCTTCATGGGTCTGGACTTGAGGTGTGTCAGTGTTCCATGTATGCATTTTGTCAGTGTGCCACACATGGTTTTGGTATTGTACCCTTAAATATGGAGTTGTCAACGGGATAGACCAAGTTAACGGTCCTTTTTTTTCTGTAAACTTACTATTCTCTCTTTTTCAACGCACTTGAATCATGATTGATAAGTTGTCAATTGATCAAATGCATTCTTCATCTGATGCCATCAGCCACTGTGCATTTGAGTGCATGTTCCTGGTGATGCATTCGTAAGAGTTACGCTTCTAGCTTTCACATCTCTATAACAATGGTGACCTGGTATATTTATTTTAACTTCTTTCTTAAGTATTAATGTAGGCTTTGCGGTGGAGGATCAGAGGACACTTTACTTTAGTTGGCTGTATGACATTTCAAAGTTAACATCATTGTTTTCCCTGACATGAAGCATTGAACTCCTACTGTTATTTGTATTTGCTTTTGAGTTCAGATGCTTTCCAATAAGAGGACCATTTGATCAAGTGAAAGCAGATTGTTTGGTATTATGGTGCAACATATGCTCTCTCTTTTTTTTTTTGGGAAAATAGGCTCTTTTGTTTTACTCCCTTCTGCAACTTGTTGCATATCATCATATGCAAAAGAATTTGTGCATGTCAGCTATGGTGTTTTATCTGCTACGGAAACTTATTTTAATATATAGATGGTGAGAACTCGCTCAATATGCCATGTAATTACGAGGATTACAAGCTTAAGGGGTGCATGAACCCTGATATTGATACCCTAGTCTCGTATTTTTCACACAAGTAATTCTAACCAACTTTGTGAGGTAACTATTGATTCTTCCTTCCAAGTAAAGCAATATTGAGTTTCCTTGCCCCAAGTGTAATTTTTTTTGCCCAACATGTGGCTACCATGTTTTAAAGCTGGCTAGCTAATAATTCATGTTTTTGTTAATGTTTGTTGAAAACATCAAATGGCTGTTTAAGTAAATACATCAATACCATAAAAGAGTAGTCATACCCTATGTTTTCACTTGTCTATCCTTCTTTTTTCAGTTGCTTTGCTCTCACATTTCATTTATTGTTTTTCACAAAATGTCTTTTTCATATTCCTTTCTTCTGCAACAATACATCAAATGGCTGTTATGTAAATACATCAATACCATTAAAGTGTAAGCACACCCTATATTTTCACTTATCTATCCTTGTTTTTCCAGTTTATTTGCTCTCACACTTTATTTATTGACGACTATAATTTTTTACAAAATGTCTTTCTAATATTCTTTTCTTCTGCAAGAATACATTTGAATCAATACATATGAAATAGAGAGTTGTTCTCTTTGTTGCACGAGGGTGAGGGGTAAGATTGATGTAAAGAAAATGATTCTAATAACTGAGTAGGGAAATCTATTTATCAAAAATAGTAACTTTTAGAAACATAAGCTACTTATCCATTTATGAAAGCACCTTTCCATTTCTGGACAGTCCCATTATATGTCCACTTCAAGGATATCTCCACTGATTGATGGTTTTACAAATATACTATCCTTCAACATGCTTGTATAAGTATATCCTCATACTTCAAAATTAACAAGTGTTGTCATCATGGTTTTATTACACTAATGAATGTGTATTATTTGTTAAAGGAGCACCCATCGAATGTGAATTTACATGATTTAAACTAGTTTTTCATGCTTTTCCTATTACATAATTGATTTCTTCTAGCATATATGCTCAGATTTATTTTGGTTTTTTTACAAACTATGGAAGAGTCTTTCAGCCGGCTATTTAGTTGTATATTAGTAATATGGGAAAATGAGAAAGGTTGTTCTTTTTCTGATCAGCTGACCTAATATCATATATGCACCTAGTGGCCATGGAATATGATGAAGTGTCACAATAGTGAAGGTACTGAGGTCTTACAAAGTTTACTTGTGATTGGTTAAAAGGAAGTGGAAAGAATGTTAGATATCTAATAAATGGAAACAGTGCTTATTAGTTAAATTGCTACTCCAGCATTTATATTCCTATTGGCTTTGTGGGTGTTTGATTTACTTGCGATTGCAACTTTTTACTTACATGTCTTCATTCTGGCTTCGTATTGACAGTGAAGATGGAAAATTGAGCTGTGGTTATTCAAGTTTCAGAGGCAAAAGAGCTAGCATGGAGGATTTCTATGACGTGAAGACTTGCAAGATCAATGGGCAGACGGTCTGCCTATTTGGGATATTTGATGGTTATATTCTATCTCAGCAATTTTTATTATAAAAATTCTTCTTTTGGAGAAACTCTTATATTTATTTATGAGAAAGAGATGACTAATGCTTCAAGATATATATGTTGACTGAGTGATCATTTATGAACCAGGTTACATCACGGTTGGTACTTTAGGTAGGGTCAAGTGGCCTTGTTGATTTAGTTTGGGATTGAATAAAGACCTATCTGGCTGCCTTGTTAAAACTATGTACCTCATCTTGCTTGGATTATGTTTTTTTTCATTGTTTTCTTTTTTTTTCGAGGTTCTGGTGGAGCTTCTTGGTGTACAAAAACCTACAATCTTTGCCTTTGTTTCTTTTAACTGTCTTGGCTAAATGAGTTTGGGATTAATTAAAGACCCTGCTGGCTGCCTTGACAAATCAAAGTACCTCATCTTGCCTGGTTTGAGGTTCTGTTTTTCGAGCTTCAAGTTAACATCTTGGTGTACAAAAGGCTACAATCTTTGCCTTTCTTTATCTATAATTGTTTTAGATTTGTTTTTTTGGAAAAGAAAAAAAGGTTGCTCTATACCAAAAGCCTTGAAGCCGCATTCCTAACCAATATTTGACAAATAAGATTTATTGTTTTTCGCTGAAGTACTTGAATGATCATAAGCAATGAAATATAGGGAGAGGCTAGTAATTAATAAGGGATATGTAAGGGAACTTTTAGAGGATTTTTCATATCAAGAAAGTGCATCTTTGGGATCATCTGCCTTAATAAAGAGTGTTTTGCAACATAAGTATGTACATGTTTTCAGCTTTAATATAATGCTGATTCTTCATCCCCATGCATCAATTGTTGGAAACATATAAGTGAACAGTATCAAGGTAAAGGTGATAACATTCAAATTGACGCATGTAATAAATATAGGAACAAAATAAATCCGCACGGCACTATATGACGAGGACAAAAACTCTGCACGTGCACGCACAATTCATCGTTACTCTTTCCATAATTTCACTGCTTTCTTTACATTTGTTCTCGACAGTCATTGTACGTGTATAAATCCGCACGACACGATATTATGCGGACAAAAATTGTGCACGTGCACCCACAACTCGCCATTACTCTTTCAATAATTCCACTGCTTTCTTTATATTTGTCTTTGTGCACACTCATTATACGTGTACATTAAGGCCAGCATGCACGTGTTGTGCGCACACATAGGGATGCCCACGTGACCTACATAGGGGATAACGCTTGTGGTAACTCTATTTCTACAGACAACCGATATAATCCATGTAGGGACCCTTAGTTGGATGTACGAGGGGATTGTACAAGAGATATGACTTCTACATTCGATATTCATTGTGTGGGATTTGACAACCCATACTTTTCAACACACACCTAATGCAATTCACTAGCCACTAAATCAACATCTTGGCCTTGATTTGAATGATGTAATTTGTTTTTGAATAGTGATAGTTGAACTCAACTGGACCACAGGTTAGTTTAGACTTTAAAGACCATGAAATCAAATGCTTTGTCTATGGTGTACCTTTATTGTTCAATCAGGAGCTATCACTGAGGTACTGTATTTGATTCTGCTCTTGTAGTGGCAACACCTCGGAAATATTCTGCCATAGTTAGGGCGGTCAAACCAACTCTCATACAAACTCTGGGCGGTTCATTCATCTGAATGTAAACTAGAGTCTAGAGCGACTTTTGATTCTGTAATGTTTTGTTTATTAATTACTCCAGATTCTTTCATTTTCATGTAAAGATCATTTCCTTCACGATTCCGTTCACTGACTCCGCCAAATACCAATACGCCTCCGTCAGCTTTGGCAATATTGTTAATCAATTCCACAATGAGCACTGTTACATTGTTGAATTAAATAATTAATCACCAGTCACTGATGAAGGAATCGGCTATTTTGTAAAATTGGAGAATAACATCGTGAAACAAACTTGGGAAGTTGCGACGCTCTTTATTACAGCCTCAGATGAAGAAACTTGCTGTCATTGCGTTTCATAGAATATTAATTGTCTTTAGATTTGCTACCGAGGGTTGGGTTTTTTTTAGAGGTGGCAACTAATCACCAAGGATGATCTTTGGCTATAGAAGCCCAAGCCAATGTGTCCAAGTGTGCTTAGTTGTATTTATGTGCAAGGTAGTATATTTTCAAGTACGAAGTCAATATTAGGATAATAATTAGGTGCATTATATAACAGAGGTTTTATGTTGTTTACACCTTACACACATTATATTTCTGATGGAAGCAGGCTCTCCACCCTCTGGGGTAGAGGCAATATCTGCATCCTACACCCAGACCTATCTCGGTGTGGGATATCCTGGGTTCGTTTGGTTTGGTTTGGTTTGGTTTTTACACATTATGTTTCTGATCTGTTAGTTTACGCAAATGATACGCTAGTCTTCTCTTCTATTTCTTACTTGAAGATCGTTAGTTTTGTGTAGGTCATGGTGGTTCACGTGCAGCTGAGTATTTGAAGGAAAATCTTTTCAAGAACCTTATGAATCATCCGGAATTTTTGACAAACACCAGAGTGGCAATAAGTGAGTTCCTATGACAACTTACTACTTCTGTTTCCTGTGGCAGATGCTGAGGTCCTACCATATATAACAATGAGAAATAAAATTATCAAGAGGGGAATAGAATTACATCCGAAGTTTGTCTTCTCTTTAAAGATTTCAGGTCCTTTATTGGCTTCTTTTTATGTAAACATGAATAGACCCTTAAACTTGAGTGCTTTCGCAGGTGAGACCTATCAACAGACTGACTCAGACTTTTTGGAGTCTGGAAAGGATACCTTCCGTGATGATGGTTCTACTGCTTCAACAGCCGTTTTGGTAGGTAATCATCTGTATGTTGCTAATGTTGGAGATTCTCGGACTGTCATATCGAAGGCAGGCAAAGGTAATTTCCAGATTGTACATTGCTGTCTTTTTTATGAGCCTGATAAAACGTGTAAAGCTATTCAAGATATGACATCTACATTCTTGACATGACTGGTTTATTGCTGAAAGCAACTCTGAATAATTCAAGGCAGCCACAATATGTGTTGCAGAATTTAGAATGAACAAGGTGATAACAGAAATTAAGTTGTATGTTCTTACCAACATACTATGTGTTAATTGCTGGCAAAATATTCTCAAGGGGAGAGCTATGCAGCAAATTGTAATATTACTCCATTTTGAGAGGAAGGTCGAAGATTTGAGTCATATGAACAGCCTCTTTAGTCTTTACACCGTTCAAGGCAAAGATGCATACAAACACTTCCGCCTCCAACCCTCACAAAGCTGAGTAGTCATGGTGCACTCTCACGATGTCACCCTTACTCAAACATTGGACATAAAATCACTGTTAACATAAGATGAATTCTACCCCCTTTGAAGTTCAGCATTATTAGAACAAGATTACAAAATGTCAAAATCTATGTAGTAACTTGATTGCTGTTGAATATGTAAGGACTTTAGGTTTATTTTGTGTGTGTGTTCCTACTTTATCTTATTCTACATGATGTACGTTGCTAATCCTTCTTCTCCTAATATCTTCCCTAGTTATCAACTCATCTTTTTAAGTAGTCTTCCCTTCCCCGAGCTGGAAGAGCCTATCATTTGAAAGATGTTCTTTTTCCAAATCCTTTTGAATATTCATGCCAATTGCATACATGACACTCGGGGATTGTTTGATAAAATTGAATGATGGTGAGGTCCAGATAAGTGGCTGTCTGGTATTGGTACTGATTGAAAATTGGCTGTGTGATAAACGTTCGGAATGGATACCAGAACGAGAAAGTTACTATTTTAACCATCAGAGGCATTTTTAACAAGACTATTTGATAAAACTGAATAATGAACCCAAAAGGATAGAAAAGGAATAAAACAAATAAAACCACTGGTCAATTAACATCATATTATGAAACTGTAGCAATTAATGAATTAATAATGATCAAATATTACCGTTATGATAAAAAAGGAGTATGTTAAATGTTATGCTTAAAATAAGCAATAAGTATGAAATAGGAATAAGGAGTATGTTCATATGGTTATAGTAAAAAAGGGTCACAAGGATTTGAAAAGACGGCCCATATTTTGTCATTGATTGCAGCATCCAGAGGGGGAGGGTGCCTGGAAGAAGTGAGGGGTGCAGTGCTGGGGGGCATTGGGGAGGGAGTTGTGAGTTTTTTTTTTTTTTTTTTTTTGGGGGGGGGGGGGGGGGGGGTTTGGTGCATTGGGGCTCTAGGGAACTAGGTTTGTGCACTGAGAGCTCTAAATTCTATTCACTGCCATCCCTTTCTCTGGCCAATTCAGACATATCTAGACCATTTAGGGGTTGTTTGTTTAAAAAAAAACCTCTTAATGGCTCTTAAGCCTGATCGTTCAGACCTTTTTACACACCACCTCTTATTAATCATAACTAAAATAAGACTTTAGACTTTAGACCTTTTAAAAATAAGAGTTGATTTTTTTTAATAAACAACTGTGTCTTCAACTTGTTCCAAGTCTCAACCCATTCAGTGGTAAACCAACATGGCACTGGTATGGAGCACGCTAGTGTTATATGATTGCATGTGAAGGATCCGGTCTTATTTTCATGCTTTGTCCTTAAATTGCTCATTTACTATTGGCTGAAATAATACAAATGAGTGCTCATTTAGATGATGTATTTCCTGGTCTTAAGTTCATTACTGATTGACCATACAATTACCATTGTGATTGAATGTTGATATTCCACTTATGTAATTTAAGTATATTAATATCATTCAATTGACAGCTATCCCTCTTTCTGAGGATCACAAACCAAATAGAAGCGATGAGAGGAAGAGAATTGAAAGTGCTGGTGGGGTTGTGATGTGGGCAGGTAAGATGGTAATGCTGTTGATTTCCTCCTTCAGTGGCATCCTCAGGATATGTTTCATGCAACTTGTTCTAGGGCTGCATGAACACTAATTAGATCTCATGTGGTTTGGATCATGGACAATGGGATTATTAGATTTACATTTTTTAATAGGTATAGGTTGAACTGTTTAGTGGGTCCTCTCACTGGACCTTTATGTTTTGGGTCCTCACATATGCTCAATGGTTGGATCTTTCTTCTTTTCTCCATCCAATATGGATTTCTTTAATCTGTCGTTTTTTTTTGTTCTCTGCACTGGAGAAAACTGGGGAGAACTAAAGAATAGAAGTCATTAGCATGAATGTGAAGATACCAGTTTTCTTGAGCGAGATCCTGCAGTGTTTTCTTCTCTTTTAATAATGGCTAAATTTTCTAAAGAGTTCCTCTAATGAAGTTTATGGAGGGTCTAAAGTTTTTCAATCAACACTGACCACTAATTCATGGTTATTTGTGGACTTTAAATCTTCATTTCATGTTGTTTCCAGGCACCTGGAGGGTTGGAGGTGTTTTAGCAATGTCCCGTGCTTTTGGAAACCGTATGCTGAAGCAATTTGTTGTGGCAGAACCTGAAATTCAGGTAACCATTGAAGCTTTATTAATCTTTTCTTCTAATTTACTTCAAACATGAATGTAATTTGTGACCTGATTGTGGTTTTCGCTTGAATATGTGCTTAGCACATGTGTTCATTAGGATCCAGACGATAGTTTCCTTTACTGGCGTTGCCATTAGTGTTGGCGATTATATATTGTTTAGATTTTTCCTAGCTTTTAAGTGATGATATAAATATGCTTCTTTATTGCTGTTACATTTTTGGGCGTCAGCCACATAATGTATGTTGTGCATGTTTATGTTATGAACTGGATTCCAGTTCATAACAGTTTATTATATCTAGCTGGAAGAAACATGCTTCCTCCCATGAAGATTGCAACAGTTAGATTTTTGGGATATCCTAATTCCTATGAAATAGCAACTTTTACTTTTTAGGGAAGTTTTCATGTTAAAATTACTTATTTCACCATTATATTTGTTATAAATAAATTGATGGTATTAACTATTGATTTGTGTTCACAAGATTTCTCTAATTTGTTTTAATTGAAGCGCACTTTAGATATTTGACAAATAGTAAAACTATTTCCTTAAACTACTTTTGATATTCCCATTCTTCAATCCATATAATCATATGGCTTGATGCAAAAGATCATTAAAGAAAAGTGGTATGAAGAGAACAAATATAGTTTTTTCCAATTTGATGATTTGCCAAGTTTTAGAATGATAGAATCAACTACCAACATGTAATGGCCTTACCAAGTCCATGTTTGGGTGCAATTCGATGGGGGGTACAATGGGCGTTTTCCAAATTGTGGATCATGTGTAACGGGTAAGCAAAATTTAAGAGAAAAATTCACATATTACAAGTTTAGAAATGAAGGCCAAAACTTGGAAGTAAAATAATCTTATGCTTGCAGGAGAAAAGAAAGTGGGCTAGATAACACATCTGTTTCTCACCAAGTCTTGAAAATAAAGTATTTGCTTATGTACATACACACGCAGCATGTGCACACACACACACACACACACATATATATATATATATATTTGTATGTATGAATATGCATGCATGGTTAAGGGTGTGCATCGGGCTGGAACCAGACCAAAAAATAAAACATAATTGAACAAAAAGCCGTACCAATCTAAACTGGTTTGTTTTGATTTGAAAACTTAAAAATTTGGGTTTGTTTTGATATGAAAAATATAAACCTAAAACATCGTCGTTTCAAGTTTGAAATAGAAAAACTGGCTCAGTTTCGGTTTCAAAAACTGGACTGAACCAAACCGAGAACCAAATTTTGAAAAAATGTTGAACGGAAACTGGTTCTAAAAAAATCTAGAAATGAGAACTGAACAGGACATGAACTGGCTTGGTCCCGTCCTAGTTCTGTTGTTCTGTTTTGTTGGGATGATCACAAACATAGATACATATACTGATATACACACACACACACACATATATATATATATACATACATACGGGCACACTAGACATACATAATTGGTACCAAAACCAACAATTAATCTTTCTTGGGGAGAGCTCACCTTCACAGGGTTGGTATTTTGTATTTACTAATTGTTTGGCATTGGCACCTAATTTTGTTTGTGAGGATGTTAAAGTTAGCCTGAATCTCTTGTACATGGACTTGAGTAGAAGAAAGACAAAAGGATACTAACAAAAGAGATTTGAAAGGACACAGATAATTTATTTAATGCTTTTTTGGATTGTTTATAAGACCCTTACAGATAAGGGTCCCTCCCTTATAGGAAACTTTTCTCTTTAAGTGGGTTCTAGATGCAATTACATTCTAGTTACAAGAAGTTTCTAGGTTCTACTAGAGAATGTGTACAGTACCTCTATGCGTCAAAAAAATCTTGAGTTTGAAATGCTTCATTATATATGAGCAACTTAGGATATTCCAAACAATACTACAAGTTGCTAAGAGTTGTAAAAATCTATGGAGCTTCTTTTCGAGAATGCATGCTCGCCCATCCAGCAGGCACCATCTACAGGGCCCTTGGGTGGTAGTAGGACCTCATAGAACTAGGTAAACCATGGCATTCAGCATTCTTCCCTTCAAAATTCAACACGTGTTCTTGTGTTTTGTGTGTGAATAGTTCATATCCATGGTCTAAAGGGAATTAACGCGTTTTCTACAAATGCCAAGTATGTTTCTTGCATTGATTTTATGGAGTTGAGAGCACCCTCCGTTTCGGAGATTTTTAGAACCAACCTCTTTGCTACATCCATGACGAAGTTGCAAGTATCCTCTGTGTCCATTGAAGCCTTTACCTAGTGGGTTGACCTGGTCTTCTATCCTATTGTGCACCAATCATTCTAATTCATTTTTTGCAGTTATTTCATTCTAATTGATGTTTGTAGTTATGCTCGTCTTGTTCCAACACTGTCTGTGTAGTTGTTTCATGGGCATATACAAATTCCAATTGATCATTATTTGGAGGTTAATTTGTAGGCATTTTATCCCAAGGCCTATCAATTTTATTGGCAACTTTCTTTATTATTCTGATTGCTGTTGCTCTTCAATTTTCCAGGAACAAGAACTTGATGAAGAATTTGAATTGCTTGTTCTTGCGAGTGATGGTCTTTGGGATGTTGTACCAAATGAGGTATATCATCCAACCCTATAATCTAACATTTGTCTACTTTTTGATTCACCAAAACCCCTCTCAATCATATTTGGTTTCCTTGACCAGGATGCTGTTTCACTGGCACTGTTGGAAGAAGAACCCGAGTCGGCTGCTAGAAAGTTGATAGAGACTGCTTTTAGCCGTGGAAGTGCTGATAATATCACCTGCATTGTAGTGAGGCTTTACCATGAACCATCAGCAACTGCACCTGAATGCAAACCACAACCCAAAGACCAATCTGAAACAGAAATCGAAATTGAAGCCCCAAGCCAACCAGAAACAGAAAGCAAAGTTGAACTCGAAGCTGAAACTGAAAGCAAAAGCCAAACCAAGATGGGTGAATGAACTGATTGGTTAATTTGGTTGGTGTTGTGTATGAACTAGGGTCTGAAACTCCTCCAATGGTGAATATGGGTGTTGATAGGTGTGTTGTGATCTGTTAGCGAGCTGAGAAAGACTCGGGTGTTAAAAATGCTTATTCTACCATCTGCTGGGTGTGTAAATTTTGTGTTTCGTTTTGATTAATCTTACAGTTTATAATAATGACACTGTTTCCGTTTTCGTTATTTTTTTTCTTTCCAGATACTAGTATAGTCTGGTATTGAGTTGATGAATTTTGGCAGGTGATTGTTTATATGTTAGTTATTAAATCAAGAACCAGATGTTTGGTGAAACTTGATTACTTCCATGCATCTATTGAGCAAATTCAGCCCAACTTCCATCGACATCAGTCTTGCTCAAGAGTGATTTTTAGCATCAACTTTCAATATGTGAAACAAAAGGCATGGTGCATGATCTTTTGGCATCCCCTATTCCACCTGCCTAGCAATCAAGGGACCGTTTACCCAACTCTTAGTGGTAAGAGAACTTAACTTACCGGATATGACTCTCGGTCCTTGTTATTGCTCTTA
Organism: Arctium minus; assembly: GCA_954870635.1. Lineage (NCBI taxonomy): Eukaryota > Viridiplantae > Streptophyta > Magnoliopsida > Asterales > Asteraceae > Arctium > Arctium minus. The sequence goes on from OX941082.1 coordinate 99,356,137, forward strand.
CCGGGTAAGATTCTTAATTCTTGTCATGTTCATCCAATAAGATAAAATAATCTAGTAAACATATATAGGATAAACGGCCTCTCATACAAACAATGGTTATTTAAAATGCAGTGGGGCTAGGAGCTATCTTTTCCAAAAAAAAATTACTAAAATCAAAATTTCTTAAAAAATTACATTTGATTTTAACATATTTTCTAGTTTAAATATTACAACATTAATTATATCATTAAAATATTCATTACTTTTTCTATATTTAGAGAATATTACCTTTTCTCTCCTACTTACTTTTTCCATTTTAGAAAAGGTTTTAAAAGACTTAAACATCCTTAAAATCTCTATTTTTCTTCATTTTACATAAGGTTTTGAAGGCGTTTAGATGATTTAAAATTTAGACAAGGTTAAAACACATAAGACTCTTTATATAATCAAACATTTAAAAAAATGTCAATCTTTGTATGGATTAAGGAAAAATAAATAAAAATCTTGACATATTATTGTTCAAAATTTCAATTAAATCCATGAAAACAAAAAGTTTGAAATGTATATTTTAAGTTCAAAATGAGAAAAAGTATCACAATTTTAAGAGGGTAGTATTGTAATTTGAATACTTTATTTTTGGAATAAAAACTGTAACCCAACCATGGTAAAAAAAAAAAAAAAAAAAAAAAAAAAGTTAACCCTGGTTAAGTTAATCGTGTTAGGTTAGGGTTCACTCTTGGAAAAAGAAAACTAGATCGAACCCATGGTTACCTTACCCCTCTATATATTAGTGTAAATTTGTGAGTACTAATTTTAAAAAGATATTATTTTTGTAGCATATTGAGGGTTGATTGTTCTTGGGGTCATTTCTCTGAGGGGTTTTGACCAAAGTTTTCGCTTCGGTCTTTTCCTCTCCCCTTTACAACAATTTGGTGGGAAAATCGCAAAGGTCAAACAATTATCAAATCAAATTCCTTCCTATATCAACTGGTAATTTACTCTTATCGCTCTCTTTTTTGTTGTTTCTTTCAAATTTCACTTGCATTTCACGAATCTTGAATCTAGGGTTTCATTTTCAATTACTCTGTTTTGGGATTTTAGTGTTGATTTGCTTCAATTTCCACTTCATTTTCATAATTACCTCAATTCGTGTTCAGTATTGGTGATTTGAATCTCATTTTGATGTCGATGTGATTGTTTGTTCTATTTTGTTTATTTCGGATTTTAGGTGTGACGATTAGTTGTTTGTGTTTGGAGTTACGTCACAGTCCATGTTGTTTGTTCCGTCTGTTGTTTTTTTTAATTACTTTTGTCAAAATTTTGATTCTGAATTGCTTAGTAGGGTCTATGCCATAAACTGAAATCCTCTCTCTGTGGTCATTCATTAGACTGTACACCTGATGTTTGACTGCATCAATTCAACCATTATAACTGCACGAGATGGTGAGGTACATATAGCAACGCAAGTGGAGATTTGGGTGACTCCTGACGTCCTAGGATTTAAGTTTTTAGTAATGTTGAGTGATTAATGATCTGGAAAGGGGAAAGGGCTCATGTGTTTCAATTTTGGGGAAGGCACAATCCTGCCTTTGGTTTGCAGGAAAGGATTTCGTTGACCTGATTTCAAATCCGTTGACCATTTTAAAATCCTTCATATGATGGATTTGGAAATCTTTGGCATTGGGCCTGGATTTGAAATCCAAATCCGATGGATTCTAAAGCGTGATCCATACTTCAAATTGTATCGATCCAAATTCGACGTTTACCAATAAAAATAAATTCTTTATAAAACAAACAAATAATAATAAAAAAAAACCTCAATCCAAATCCTACAAACCAAGCAAGACTTGTAATTCCAAATCCTACAAACCAAACACATGAAGGGATTTCAAATCCCCTCAAATCCAAATCCCTCCTTGAAATCCAATCCATTCCATTCCAATCCCGCAAACCAAACGCATCATTAGGGTTTTTGCACATTGCCTCTTTTGGTAACTGTACTGTTAAGCGGGATGAGATAGAAGATTATGTAGTTTATGTATGATGAAATGACAAAAGCATTTTTTGAACTGGATACAACATTTGATGTTAGTCTGAAATGAATTCTTTGGGGTACCATAATCATATCATCCCATAAATGATATTTATGTCTTGTGTTTGTGCGTGATGATTATAAGTCGATTAAGTTATTGGTCACATTATTAAGGTGTAATTAGAGTAATATATTTTGAATATGGATGTTTCAAAGAGCTATGATGGAACTACTTGGTGGCATACTTTTAACTTCGCATACCTAACAGAAGAGATACTCATTCCATCTTAATACGTTCTAGAAAAAGAAACTCATTTACCAAAAGATACAGGTAGACATGATTTCTTTGATTAATGAAGTCTATTCCACTGTCGCCATTATGATGCCACTAGTAAATTCGCGTCATAAGTCCTCATTTTTGAGACACGTCTCTTGTCTTTCTTGTATATTATGGTACTTTAATATCATGTCCCCCGTAAGGGTTTCAGGGAGAAGTACTAGATATTAGAATAGGATTTATATTTGCATGACTCCTTGTCCCAGTATATAAAATTTTGGTAATGTTGTGATTAGTTATCTGGAGTTGGGCAAGGGCTCATGCACTTGTATTTTTTATATATTGGCCTTTTTGATAACTATACTTTTAAATGGGATGAGATTGAAGATTGTGTGATGGAGAGATGGCTCGTTGTAGTTCTAAGCAGTTATGTAGCTTATATTTGATAAAATGACACACACATTTAGAACCAGATACAACATTTGTTATTAGTATAAAAATGAATTTCTTGGATACCAAATCATCTTTTCCTCTAAATTGATATGTATATCTTGTGTTTTGTATGTTAACAGGCGTAGTGGATTGTAACTCAATGAAGTTAGTGGTTACATGATTAAGGTGTAGTTAGAGTAATGTCTTTGGAATACCGATGTTTCAAAGAGTTGTGTTGAAACTGCTTACTTGTCACATAATTTGAAATCCGCATACATAATAGAAGAGATGCTCATTCCATCTTAATATGTTTTGGAAAAGAAAATCATTTACAATAAAATACAAGGTGACATGATTTCTTCAATCAACCAAGTCTATTGCACTGTCAGCATTATGATGCCTGTAGTTAATTTGTGTCATAAGTCCTCATTGTTTAGGCACATGTTTTGTGTTTCTTGGATACTATGGTACTTTAGTGTCATGTTGCCTGCAATGTTTTAGGAGAAGTTTTAGATATTAGAATAGGCTTTTATACTTGGATGACTCCTTATGTCACAGTATTTAAAATAGTGGTAATATAGTGTGATTAATGATCCAGAGCAGGGCAAGGGCTCATGTTTTTCCTTTTCTAGAGAAGACACTTAGTCTTTTTTGCGCTTTGGCTTAATTGATAACTGTACGTTAACTGGGATGAGATCGGAGATTGTGTGATAGACAGATGGCTCATAGTAGTTCTGAGCAAGTATATAGCTTATTTAACGATAAAATGACAAAAGATAATTTTAGAATCGAATACAACATTTAATGTTATTACAAAATAAATTACTTGGATACTACAATCATCTTATCCCATAAAATGATATGTAAATCTTGCGTGTGCGTGAATAGGGTTAGAGGATTACAAGTCGATGATGTTAGTGATTGCATTATTTAAGTGTAGTTGGAGTAATGTATTTGGACTACAGATGTTTCAAAGAGTTGAGATGAAACTGCTTGCTTGTGGCATAATTTGATTTTTTTTCATGTGTAATAGAAGAAATACTCATTTGCCATCTTATCTTTAAATGTTCTAGAAAAAGAAAATCATGGACCATAAGATACAAGATGACATGAATTCTTCGATTAACCAAGTCTATTTCACTGTTGGCATTATGTTGCCACTAGTAAATTCGTGTCATAAATCCCCACTTTTTGAGACTCATGTCTTGTCTTTCTTGGATATTATGGCACTTTAATGTGATCTACCCTTTAAAGCTTTCAGGAGAAGTTCTAAATATTAGAATAGGCTTTATACTTGGATAACACCTTAAAGTATTTAAAGTTTTGGTAATTCTGCGTGATTAATGATGCGGAGCAGTGCAAGGGCTCAATCTTTTTTTTTTTCTTTTTGGAGATGACACCTGAATCTTTTTGCACATTGGTTTTTTGGATAACTATAAGATGTAAATGGGATGAGATGGAAGATTGTGCATGTACGGATATGTAGTCCATGTATGATAAAATGGCAAAAACATTTTTAGAAATGATTTTTTTGAATACCATAATCATCTTATCTCATAAATTCATATGTATATCTTGTGGTTGTTCGTGAATAGGGGTAGAGGATTATTAGTCAACGAAGTTTGTGATGACATTATTAAGGTGTCGTTAGAGTAACATATTTGGAATGCAGATTTTATAGAGTTGTTATGAAACTGCTTATGTGTGGCATACTTTGAATATACTATACCCACTGTTCTAAAAAACTCGCCGCACAACCGCCATGGCGCGCCATGGCACCAAGGCTTGTGTCTCACGCCACGTTAAGCTCGTGGCACGCCATGGCCTAATGCGCAATTTTTGTAATGCAATATTTGGTATTTTTTATGTTTTTAATGTTTTATTTGCGGGTTTTCACTATATATAACCTAATTTAACTTGTTTATTACTATTGACTCATTGAATAACACGTCAAAACATATGTTTTTATATATAATATTATATATAAATTAGAAATTTGACGCCATAAGTCACGCCTTGAAAACGCCAAGGCTTCGCCATGGCTCCTAAGGCTTGAGACTTGGCCTCGCCGCCATGCCACGCCTCACGTCATTTAGAACCTTGACTATACCTAATAGAAGAGATGCTCATTCCAGCTTAATATGTTCTTGAAAAAAGAAAAAAATTCATTATAAAATACAAGATTACATGATTTCTTTGATCAGCCAAGTCCATTCCACTGTGACCATCATGATGCCACTAGTATATTTGTGACATAAGTCTTCATTTTTGAGACACGTGTCTTGTCTTTTTTTGGACATTAAGGCACTTTAATGTCATGTCCCCTGTAATGTTTTCAGTCAGTTTAAGTTTTAGATATTAGAATAGGCTTTAGATTTGGATGACTCTTCCCAATATAGTGATTAATGATCTGGAGTGGGGCAAGGGATCATGTTTTTTTTTTTTTGGGAAAGGCACTTGGATTTTTTGGACATTGGTTTCTTTTTTTTGATAACTATACGTTCAAATCCATGAGATCAAAGATTGTGTGATGGGCGGATGACAGGATGGCTCATCGTAGTTCTGAGCCAATATGTAGTTTATGTATGATAACATGACAAAAGCATTTTTAGGACGGGATACAACATTTGATGTTAGTGTAAAATGAATTCCTTGGATACCACAATCATTTTATCCCATAAGTTGCTGTGTATATCTTGTGCTTGTGCGAGAATGGGGGTGGAGGATTATTGGTCAATGAACTTAGTGATTACATTATTAAGGTGTAGTTATAGTGACGTATTTGGAATAAAGATATTTCAAACTGTTGAGATGAAACTGTTTACTTGTGGCATTATATGAACTTCGGCTAATAGAAGAGATACTCGTTCCATCTTGATATGCTCTAGAAAAAGAAAATCATGTACAATAAACACAATATATACATGATTTCTTCGATTAACATGTCTATTCCACTATCGGCATTATGATGCCACTAGTAAATTTATGTCATAAGTCCTCATTTTTGAGACACATGTTTTGTCTTTCTTGGATATCATGGTACTTTATTGTCACGTCCCTGTAAAGTTTTCAGTAGAAGTTCTAAATATTGGAAATTTGGACGGAAATCCTCAAGTTAATGACAGTTGAATTGAATGTGTACTCCATAAATGGAAGGAGTATGGAAGAGAATACTTTCAATAAATATGTTTAACGTTTCATTCCTGATTTTGGTTATACCTCAGGTATTTTGACTGATTGCAACCGCCGCTTCTATCGTGAAGGAAAAGCCCTCGATATTTGGTCGTCAATACTCGTGCTAGCTCTTTTGATTTATTCTGGATTATTTACAGTAGTAGAGGATAAAGAGACGAGTGAGCGTTGAGGGTCGCCACTGAAACTCATGGAATGCAATAAAGATGAGGCTTTGAGGGCAAAGGCCATTGCTGAAAAGAAGTTAGCTGATAAAGACTTTGCTGGGGCAAAGAAATTTACCTTGAAGGCCCAAACGCTATATCCTGGACTTGATGGCATCTCACAGATGTTGACGACTCTTGACGTATACATCTCTGCAGAGAACAAGGTAAGTGGAGAAGTGGATTGGTATGGGATACTTGGTGTTAAACCCGCTGATGATGATGAAACAATCAGGAAAAATTACAGGAAGTTGGCTCTCATGTTGCACCCTGATAAAAACAAATCAGTGGGTGCAGATGGTGCATTTAAACTTCTTTCAGAAGCATGGAGTTTGTTGTCTGATAAGGCTAAAAGATTAGCTTATAACCAGAGGAGGAGTATGAGAGGGTTCCAAATGAAAGTTCCATCTCAAAGTGGCGGTCCATCTGCACCCCCTGCTGCCAATGGAGTTTACAATTTTGCAAAGCGAACAACTTCAAAGCCAAACAACCGGAGTAGTACCACCACCACTAGGATGGGTCCAGGATCAGTTCCGCCTGTGGTCCGCCCTGCAGCTCCACCTCCTCCGCCTCCAGTTGTTCATCAGCGGAATGATACTTTTTGGACTATCTGCCATCGATGCAAAATGCATTACGAGTATCTTAATCTGTATCTTAATCATACCCTTCTTTGTCCCAATTGTCATGAGCCTTTTCTGGCCAAGGAAATGCCGCCACCTGTCAACCTTCCCAAGTCAACTCAGTCATCTGCTCGCCAGGATTCAAGCAATCACGCACCTGGTGGTAGATCCAATAGTAACCAGTATAACCCTGGAAGAAGTACTCAAAAATTTGGAGGACATGATAAATCAAACGTCCATTGGGGTCCTTCCTCAAGAACAAATGTGCCCTGTAGCACAGACCCCTCCATTGCAACAAAAGCAGCAAGCGTTGTTCAGCAAGCCAACGACAGGTTGAAAAGAGAACGTGAAGAATTCTATGCAGGGTGGCCCTCGAAAAAGAGAAAAGCAGATGATGAAGCTCAGTCTTCTGGTGTTAAGATCCCGTTTCAGATGTCCACAGGAAACGGTGGAAATCTATCCAAGGGATCTGGATTATCTAATAAGGTAAATAGAAGTAGGGAGTTGACTCCATCTGAGACTCGGAACATGCTGATGCAGAAGGCTCAATCAGAGATTCGCAGAAAAATAATCGAATGGGATACCGAGGAGAAGTCGAAAGTAAATAAGGGAACTCAAAACGGAAACCAGTCTTCTAAAAAGAAGAGTGTAGACCCAATTGCAGATGAGCAAGAACGTCAAGAATCTGCAATGAATGTTCCTGATCCCGATTTTCACGATTTTGACTTGGATCGTACTGAAAATTCATTCGGTGATAACCAGGTGTGGGCGGCTTATGATGATGATGATGGAATGCCGCGCTTCTATGCATTAATTCATAAAGTGATCTCCAGGAATCCACTTAAGATGAAAATCAGTTGGCTAAACTCAAAAACCACCACCGAGTTTGGGTCGTTTGACTGGTTGAGCTACGGTTTTCGCAAGACTTGTGGGGAATTCAGAATCGGGAGGCACGAACTCAACAAGTCACTGAATTCATTCTCTCAGAAAGTCGAATGGACAAAAGCAAAAGGGATCATTCATATTCTTCCAAGAAAAGGGGAAGTGTGGGCGGTTTATAGGAACTGGTCCCCTGATTGGAACGAAAACACTCCAGAAGATGTGATACACAAGTACGACATGGTGGAAGTGCTTGACGACTACAATGAAGAGAAAGGCGTGGCCGTTAGCTGTCTTGTGAAATATGCAGGATTTCGGACGGTGTTTCATGCGCGCACGGAAGAAAGCGAAGTGAAAGTGATTCCGAAAGAAGAAATGTTTCGATTCTCGCATCAAGTGCCGAAGTACGTGCTGACGGGCGAAGAAGGTGATAATTCTCCAAAAGGTTGTCTGGAGCTGGATCCAGCAGCCACACCATTGGATCTAATTCAAGAAGCAGCAACAGTAAGTAACGAGGAGGAGGAGGTTGAAAATGATAAAGGAGGAGGGAAGCAGCAGCAGCAGCAGCAGAAATAGTGAAAGGTATGTGTTAGTAGTTTTTATTATTATTATTATTATTTTTTGGGTCAGCAGAATAGTTTGATTTTGTTATGTGGATGGGATGGATCACATTTTGTTGAAAGTTACATGGGGGTGGTTTTTTTTTTCTTTTTTTTGGTATAGAACAGGTGTTGAAACATTTTTATATCATTAATTCCTAAATCAGGCAGGACTAATTACCCCTGTTAGTTTTACAGTTAACCAGGAACCCCTTTTTCTCTATATTTTTGTTTCAGGTAATACTATGGTGCCGTTTGTTTTTTTAAGAGGTCTAAAGTCTGAAGTCTTATTTTAGTTATGATTAATAAGAGGTGGTGTGTAAAAAGGTCTTAATGATTCGGACTTAAGAGTCATTAAGAGTTTTTTTTTTTAAAAACAAACAACCCCATTGTTTTCACATATCTATATCTATACTATATTATAAAAACGACATAAAAAACTCTTAATTATAACATTTTAAGCATAAGGTACAACTAATTAAAGTCAATTACTTAATTTACAATTTCTTAATGATTTAGTACAACCTTTCCAAACACAGTATCTCACTTAATCATTTATTTCTGGAATGGATTATTATTTATTAATATAAATATTTATTTTTTTGGTATCATCTATTTCTGGAATGAATACTCATTTATTAATATAAATATTTGTATATTTTATTTTATAAAATCTTTTTACATAATGAGATGTAATATAAACTTTTTTTTCCGTATTTATTTTTGTTAATATAAAATCTATTTTAGAGTAAACTACAATTTTCGTCCCTGTGGTTTAATGTTTATAATGGTTTTCGTCCCTAATCTTTAAAAACTGCTTTTTTCGTCCCTATGGTTTCCCTTTTGATCCATTTTCATCCCTAATCTAACGCTGTTAAAAGTTGATGGGTTAACCCATGTGTCTACCGCCCACGTGTTTGAAAAACCAAAAGTGATAAAAGTAAATTACATATTTGGTCCTTGTGGTATACATAGTTTTACAAATGTATTCTTTAAATTTCATTTATTACGTTGTATATACTTTATTTTTTTTTCTTTATTATATTTTAATACCACATATATATATATATATATGTTTTTTATTTAGATATTAAACAAATTTGATTAATTTATAAAAAATAGTTAATAAATACTAATTTATTTTACATTTATTCTATTTTTTATTATGGGTTAAATATCCTAGTTATATATAGAGAGAGACTTGGGACCAACCTGTTTTCGTGAGACCCGTGAGACCACGATTTTACAATTAAAACTTCACAGCAAAACACTGTGAAGGTTCGGATTTTTTTTTACCTTCACAACGTTTGCTGTGAACTTTCAAGTGTAAAATCAACGTTTGCTGTGAACTTTCAAGTGTAAAATCGTGGTGTCACGAGTATCACGAAAACATATTGGTCTCACGTGAACCCAACGACAATATATATATATATGTGTGTGTGTGTGTATGTGTGTGTGTGCAAGTTTAATCATTTATCAAATCCTATTATAAAATAAAGCTAATTTATTCTTCTCAAATCCTTTTAAACTTTTATCAATTGAAGAAGTTCAATTTGATTTGAGAAAAATAAATTAGTTTTATTTTATACCAACCGATTGTTGTTTTATTTTACATTGTGTGTACGGTATGTATGTTATTACGAAGATAGGAGAAAAAAGGGAAAATTAGATAAGTATAAAAATTCCTAAAAAATGTATTAAATTTTATATAATAAATAATAATAATTATCTCTTTAGTTATCTCTTTAATTATCTTAAATTAGTGGTTTAGGATGAATTTCATGTATCTCAAATATTTTGGAGTTCTCAAATGATTATACATATATAGATACACACACACAGAGATGTAGTATTAAAATATAATAAATAAAGAAAAAGTAAAAAGAGTAACTATATATATATATATATATATATATATATATAGGCAAATGATCATGTGAAAAGTTGAGTTAATGGTGAGAACCGTGAGAAGTAAATCTGAACCGTTGATCTCTTTTCATCTTAAGCCCTTTCATGAATTGCGGCTTAGAAGGAAATTGATCCAATGCATCTCGGTGCATTTCATCCTAACGTGCGTCCATTTCTCATCGAAACCCAGCCATATATATATATATATATATATATATATATATATATATATATATATATATAGAATAAATGTGAAATAAATTAGTATTTATCCATTATTTTTTATGAATTAATCATATTTGTTAATATGTAAACTAAAAACATATATGTATATATATATATATATATATATATATATATATATGGGGTAGGAGTATAATATAATAAAGAAAGAAAAATAAAAAGTGTAAAATATATATAACGTAATAAATGAAATTTAAAAGATAATTTTGTAAAAATATGTATATCACAAGGACCATATATGTAATTTACTGCTATCCGTGAGCACATGGATTAACCTCCAATTTTTAACGCCGTTTGATGAGGGGTGAAAAGGGAATCAAAAGAGAAATCATAAGGATGAAAAAAGCAATTTTTAGAGATCAGAGACGAAAATCGTTACAGACATCAAACCACAGGGACGAAAATTGTAGTTTACTCTCTATTTTATTTTATAAAATCTACACGTATTTTATATTAGCATAATATAAAATCTACACGTATTTTTTTTTTGCTAATATAAAATCTACACGTAATTTTTTTTCACGAGCATTAAAAGAAGAAAAAAGAAGGTTGATATGATAATAGTGATATGTTGTGAGACATGTCGTTTGAGTTTTAAATAATATAATACAAAATTATTACCAATATTATTGCACAAACTCATAACAACAAACGATTAAGAATATATGCAAGTTAACCACTTATGAAAATACATTCGTTTTTCACATTGTATTTCATTAACTGTTAACAGAGAAATTACGTTTCATTTTAATTCGGTTCAATATTCTAACAAAAAATTTATCCTCCCGTGCAATGCACGGGCCCAACACTAGTATATTTTATGAACAATAGATTTATTATTATCAGGGGCCGTTCGTTCAAATAAAGAAGAAGGTTAAAAGATAAAAAAAATGAATAATGGTCATATGAATTCAGATATGCATGTTAAGAATTTGATTTTTTTCAATGTCAAAATTCCCTTTAACCTTTTGTCCTTCTAGCCAAATTTATGATTCTTAAATTTCTTATTTGAAACTTCTCTCAGGGTCTGTTAGCTATATATGATTGTTTGGTAGTAGCGGCTTAATGATATACAACGTAGCTTATTTAGAAAGCTTCTAAGGAGAAAGCTTTATGTAGAAAGCCAAAAAATTTCAAATCTGTCTCCTAATTAAAAAACACGATCCTTTCATTCCCAAATAAAATACTTCCCAATCTATCTATATAAACATATTAATTCATACAGACAACTTTATCCATTTATAGTTGTTTAGTTAGTTTTTCATTAAGTCATGTATGGATAAAGTTGTCTGTGTGAACTAATCTGTCTTTATAGTCTGGGAATATTTTTTTATTAGGAATACTTCTTTCATAGGTGGAAGGAGTGTTTTTCAATTGGGAAGACATATTTGGAAGAAAAAAAAAACTTGGCTTTCTGTATAAAGTTATCCCCTAGAAGCTTACTGAATAAACTACTTTCTATATCATTAAGTCACTATAAACAGGTCCAAAGTAATGAAAAACCAAGCAACACCAAAATAAAATTTATTCGTAAAAAACCTACCAAATTAGACCAAAGTAAAGTGTAAGGTTAATAAAAAAATTGCATACATAGCTATCATTTAAAAGGCTTTCCTAATATTTGGATTAACTTCCTCCTTTGATGCTTATTCTTTCATGTCATTTCTAAGAACGGTGTCTATATGCACCACTCATTATTTAGACACTCTTTTATTAAAATATTAAATCCCATTTCAATTATTAATATTATTCATTACTAAATATTACGTTAATTAATATTAAATATTCACTATTAATTATTTTTGAATGTCAAATATGATTTAATCAATTAATATTATTAACTATTAATTATATAATCAATATTGAATATTGAGTTAATACAATTTTTTATGATGATTTCTTTTAGCTATTAGTTAATTTTAGTTATTACTAATAATATTAATTTTTTAATCTCATACTTTATTTTTTCAAATTGTTGGAATTTGTTTATAACAATCTAAATGTCTACAATTAAAGTAAAATATTTATATTTATGTATTGGTTTAATATGGTATCGATAGCAATAAGAGCATCTCCAACACCTTCTCTAAAATGGAGAAAATAAGGATTTTGAACTAATATTTTGCTTCAATAGTTTTGCCAAAACTCTCTCTAAAATGGAGAAATTAGGAGGGAGAAAGGTTTTTTTTTTCCAAATATGGAGATCACCCCAAAAATGATTACCAAGTGCATATGAAACTTTGAAAATAAATATGTAGAAAGATAAATAATATTTTAATAGATGAATGAAATATTTTAATACAATATACTTAATGTTGGATTCTTCAAAATGGGGAATATATTGGAGATAATTGTATTTTTTTTTTGAAGATTTTGACTTTTGGTTCTCCATTTTAGAGAAATTTTGGGGATCATCTGTTAGAGATGTTCTAACTGTTTATTTTCTTTTATTTTGGGAAATTGATCGAAATGGCCATTTCTCACTCCCCAATTAGTCTCGTAGTCATTTTTCTCCCCTTTTTACCCAATTGTCACTACCTCCAGCAAGTGACAGATCCGCAAATTACGGAGCTGTAAAAAAGTAAAAAAAAAAAGAAGAAAAAGAAAAATAAGTTTCCGAAATGCTTCGCAAGTGTAGAGGTCAAAACTGAAAATTTTTTAAACTGTCGGACATAGACAAAATTCCGCATTTGATCCCTGTACTTGCAGACCATGATCAAAAACTTTTTTTTTTTTTACTTTTTCATCCCTCCGTAATTTTCGGACCTGTCACTTGTGGAGGTAGTGACATTTTGGTAAAACCGAGAGAGAAATGACTAGGAGACCAATTGTGAAGAGAGAAATGACTATTTGGGTCAATTTCCCTTTCATTTTTGATTCATTTAATAGTACATAATTTAAATACTTGGAATCTGACCTTGGGAAGTGTAGACCTTAAAAGTTTCGATCCGGTCGATGATGAATTTGGAAGATCACTTCGTGCTTAATATAAACAAACAAGTAAAAATATTTTGTCGTCTATGAATGAAGCATGTAAAATTATAAAATTAGTAAAAGATATCATTTGGGATTTTTTAACAAAAATCTAAAACCAATAAAAAGTTTTGTAAGTTTAAGTATTGGACTTCTAAAATGAAATTTTTATAAAATCAATTGTTGAAGGGATCACTAGATGAAGCTGAAGACGTCACTAACTAAAGTTAAAGTATCGAAGATGTCGCTAGCTGGAAGCTAACGTGCTGATGTCGATTAGGAGTCGTTTATCAAATGTTTACATGGATAAATGTTTAACGGTAAAATTTAACACTATAGTTACTTACCGGGTAAGATTTTAGTCCACCAAAACGATATTGTATGCAACAATTTTTCTGGTAAGTGCTAACCATGGTAAGAGTCTTCGTCGTCACTTACTGGGTAAGACTCTCGGTCCTTGCCTTTGCTCTTACCGATAGGGGCCGTTTACCCAAATGCTTACGCAGTAAGTCCTTATGTAACATCCTGATTTTTATCCTAATTGAGGAAAAGTGTTGAACTAAGTGAATCGGTAAAGGAAGAACCAACTATAAAGTATGGTTATAGTGCCATGTGGTTGTGACACTTGTCACAATAGCACCAATGATAATAAAAGTATGGTCGTCTCAACTATAGTGCTATGTGTTTGTGACATCTTTCACAATGGTACCACCCGTACTGAAAGTGTGGTAGTCCCGGCTAAAGTTCCATGCAGTTGTGACATATGTCACAATAGCATGGGATTATCGAGTGTTTGGTCGTTCCAACGAATGTGCCATAAATTTTGACAATGTCACGATAATTGACATAACAACATCAAATGTACCTGGAAAAACGGTCGGGGAACGGTCGGGAAAGTGGTCGAAAAACTCGCGGTACGGGCCATAGTATAGTGTCCAACGACTGTGCCAGTGGCACTATAGCATGTCATGGTCGCCATGGGGGAAAAATGAATTTTGGTACATTCTGGGCGAACTTGTCATGCGATTGTGATATGTCACAATCACATGTCACAATCGTTGTCGGGATGCGGTGCATAAAATCCGATTTTGAGCCTCTTTTTTCATTTGGTCATATCTCTCTCATCTCAACTCCGATTTTGATGATTATTTTTTCTATGGTCTCGTTTTTTAAAGATCTTCAAGGATAGATCATGAGTATTGAAGTTTATTGAAAGATCTAAGAGTATTTTGTGGTGGTAAGCTTCTCATCTCTCACGATTTTAAGTTAGTGTTTGATGTGTTATTCATTTTCTCTTATCTCCTTTCCACTTTGTTGTAGGTTTTGGATCTTTGGAGGTGAATGGAACATTTTTCAAGTGTTGGATCTAAGAGTTAGGAGGTGTTTCTTGTAGCTTCAAGTTTTCACTAAGAAAACTCAAGTTTGGGGTAAAAAACCCTAGATTTAGCCTAAATCTAGTAAGGTGAGTTTCAAATTGCTTTGCGAAAACTTTATACATACCAGTGTCCATTTCGAAGTGTTTATGTGTTTTACATGATAATTATCAAATGTTGAAAAATTTGATGAGCTTTACTTAGTTAAGGTGTTTGATTTTATAAATCTTGTGAAACACCCATATTTGTGATTTTTGGGTACTTTGATAAATAAATAATAAATGTATGTGTTTTGACAATTTACCTTATAAATGGAGGTCGCTTGGTAAAGTTACACTTTTAGCGTGTGTTTTGGAGAAATGCATAAATCGTGTTATGGGATGAGTGTAAATAGTGTAAGTCCCTTTGGAAAAATGGTTTGTCCCAATATAAAATTGTGTTGGGTTATTCATGTCTTTAGAGCATGTGTTTGCATAAACGTGAGTTATTTACGTTTTATTGCATTTTATGACTTATAACAAATGGTCAATTGATTTGTTGAGCCTATGGCTAGATTTTGACTATGTTGGGTTTTGGGGACATTTGTTCGGTTTTAATATCTTAATGTAGAGCTTTGGTTATGATTTGCATTTATTACATCTTATTTGAGAATTACATGTTTTGAGTGCGTTAGTCATTTATTAGAGTCATGTAATGTTTTAGACTGTAATGCAATGGATTCATAGACATAGGAGTCAGTTTGAGAAGGATAAATATCCTCGTAATGTAACTTAAAATAGGCACGGGGTCTTATGGGACTAAGATGTGGGCTCTTTGAGTCGGACATCGACCATTGACCAATAATTGTAATTTCTTGTGAAGGAGCTTATTTAGGATGTTTGGACTTCCAAGGTATAGACCTAGCATGGTTGAACTTGATGACTATCCGAACAATAGACATGGAGTTGTTGACTGTAACACCCGTAATTTTCGGCCATTAAAGGTCACTCAAACGTTTTTGCAACTTGTAAATGATGGATTTATGTTGGGAAAACATTATCTAAAGCCCCTTAGAGTATCGGGAGTGTTTTCATTGAGAAAGTTCAGTTTCGGGGCTTTGGAAGGGTCCCGCGACAATGACACTATACAATGACCGGCGACTATGACAGTGTCATTGTCGCACTATCACAGTCGCAGAGAAGGAACAGAGGGCTGGTACACCCCAGCGACCTTGCCACTGACATTGTCACCTGGAAATGTCGCCAGGTGTGCCAGGCAGCATAAAATCGCGATTTTCAGTATTTTTCTCATTCCCTCTTCACCTAAATCAGTTCCAACCCCTATCAAACCTCTCAAGAACGACTTCACACCACCCTTTGATGTTTTGGGGCATTTTTGGCTCAAATATTTCGATATCATGGTGGTAAACCGTCATCAAGCTCAAGGGTAGAAGATAGACACCAAGATCCTCCATCTTCATCTTCAACCTCAAGCTTCATTTTGGGTTTTCTAGGTTTTTACCAAAACCTAAGTGGTAAGTTCATCCTCTTCATTTCTAAACCTTCTTATAAAATATAAATGCTCCATTGATGATTTCCTAGTGATTGGTTTATCAAATTTCGGGTTTGATGATTTTAGAGAAATTAGGTCAAAAATTAGGGTTTTGGCTAAATTGGGGATTTTGATGTAAAATATTTGGGGATCGATTATAAATGGTTGAGTATGTCTATTTATGGTTGGAAATTATGAATCTAGGTTTTTGGGAGTTTTGGTTTGAAGATTCGATTTCCTTCAAAGGAGCTCAAGTTGGGGAAAATCTAGATTTAGCCTAAATCTAGCAAGGTAAGTTCAAGATGATTTGTGAAAATGGTGTATATGCCAATAATGTCAATGTTTTAATGTTTATACGTTTCATGTGAAATTATTAAATGTTGAGTTCACTATATGAAGTGTTTAACTTTATAAACTTGTG
Source organism: Arctium minus (assembly GCA_954870635.1). Lineage (NCBI taxonomy): Eukaryota > Viridiplantae > Streptophyta > Magnoliopsida > Asterales > Asteraceae > Arctium > Arctium minus. The sequence goes on from OX941082.1 coordinate 99,372,798, forward strand.
AAACACCCATCTTTGGGATTTTTGGAAATTTTAATGAATATATCATAATGAATATATCATAATGAAAATGTTTTGACGACTTATTTTCATAAATGGAGATTATTTGGTAAAAATGCATTATTGTGTTTGTTGGTAATATGTGTATTTTATGGCGTGGAATGTTTTGAAAATACTAGCGTGTGGGTCTTTGGGGTTTGATCATTCTCAAACTCGTGTTACGGGATGTTTTGAAAGAGTCAATGGGTTTATAAATTTATTAGGGAAATGATTTGTCCCGATCTAAATTGCGTCGGGGTTTATGCATGTATTTTGGAACATGTGTTTGCATAAACGTTGGTCTATTGCGTTTTATTGCAATTGGGGGATTTTAACATATGGTCATTTGTTTTGGTTGAGCTTAAGGCTCAGTTTTTGTAATTACCGAGTCTTGGGGACATTTGTCCGGTTTTTAATATCTTAAAGTGGAGCTTTGGGTGGGAGTCGCATTTATTGTGCTTTATTTTGGAGAATACATATTTGAGTGCGTGTGTCATTCATTGGATCCATAGGCATGTAAGTCATCTTGGGTAATATGCCGGGTTGGCATTGTTATTGTCTCGGTTGTTCTGCGGAGATAAACCATTATAGGTTATACTCCGGGACCATGGGTTTTGTGTTGCGATGTTCTAATTCTTGTGCACGAGGGTTAGACATCATGAGTTATCAAGTAAGGAGTTGTGGCTCCTATCTTGAATGCTAGGGAGTAGGCACTAGGGGTCGAATGAGTACCCTGAGGATGAAACTCCACTAGAGACCGAACAAGCAATAAAATCGTGTATTCTTGAGGTGTAGCTCGACGGAGCAGGCAATGGGGGATACAATGTTTTGGGACTTGAAATAAAGTCCGACTGGAGGTGTAGCTCGGCAGAGCAGGCAATACAATTACGATCTGAGGTGTAGCTCGATAACGTGGCTAGGTGACTTAACTTTGTGTTCCGCCACATACAACGGAATCGGGTCTCCCCCGTTACCGGAAGGTGTTATTTGGGTATTAAATAGTATTATTTTATTATCCATGGTCTCGGTGACGTTTTGTATATACGGATTTTATTCGTGATTTATGGGCTGAGTATTATGCCCTCCCATGTTTGGGTGTTTCGAGAAATAAAGTCTTATCCGCAATTTTATAAATTGGGAGTTTAATTACTATTCACGTTTTGGGTGAGTTTGGGGTTGAAGTTGTTTTACGAAAAAATGTTTATGTTGGGTCGCTTGTTTTTTTTAAAGGTGTGTGTGTGTGTTATTGGAAAATGAGTCGTTTAATATTTAAAGTAAATCATTTTGAAAGATAACGATTTAAACTGCATTCTTTCCTTTAACAAATATATTTGTTTCATGTTGAAAACTCTTGAACTCACTAGGCGTTAGCCTAACCTTTTTTATTTGTCGGCATGTGCATCAGGTTTGGATGAGGATTGTTGCTAGCGACTTCGTGGTGAGATGAGTGCTAGTCCTGCACGAGAGAGAGTAGCTCGGTGAAGCCTTCCGTACTTTTGGAGATATCAACTGTTATTGGGTTTTAGTAACACCCGCCTTTGATTAGTCTTTATACAAGACTTGACCTATTATTTGTTAAAGTTAAATCTAGAATTCTAATTAAGGTGACTCAAGTGATGATTAGTAGAATAGATTTTATCCGTATTTGATGTATAATTGAAAATTTTAATTTAGTTGCTCTTTTCAAATTTGAGGGTGTTACATTGGGCTTGTTGACTCATTAACTATAGACCCAGAAATGTTGATGTTAACGAACGTGTAATCCGTAAGTGAAGCTCATATAACACAGATATGTGACCTATTTTTGTGTTCCGTCACGTTCAATGGAATTGGGACTCCCCTGTCACCGAATGGTGAATTTTGGATATATTTTCTTTGGAGACGAAGATTATCCATGATTTGACGCTTACGATGTTGTTTATTGTTTATAATGGTTGTTTTTGGGTATCGAATATTATCGATGTTTTCGGTAACGTTTTGTGTATGGATCTATATTCATGATTTGTGGTTTGAGTATTATATCTTATCCATGCTTTCGGATGTCTTGGATAATAAAATTTTAGTCAACGTTTTCATTATTTGGGAATTTAATCATTATTCATGTTTTGGGTGAGTTTTGGGTTTTTAATATTTTGAAGGGATGATTCATATTCGGGTTTCATCACAAAACTTGTGGGTTTTGGAAAACTAGTGGTTTTCATATTTAATGTATAACATTTTAAAGATCGTGATTTAAATTGTATTCTTTCAGTTTGACGATTTATATAATTGAGATGAAAACTCTTAAACTCACTAGGCGTTAGCCTAACCTTTTTTTATTTGTCGACATGTGCATCAAGTTCTTGTTGGGAAATGGTACTAGCAACACCGTGAAGAGTTGAGTGCTAGTTAGACGCACGTGAAGGATCTAGTTATTCGATGACGTCTTCCACTTTTGGAGATAAGAGATACCAACAGGTGAGAGATCGATGGATGAAATATAAACGGGTAGGAAATCAATATGGGGAAAGGGATGCTTAGAGGTGTGAGATGTGGTTGTGCAACGGCGATGAGGGTTCACTGTTGTAGGGGATGCTTGAAAGGGGGTGGGTTTTTGTCTCTGAGACTAACGGGATAGTGGTGGAAGCATATCGGAGCAAGGGAGGGGTGTGTTTTTTGTGCTGGGAACAAAAAAGGGGGGGAGGGACGGGGAGGGTAAAGAGGGGTGGGCCCCTTGCATAATATATGTATATATATAATGATTATATAATATATGTTAATTAATTTTTATTTTTTAAAAGAAAATAGTAGAATGACCAAAATACCTCTTACTTAACTGATTTTTTAACATCTGTTAGTCTCAGGGACCCCAAACCAAGCACTTTTGCATACTACAAGGGTTTTCTTAAAATAAAAATTTTGTAGGGACCCAAACCAAGAAAAAACAACAAGCCATAAGGACCAAAATTGCAATATACTGACAAATCTACTATAGATTTTTTTTGTCAATTTTAGTCGATCTTAAAAAAGAAAGTCTCTAGAACAACGCTTCTTAAGCCTTTTTTTCTCAAAAACATAATAATATCTTATGTGCGAAAAGGGAGAAAGTCATATTGTTTTTATAAAACGGATTCTGATAAATCTAAAATTGTGTTTTTATTAAAAATGATGATCATTTGAGCTTACTTGAATATCTCCTTAAGTTTTCTGGCTATTATTCCAAGGCAACGTACTAGAATGTTGATACAAAATATCAACTTGAGTCTATGTGAGGAAGTGCCCTACATCATATCAATTTGTATATGAAGCTTTAAAAATCACATCACTCTCGTGAATCGCCTCTCAAAATGGATCTCGGTGAAAGTGGAAGTAGTCAAAATTGAGGAAACCATTATACGTCTCTAATTGTATCATTTCTCAAACATTTTATATTCCACATAATTGATGTGATTATACTACTTTTCAAGAAAAGGTGACAAGTGAAATGGTATATGAAAGCATGCACTGATTTCTTTAAATCATGAAATTAAAGAAACCAAAAACATTTGAGCACAGGGCCGGTCCTGAGGTTTTGGATACCCATGACGAAAGGCCGAAAAAATGCCCCTTATACGCATATGAAAAACAATAAATAAACTATTTGAAGGATTTGTAACCTAGTCAAACTAGGTGGCTCATCCCAACACCGAGTTTATTAATTCTTGCAACTTTCTATCAAGTGTTTGATCAATATCTTTTTTTTCTTCTCTCCCAAAATTCGTTAACACAACCTAATGACATGAAAGCTGTGAGTTGTCCACTGTTCACTTACCAGAAGGGAAACATATGGTAGGGTTATCAAACCAAAAACAAGTTCTACATGGATCAAGTGTTGATAATGCCTAAAAATCCTTGTCCAATTAAAATTATGTGGAAATGATTCAACTTCAATTTGCAATTGCGACAACATCTAATCAACCTCACGCCCTCACCTATACAAAGCATGGTCGAGAAAGGGTTGGTCCAAGGTTTGATGAGTAGTAAAGTCATGGTTTCATGATGAATTTATGCACAATGACACATAGTAGCATTCAAAAAGAAGTGGTCAAAAGGTTTAAAGTTATTGTCTTATCCATATAAGCATATATACTCTACAGTCTACCGAAACTGCACTTTGGAAAGCAACATTTCATTGATGAAAATATCCCTGAAATTGGGAATAACTTGGGATGATTTATTCAACAAAGTATACTTAAAAGTTAGAAAGAAAACACCTGAAATTGATTAGCAAGCCACTGTCCACTGAAGTCGGTAGTCGATTTAGGGGTAGCAAGTCAGCAAGACAACAACAAGTAGTCGATTAATAGATTTAGGGGCAACGAACAGTAGGCAAGTAGTCAATTTAGAGGAGAACCATAAGTCAATTTAGGGTAGAAGTCGCAGAACCATTAGTCGGTTTAGGGCAGCGACCACCGAACCACGACTTCACTCTCAAGTAGTCGATCTAGGGCGACCAATCGATTGAGATTTTGAGAGATACAGAGTCACAGAGAGTAACGAGATCTGAGATGCGAGAGATCGAGTTTACTGTTCGTGAATGTAAGTTCGTCATGAGGATGAGAGGTGCAAGAAAACGTAGCTTCAATCGATGACTGATTTCGCCGTATTCAATTAGAAAATAGGACTATTTTTTCTTGGGCCGCCAAATGAGAAATTAAGCATACCTAGGTAAAATTCCAATAAAAATTTGATGCCCTTTATGGTCTGCTGCCCATGGCCCAAACCACGATTGCCATGGGCCAGGGCCGGGCCTGTTTGGGCATATGAGAATTATTTACACCACTTAGTGTGATTTGGTAAAAATGCAAACCGCAAATCGACAACCGCACCGCCAAAGTTCTAAACCGCATTTTACGGTGGAGTGCGGTTTAGTGTGGATGGTTTGTGTGGTTTAACGGTTTAGATGAACACTCCTAGAAATATATGTGGTGCCGTTTGTGGTTTGGAAAAATGCTCAAACAACATGCGGTTTGCGATTTACTCTCAAAGTGCACTGCAAACACCCTTAGGTAAGATATCACCTTGTGCTTCTCTAGATAATAAGCCATACATGTCACCTCTACCCCTTTTGGTTGTATTCCATATGATTAGGGGCTGTAATTGAACCGTTCGAAAAGAAGTTTCTTTATTTAATAAATGAACGAACATAAACAATGGCCTCGTTCCTTCCATTTACGCTTGTTTATATATATATATATATATATATATATTATGACATTAGTATGTAAAATCATTAATTAAATTAAGTTTTTAGAATTCCCTTTTTTGTCCCTGGTTTTACATTTTTTTATGTTATTTTAGAGGAACGGAAAATGATGAGTAATTAATGGTGGTTGCGTTTTGTTTATTTGTGTTCGTTCGTTTATATTCATTTGGGTGCATTTGGTATCTAGACAGGACATGCCATCAAATGACATAACATAACAAGACAGAACAATTGTTCTTGTTTGATAAGACAAAACTGAAAATGACAAAACATATAAAATGACCAATTTAGCCTTATTGAGTTGTTTATAACTTTTAGAGTGAATTGTGGATTTGGTCCATGTGGTTTTGTGATTTCTTTGACTATGGTCCTCATATTATGTTTATTGTGGATATAGTCCCTGTGGTATGCAATATATTGTGGCTAGAGTCCCTAAACACTAACACCATTAACTTTAAGGGTTAAAGGCATCATGTGCCTTGCACATTATGGGCATAATAGTCAATTTACTTTCAACTCTCAATTTAACCTATACACATTTAAAACAAAAAAAAAATACTAAATTGTGGATTTGGTCCCTATGCATCACTCATCATCTTTAAAATTCATTTATCATCTATCTTAATTTTTTTTCATCCAATCTTCATTGTCAAAGTACAAGAAAAACTAATTTGTTAAAGTTCAAAACAAATTATTTGCATTTAAAAATAACAATTGTTTAAAACCAACACTACATTCTAAAAAAAGACAACCTATCAAAATAACAATTGTTTGAAACCAACATTACATCCCAAAAAAGACAACCCATCAAAATAACAATTGTTTTATATCAACATTACATCCTGTAAAAGTAAACCCATCAAAATAACAATTGTTTGATATTAACATAAGATCTTAAAAAAGACAACCCATCAAAAAATAACAATTGTTATTTTGATTATTGGACAAGAAGTTTCTCATTTAAAAGGAAAGGAGGCAGCAGACAAGTAACTACTACTTTCTTGCCCATATTTCCACACGCCTCTCCCAACTTTGCTTCATTAGCACATATAATTTCATATTATATTCTCCCTAAACATTTCAACATGTTTCTAAAATATCATAAAATTCACATTTTTTAGAGTTGTTTAAAGATGCATTAAATTGAATATAATTTTAAGTTATGTGATTTCATAAAAGAATTCCTATTGATTGATTGACCTTTTTGATAATTCTAACATGTAATGAGTTTTCATCTTTATTAGTGCATGTGTAGCATTTTGTTGATGATGAACATGTAATGAAAGTTTTTATCTCTATTATACCCGTTATGATGCCACTTTTTGTTATTTTATTTATTAATTTCTATCTTTTTAATTGTTTTTGTTATGTTCATCCCTTGTATGATATGTTTAATATGCAACCCATCAAAAAGACAACCCATCAAAAAAGACAATTGTTTTAAATGGGTTGTCTTTTTCAAGTTTTTATGTTGATATTAAACAATTGTTATTTTGATGAGTTTACTTTTTTGGGATGTAATGTTAATATAAAACAATTGTCATTTTGATGGGTTGTCTTTTTTGGGATGTAATGTTTGGTTTCAAACAATTGTTATTTTGATAGGTTGTCTTTTTTTTAGAATGTAGTGTTGGTTTTAAACAATTGTTATTTTTAAATGCAAATAATTTGTTTTTAACTTTAACAAATTGATTTTTCTTGTATTTTGACAATAAAGATTGGATGAAAAAAAATTAAGAGAGATGATAAATGAATTTTAAAGATGATGAGTGATGCATAGGAACCAAATCCACAATTTAGTATTTTTTTTGTTTTAAATGTGTATAGGTTAAATTGAGAGTTGAAAGTAAATTGACTATTATGCCCATAATATGCAAGACACATGATGCCTTTAACCCTTAAAGTTAATGGTGTTAGTGTTTAGGGACCATAGCCACAATATATTGCATACCACAGGGACTATATCCACAATAAACATAGTATGAGGACCATAGTCAAAGATATCACAAAACCACAAGGACCAAATCCACAATTCACTCTAACTTTTATATATTTTGATTAATTTGTGTAATTTATCAAATTATAATAAAATAAATATTTTTTATAACAAAATATATCCTTAGAAACAATTTTTTTGTACCCTTTTTATATTATTTTTTTATTATTAATATTTAACAAATTACTTAAATTAAACAAAACATAAAAACCGTATAAAAATAATATTTTGATTACAATAAGTGAAATTTTAAAGAACATAAAATACAATAAACAAAATTTAAAGAATGAATAAGATGTAAGGAGGAAGGCGTATTTGATGTTTTAGAAGAGAATTAAGTTTTATTTTGAGGTTATATTAGTAAAATATTGGTCTGTTTTACCTTGTTCCACTTTATTCCATAAGGTGGGGAAGGAACACGCATGTTCCATCTTGTTCCACTATGTCACTGTCTGTTCCACATAAAAGTTCTGCCAAACGTGGAATAATGATCCCTATTCTGTTCTGTTTTGTCCTGTTCAACGTACCAAACGCACCCTTGTGTTCTTTTTGAAGTACGTTCATTTATAAAGCATCTTCATGAACGAACATGAATAAACACATTTTTTTAACAACGAACATGAACACAAATAGTTTCACCCATATACCGCTAATTAGTTTGTTTGGTTAAGCTAAACAAACGAACACGAACAAGTCTTCGTTCCTGTCCGTTCGGTTCATTTACAGCCTAACATATGATCCATTTTGTGTTGGGGTGTATCTCATTTCATTTGTTGTAAATACTAAAGCGTTCAATCAAAAATATACTTGAAATCATGTAACAATTTATATAAGATGTTGACACTTCAATAGTGATATTATAAGACAAAAATCTTGACAAATCAACATCCGACAAGTAATTAATGAGTGTTGTCATTTAGGTGCCGTTTGTTTTTTAAGAGGTCTAAAGTCTGAAATCTTATTTTAGTTATGATTAATAAGAGGTGGTGTGTAAAAAGGTCTGAACGATTCAGACTGAAGAGTTATTAAGAGGTTTTTGTTAGAGCATGAAATAGTTGGATACAAGATCAAGAAGTCAAAAGTCAAAATTCAAGAAGTCAAAGCTGAGAAAGTCAACTCTCATTAAAGTCAAAGTCTATTTGTAATAAAGTCAAAGTTTATTGTTTTGTATTTTTAGTTGTAGGTATAAATAGCTTTCTATTTCTGTTTTGTAAGAGATGTATTCAGTTGTAAGAAATCTTGAACAGAGTTATATTCGAGAGAGAGATTTGTAGAGAGAGAAAGAGGGAGTTCTAGAGAGAGAAAGTTTGTAATTGAATTGAGAAGTGAAATTAAAACAGGTAATTGTTTGAATTTGTTTGTTTGATTAATTGTTAGTGATTAGAAACTAGAATCTGGAACACATAATTGGTATCAGAGCAGATCCAAAAGTGAAATCAGATCAAGAATTAGAAAAGTTTGGTTCGACACTGTGTTATTCAAACTCAGATTTGTTTTTGAGTTTTAGTGTGAATTTTGAGTTGTAATTGGTTTATTAGTGATCGATGAATGTAATAGATTGAGTTTGTATAGATAATTTCACGAAATGCACTGTAATTTTCACGAATTTTTGGATTTTATTGAGTTTTATGTTACGAGTTTTTAGAGCACTGTTACATAGATCAATCTTGTACTTTTGTTGTTTTGGTTTGTAATCTTTGCATTGTAATCCGTTCGAATCATGATTTAGAGGAAATCTGCAAAGTTTCAGATCATTTGGTGGAGATTTGAATCGAATTTGAAGTGAAAATCAAGTTTTTGTTCGAAAAACTTCAAGAACGCGCAAGATCTTCAAAACGCGCAAGTTCATCCGCAAGAACGCGCAAGTTGAAGAATTTGGTCTCAAACGCGCAAGGTGTTATCTGCGAGTTCTAGAAACGCGCAGATCTAAGTCTGCGAGTTTGAAATTTGGGTAAAAGTTTCTAAGTGTTGAAACGCGCAAGTAGACACTTGCGAGTTCTACAAACGCGCAAATCGAAGGGTGCGAGTTTGAGCCGGAATAGTGATCTTCGAGTTTGTTCGATCTGCGAGTTTGGTCGATCTGCGAGTTTGGTCAAAACGCGCTAGTAGCGACTAGCGAGTTTTTCAAACACGCACGCCTCTATATGCGAGTTCACCAGTGAATAGTCTCTTGTGAGTTTCTACGACTAGCGAGTTTCATTGACTAGCGAGTTTCTCAGAACACGCAAGTCTTTGCGTGCGAGTTTCACAAACGCGCAAGCTTAAGCCTACGAGTTTCTCAGTAAACAGTTGTTTGCGAGTTTCAGCGTCTGCGAGTTTCATATTTTAATAGTGACTTGCGAGTTTCTATACTTAGAATATTTTCTGAGAAATTTTCAAAACAGTAATATGGTTTTTAATAGTGAAATTTTTTTCTCTAGGGGCGCTGCCCCTCGACCCCCGTGCTAAGTCTGCGGAGGGGGACAAAATTCTGATTGTGATCAAAATTCCTGAATTTCTATTTCAAGATTTCTTGTATTTTTGTGATTTCATATTTGGACTAACGATCAGTTCTAGTTTCTTATTGGATATATTTTTCAAAACAGGTTTTATCAAGATGACTTCTAAAGATGCACTTTCCATTGGCACTGATGTCAAGCCTCCTATACTGTTTGAAGGAGAGTATGAACAATGGAAGGACAGATTCCTTGATTTCGTGGACCGGCACACAAATGGAGAGAATATTCTTTTGTCAATTACAGAAGGTCCTATGAAACCAATCATAGTTCAAGTACCCGCTGATGATGATTCATCTGATAGTGGACATGGTGATGAGGAAAAAGAACAAAAGACAAAACCAGTTAAAGTGGATGTCTCACAGTATTCTGAAGAACATAAAAGTCGTTACAAAGCAGACAAGCAAGCAAGATCTCTTCTACTTCAAAGCATTCCTAATGATATTTACATCAAGATTGATAGCTACAAGGATGATGCTAAAAAGATGTGGGATCAATTACAAAAGATGATGATGGGATCCAAGGTAGGGAATCAGATGAAAGTGGCTAACTGCATCAATAGCTACGAGGAATTCAAAGCGAAAGAGAATGAGAGTTTGGAAGACACATATGAACGGTTTACTTTGCTTCTGAATGAACTGACGAAGAACAAAGTGACAAAGAAGCAGCTGGAAAACAATGTCAAATTTCTAAGTATCCTACGACCTGAATGGAAGAAACATACACGTAGGATGAAGCAGATGAAAGACTTGAGTGAAATACCTCTTCACGAAGTCTATGAGACTCTAAGGCAAAATGAAGAGGAAGTTGAGGAGAAAAGATTTGAAAAGAAGAATGCAGAAAAAGTTCCTGATCCTATTGCTTTGGTAGCTGGAGAGAAAAAGAAAGAAAAGAAAGAGAAGAAGAAAAAGAAGAAAGTGATTACAAGTTCTGAATCTGAATCTGAATCAGATGGTGATGATGGAGAAAGTCTGAAGCAAGCAATGCTATTGCTAACCCGTGCCTTTCAAAAGAAATATTACAAAAAGCCGGGATCAAATTCTCAACGATATTCTTCATCAAGTTCTAAGAATCACGAGCACCGAGAAAGGGTGGAAGGAAGGAGATATGAAGAGAACATATATGTTGAGAAGAAACCTGATGAAAGGAAGAAGTTCGTGAATGACTACACTATTGCCGAAAAGCCAGCAAGTGATCCAGTCAAATGCTACAACTATGGCAAGATTGGTCATTTTGCAAAAGATTGTAGAAAACCAAAAGTTCGTAATTCTCAGTACTATCAGAATAAGTTGCTATTGGCCAAACAACAAGAAGCTGGCATAGCATTAATGGTTGAAGACGAATTTTGGTTGGATCATTCAGAAGGTGAAGAGGAAGAGAAGGAAGAAACTGCTCATCTCTGTCTAATGGGAAAAGAGATCAAGTATGATGAGTCAGATGATGAGACATCTGATGAGGTATTAAACTTAACTGAAAAATATTTCATAACCAAAATGGAAGCTATGATGGTTGAGCTTAATGACCTTCAAGTAAAACTGAAGAAAGAAAAATACAGAGTTGTTAAAAGAAACAACAAGATCTTTGAGCTTAATAAGTCTGTTATTGGGAACAAAGATCTAATTGATTCTTTAAGCAAGTCTGCTTCTGATTCTAAACTTCAAGTAGGTTGTTTTGAAAAGAAGATTTCTGATTTTGAAGTTAAAATTTCTAAGTATGAGTTTGAAAAAAGAGAATCTGCACTAACTGTTCATAAATTGCAGGTTGAGAACAAGCTTTTGAATAAGAAGGTAAATGGTCTGGAAGCCAAACTTTATGCAAGAGGACAAACAGATCAAACCATTTTTCTTAATGCACCTAACGAAGAGGCTGATGTTAAGGAAAAATGGGGTCTTGGTTTTCAAAACCCTCATTACTTAAAGAAAGCCATCAGAAAACAACCGGCACTTTATAATTTTGATTTTCTTGCTTGTGCTAGTAAACATACTCATTTAAAACCCAAATTTGTTACCAAATTACTAGAAGAAGTTGAGGCTAAAGAAACTGAAAATAGAAAGAATATAAAGAAAATGCAACTACCATTTAACTATGCAAAGTTAAATGATAGTTATCTTTCAGAAACACCAAAAGTTCTTTCAAACGATTATTTTACTAGTTATTCTGTTTCTGAGATGAAGGCAAAACCTGCAGTTGCAAAGGTTTATGTTCCTCCACTCATTCTTGAAAGCAGAATAGTTGAGCTTGAAAATGTTTTATCTGATGAAAAACTTTTGGTTGATATTCAACAAAGTGTATTTTCTACAGTTTTAAAGAACACGGTTTTTCAATCCACATCTACAAAGTGTTCTAAAGTTTCTGAGGCATCTCAAACTTTGTCTGATAATTTTGATGACTTATTTGAGTCTGCAAATGATTTTCTTAATTCTGATGATGGGTGCATAGACGAAATTGATATGTTTGACTTCAATGCTACACTTCCTGATCATTCTACTTGTCTTTTAAATGAAAAGGTGTTACCAAGTGGTTTTAATATTGGTGAATCATCAGCTAAGGTTGGTGAATCAGTTTCTGTAACTGCTGATTACTATACTCAAGGTAAGAAACATAAGAAACAACGATTACAGAAACAGAAATACACTAGTACACAAAAGAAAACTCAATCTCAGAATTCTGATTTTCCTAATAAATCTAAATCTTTTGTTTCAGATATAAGGAAGAAAAGGTTGAAAGCTCGAACCGAATGGCGATCAAAAAGGAAGGATGATGAGATAACTGAATCAGTTTCTGATAATTCTTGTACTAGATCTGATAGTAGTGATTCTGATGTAGTTGGTCAATATGCTTCTCATAAACAAAACCTTGTAACTTCTTACAAGTGTTATTCAATAAAGCAATTGATTCAATTATCTCCTATTACTACTAAATCTTATCATTATCGGAGAAATGATTTTGCTTATTCTCATAATTCTTCTGATTGGTTTGGATCTTATCATGTGTATTCTTCAAGATCAAATTTTTTTAAAGGTTTTCAAAAGAACAGAGGGTCCATTTTCAAATGGATACCAAAATCTTGTACTAATCTGTTAGGACCCGTTTTTAAATGGGTACCTAAATCTATTGTTTCCTGATTTCTCTTGCAGACCCGGCATATGTGGTACTTGGACAGTGGATGTTCCAAGCATATGACTGGGCAAAAAGATTTATTGTCTAATTATACAGAGAAATTCAGTGGAAATGTCAGATTTGGAAACGATCAACTTTCACCAATCTTAGGATATGGTGACATCATTCAAGACAACATAATGATAAGTAAGGTGAGTTATGTCGAAGGCTTGGGGCACAACTTATTTAGCATTGGTCAATTCTGCGATGAAGGGTTAGAGGTCAACTTCAAATCTAAGAGTTGATCGGTTCGTACTGAAGACGACACATAACTCTTAGGTGGACATCGCAAGACAAACCTCTATACCATCAACCTGTCCAAAGTTCAGATTGACAATCAAGTTTGCTTAATGACAAAAGCTTCAATGCAGCAAAGTTGGCTCTGGCACAGACGACTATCACATCTGAATTTTCGTTATATCAACAAGCTGGTTAGTGGAAAATTGGTAAAAGGACTTCCTGAGCTGAAATACGAGAAAGAACACTTATGTGCTATATGTGAGAAGGGTAAGATGAAGAGAGCTTCGCATAAACCGAAGCCTGAACCAAGCACTAGTTCTCCGTTAGAATTGTTACATATGGATTTGTGTGGTCCAATGAGAACTCAGAGTTTGGGTGGAAAGAGATACGTGTTGGTTATTGTAGACGATTATTCAAGATACACGTGGGTCAAATTTCTTCGATCAAAAGATGAGACGCCCGAAGTTCTCATTACTTTCTTAAAGACGACCCAGGTGAAAATGCAGCGACAAGTCAAGTTTCTTCGAACGGACAACGGAACAGAGTTCAAAAACAAGATAGTTGAAAAATATCTCGAATCGGTCGGGGTATCACATCAGTACTCTGCTGCTCGTACGCCTGAACAAAATGGAGTAGTTGAAAGGCGAAATCGAACGCTAGTCGAGGCCGCTCGTACTATGCTCAGCCAATCCGATCTACCTCTATTTTTGTGGGCAGAAGCTGTGTCGACTGCATGTCATACTCAAAATCGGTCCATGATACACCGCCGTTTTCAAAAGACTCCATATGAGCTGATCAACAACAGAACACCAACAATCAAGTATTTTCACGTATTTGGGTGTAAGTGTTTCGTGCTTAATGACAGGGAGAGTCTGAATAAATTCAGTGCTAAGGCAGATGAGGGTATCTTCATTGGTTATTCTTCAACATCTGCAGCATACCGTGTTTATCTGAAGAAGTCAAAGACAGTCATTGAGAGCGTAAATGTTACATTCGATGAAGACATGGCTTCTGAACAATTCAGTTCAGAACCCGTGATAACTGGCGTATTAGCTTCTGGGCAGATCAGTCCAGAACCTGCTTCTACAGCAAATAATTCGAATAACGCTTCTACTTCTATTTCACATTTAACTGATTTAGATTTGTTATTTGAATTCTTTTATGATGAGTTTCTAGGATCTAATGTACCTAAATCTGTTGTGACTGACAGGTCTGAAGACACAAGTTGCAATCATCCAGTCACTTCAGAAGTCATAACTGAACAAGAATCCTCCGTTCAGTCAGAAACTCACATTCCTACAATTTCTCCTACAGTTGAAGATATACAAGAAACTGCTGAGCCAGAAGTAACTGTTTCAGTTGGGTGTCATACATTGTCTACTCAACAGTCAGAGTCTGTTGTTCCAACTGATACTTCTGCACCTGAAACTTCAACTGTAAAGCTCCCTCCTATTATTCAAACTGAAGAGCTTGATAGTGGATTTTTAGATGATGATCATGTTCAAACTTCATCTACTCCACTCCCTCATGAGCATCGCTGGACCAAAGAGCATCCTTTACATCAAGTAATTGGAGATCTTAACAAGCCTGTACAAAACAGGTCAGCGACTTTGAATCAATGTATGCATGACTCATTCCTCAGCAAGATAGAGCCCACGCGAGTATCAGAGGCTGTATTTGATTCGGATTGGGTATCTGCTATGCAAGAAGAATTAAATCAGTTTGAAGCCCTAAAGGTTTGGAGATTAGTTCCAAAACCAGAAGGTAAATCCATGATTGGTACTAAATGGGTATTCAAGAATAAAAAAGGATGAAGATGGTATCGTCATAAGGAACAAAGCTAGACTTGTTGCCAAAGGTTACCGGCAAGAGGAAGGCATAGACTACGATGAGACGTATGCTCCAGTAGCGCGTATAGAAGCAATCTGCATGTTTCTAGCCTACGCAGCTCACAAGAATTTCACAGTCTATCAGATGGATGTGAAAACAACCTTTCTGAATGGAATTCTTAAGGAGGAAGTCTACGTGTCTCAACCAGAAGGGTTCGTGAATCCAGATAAGCCAGATCATGTATACATCTTGGACAAAGTCCTGTATGGTTTGAAACAAGCCCCTCGAGCATGGTATGATGTTCTATCAAAATTCTTGGTCAAGTCCGGTTTTTCCAAAGGTAAAGTTGATACCACTTTGTTCATCAAAAAGGAAAAAGCCGATATCATCCTTATTCAAATATATGTTGATGATATAATATTTGGTTCTACTAATCCTAAATATTGCAAAAACTTTTCTAACCTCATGGTGTCACGTTTTCAAATGAGTATGATGAGAGAGATGAATTTTTTTCTCGGATTACAAGTTAAAAAATTTTTAACGGGGATTTTCATTAACCAATCTAAGTACATTTTGGATATTCTTCGGAAATACAAAATGGAAAATTGCAAACCAATTGGAACCCCGATGGCACCAGGTACTAAAATTAGCACTGATCCTTCGGGTAAAAGTGTTGATGTTAGAACTTATAGAGGTATGATAGGATCGTTAATGTATCTTACATCTAGTAGACCAGATATTATGTTTTCAACATGTTTATGTTCTAGATATCAGGCTGCTCCTAAAGAATCCCATTTGGCTGCTGTCAAAAGGATTTTTAGGTATCTGAAGGGGACTGCAGACCTTGGTCTGTGGTATCCTAAGGATACTGGGTTTCAACTGACTGCTTATTCAGATGCAGATCATGCAGGTTGCATGTTGGACAGGAAGAGTACTTCAGGTCACATTCAATTTCTTGGAGACAAGCTAGTTAGCTGGGCATCAAAGAAACAATTATGCGTTTCCACATCGACTGCTGAAGCAGAGTATGTAGCTGCTGCCAGTTGCTGCTCTCAAGTCCTGTGGATGCGAACACAGCTGCGAGACTATGGATTCAAGTTCGACAAAATTCCAATATATTGTGAGTCGAAGAGTGCAATAGCAATATCTGCTAATCCTGTTCAGCATACGAAAACTAAACACATTGACGTCAGGTATCATTTTATTAAGGATAATGTAGAAAAAGGAACAATTGAACTTTATTTTATAAAAATAGATTATCAACTTGCAGATTTATTTACCAAACCATTAGATGAAAAGAGATTTAATTTTCTTGTCTCTAAGCTTGGTATGTTAAATCTTAAGACATAATCGGTTGTTACCTAATAAAGTTACGTATTGTTATTTTTCATCATTTTCTTTATCATTATGTTTAAAGGATATCTGCACTTTAATTGTTTGCTCATGATCTCAGGGGGAGTAAGAAAAGATTTTAGATGATTTACATTCATTTGAGGGGGAGCATAACTAATTTCTGCATTTTACTTAAATGACAAAAATTTTGTAATGCATGATTTTAGGGGGAGCTTATATGTCATACCAAAAGGAGTAAGACTATGATTTCTGATTATTTCAAATCAGAACTCGTACTTTAATTGTTTTACTGCTTAATGTCTTTTTCATTTGAATAAATTTTGTGAATAAAGTTGCTTTGACATGACTTTGAGACTTGTGCAGGATGAGAGAAGCTGACAAGATCATATCTTAATGACTTCAGCTTGACTTTATGAGAATTAAGATTGAGCGAAAAGGTAAATTTCTTATCTTAATCTCAAATATATCTGAAATAAGGACAACTTTCAGATATAGAAAACATGTTCTGAAATGTTCAAACCACTTCCCGATTCTTAAACAGATTTTATAATTTGGAAGTGTGATTTTAAATGTTTTCATTTTATTTTTGTGTTTAATTGATAAACAAACCGTGTGTTTCCAAAGATAAATACTTGCGTATTGTTTTTTCTACATACTTTCAAGTATTCACACACATCGGTTTAATTTTTTTGATCAAATTGTTCTTACCATGTCTCATATTGAAACAAATTTTCGATGGTAAGACACCCCGCTTGTACTTTAAAGAATTTTGAGCGATATTTCATTTCGAAACGTCATTTCAAGAATGTCTATATTTTTGTTTCGTTTAGACAATATCCATTATTCTTGACCTTAAGCTTTGATTGTTATATCATTCATTTCTGATCATTTTCATACAATGTCAGATTTTCAAACAAGCCTTTTGCATTCATGTTCATTCATTCAATATACTTATTTGAAAATACTTCAATGTTTAAAAATCTTCATATTTTCATGATTAAATCATCTGAGCATTCACTTTATCTGACATTTGTATATGAGTTTTAACTGATATAGTTAAACCATTTGAGCAACACATGCTTTCTAGGATTATATGGGTTCTTTGTGCTAGGACTTAATTGAACTCCTATGGAATCATGTTAACCAGTGATTTCTACCCAAGAAGTTAAACCTTTAGTGATTGAGTGTGAAGTGTCTAAAAGAAATGAGTGTGGGATGTGCGTTGAGGTAAAATGGAAATGAGAGTTTGGTTAGATGTGAGCTTAATGATTAAAAAGAAAGAGGGTGTGAGATCAGAGTAAAAGAATATCAAACTCTGCACCAACTACTTTCTGAGCCGGGCAGCCACATTACTAATGTTTCACAATTCTTGGTGAACATTATTGAAACAGGCAACTAGCCCATGCCAACTCTTGCTTTCTACCCCACCAACCACTCATTTTCTTCTCAAAAAGAAAATGTTTCACATTTTCAAGGGGACGCAACACATATGCTATCTGGTTTTCATTTGGAAAATCTGGATATTGAAAAAGAAGGAAGTCTGCCCCACCTTCGCACTTCAATCATGCACTTAGAGTCTGTGTTTATCTACTGTTGTCTCAGTGGTTTACACTATGTTGAGCCTTAAAAGCAATTATTCGTGCTTAATTCTTTCTACACATGCACGAACACACAAAGAATTCGTTTCTTTGTCATAACGTTCATAGAAATTGCCTTTATGGTGTTTCAATGATTGGATGGAAGCCCTGGGGGAGTGAACATCAAAAAGCTCCTTTATATTGTGTATTCGTTACACATAGTGACTTCGTGTTACTGACAGGCATTTTAACTGATTCATTTGTTGATTCAGGAGTTACATGTTCTTATTTTGTCTGGATTTGCAAAGATCTAGATGAATACTTGGTTATGGATCACAGAATCAGAGGCTCAGTTTGACAGATCAGAATGGTCAAAGACATTTCTTGGTGAAGGTTTTGATGATACAGATGCTCAAATCATCAAAAAGGGGGAGATGGTATCAAGAAATGATAAAGTTTTGAGAGATGATTGTCAGAAATGTCCAAGTCAGAAAAGTTCAAAGTAAAGATTTGAAGATTTGATGAAGATCAAAGAATTTCTGAAGATTTGAGGAAATTTTCTTTGAAGATTATTTGCTAAAGCAATTCGAGCTGATTCTGAAGATAATTTCTTTCCAAAGTCTGAAAGTGTTTTGTGAAAGTTTTGGGGAGATTGTTAATAGTTTGAAGACAGTTTTGGAAAGAATGTCATTAAAGAAAAAGGGGAGTTTGTACTGACAGAGCTTAAAAGTGAAGACTTAATTGCTAGATCTTTCAACAAGTGATCTTGAATCCAAAGGAGGAGATTGTTAGAGCATGAAATAGTTGGATACAAGATCAAGAAGTCAAAAGTCAAAGTTCAAGAAGTCAAAGCTGAGAAAGTCAACTCTCATTAAAGTCAAAGTCTATTTGTAATAAAGTCAAAGTTTATTGTTTTGTATTTTTAGTTGTAGGTATAAATAGCTTTCTATTTCTGTTTTGTAAGAGATGTATTCAGTTGTAAGAAATTTTGAACAGAGTTATATTCGAGAGAGAGATTTGTAGAGAGAGAAAGAGAGAGTTCTAGAGAGAGAAAGTTTGTAATTTAATTGAGAAGTGAAATTAAAACAGGTAATTGTTTGAATTTGTTTGTTTGATTAATTGTTAGTGATTAGAAACTAGAATCTGGAACACATAGTTTTTTTAAAAAAACAAACAACCCGTTAGAATCATCTCTATGTCGGAGAGTTCGTTCGATTAAAATGAGGTGGTCATGTTGGAACAGTAGAGACCATAGCAGTGAAAGAAGCTTTGATTTGTATTGAACAAAACAAATGGAGAAATATTTTTATGGAGGCAAATTGTTTAACGGTGGTGCAAGCATTAATAGGGTTGTAAACGAACCAAACGAACACGAACGGAGGCTTGTTCGTGTTCGTTCGTTTATCTTAACCAAACAAATGAACGAACACGAACAGTAAACGAACGAAATTTTTTGTGTTCATGTTCGTTCGTTAAGAAAATATGTTTGTTCGTGTTCGTTTATGTTCGTTCATTAAGAGATAAACGAACGTAAACGAAGGAACATAAACGAACGTAAACGAACGAACATATATGAACGTAAACGAACGAACATAGATGAACATAAACGAACACAAATGAATAAAAAACAACCACCGTTACTCATCATTTCGTTCGTAAAAAATAACATAACAAAATTAAAAAACGGATAAACTTATGAGGTATAAAAAAAGAATTTTAAAAAATTAATTTAATTAATGCTTTGACACATTATTATCATAATATATATATATATATATATAAATATTTATATTTATAAACAAATATAAACAAACGTAAACGAACATAAACGAACAAACATTAACGAACGTTCACGAACGTAAATGAACGAACGAGACCATTGTTCATGTTCGTTCATTTAACTAAACGAAAAAAAAAATGTGTTCATGTTCGTTCATTTATTAAATAAACGAACATAAACGAACTTCCCGTCGAACAATTCACGAACGGTTCGCTGAACGTCCGGTTCGTTTACAACCCTAAGCATTACATTGCAGCTCGATTATGATATCTTCATCTGGCGCCATTATACAAGACTGTAGACGACTTTGAGGAGACTTCAAAAGGTTTTGATGGTTTTCATCTAGCGATCGACAAACATGGTGGCTCATAGCATTGTAAGAAAATTGTATTTTGATCGCCGATTTTAACCAAGGTCCAAGGGACTCTTTCTACCCCATAATTTTGTCTCTCTTCTAATTGATGACATTATTGAATAAGATTGCTTTCATTTGAAAAAGAAAAAAAATCAAATCAAATTATTACAATTTTTCCCTTCAATGAAGATCAAAATCCTTTTGTTTTGTTCTTGATTAAAGGGCAAGTATGTTAGTTGATATGCCATCTCCTAGTTGAGTGCAAATGGAGAGATAATTGATAGTTAAGGGATCATTTTTGTAACTTTTTTCCTATTTAGAACACAATGAAACCAACGGATTAATTAAGGTATGACAAGTTAGACCCTTACACTTTCCAAATTGTCAAAAACTCCCTAAATTCTTTTTCCAAGTCATCAATAAGTTTAATGTTGGGACACATTGCACCCTTTCACTTTCCTATGTGTTGCTATCTTTCAACAAAGTTGAGTCAATTTCTAGCTTTTTTTCCCTTAACATGATGTTATTCTTTGGTTTTTAGAAAAATAAACCAAAATATTAAGTGCAACGAAAAATACAAATGCAGTAATCTTAGGAAAAATAAAGTATAGTTAAATAATCAAACTTGAAACAATTTTCGACATTTCATCCGACAATCCAACACATATGCTCAATTCATGTGTAAACTAGTGTAACACCCTCAAAATTAGAAATAGTGACTAATTAAAATTTTCCAAGTACAACGATAAATAAATCAACTACAACAACAATTAAGGTTTAACCTCAATAAATACCATTCAATTCCTATACACGATCTATAATAGGTACGTATGTTACTGCAACCCAAATACGGTCACTATCTCCAACTGCGGAAGACTTCATCAAACAACTTACCCTCGTGTAAATCTAGAGCTCATCTTCTCAAGCACTGCTAGAACCAAATCCCAACTGGAACCTGATGCACATGCCGACAAATAAAAAGGTTAGGCTTAACGCCTAGTGAGCTCAAGAGTTTTATCATGAAAGAATATATCTTTAAAAGAAAGGAATTCAGTTCGAATCAAGATCTTTCAAAATGGTTTACTTTAGAAATGGAAACGACTCGTTTTCCCATAATATGTATCTTTAAAGAAAACGCTCCAATACAAACATTCTTTATAAAACGACGCAACCCATAACTCACTCAAAACGTGATTATAATTCGACACCCAATTTGTGAAAACGTGAATAACACTTCATATCCTAAAACACCCAACAACACGGGTGGGGCATAATACTCGACCCTTAAATAATGGAAAACAATCCGTATAAATATAATATTTCATCGAAAACATGGAACTGAAATTCAATACTCACGCGACCATAAAATGGAATGAAATCCAAATATTAAAACATGGACAATTAAATATCCAAAATACTGTTGGCCGACAACGGGAGAGACCCGTATCCATTGAGAGTGGAGGAACACATAAGTATGCCACTCATTCAATGTTAATCGTATGACACTTCATGACATGAAAGCCCAAGTGCCCCTACGACGACTCCCTTCAAGCTACACCAAAAGAGAGAGCTGACCTTAGTGAATATTACCATGAATACCACCAAAGGTCCGACAACATTCGAGGACTACAACCATGGCATTACCCCGAATGGCGGAGGTCCAAAACGCCCATCATGAAACGCCCATCATCATAATAGCACAACTGGACTAAGCCCTCCTAGTGTACACTTAAAAGGTTAAGGTCATAAAACATAGGTTCCGGAGTCAACCCCGCACACCCAATTGACCATTAAAACAGACTGAATTATGTGTCTATGGATCCAATGCAACACAGTCTAACATTACATGACTACGCAGGAGTGACCACGCACCCAAGCATGTAAGTATCATCAAAATGCAACACATTACATTAGAATGTAATTCATAAACGGACTCTACATCGAACCATTAAAACCGGACAAATGTCCTCAAGACTCTTTTAAGTCAACAACGAGTCAAAATGCTCAAAACTCCTTTTTGACCAATGATTAACAATTCCAAATAAATAACGCACTCGACTCGCGTCATGCAAGCACATGCCCCAAATACATGAACAAACTACAACACGGTTTAGTTTGGGACAAAATACTTTCGAAATGATTTCATACCATTTATTCATTCAAAACGTCCCATGACCCAAAACTAAGCATTTCTCCAAACAAACACTAACAACGCCTTTTAACCAAAAATCTCATTTATGCAATAAATCACCAAAATACGTCCATTTACGTCTCGTTTATCGAGATGCCCAAAAATCCCAAATGTGGGTATTTTATAAGTTTATAAAGTTAAACACTTCCAAATAACCAAAATTTATCAAGTGATCAACAGTTAACAATTTCTTGTAAAACACAAAACATTTTAAAATGAACATTTTGGCATGTACAACGTTTTCGCAAATCAACTTGAACTCACCTTGCTAGATTTAGGCTAAATCTATATTTTACCCCAACTTGAGCTTCTTTGAAGAAATTTGAATCCACAAGCAAAACCTTCCAAAACCTATATTCACAAGTTTCCAACCATGAATATACTTATTCAACCATTTAGAATAGTTCCCTAAACATTTTACATCAAAATATCCATTTTGGTCAAAACCCTAATTTTGACCCCAAACCTTCCAAAATCTTACAAATCGAAACTGAAGGAATCAAACACTAGAAAATCATCAATGAAGCATTTACATCACCTATTAAGGTTTAGAAAAGGAGGGGATAAACTTACCACCTAGGTTTTGGTGAAAACCAAGAGAACCCTAAAATTTAGCTTGAGGTTGAAGATGAAGATGGAGATGGTGAATTATTGACCAAAGCTTCCCATCTTACCACTTGATGGTGTTTTACCTCCATAAAATCCAAGGATTCAAGCCAAAAATGAGTTGGGGTTTGAAGGGGGAAGAAGTAAAATGATTTGGGAGAGAACGGAGGAAGTTTGGATGAGAGAAAATGAGAAAAAGGCTGAAAAGTTTGACTTAACACCAGCTTGGTCCCCCTTGGAGACATTGCCAAGCGACTATGCCCAGGGCAATGTCGCCTGGCATAGTCTCCAGTATGCCCCAGGCCTCTGCTTCCCTTCTGTGACTGTGACTCGTCATAGTCGCCGGACATTGTAGCGGGACCTTTCCAGAGCCCCGAAACTCGACTTTTTCACTGCGAACACTCATGATACTCCAAGGGACTTTAAACAATGCTTTTCCCAACAAAACCCCACTGTTTACAAGTCACAGAAACGTTCGGGTGACATTTACTTACCGAAAATTACGGGTGTTACAACTAGTCACCATAATGCCAAACTATTTCGAGCTCATAAAGAGAGAAAAAAAACAATGCAATAAAAGAGATAAAAGTAACGTATGAAATGTCTTTGATTTACTGACCTATCATTGTACTATTTATTTTAATTATGATGTCTAATATAATTAACTTGACGTGTTGAAATTACCATAATGATGACGCTTTTGAAATGAAGAATATTACACTCAATAATCGAGATGCAATTTATTAACAATCAGAACACAATTCCTAAGTTTGATGCCAATTTTTTGTCGACATGCACATGACTTTTAATATAAAGAAACAAACTTTAACGTCAGTTACATGCCATGAAATAATATACACTATAATCAAACGTATAGTTGAATGTATCATCATCCATCTTATGAATATACTTTCACATCTCATACGATTTAGAAAATTGGTTATAAACTTAATGGTATTCCTGGATTTATTTATATTGGAGAAACAGGGGCAAAAAGATCGATCAGTTGACCGGATTTCTTGAGAATCGTGTAGGTCACTTTCCAAATTGGTATTTTGACCCTATGCCTGGGTTGCACGAAATCCAATATGGGATAAGACTCAAGAACACAATCGTTTTTAGGTACAAAAACGAGAGCAAATTTGCTGGAGAGTACGAAAAGATTGTTCAAAAACGTGAGTCTAAACATAAGTATATATATCGTATATATACTAGTCTCATTCATAAAGTAGGAAAATAACTAAAATGGCAATGATGGAAAATTATTAGCTATTATGGTCGGTTACAACCAATTTAGCTAAAATCATGGACTGGAAATAGCTGAGCATTAAATGACTAGTAAATGTAGGTTCAGAGATAGGCAAATCCAGAGATAGGTCCAGAGACGCCCACCAGAGGGTTTGCAGAAGGCCACCAGAGGCTCGACCGTGAGCCACCAGAGGCTCTATCGTGGGCCACCAGAGGCTCTGCAGAAAAGGCATCAGAGCCTCTGATCAAGTTTTTCCACTGCATTCCAAGTCCAAAATTCTGAAGAGCTTTTGGGACGCTGCCCCAAACCCCACGGGGGCGCAGACCTTCGACCCCACCCGCTGATCGATCAGCGGGACAACCGCACCTCGACCCCACCGCCAGGGGCTCTACCCCTTGGACCCCGCAATAGGCGCTGCCCCTTGACCCGGTAAGGGGGCGCGACCCCCTTGACCCCCGCCATTTCGTTGTGTCCGGGATCAAACTCGTCTTATAACAAGTTTGCACTCCGCACCACCAAACTTGTATTAGATCACAGTTTGAAACCCATTAGTACTCGTGTTATATCCAATTACACTTAAATGCTTAGTGACACTAAAATCACCAACAATTTCTACCTTTTGTCTTGTTCTTTTTTTGGCGTGATCTGTTTTCTTTTGCGTTCTTGTTGCCTTTTATTATCTTAGTTTGAATAAATGTCCCATGAATTGCACGAGATGCATCAAATAAAAACATTTTTCGGTAATAAAAAGTAAAAAGTTGTCATTGCAATACATCTTTTGAAAAAAAAGTTTTAATAATAATAATTCATACCCTGGTACAAATAGAAGCGGGGCAGGTAATGCAACCCCGGCCTCGCTCCCTTATTATTCCTTGTCCTGCCCCTATTATGTCTAATTAATGTTAGATGGATTCGGCGAAAGGATCCTCGTCTGGTACGGGAAACATGTTAGATACTCATTTGTTATATATATGTATATATATATGGAGATTAAAACGAGAACAATGACAAAATAATAGAATAAGAAAACATCCTAATCACATGCAAAGTCACATGTGATTTTACATTAACGGTTAACGCAAGGGTATGCAGGCGACGTGGCCTGCGACTTTAGGCCGCGACCAAAGGCACGTGAATCACATGTGATTTTACACGTGACTTTAGTGTAAAATCACATGTGATTTGATCGTTTTTTCATTATCTTATTTTGTTACTGTTCTTGTATGAACCTGAATCTCTCTTTCTCTCTCTCTCTTTATATATATATATATATATGTATGTATATGCATATATGGGCTTAATATATCATTTAAGAACTCCAAAATTTGTGAGATCCGTGAGAACTTATACCTTAAGGTTTTGTTTCACATAATTTTTGTCCATCTAAATATAATATTTAATGTATTGATTAACATATATTTGTTTCACAATGTGTTTATTTCATATGTATTCGGTTCACAATGTGAACTTTTAATGCATATTTTTTGTTCACAAACACACTAAAAAGGCTCACATTGTGAACCGAGTACATGTGAAACAAACACATTGTGAAACAAATATATGTAATTGTAGGTTTCCAGTTTGGATCTAACAATGATTAACCAAAACAAATGCAAACTGATAATTATGCGGAAGCGGTTTGAATGCAATGGAATGGTTTGGTATGGTGGTGATCATGCACAAACAAGAAATAAAGATAACTCTAAACAATAAGAATAAGTTCATCTTCATTATCTTGCCAAGACACCAAGAACACGCAGTAGTGTGTACAATGTTTGCTCTCTACAGATTTCTCTCTTGTTAGATAAGCGTGGCTGAATTGTGTGCCTTTTTTGAAATCAAGATGCGCTCCCTACATATACAAGAAATGAAGCACACAATCGTAGAAGACAATGACTGACATTCCATAAACAAAATGCCACCTGGAAAGTAAAGACAACGTGTGTGTACTATTGATCTTGAGAATCTTTGTACAACAGGCAAGCACGTGATCTGCACATGGCGTTGTCTCTCCAAGAAATTCTTCAAGTCTTTCATCTTCCAAAGCTAGCCACCACAGAGGCTCTGTGAAGGGTCACAGAGGTTCTGTGGTCTGAGGTTCAACTTCAGGTTAAGTTCTCTCGAGTTGATGGTCGACAGAGCTTCTGAGCTTTTCACTTTTGTGGAAACTTTGTGTATAGCATATGTATTATGAGGTTCCTATACTTAGCCTATTTTTCAATACTTCTATGTACAATGATTGGAGCTACCAATCTCCCCCTAAGTATTGAAAAATAAAAGATGTGAAAGTTGAAGTATGGATAAGTCAGAAACAAAAGAGGTGAAAGGAACTCATGCTCTGAAGACATAATATTCATTCATATAAAAAGGAATTCCAGAAGGCATTTATAGAGCATACGCATTACATACCAAAATATGAGTGAAGACAAAAAATTTACATTACATCAGAGCCTATATCTTGGCGTCTGGGAAATCGTTTATCTTCTTACCATATCCTTCATCCTTCTTCAGCTCTCTGTAGAAGAAAGCACACGTGTCTCGAAATATGATGGACGCTTCTATATCTGCGAGAAGTTGATATGCGGTCTCAGGATTGACGAGTTGTGTGCCTCTGTGGCTTCTGATTTCATGTTGAAAGAACATCATAGACTGAGTGGAGTACTTCTGGCTTTCGTGACCCATGAAGATCTTTTTTTCACCTTGAGGGTTTAGGTACACGTAGCCAAAATTTGGATGGGTGATGATCGAGTTTGGCAAGACGTTGGCAGAAGTAGGGCAGTCATCATCAGGGGTTGTCAAATCTATCTTCTTTACTCCTAAGTCCACAACGACTTGAAAGTCGACTAGACTGTAGTAGAGCAGCTTCTCCCACATGACATTTCTTATTGTTAGATGCGCCCTCTGATTTTCTTGCCTCCATCCAAATATGTCCTCTGTCCATTTGTAGAGCTCTGAGAGGTCGAAGGGGTGAAGGTTCCTTAGGTTTGCATCTGTGAACTTCATCTTCTTCCCATTTTCCCTCTGGACAAAGTACTGATTATACCAAAAAATTTGCACTTGGTGTGAAGTTGTTTGATTCCCATAACTTCTGGGATGTTTCCCATAGAGAACACCGTTGCCTTGGGCTGAGCCTTTTCTTTATATAATCTTCTGGTCTCCTCTGAAATTATTTCTTCACTAAGAGTGGGCTCTGGTAGTGAATCATTAATTCCTCGGTTGTAGAGGTCTTTGTAGACAACCTCTTCTAGGTCCTTCTTAGGGGGGTGGAATTGGCTTCCTCATTGATTCTATGCCTTGGATGATCTCTACTACTCGATCCTTAGAGGGTTTTACCAGAGGGTCTAATATTGACAGTTTTTTACAGAGGCTCTAGGTCGAAAGCCCAGTCTTCTTCCTCGGGTTTGGGCGTCACAAAGGAGTCGAATGCACTCTTCATGAGCTTTTCAGTGTTGGGAAGAGGCTTAGACTTTGGCTTCGAGACCTCTGTAGCTATGGTTTTCCCTTTATCTTTGGCGGAAGGTATGTTCATGGGAACCTCTGCAACTTTGGGCTTCGACACTTCTGAAGCTTTTGGTACTTGGACGTTTGGACTTTTATGGGAAAGTGAGTTGCAGAGGTGGTGTGCTTCTTTCTGATGAAGATTAGCCTCTGAGCTCACGGGTACTTGATTCAGGGGAGCTGTAGATAGTGGGATTTTGGTCAAATCAGTGAAGATTTCCCCCTCACGATGGCCTGAAGGACCAGACCCATCTAGCCCTTGGTCATCGTGCTTCCTCTTCTTCTCATTTGCCTCTGCCTGTCAAGAAGAGGGTGCACTGCTTCTCTTTTTCCTCTGCATTCATGTAGTGTGTTCGAAGATGGCATCAATATCGTGGCTGGCCATAGTGGCTTTATTTACCTCGTAATCGGTAATGAACTTCATCAGAGCAATGTTCTTTTTCACATCTTCTGCCGCTTTGTTCGATTTGCTCGTGAAGTCATCACCAAAAGGATTTCCCTCTGTAATATTCTCATTTCACCTTCTGCTCCTTGTTCTCCCTCATCTATGTTAGGCCTAAGGAAAACAACAATCTCACCCACTCTGGCTCCTATGCGTGGAGGGGTTGCAGGACTCGGTTCTGGAGTCATGCTTCCACGTACATAACCTATCCTAGCTTCATCACTACCCAAGTAGGTGTGGAGGGCGGACGACAGAGGTCTGGAATTCGGATATCCAGAGGCAAGGATAGTAGGTTTGTGGGAGTTCATCGTGTAGAGCTTTATCATCTTGCCCTCTGCTGGTAATTTGTTGGGACCAATCATCTCATCACCTAAAAGTACCGTGATGAATCTGATGTAGACCATGGACTTAGGAACTTTGTCTCTCTTTTGTTCCTCTTGCTTTTTGATCACAGAGTTGATCATTTCCCGCAAAATAAGTTTGGCATAGTCTAGAGGCAAATCAAAGTACACTCCGTACATGATTGACAGAATGTTGTGGCTTGATTGATCTGGACTACCCACTTTTCCATTCAGGGCTCTGTTAAGAATCGAGAAAAGAACATTCCATAGAGGAGGAAGGTTCTGTCTGCGGAAGTCAATCCTCTTGGAGATGGGTTTAGCATATCCAATGAACCATAGAAATTCTACGATTTCTTCATCTGTGGATTCATCTGAGAATTTAAGCAAGTTCAGTTGGTCCTTGGTGGGAAGTTCAAAAGATTGTGGAAACAACTCTGTTGTTGATTCTAAGTTCAAGGATTTCATTTACAGAGGGTGACGTGGCATAGCCCATAATGCAGTGTCCAAATTTCTCGTGTTTTTCATATCTGCAGGACTGGCAGAATTGCTGGACATATGATTCAGGAATGTTAGTGCGAGTCATGATTAGGGATTTGTTCATGAAATGGTTTTGTAGAAGAATAATGAGGGGTTCACCATCCTTTGGGAATCCTTTTGGTTCAAGAACCACATAGTGGTTGTTGGGTTTCAGGGGAAGATCATTCAAGTGATAGTCATGGCGAGTGAAGGAAAGCATTCGACTAGTTAAGGCTTGTTGATCGACTGAGTCGGAGTTGTTCATGCTTTGGGCAACAGAATGAGAGTTCTTGCCGGATTCAGAGTGGGACGCCATTGAATCGAAGTGTAGGAGAAAGAAGTTGCAGGTTTTTTTGCCTTGAGTTCTTGAGAGAGAAAGATTTCAGGTAAAAGGTAAAAAGATGAAAGGATTTGGTTATATATTGTGTGAGAGGGGTAAATGGATTAGGCGGTAAAAGATAAAAATTTGATGTCCGTAATGAGTGTCTAGATGTCTAGAGAGTCGTTTCAAAAACGACGGTATAGTGCACAACCCAATCACATTTTACCACGTCATAAAGGGCGATGCACGATCGAGTACGTGTGCCTCCCACTATTCTCACGCACATGGCATTTGCTATACCCAAATTCCTATTACTTTCAAAAAGAACCCGCACCCCATAATACTTTTGAATTAAATTCCTAAGTGTTGAGTAATGCAAATGCTCTATGGGATTAAGAGCTTCTGCGTTCTGGAGTGGTGAAGAACTTTGACAGAGTTAACAATTTCTCCTTACCAAAATAGTAAAAGATCAATGATGTGGTCAAAAGAGTCTTGTCTGGGCGCAGAGGCTCTGTGAGAGGTCGCAGAGGCTGTAAGACTAAAAATTTCTAATAAAAGAAAGTTTAAGAGGAATTTTGACCAATCAAGGTTTTGATTTGGTTATTCTGGTAAGTTTGGACATATTTAAAGGTTGGTGTCCGAGAAAATTGTTTTTGTCCTTGTTTATGAGCGAAGGTCTTACCTGACACTGCAAACTTCTCGATAGAATTGGCTTCTTTGGCTCCCCCTTGAATGATCAACCTCTGTGATCAGATTCAAGGTCTCCTTCTGCTTCCCCTTGAACTATGCTTGGATCAGATGTGATAAGTTTGGAACAAGACATAGATCATAGAACCATAACAAAGATTGACAATAAGACATGCAAACAGGATTACTGTACATACATAAACAAACTATACAAGTAGAAGTAAAGCTATACATACTGAAGAGAAATTTGGTACATCAGAGGCTCTGTGCTGGGGCTCAGAGGTTATGTGAATCAACTCAAGTTGAGCATACACAACTTACCTACTAAAAATGAGAATCTCTTCTCATCTAAAGCTTTCATGAACAGGTCGGCAAGTTGGTAATCTGTGGACACAAAGTACATTTCGATTGTTCCTTCCTCTACATAATTCTTGAGAAAGTGGTACCTGATATCGATGTGTTTAGTTTTTGAGTGCTGAACAGGATTGGCAAAGATCGCAATGGAACTTTTTTAGTCACAAAGGATGGGAATCTTCTCTATGTCCAGACCATAGTCTCTCAATTGGTTTCTCATCCACAGAACTGTGAGCAACAACTAACAGCAGCAACATATTCTGCTTTTGCCGTAGAAGTAGACACACATGTCTGCTTTTTAGAAGTCCAACTTACTAACTTTCCTCCTAGGAGTTGGCAACTCCCAGAGGTGCTCTTTCGGTCAAGCTTGCATCCTCCATAATCTGAATCTGTATATGCCACAAGATCAAAGTTGGAGTCCTTTGGATACCAATGGCCAAGATTCTTGGTTCCCTTTAGACATCTAAAGATCCTCTTAACAGCAAGAAGATGAGATTCTTTTGGGTTAGTTTGGAATCTTGCATAGAGGCATGTGACAAACATTATATCATGTCTACTTGCAGTTAAGTACAGAAGAGACCCAATCATACCTCTGTTTGCACTCTACATATTTGCCCTCTAGATCTGCATAGAGCTTGGATCCAGTGGCCATTAGGATTTTCATTGCTGAAGAGTCATAGAGTTTGTATTTTGAAAGTATGTCAGAGACATATTTTGATTGATTAATGAAAATACCCCCTAGAGTTTGTTTGACTTGAAGCCTGAGGAAGAATGTTAGTTCTCCCATCATGCTCATTTCAAACTCGCTCTTCATTAATGACTCAAACTTTTTACAATAAGATTCATTTGTAGATCCAAAAATAATACCATCCACATATATTTGCACAAGTAGAATCTCACAGTTTCTCTTCCTAAAAAATAAGGTTGTATTAGTTGTACCTCTCTCGAAGTTGTTTGCAAGCAAGAAGTTAGAAAACCTTTCATACCATGCTCTGGGGTCTGCTTTAGTCCATACAAAGCCTTGTCCAGGAAATAGACATGATTTGGGTTTTTGAGCTTTCAAACCCTGGTGGTTGTTGAACGTATACCTCTTCTTGTATTTGTCCATTCATAAAGGTTGACTTGACATCCATTTGATAAACTTTGAAACCTCTGTGGGATGTGAAGGCTAGAAAGATTCTAATTGTTTCGAGCCATGCGATAGGGGCAAAAGTTTCGTCGTAGTCAATTCCTTCCTCTTGGCAATATCCCTTATCCACCAATCTTGCTTTGTTTCGAATAACCACCCCATCTTCGTCCTTTTTGTTTCCGAAGACCCATTTGGTCCCTATTACGGTTTTACCTTTCGGCAGAGGCACTAGGGTCCAAACCTTGTTGCGCTCAAATTGCAGAAACTCATCTTGCATAGCCTCTACCCAGTTTGGATCATCAAGGGCCTCAGAAACCTTCTTGGGCTCAATAATACTAACAAAATTTGTAAAGAAACAAAAATTTGCAGTAGCAGAGTGAGTCTTCACTTTGTCAGATGGATTACCAATGATTTGATTTTGTGGGTGACTCTTGG
Organism: Arctium minus; assembly: GCA_954870635.1. Lineage (NCBI taxonomy): Eukaryota > Viridiplantae > Streptophyta > Magnoliopsida > Asterales > Asteraceae > Arctium > Arctium minus. Next base: position 99,404,613 of record OX941082.1, read on the forward strand.
TCCATCTAGTCATTCTTGGAAGATAGTCATTTGAAGCATCAATTTGGACTTCTGTAGAGTTTATTTCAGGCTCTTGTACAACCTCTGGGATAGAAGGCAGGTCATTCGTGCTTTCCATAGGAGTAGATTGTTCTCCTTGAGTTGAAGTAGAAGCCTCTGTAGAGCCTTGGTTGGAGTTCTGTGATTGCTCTGGTGTTGACTCCTATGAGATAGTGGGAAGATGATCTTTAACTTGGTTGAGCGTGGAGCCTTTGTTGTAATTGGTCTCTTCTTGCTCCCCTCGACATTTGGCCCTACAAAAGTAGTTGAGGAGGGTGAAGTAATACTAGGACCGATTAGGGATGTACCTGTTTGGTCCGCAGAGGCTTCGGCTTCAGAGGCTCTGTGATCATCTCCAGAGGGATCATCATCGTGAAACATTTCCTCGAATAAGTGTTGTAACTCATTTGCTCGAGTAGATGATTCATCAGAGTCATGCAATTGAAGATTGAGTCCAGAGATGTTTTGCTCAGAAGTTACCTGAAAAAAGTCATCAAATGAAACATTAATACTCTCAAGTATAAGTTTTGATTTCAGCACAAAGACTCTGTAAGCCTTAGAGGTCGCTGAATAACCAATGAACTTGGCTTCCTCAGCTTTGCGATCAAACTTTCCAACGTGTTTTCTGTCATTCAGGACAAAGCATCTGCAACCAAAAACATGAAAGAACTTTATATTTGGCTTCCTCTGGTTGATTAGATGGTAGGGGGTTTTTGAGTGCCTCTTCACAATCAGAGATCTATTCTGAGTGAAGCATGCAGTTGATATACCTTCTGCCCAGAAAGAAGTAGATAATCCTGAAGCAGTGAGCATAGTTCTTGCAGCCTCCACAAGTGTTCTGTTCTTGCGTTCAACAACACCGTTTTGTTGTGGAGTCCTTGCGACAGAGAATTCCTGTGATATTCCTTCTTCTGAAAGATAGGCTTTAATAGTAGAGTTTTTGAACACTTTGCCATTGTCACTTTTCAGCTTCTGGACTTTGCTGTCATAGAAAACTTGTATTCTCTTCATAACATTGATTAGTACTAAAGGAACATCAGACTTCTTTCGGAAAAATTCGACCCAAGTGTATCGAGAGAATTCATCTATGAGTACAAGGATGTACTTCTTGCCTCCTAGGCTCTGTACTGAAATTGGACCGCAGAGGTCGACATGAAGCATGTATAGAGGCCTAGTACAAGACACATCTGATTTGGACTTGTGGGCAACTCTCTTGAGTTTGCCCATTTCACAAGCAGAGCATAGTTGATCTCTGTCAAACTTGATGTTGGGTAGATCTCTTACCATGTTTAGTTTAACAAGCTTGTCAAGAGTATGGAAGTTTAGATGACAGAACCTGTAATGCCAGAGCCAAGCCTCTTCGTTCTTGCTTAACACCAAACAAAGATTTTCTTCTTTATTGGTGTCTTTAAAGTTCATGAGGTATAGATCACCTCTTCTGTTGTCCCGCAGAAGCTCTATGCCAGTTCCTGAACATAGTAGAGAACAGTCTTGTTGTTTGAACATAATGTTAGCGCACAGATCTATTGGATTCAAGATCATCCAATCTGAAGCTAAAGCCGGAAAGTCAACTCTTAATATAAGTCTAATGTCGTTTGTAATAAAATGTCAAAGTTTAGTTTTTAGTATTTTATTATTATTTCTAAATATCTAAGTTATTAGATATTATTTAGATATTATATTTTAGATATTATGTTAGTGTGTTAGAGAAGCTAAGATATCAGATCACATTCAACACACACACTCACAGTGTAAATCAGAGAGAAAAAGTCAAGAGCTTCAAACCGAAAACATCAATCCTGTAATCAGTAATTTATAATCTAAACAGGTTGGTAATCATATGTGTTATTGTTTTGATAAGAACTTGATATATTGTGGAATGACAATTGGTATCAGAGCCTGAAAACATATTCAAATCAAGTTTTTAAAAGAACGACTCTGTATTCTTCATTTCAAAATCATTTTCAAGTTTAAGTGTGTTTTAGGAGTTGAAATCGATCAGATTGTGATCGATTTGTGGTCTAGATCGTTTGGGTGTTATTTAATTTCATTATAGAGCTTTATTTGATTTCAATTTCGTGATTTTTGTGTCTGAGTTCTCGAGTTCAAAAACTCACTGTTCCATCGATCTTATTTTCAAAAAGTGATTTTTATTGAGTTCAAAGGCTAGAAAGCTGTGTCTAGAAGTGTTTGTGGTCATTTGTTAGAATTTGGGACTGATAATCGTTGTCAAACAGGGTTATTTGAGCGATCAGTCGATTTTTCGAAGCACAGGGACGAACTCGCAAGAGTTGTAGATTTGCGCCAGTTCATAGAGAGTCTTGTGCCACGTTCAGTTCGCACAAACTCTTCTTTTGCGCCACACGCTGTTCGCGCAAAACTTCTTTTGCGCCAGCTTCGACTCACGCAAACCTTCATTTACGCCATTCAAGACTCCGGTCGACACCGATTCACACCGGACGAGCATATCTCCACTTTGCGCCAACAACGTTTAGCGCAAAGTTCGCTTTTGTGCCATCAACATATCGCGCAAAAGTTCTTTCGCGCAACCTTCGACTCGTGCAAAACTCAGATTGCGCCACCTGCATCTCGCGCAAAACTCAGAACGCAAACTTTGCTCGAAGTCACTTTTGCACCAACACCTCATAACGCAAAGTTGACTTTTTCGCCAACTCCTTGTAGCGCAAACCATCTTTTGCACCAACCTCTACTAGCGCAAAGTATTATTTCGCGCCACACAAACCTCGCGCAAACTTCCTTTTGCGCCACTACCAGACTTGGTCTTTTTTAAATCAGAATGACTTCAAGAGAAGCTCTAGCAATCGGAACTGACTCAAAGCCACCAGTACTCTTCAGGGGAGAGTATGAACAGTGGAAAGATCGGTTCATGGACTTCATTGAAAGACATGAGTTGGGTGAATTCATCAGGAAATCGATAGAAGAGGGAGTTATGGCACCAGTTCATGAGACTCGTACGAAGGGAACTATGGCAACAGAGTTTGAACTTAAGTATCATGAACTAGAAGGTGATAACCTAAAAAGAGCAAAAGGTGATAGATTAGCAAAGTCTTATATTCTTCAAGGCATTCCAAATGAAATATACGTGAAGATAGACAGTTATAAAGCCTCAGGCAAACAGATGTGGGATCAGCTACAGAATATTATGCTAGGATCAAAAGTTAGAAACCAACTGAAGATATCCAACTGCCTAAACAATTATGAAGAATTCAAAGGCAAAGTTGGAGAAACACTAGCAGAAACTTATGACAGGTTTGTGACCTTGCTGAATAAATTAAGCAAGAACAAGGTCAATAAATCGCAAATAGAGCTGAATGTCAAATTCCTAAGTATTCTCCAGCCTGAATGGAAGAGGTTTTCCAGACAAATGAAGCAAATAAAGGATCTAAACGAGATTCCACTTCATGAGGTGTATGAAACCCTCAAACAAAACGAAGAAGAGGTAGATGAAATCTTGGATGAAAAGAGACAGGGTGAGAAGACAGTTGTTGACTCAGTTGCTCTGGTTGTGAAAAAGAAGAAGAAGAAGATGCTTATGTCTGAATCAGATGAGGTTGAAAATGAAGCGAACTCTGACTCGGACGACTGTGAACAACTAAAGCAGGCTATGCTTATGCTGACAAAGGCTTTTCAGAAGAAGTTCTACAAGAAGCCAAGTTCAAACAGTCAGAGGTATTCTTCTGGTCCAAGCAACTATGTTCACAAGGAGAGGGTTGAAGGAAAGAGATTTGAAGGAAAGAGAATAGAAGAAAGGAAGCCGAAAGAGAGAAGGTATCAAGCTGAAGGATCCAGTCAGTCAGAACCTCCAACGTGCTACAACTATGGCAAAATAGGTCACTTTGCCAGAGAATGCCGAAGACCCAAAGTCAGAAACTCCGACTACTACAAGAACAAAATGCTTCTTGCCAAGCAACAGGAAGCCGGAAAGGCATTGATGACAGAAGATGAGTACTGGCTTGATCAATCAGAAGATGAGAATGAAGAGAGGGATGAAACAGCTCACATGTGCTTAATGGGCAAGCAGGAATCAGAAGCTGAAGCTGATTCTCATGATGAGGAAAATGAGGTATGTGATTTAACTCATTCAGATTTCTTAAATCAAATGCATGCCATGTTGACTAAACTCGAAGAGTTAGAGTTGAAACTTAAGCGAGAAAAAGGTGTTATCAATGACAAAAACCAATCAATACAGAAACTTAGCGAGGATATTGCTGAGAAGAAAGTATTAATTGAGACAATGCATAAAAACTTTGATAACTGTGCTAAAGAAAAGACAATAATTCTCAAAGAAATAACTGAAACAAATTCTAAATTGAGAAAGAGTGAGTTTGATTTCAAAGAGCTTACGAAAATGTATTCTTCATGTTCCAAAGAAAACGAATCTTTACTTGCAAAAGTAAAAGCTTTGGAAGAGAAGTTATACAAAATGGGTCAAACTAAACAAACCATTCATCTGAACAAACCCAAAGAGGAAATAGAGAGTTGGGGACTCGGTTACGAGAATCCTCATTACCTTAAAAATGCTAAATCTAAAGTGCCTGCACTTTATGATTTCACATTTATGAAACTAGCTCGACGAATCCCTGAGCTTAAAGTTTTCTGGACTGGACTGTCAAAAGAGGATGAAGCCAAGGAAACAGAAAAACGAAAGAACACATCTAATGTTCAACTTCCATTTCGTTATGCGAAGTTGAATAATAGTTATAATGATGATCCAATATATCAAAAGAAATCTCTTTCAAATGACTTCTTTCAGAGTTATTTTGTAAAAGAATTGGAGGCGAAGCCTATTAAAGGTAAAATTTACGTCCCTCCTCTCGTGTTGGAAAGTAAAATTTCTGAACTTGAGACATCTTTAACAGATGAAAGACTTTTGATTGATATTGAACAAAAAGTTTTTTCAACTGTGCTTAAGAGTACTGTTCTTTCTAAATCATCATAGGCCAGTTCTGTGACAAAGGCTTAGAGGTCAATTTCAAAGCCAAGAGGTGTTCTGTTCGCACTGAAGAAGGCAAGGAACTCTTGGTCGGCACTCGAAAGTCCGACCTCTACACAATTAATTTGTCAAACGTACAGACTGACAAGCAGGTATGTCTACTCTCTAAAGCCTCGATACAACAAAGCTGGCTATGGCATCGACGACTCTCTCACCTCAACTTTAGGTACATAAACAAGCTGGTCAGTGGAAAGTTAGTTAAAGGACTTCCAGAGCTGAAGTATGAAAAAGAACACTTGTGTGCAACATGTAAAAAAGGAAAGATGAAGAGGGCTCCGCACAAACCAAAGCCTGAACCGAGCACCAACTCTCCATTAGAGTTGTTGCATATGGATCTCTGTGGTCCGATGCGAACGCAAAGCTAAGGCGGAAAGAAATACATACTAGTTATCGTGGACGATTACTCGAGATACACTTGGGTCAAATTTCTACGTTCAAAAGATGAGACACCAGATGTTCTCATTACATTCCTGAAGACGACCCAGGTGAATCTGCAGAAACCAGTCAAGCTTCTCAGAACTGACAACGGCACAGAGTTCAAGAACAAAAAGGTTGAAGAATATCTCGAATCTGTCGGGATTTCACATCAATACTCTGTCGCACGTACGCCTCAACAGAATGGAGTTGTCGAAAGAAGAAATCGTACGCTAGTCGAGGCTGCTCGTACTATGTTAAGTGAATCAGACTTACCTCTATTTCTGTGGGCTGAAGCTGTATCGACTGCGTGCTACACTCAGAATCGCTCCATGATACATCGCAGATTCAAGAAGACTCCTTATGCGTTGATCAACAACCAAACACTGACCATCAAATATTTCCATATATTTGGGTGTAAGTGTTTTGTTCTAAACGATAGAGAGAGTCTGAACAAGTTCAGTGCCAAGGCGGACGAAGGCATCTTCATTGGTTATTCATCTACATCAACTGCATACCGTGTATATCTGAAGAAGTCAAAGACAGTTATTGAAAGCGTCAACGTTACGTTTGATGAAGAAATGACTTCTGAACAACATAGTTCAGAACCTGTGATAACCGGAGTACAAGCTTCTGGGCAAATCAGTCCAGAACCTGCGTCTCAAGCAAATAAATCAGATGAAGCATCAACGTCTACTAATCATTTATCTGATTTAGACTTATTATTTGAATTGTTTTATGATGAATTTCTTGGATCTAATGTGAAGAAATCTGTTGTGGTTGACAGGAATGAAGACTCAATGATTACTCATCCAACCATGTCAGATATCCCTATTGAATCTAACTCTCAGATTCAACAAGAAATTCCAGTTCAAATGCCGACTCCAACAGTTGAAGCTATGACAAATAATGAAGAGACAGAAGTTGTTGTATCAGTAGGATGTTCTGTACAGACTAATCTACAGCCGGACTAAGTTGTACCTGCTGAGACTTCTGCACCTACTACTTCAACTACAACCATAATTCCTCCTGAACAACCAGAAGAAGGTACCAGTAGATTCATAGATGATAATATTGATATATATTCATATAATCCACTCCCTCATTAACATAAATGGACCAAAGAGCACCCAATAATCTAGATCATTGGTGATCCAACCAAACCGGTGCAAACTAGGTCAGCTTCAATAAATATGTGTATGCATGAATCCTTTCTGAGCAACATCGAGCCTACTCGCTTATCCGAGGCTCTTACCGATTCAGACTGGGTGACTGCAATGCAAGAAGAGCTGAATCAGTTCGACGCACTTAAAGTCTGGAGACTCGTACCCAAACCTCAAGGTAAAACCATTATAGGTACGAAATGGGTTTTCAAGATCAAGAAAGATGAAGATGGTACCTCTATTAGAAACAAAGCAAGACTTGTAGCCAAAGGATATAGATAAGAGGAAGAAATAGACTACGATGAGACTTATGCTCCTGTGGCGCGTTTAGAGGCAATTCAAATGTTTCTAGCCTACGCTGCTCACAAGAACTTCACTGTCTTTCAAATGGACGTGAAGACCGCCTTTCTGAATGGCATTCTAAAGGAAGAAGTCTACGTCTCGCAGCCAGAAGGCTTTGTCAATCAAGAGAAACCGAATCATGTCTACATTCTCGACAAAGCACTCTATGGATTGAAACAAGCTCCTCGCGCCTGGTATGATGTCCTATCTCAATTTTTAGTCAAGTCTGGTTTTCAAAAGGTACGGTAGATACCACTTTGTTTATTAAAAAGGAAAAAGCCGATATCATTCTTATTCAAATCTATGTAGATGATATTATTTTTGGCTCTACAAATCCTAAGTACTGTAAGAAATTTTCAAACCTTATGGTGTCAAGATTTCAGATGAATATGATGGGATAGATGAATTTCTTTCTCAGATTACAAGTAAAACAATTTTCATCGGGGATTTTTATCAATCAATCAAAATACATTCTTGATATTCTTCGGAAGTTCAAAATGGAAAATTCTAAACCGATTGGTACCCCAATGGCACCAGGTACTAAGATTGGCACCGATCCTTCTGGAAAGGCTGTTGATGTTAGGACTTACAGAGGAATGATAGGTTCTTTGATGTATTTTAATTCTAGTAGTCCAGATATAATGTTTTCAACATGCTTATGTGCTAGATATTAGGCCAATCCCAAAGAATCCCATATGTCTGCAGTTAAGCGCATTTTTAGGTATCTGAAGGGCACTGCAGATCTTGGTCTGTGGTATCCTAAAGATACTAGCTTTGAACTAACAGCATATACAGATGCATATCATGCTGGTTGTATGCTAGATAGGAAGAGCACGTTAGGTCATATACAGTTCCTCGGTGATAAACTCGTAAGTTGGGCATCGAAGAAACAACTTTGTGTATCAACTTCAACGGCCGAAGCAGAATATGTAGCTGCTGCTAGCTGCTGTTCTCAGGTCTTGTGGATGAGGACACAACTTCGAGACTATGGTTTTCACTTCAACAAAATCCCGATCTACTGTGACTCAAAGAGCGCCATCGCGATAACAGCGAATCCTGTTCAGCACACCAAGACCAAACACATAGATGTCAGGTATCATTTTATCAAAGATAATGTTGAAAAAGGAACAATTGAACTTTTCTTTGTAAAAACTGATTATCAGCTTGCTGATTTGTTTACCAAACCCTTAGACGAAAAGAGATTCAATTTTCTTATCTCTAAGCTTGGTATGCTAAATCTTAAGACCTAATCGGTGGTTACCTATTAAAGTTTATTATTGTAAATTTTTCATCATTTCTTCATTTCCGCAAGATAGATGCACATCAAATATTCTGTTCATAATCCAAGGGGGAGTCTAAGAATAAATTGACAGATGGTCAATATTAACTTGAAGAAAAAAAAACTCACTAATTTCTGCATTTACCTTTTTAAATGACAAATTTTTGTGATGCATGATTTTAGGGGGAGTTTTTACAAGTCAAAGGAGTTAGGATATGACTTCTGATTATTTCTGATCAGAACTCGTACTTTAATCGTTTTACTGCTTTTTGTCATTTTAATTTTCAGTGAATAAATTAGCTTTGACTATGACATAAGACTTTTGCAGTTTTTAAGAGATGCTTACATGTTCATATCTTTATGACTTTAAGCCTAGCTTCATGAGATGTAAGATCGCACGTAAAGGTATAATCCTCTATCTTAATTTCATATATGGTTGAAAGAAGGACAACTTTCAATCATAGAAAACATTTTTCTTAAAAGTTCAAACCACTTCCTGAATCTCAAATTGATTTCATGAATTGGAAGTGTGCGTTTAAATGTTTTCTAGATCTACTTTGAGCTTTAACTGAAATAGTTAAACCAAATTGAGCATCATATGCATCATAGGAAAAACATGATTTCATTGTGCTAGGACTTAACACAACTTCTATGGAATCACCTTAACCAGTGATTTCTACCCACGAAGTTAATCCATAGTGATTGAGTGTGAGAAGTCGAAAAGAAATGAGTGTGGATTGTGTGATGAGGTATACAGAAAAAGAGAGTAAGCTAAATGTTTAAAAGAAAGAGGGTGTGAGAACAGAGTTAAAAGAATATCAGAACTCTGCACCAACTTTTTCTAAGCCGGGAAGCCACAATTCTAATGTTTCACAATTCTTTGGAGATCATTATTGAAACAGACAACTAGCCCATGCCAACTCTTGATCAAACCTCACCAACTACTCATTTTCTTCTGAAAAGGAAAATGTTTCATTTTCAAAGAGGAAGCAACACATTTACTATCTTATTTTCATTTGGAAAATCTGGATATTGAAAAGAAGGAAGTCTGCCCCACCTTCGCACTTCAATCATGCACATTGAGTCTGTGTTTAACTTACTGTTGTCTCAGTGGTTTACACAATTTTGAGCCAATAAGAAATCATCAAAGTGCTTAATTCTTTCTATCACTTGCACGAACACACAAGGAATTTGTTTCTTTGTCATAACGTTTATAGAAATTACCTTTGTGGTGTTTCGATGATTGAATGGAAGCCCTGGGGGAGTGAACATCACAAAGCTCCTTTCCAATGTGTAATCACTACACACAGTAACTTTGTGTTACTGACAGGCATTTTAACTGATTCATTTGTTGATTCAAGTGTTACACGACTATTTTGTCTGGATTTGCAAAAATCTGGATGAATATCTTTTGAATTGACGGATCAGAAGCTCCAAATGAAAGACATTTCTTACTCCGAGTTTTGATGAAATCGTTTCTCTATTCATCAAAAAGGGGGAGAACCTAAAGTTTGAAGAAATATCTATTACAACTTGTGTCTCAAGAGACATTGGAAAAGAGAAGAACACACCAAGAAATGCGAAAGATCAAAGTATTCTGAAGACATGCTGATTTTAGAGAAATTTTCTTTGAAGATACTTTGCTAAAGCATTCTGAGCTAAAACCTGGAGATTATTACATATGGAAAACAGAGAAGGAGATTGCATCTTCTGAGCTGAAAAAGAAGACTGAATTGCTAAAATCTTTTTAGTAATGATCTTGATCCAAAGGGGGAGATTGTTAGCGCACAAATCTATTGGATTCAAGATCATCCAATCTGAAGATCCAATCTGAAGCTAAAGCCGGAAAGTCAACTCTTAATATAAGTCTAATGTCGTTTGTAATAAAATGTCAAAGTTTAGTTTTTAGTATTTTATTATTATTTCTAAATATCTAAGTTATTAGATATTAGTTAGATATTATATTTTAGATATTATGTTAGTGTGTTAGAGAAGCTAAGATATCAGATCACATTCAACACACACACTCACGGTGTAAATCAGAGAGAAAAAGTCAAGAGCTTCAAACCGAAAACATCAATCCTGTAATCCGTAATTTATAATCTAAACAGGTTGGTAATCATATGTGTTATTGTTTTGATAAGAACTTGATATATTGTGGACCGACACATAACATCGAAGCCGTTGTTGCAGAGCTGACTAACACTCAGTAGGTTGTGTTTAAGGCCATCCACATATGCAACTCTGCAGACATCGATGTCCTCTTTGGCTATGACTCCGTAGCCTTTGATTTCCCCCTTTTTGTTGTCTCAAAAGGTCACAGAACCTCCTCCAGATTTTTCTTGATATGAGGAGAACAACCTTCTGTCACCAGTCATGTGCCTAGAGCACCTGTAGTATAGGTACCATAGGGCACATGCTGCTTCTTCTGCGAACAAATCAAGGAGATTTAGGTACCCATTTTCAAATGGGTCCATTTTTGTTAGGGGTCTTTAATCCTTAGGTTTGACATTACCTTCTTTGATAGAAGAACCATTTTGCTTCTTCTCACCCTTGAATTTAGCATTCTTAGATTGGGGTTGACAGAGGAAGCAGTGAGGGCTCGAGAAGTGTTGATTTAAAGTGTGCATGAGATGGAAACATTTGCAATATGAGACACCAGAAGCAAATTGTTTAAATTTTTCATTAAAGTCAACAAAGGTGGGTACAGAGCAATCATTACTACAATCTTTCCTAGCATTGGACTTATTTTACAAAAATACCTATCTAGGCTAGACTGGTTTTTCTCAAAATTCCTTCTTGGGTGTCTCTTTGGTTGTACCCTTCCTCTGTGGGATCCTTCCTTCGGATTCACTGCCACAGAAGCAAAAGATTTGTCATTTTTAACCCATTTATGCTTTCGTTGCCAAGTGAGTTTTTCTTGAAAAGGTTTTGACGGTCTTGGAGCTTTAGGCTTTTGAGATGACAACTCTTTCTATTTGTTTAATTTTTCAAGCTAAAGAGAAGTCTTAGCTTGTAGACACATGTCAAGGAAATCAGGGCAAATAAGGATCCTTGCAGAGCTCCTTTTGGGAGATATCATTATGTTAGGAATGCCAGAGGGTAATTTAGATCCCTCTAGTATGCAAGGAACTATTTCTAGCTCGATAGAGCCAGTCTCTGAGTCGTCAGAGGGTGATTCATTCTCAGATTCAGAGTCTGAATCAAGAAAATCTCCGTGACTAGAGGCATGATTTTCTGGACATGTACTGCATTTTCCATCATCATTGTCCCTTAGGATATTTAAGTTTTTAAGAATGCAGGGGACAACTTCAGGAACTTTTAAGCTCTCCATCAAATCTTGCTCAAAGATTTCATGTACGATAGAGGTCATATCAGGATTGTTGAAGAAATGGTTTTCATAAGTTTTTCTCAAATCATTTTCAAAAAGTTTCAACCACTTTTCTTCTACAGAGGTTGGAATGAACTCTGGTGCCTCATATGACAACTCATTTTCAGGGGTTATCATGCACACAAAGGCCATTTGAGTTTAAGTTTTTGGATGACCAAACTTGAAGAGTCCTATCCGTTTTTGGGACATATATTTTTTTGGAATGACTTTTCTCTTTGCAGAGATTGATGATGACAAGTCCTTGTTTTCATACCAAACATTTTCCATGACCAGTGGCTTCCTCTTGTGTGGTCCTCCAGAGGTTCTGCGCCTCTTAAAGGTGGAAGTTAAGTTGGGAAACCCTGTTTTTTGAACTTTCCTAAGGCAGAAGATGTTTGATAAAGATTTATTTCTTTTGCTTCCAGTATAGGGGTCAATGTCAGTGAACCTTATACCCCTTCTGCGGACTTGGGTGTTGACCTTTTCATGCACCTTCTATGCATCCTAACAAGTCTCTGTTGAGCAAGTCTTGATGAAGGACTTCTCTTTCTTTTTTGAAAAAAAGTTTTTCAGAGCAAGAGTATTTAATCTGTCACTCTCATTGTCCTTTAGCTCTTTGATCTTAATTTTTAAAGATTTATCAAGGGAGATAATCTTTTCTTTTAAAGATTTCTTTTCTTTAACATGCTCAGCCTCTAGAGTTGAATTTTCAAGGTACAACTTGTCCTTTTCCTAAGTAAGAAGTCTACCTTCTCGCTCATAAAAGGCAAGTTTCTTCTCAAGCTCTAAGCATGTATTTTTTAAAGCATGAAATTATTCAACTAGTTTAAACATTTTGCATTCTGAGTCATTTGAGTCTGAGTTAGATGTGGATACCTCACTATCAGCGTCAGAGGAGTTGAGTTCTGCCATCCTACAAAACAATGCATTTCTGTCCCCTTCATTAGAGGATTCGTTAGTGATGAGATTGTCCTGCTCAGCCATCAAGGACTTATGTGCATAGTATTTGGCCTTTTTTTTTTATAGAAAGTACCATCTCTGACGGCTGGTCCTCTGTGGACATTGCTTCGACACTCTGCATCAAAGTGTCCTGGCTTTCTGCATTTGAAGCAACCAGTGTTTTGCGGAGCATTTGCAGTTGTCTTCTCTCCTCCTCTGCCATCATCTCTCTAAGCTCCTCTCTGTGGGTACTCGATGGCCTTCTTCTGATCCATCATCCTTCTCTCATATCCTCTTTGGTCATGCATCCTTTGTTGATCTCCAAACTCTTCTCTCCGATAACTTATGTGCTCATATCCTTGTGGTGGTCCATATCCCCTCTGATCATGGAACCGACCACTTCTCTCATCTCCTCTATCATTCTGTCTTCTGCCGAACATGGTCTTCTTTTTGAGTCCTCTATTATACTCTTTTATCATTAATGCCAAAGTCTTGGCAAGAGAAGCCATGTCCATTTCGTCATCAAAATCATCTTCCTCTTCACTTTCAGCAACCAAAAATTTCTTCTATTTCTTCTTTTTCACACTTTCTTCCACAATCTTTTCCTTCTGAGGCTTGTCATGCACCTCTGTGCCAGAGGCCCACCCACTTGGGTTTTGGCCTGAACAATACATTTTTCTTGGCCAACAAGAGTGCCAAAAAGGTCTGACAAGGTCCAAGTATCAAGATCTTGTGTTGTCTGAAGAGACATTGATAGTTGGAGCCATTCATCATTCAAACTTTTTAGGAAAATGACATTGTTTTCCTCAGAGGTTCTGTGGATTCCATACATCCTGCACTTGTTTATCAGAGAGGTAAACCTATCGTTGGTGCTCTGTAGGGGTTCGCTTGGAAGAGCCTTAAATGCATAATACTAATTTATGCACTGAGCTCTGTTGTTCTTTTGGGTCTTGGCTTCCCCATCAAGCTGTTTCTCTAACTCTAACCATAGGTCCTTAGAAGTTTCACATGAGTCAAGAGACTGGAATATGTCATTGGGAATAGCCATAATGAGTAGTCTTTTTGTTTTCATGGCCAACTCATGTTTCTCGCAGTCCTGGTCTCCCCATTCTTCGATTGGTTTGGGTTTTAGATACTCAGGGACTTCAGGGGTAGTAGCAGTTGCAGGAACCCTGGGAACAGTAACCATGGGTACGTATGGTGGATTGTAAAGATATTCAACAAGTCTTTGGTCAACCCCCTCAAGAAAATGTACCATACGGATTTTCCACTGAGGATAGTCATCCCTCAGTAGAGTGGGGGCTTTGTTTGAGACCCTGTAGTGAAAAAGTTGGCAATGTTTGCCATTTTGAAGTTTTGAAGAAAGAACAGAGTATAACAGATGACTGAAGTTTTTAATGAACTTCAATGGGATATACTGAGAATGGGTTTGTATATGAAAGATAAGAGTACTGGAACACTTATATCAATCTTTTGAACTATTCCAGACAAGAAACTTTCCTATTATTGAGTTTAAATCAAACTAGTTGAAGAAAACGCAGAAAATAGGGACTGTTCTTTTGTGAATGAAAAATGAAGCTGAAAATAGTTCAAAACACTACCAAATAACCTTGAATAATTGTAGAACAAGATCCTTTGATATTGAGCATCAAAGTTATCTGTGATACCAATTGTAGGTTCCCAGTTTGGGTCTAACGATTAACCAAAACAAATGCAAACTGATAATTATGCGGAAGCGGTTTGAATGCAATTGAATGGTTTGGTATGGTAGTGATCACGCACAAACAAGAAATAAAGATAACTCTAAACAATAAGAATGAGTTCATCTTCATTATCTTGCCAAAACACCAAGAACACGCAGTAGTATGTGTACAATGTTTGCTCTCTACATATTTCTCTCTTGCTAGACAAGCGTGGGTGAATTGTCTGCCCTTTTTTTTTGAAATCAGGAGGTGCTCCCTACATATACAAGAAATGGAGCACACAATCGTACAAGACAATGGCTGACATTCCATAAACGGAATGCCACCTGGAAAGTAAAGACAACGTGTGTGTACTATTGATCTTGAGAATCTTCGTACAACAGGCAAACACGTGATCTGCACATGGCGTTGTCTCTCCAAGCAATTTTTCAAGTCTTCCATCTTCCAAAGCTAGCCACCACAGAGGCTTTGTGAAGGGTCACAGAGGCTCTGTGGTCTGAGCTTTGCACTTCTGTGGAAACTTAGTGTATGACAAATTTCTTCCGAGCTTCCTATACTTAGCCTATTTTTCAATACTTCTATGTACAATGATTGGAGCTAACAGTAATCACTACATTAAATTCCAGATATAGATGAAAAAAGTTATATGAAATAGTACATTGTGAAACATGACATATTCATTAGGAATATGAACGTGTTATTTGTCATGAATGCTATAACATATTCAAAATGAATGTGTCATTTATGATGAATAACACATTCATATTCATCATGAATGTGTTATACATGAAAAATATTCATCCTGAAAAGGGACCCGTGGTGTACTATGGATGATTCCCGGGTTCCTAATCAATTTTCGATTCATACCGGAACTTCTCCCTCCCTATATGTATGTATATATATATATACATACATATAATTAGGGTCGTATTAGAGGTACCATCCTCCCTCCTCCCCACCCCAAACCTGTTTTGGGTGTAGAAATGAGCCTCCACCCACACCCATTGGTCGTCACCCGCCAAGGCGGAGAATCTCCACATATCAACTTTCCATTGGAATATGAAATCTTAAATCCATCATTGCAAATAATGGAATAAATTATCAACCAAAATAATTCCATTTTCATTTGTCATGAAGAACAATAACCCACACCTTACTTATAACGTATATTTTGTATAACATAATTTTAGACACCAATTATGTTCAATTTTACTTGTAAGAAACATAGAATTTAGACCATTGAAACAAACCAAACAAAAATTGAACCGAATTAGACATGTTTGGTAAGAATTAATTGCAAATTTTCCATGATTGAATTTGGATCAAACGTTTTTAAAATAAAAAAGACAAATTGTTTTAGACCAGATAAAATCCAACCCAACCTAACTCCACCAATATGAGAGCATCTATAATAGATTCTCAATTTATCCAAAATAAAGAAATAAAAATAAAAATCTCATAAAACATTATATTCAACGACAACAAGTCTACAACTATTTCTATATATTAAAGATGACATCATTTATTATATTATTAAAATACTTTAATACATTTACTATCTTAACAAATTTTCAAATAACCAACTAACTTTCGACCAAACTTTATATAATAATTTGCAACACAATTATGTTCACTTCTAAACAAGATATTATTGATACAAACACTTGGGCTATATTCAGCAAAAAAAGCTAGCTTATAGCTTTTTGTCCTGATACACGTTTGGATTACCATAAGCTAGCTTATTAAAACGCTACTCAAACTAACGTTTTAAAAAGCTAGCTTATCAGCTACAAACTAACTTATAAGTTAGTTTGCCGAACATAGCCCTCTTCTTGTTAAGAATTGTTTGATGAAAACCATAAAATAATAAAAAACAATTTTGCTGGAGAATAAAAATTAATTAGTATAATTTTTTTTCTCTAGCATTTAATTTTATATGTTTTTCAAATATGGAATTTTTTATTTTATTTTTTATAGAAAGTTTGAACAAAAAAAGTCCAATATAGAATCTTGAAGTTAATTTAAGAGTAAATTACGTTTTTAGTCCCTGTGGTTTGTTAAAAATTGCAAATTTCGTCCTTTTGGTTTTGAGATTTCAGTTTTCGTCCCTAAGATTTGTAATTCATTTCTATTTTCGTCCCTAAGGCCAAAACACTACTTTTAGGCATGAAGACTAAAATAGAAATAAATTGTAAACCATAGGGATGAAAAAAACAATAAAAATTTAAACATGAGGATGAAAAAGGTAATGAATTATAAACCATAGGGATGAATATCATAATTTCAAAACCATAGGGACGAAAATAGAAATTTTCAATAAAACCACAGGGACTAGAAACGTAATTTACTCTTAATTTAATAATAAAATTTAAAATCATGAGAAATTACCGTAAATGCAAAATCTCGTCCCCAAAACCCTCGCCATCTATAAATACCCATTCTTCTCTCTCTTTTCTTCATCTTCTCTCTCTTTTCTTTTTCCGCAAGTTTCTTCTCAACAAATCCTCTCCAGATCCTTCACAACTGGTAAGACTCTCTCTCTCTCTCTCTCTCTCTCTCTCTCTCTCTAACTCTCTCTCACATTATTCAATTGTAGAATAAGTTTAGTCACAATCTCGTTTAGAATTCTGTTTATCAGTGTGATTCATTGCATTCAATCATCAATGGCGTTTTATTTGACATCGATTTCACTTTCCGGTTTCATCGTTTTTGTTGCACATTCCATGGAGTATTTGTTTATCGGCTATGGCGGCCGTTGTGGTTGTCTTATGTGGTGCACGAATTTTTAGTTTTTTACGGTGCTATTCGACGGAAATCTAACCATAAGATCTGTAAAACGATAGGAAACCGGTGGCGGTGGTTATGCCGATTTCATCGTGTTAGCGATGAATTAACGAAGAAAGCAGTTGGCGTTCGTTTTCTATTTGGCAGTCTCATAGCTCCAGGGCGTGTAACGCACGTCCACATCACTAATAATTAATAATAAAAACGAATAAATTTTGGTTTTGACTAATTGGGAGAATTGTGTCGCATGATAATATATATTAGACTCATATCAATTAGATTTAAATTATTTTTCTTTTTGGGCATTTTGTACTCGTCTAAATTCTTCTATTTTTTGTTTAGCATCCTCTCAACACTCTATTTGTACCCATCTAGCTTCTGTTCAAGCTAAGATAAGTGTTCAGAGTCGCCTATACTTGTACAATTTTCTGATCATATATGGTTTGAACTTTTTTTAGGATCTAGAATTATCTAATAGGGGTTTCATATTTCTTCTCTTTTGTTGAAATCTTTTAGCAAGTAATCTAATAAGGATTTCGTATATTTTTATTGTTAGAATGACTTTTAAATAAATTAAAATTATGATAAGATATGATGTTAATTAACGAATGAAATCTTAAAAACCGGTCGTTAGTCTTGCATCATTTTTTGTAATGAATATAGATAAATAATTGTTTGAAGGAATACCAGGTTGATAGAGAAAGTTATTGGTTTTGTTTGTTATTCTCTTTTATCTTTGGCATCATTTGGTAAAAATAAGCTAGCTTATTTTTTGGATACACGTTTGGATGGACATAAACTAGCTTTTTGATAAACTATTTGAAGTAGATTATGGGAAATTTGCGATTAAGAGATTTTTGAAATTTATGCATAAAATGGTAATACCTTGTGTTTTATAAGTAGTAATTAAGAGTTTTTTATCCGTGCTTTATAATATAGTATAAATTATTATATATTAACTATTAATTATAAATAAATATTAATTACTAAAATTTATTATTATTAATTAATAAATATTAATTAATATTATCTGAAAATTATAACATAAATTTTAATTATTTAGAACTATTGATAATTATATCATTTTTTTAAATATTGATCAATACATTTTAGTTATTAATTATTATTATTTTTCTAATTATTATTTGATTAATTTTTTTAATATTATATGTAACGGTTATTTATTATCTTATTTGTATTAATTAATATAAATTTGTTTTAATTATATTATTAAATATTATAATTGATTATTTTTTCTAAATGTTATTTTTGGTAATTTTAATGCTTATAAGTTTTGTCAAATGTGAATTTTTCATCAGCTAGCTTATCAGCTACCAACTAGTTTATCAACTACCAGCTAGTTTGCCAAACATAGCGATGGGTCCGAAAATTTTCTTTTGCTTTTAGCTTAAATTTAGGATTTTATATTTAAAATGGACCATACCTTTTATGTTGTGACTAATAGTCAATAGTTATGCATGCTTACCATTAAAGAACATGACTTATAGCATTAAAAGTGATTACATTTTGCTACAACGATTTCATAAACATTTATATCATACATAACAATCAAATTTTAATTGGTGTGCATTTTGAGGAGTTAGCTCAAGTTACATTAAAGTTACCTTTGGAGTTTTAGTCTATTTGAGTCTATTAAAGATTTTCCTAATTGTTTTCAAAGATCTTATGGACTTAGGGCCTCTTTACTTACCTATGACCACCTCTTACTCAATAAGAGGTTCTTATTTGGGTAAGAGGTGGGGTGTTTAGAGCAACTCCAACCGGCCGGCAAAAGGCCAAATTTGCTGGTCAAATGCCTCCAACTGGCCGGTATATTTCATTTTTTGTTGCCGGCCGAGAAAAGTGAACGGCAAATATGCCGTGTGGTTTTTGACCGCCAATTCTTGAGGGCCCACAACTTTATGCCCATTTATTAGTATTTTAATGCAAATTTTGGTTTCTTTATATATAAATTATTAGAAAATATGTTATTTTAATGTGGGGTCCACAAATTTGGTGTTTTTTTAAAGGATGGTTGGAGTTGAGTTTTTTTTGGAGTTGATGGACCCACCAAATTTGGTGTTTTATTTAGCGTCGAGGTTGGAGTTGCTCTTACCAAAACAAAAACTACCTCTGACCAGGACATGGTGCTGACCGTTCTTCTGACCAGAGTAAGAGAGAGGGACAATGCTTACCACGGTCAGCAACACACTTTTCCTCGTCTACCCTCCCCTTAATCTTAAAAATCATTTTCTTTTTCATTGACAAGAGAAATACCCTGCACACTTCATCTCCCACGCAGACGTTGTTATGACATACTCTCCATCTAAATCATCACTGCTTCTTAAATCTTGATCTTATTTGAGTTTCCATAGTGAGTTTTCTTGTTTTTTGTTAATCATAAAATGGAACACAAGAAGAAGAAAAATTTGGGTAAGAAGAATACAACCAAAGATATTCGAAAAACCTTATTCAGAAGGGAAGAATCGGAGCACTTGGCTTTACCCTTGGAATCTTGATTGTTGGAAATATGAATGGTTAAGAAGGCACCTGATGAATAGCTTTACGAAAATAATAAAGATGAAAAGATGGGAAGAAAGAAGGTAAGGGGCTAGGGGAGTAGGGGTGTAGGCTCAAAAGCAAAATTTGATTTGATTTATATCGTCATTAGATTTAAATTTTGATACAAGGATTCAAATTAATATTTGATGTGGATTTGATTTAAATTTTGATTGAGGGATATAATTGTCATTTGTACTTGATCAGCACTTGATGCAAAACATTAAGTAAACATCAATTTTTTGGTCAGTGCTTACCTCGATCAGACCTCTTATCTCAGTCAGTTCTCTTACCCTAATCAGTGCTTACCCAAAAAAATTAGTAAACAACCTCTTAGTTGAGATGTGTGCAAACTAAGCAAAACACCCACGATTAGGATAAATCCATTTTATGATCTTAAAAACGTAAATTAGTTGTTGCTGGGATTATAAATAATTATGCATTATAAAAAATCTAAATAAAAATTGGAATAAGAAAAGGCGGTGTTTGCTGTGTGTGTGAGGGGGAGAATATCTAATATTTATTTAAATTATTAGAAATATTAATAGATGCTTCTGAACTCATATTTTTTCCTTTACAGGTATATTTATTGCTTACCATTTCTCAAACTTGGCAGTGAAATCTTCATTAAAAGACTTGTATCTTCAATTCTTACCATTTTTTCTTTAAAATTCTTAATTTATTTATCATCTAATTAATACATTTCTTACTTTCCTTTTTTGGATCTTATTAGGAAACAATAATTTTTTTATATTTTATTTTAGCTTATTTAAAAGAAAATGCAAACGTTTCCTTTTTCAAAATTTACATATTATAAAATCATCTTAAGATTTATTGTGATATATTAAGTTTTTTTTATTGTTAAAAAGAGTTTGCAGTATTTTATTATTAGTCAAAAGTTTATACCTACTTATATTAATTTATACTTTAAATACTAACTAAATAGTAATATTTATTAAAATTATATTTATAGTGAACAATCGCTACATAACTTGTATATAAGTTTTAATACTGAATAGGAAACTGAATAATTTATATTCTAGTTTAAGATCTATAATATTTAATAAATTTGAATCACTGATTTGATATGCAATATTTTGTGTTATTCAATAAAATGAGATATCCTTGTTTGATGCTTTTATGATATAAATATATTTTTGTTAATTAATAGAGATATTAGTAACTGTGATTTATAAATCTGTTATTTATTAGTTAATAATTAAAGTTAAAAATTAAAAAGAAACACTTGATAGTTGCTAGTGAGTTGGTATGGCGTAGATTTAGGCTATGTTTGGCAAAAAAAAGTTAGCTTATAAGCTAGTGTATATGTTTGGATGACCATAAGCTAGCTTATCAGCTAGCTTATTGAAACGCTACTCAAAGTAGCGTTTTGAAAAGCTAGCTTATCAGCTACAAGCTAGCTTATAAGCTAGTTTGCTAAACAAAGCCTTAGAATTGTGGGGATCATAAGAGGGGATGTAAGAATCTGAATACCGACTTTAGGATTTGATATTTTGGATTGGAAAATTAATTAAAGTAGCCATTTCATAAATTCTACTTACCCTCCTAGCCATTTTCTTCCTTGTTTTTGTAAAATAGTCCGTAGGTATGTGAAAACCGTTCGTATATACGAACTCTTCCCAAAAATCCAAAAAAATTGCAGATTATGAAATGTGTACGTATATACGAAGTTAGTTTAAAAATTCATAAAAAAGCTTGAGTTCGTAAAACCTTTCGTAAAAAAATGTAAAGAGGTTACATTTTTACCCCTGTTCGTGAATATGGTTCATATATACAAACCAAACCAAAATAAAATAATTTTTGTTTTTACGAACTCACTTTCACCAATGTACGAACTCATATTTATTGTAGAATTTACTATTTTACATTTTTGGAACCACTTCGTGATCTCCCCATATATACGAACACATTTATGTAAAAAATAAGCAAGTTGCAATTTTAGCCCCTCATTTTTGGAAGATAATTCAACTATTTTACATTTTTGGCTCCACTTCGTGATCTCCCCAATATACGAACACATTTTAGCCCCACATTTTATGGGAAAAGTTAAGCAAGTTATAATTTTGACCCCTCATCTTTGGAAGATAATTCAAGTATATTATATTTTTGACCCCACTTCGTGAAAATAGTTACAATTTGGGCTCACCTTTTACGAAATGATGCTTTTAAATTACTTTTTAAACTATGTTCGTATATACGAACATATATTACGAAGATGCATCAAGTTTATGAGTTCAAAGGATGTGTTCGTATATACGAACTCATTTCACGAAGGTAGTTGCTATTTTAATAAATTGAAGGAGAAAATGGCTAAGAGGTAAACTCGATATTCTGAAATGACTATTTTAATTAATTTCCATTTTGGATTATTTTAAACCGGAGTTGGAATGCACCTTTTCTATTTTCTTCCTGCTCCTATGATCTGTGTCAGAGACTTGCAACTTACTTTTCACACCTCTCTATGCGTCTACACATCCCCTCCATTCCCAATTTATACTCTTTTAAGTATTGTTATACACTTTCAAATGAGAAAGTGGTCGATCTGCAATAAATGTTTAAAAAATCGAATCATATATAATAAAAATGTAATATAAACATGTTTCGTTAACCGACCATCATATCATCGTACGAGCAACTTTCCCTACAATCTTAGTTGTGTTAACCATGTTATATTGCACGTGATCCGCTTCTTTTCGTACAGTTATACTTCTCATTTTACGTTATATTTTATATGAATTATATAATCATTTATTTTTCAAAATAATATTTGATGTTGAATTGTTTATTACCCTTTTTACACTAAAATCGATATCATTTGTTTTGTTAAACCTGAGAAAGTGAACTTTTTTGTTGGTTAATTTGTTATTCCCAGCAAGTAAAGTGGACACTCCTCATAACCACATTCAATCACAAAATCTTTTTTATGTAGCCCACGTGTGAGAATCTATCACATGTAGTATATGAATAAGTTATTGCTTGTTGTTGGCGCTATACAAGTCCGCTGGGTTCGATGGATCTGTGGGTGGGTGGGGTGGGGTGGCGTGGCGCCTATAGTCACATCCATCTCCCTTCACTTATACTTTTACCTTTTCTTTACCATTTAAATCAGCAAATGATCATTAACATTAAATAGCTTTCAAATTTTATTTTAAGACATCCCACATGTTAGAGATCATATATGAGATGTACTAGAGTTTTACGACTTTGACCATTTCTCATCTATATAGGTTGGAACCTCCTTTCTGTCCTTAGGGGTCCTTTTTTGGACACTAATCTAATGAGATTACACATATTTAAAAGATTGTCCATAGTTTAAGTCCATGTGATGGCCTGATGGGATATTAAAACAATTCGGACCATATATATTAGTTATGGTTGATAACATAAACAGCGTTTTAATTTTCTTTGTTGATTCATAATGCATATGTTCTAATCTAAACATTGCTTTCTGTTGAGTGGGATGATGCAAACTTTCTAACATTCTTATATTCTTTTTATCATATATTAGATACTGCATTGTGAAAACCATTTGGTGCTTCCCAATTCAAAAATGATGTTGTTTGCCTTTTACACTATAGCTTTTGACTTGGTCAACTTGTTACTTTGACTTGTTTGTTATTTATATGTCTGTTGTACTTGTAGTCTTGGATTATTAATTAATTTGAACAAGTCCCAATCAGTTGAAACTCTAAGTTCAATCTGCATTATCTTTGCATCTTTTGGAAATAAAATGTGGAACAAATTACTTGCTTATTTATTGTAGTTTTACTTATATATATTTCTGCGTTGTCCCTTTGTTCGCCAAATAATAGATGGTGCTGGTACGCATAGCAGCAAAGATTTACGAGGCAATGGGAATGAAAAGATCCACAAGATCCCGATCTGAATCCATGTCCAAATCACGACACGACCATGTGGATGGTGGTTGTAGAGGTGGCGAATCAATTGCAATCGATCAAAGTTACATTTCTTGGTTGGTAAGTGACATAATATGTTAATTCTTATTTTTGGATGCCTCCAGCTATAGATTAACAAAAACAACTGTTGCTTTAATTACTGCATATAGTGTATAGGTGAGCTAGAACTTATAACCATTAGTTTTGCATACAATATTAATTCTTATATGATTGAAAATATATATGATTTATTCCATGATTAATTAAAGGTTGTGTATTTTGGTTCTTTATAGAAAGAACACCCTTCTGCTCTTAGCTTGTTTCATCATATGATCAATGCGTCAAAGGGGAAACAGATAGTTGTTTTCTTGGATTATGATGGCACATTAACACCCATCGTCAGTGACCCTGAGCGCGCCTTCATGTCTGATGAGGTACTTACGAACGGTTAATTTTACTTCTTCCTTCATGAGCAATATATTGGACCACAAGTCTTCTTTTTGCCTTGACATATATATAATTATCATTTAATACAATTTGCAGATGCGTGCAGCAGTACACGATGTCTCTAATTGCTTTCCAACCGCTATCATCAGTGGCAGGAGTCGCAAAAAGGTACATTGTAATACTTCACTCATATGTGTTCTGTAATTGGCTTGCAATAATTAATTAATTGCATCATAATCATCATCATATATTTACATATGTTGTGATCAATTCTTTCCGTTGAATCCGTCAGGTTTTTGATTTTGTCAAGTTAAATGAGGTGTACTATTCGGGGAGTCATGGGATGGAGACTATGGGACCACCCCCAAAGAACAAGTCTTATGATACGAAATATCACCAAAGAAGCTTTGATAATGAGGTAACTTATATTTCTGTTGAATCATTTTCTTTAATTATTGATTCCCCCAAGTTTATATATAGTAACCAATGTGTAAGATATTGAATTTGTTAGGGGAATGAAGTTATCATCTTCCAACCAGCTCAAGATTTTCTACCAGCAGTTAGGAAGGTAATTAATTAATTAAGATTAATTCGCAAAACTGCTTGTAATCGATCATTGAGTTTCATTCAACATAACAAATGATTAATTTTGATTGAAATGTGAAATTAACAGATATCAAGTGAGCTTACGGAGAGAATGAAAAACATACAAGGGGTCATGATCGAGGATAACAAATTTTGCCTTTCTGTTCATTACCGGCATGTTAAGGATGAGGTATGCATTATGCACCAGTTCTTCATCATCATCGCCAATTCGCCATATATATTATGAAATTCAGTTATCCAATATCTTTAAGATTCTAATTTTTTTTTCTTCATAAGTTTTTGAGGTTTATAAACATTAATTTGTTGTTGACTATATATATGTATGTAGGATTATGGAAGAGTGGAAGAGGAAGTCCAATTGATGCTTGTAAACAATCCCGATTTCCATATGACTAGGGGAAATAAGGTGTTGGAAATCCGGCCGTCTATACAGTGGAACAAGGGTGATGCTCTTGAGTACTTACTGGACACTTTAGGGTTTCAGAACTCCCATGATGTCTTCCCCATATATATAGGAGATGATCGAACAGACGAGGATGCTTTCAAGGTATATATATATACATATCCTTCTTTTCCTTTTCACCATTCCTTTTCTGATCAATCCAAAAGACTATATATGTAACCTGACTTGACTTCTATCCAAATGAGTAGAATTGTTGTTTCTGTAACATTGTTTGAGACTAGTAGGTCCATATTTTTAAGTATGAACTTTTATTTTTTTCAACTTGAAATTAATTTGACAAGAATATGTACTACTTTTTTTTTTTTCAGGTTTTAAGGGAAAGAGGAGGATATCCAATAATAGTATCATCGACACCAAGAGAGACGATGGCTTTGCACTCGCTTCGCAACCCATTGGAGGTACAATCGTTCTTGGTTCGATTAAGTAGATGGGGTTTTGACAGTCCCCCAACTTCTCATCCCCAGTAAAAAACCAATTAGCAACCTCCAGTGGCATGTTGGCTTCTTGTAAATACACACATACATACACGCACATATGTACATATATGTGTGTAGTGGAAGGATATTTTGCAACCCTTAAAAATATTGCAACCCTTGCAACCCACATCTTAACCGTTGGACTTATGATCGACGGTTATTTTATTTTTATTTTTCTTTTTTTTTTAATTAAAAATATTGGACCCCGTATCTATTGTAACCGCCGATCATGAATCCGACGGTTAAGATGTGGGTTGCAAGGTTTGCAACCTTTTTAAAGGGTTGCAAATTAAACAACCACTATATGTGTGTGTGTGCATGTATATTTATGTTATATATGCCAACTAACAACCCTTAATTAATTGGCCACTGAAGAGATCTAAAGGAAATGGAAGTAGTAGAGTCTTGGAGTTTATAAGTTAGCTAGGGTTTATATATATATATATATATAGTGATGATGACGCATGAGCATGCAAGCTGGACCCTCTTTTTTATGGTCCTCTTAATTGTATTGTATGCCTGCTTCTTCTACATTAGTTAATGTTCTCTTAAAGAACAAATATCTTCCTTTAATTACAATTAACCAAAGAGCTACAGCTTTTGTGATGGCCTTGGTTTTTTAAGTAAACTATCATTAGCATTATTATTATTACAATAATATATATATATATATATATATATATATATATATATATATATATATATATATATATATCTACAGCTTCTTTTTCAATCTGCTATCTCTTTCATTTTGGAAATTTTTTTAAGCATCTCACTTGGTTATGCGCATCTCTTGGAAGTTATAAGTAATTATGAAATGTGTTTAAATACCATAAACATACTTCGGCATCGATAATACCTGTTTGCATCTCAGAACCAGGTCGCGAACTAGTCCAATTGTATTACTCGTACCAAAACAAATGAACGGTTATTGAAAATAGCTTGTAATAAATCGAGTGACTATCAAATTGTTATCGTACACATCTAGCTTGTATACATGCATGATAAAAAAAACCATCTAAAAAAGCTTAGATTGCACTCATGGATACACAAGGATATGATTTAAAGTAGATCGAACAGTTATTGAAACCATTGAGTTGATACATATTTCGTGAAATTTAAAGCTTATTTTCTCTTGAATTTGAAATAGATTGAACAATTATCAAAGTCATCGACTTCATACATATTTCTTAAAGTTTAAAGCTTATTTTTTCTATTGAATTTGAAATAGATCGAACAGTTATCGAACCCATCAAATGCAAAGCTCTGTCTGTCAGCTCATGTATTTCTTGAAATTTAAAGTACATCAAGCAACTATCAAATTATTATTGAAAACACCGAGCTTATACAAGTGCATAAAAGATAATCTAAAAAGAAGTCTTAAATGCACCCATGGATACACAAGGACAATGACAGATTCAGAAACTTAGGTGACTGGAGGCACACATAAATGTGTCAAAAAAATTCGAAACAGTAAATGATAACTTGTTTCGTTCAAATTTCAGTTATTTTTTTTTTACCATTTTGGTTGAACTGAATAACAATATTCAATTGATTCATGGGATGACTAAAATAATAAACCAATAAACTAATTTGTAATAAAATCCCATGTTACACATAACTAATTTGTAACAAATATAGTAATCGAAACAAATCCCTTTTTATATAATATTTACACATAATAACAAAATTATTAACAAATTACACAACAACATTAATTAAGAGTGTTAGCCTCTCTTTTTTTTTTTCTTCTCAAAACGTGGGGAGGGGTTTTGGGTGGTTGATGGGGGCACCAAACGAGAAGCAACCAAAAAAAATCCATTAGTAAAATCTACCCCGTACAAGATTATTGGATTTTACTTTAAGCATAAGTCCGCCAATGTACAAGGATCTTCATCGTTATCTCGTTCGAATAAGAAAAGTAAGAGCAGAGTTGAGCAGTTTGTAGATTGACAAACAACAAAATAAAAAGAATTGAATAGTTGGATTCCTCATATGATTACTATATATCATGTTGTGCGATAGAGGAATGAATAAGTTAAGAAAAATAGTTTCGACGCATATTTTTTTTCTAAATGTTACAATAAATAAGTTAACATATATAATCTGTTGAAAAACTTAAATCAGATAAGTTTTTATTGGTGCTGTGCAACTCACCAAACACAATGTACAAGTGTTTAAAACTTGGATATGTGGATTAATATGAACCACACATCTTGGATGACATCATCTATATGACATCATCCATATGACATCATCCATTCCTTCCCCTATAAATACATGCCTCCATTCCATCCCAAAATACACCAACAAGAAGTTAGAAGTCTTCTTTCTAACTTTCTTCTTCTTCTTCTTTGTTCCCTTTTGTTGATATATATATATATATATATATCATTGATATATATTTATATATCTTGTTTTGGGGGAACATTTGGTTAGCTGATTTGTTGATCCAAGGATCTCGTAAACACGTTGTAATTTCTCCCGGTTGGTAATATAAAGATCTCTCTCTCCCTGTGGATGTACACTATCACACTGATAGTGGAACCACGTTAAATATTGTTGTCTCGATTTATTTGCTGTTTCGTTTTATTTTATCGTATATTCGATAACTGCTATATTTACGCTTGTGGATCGGTATGAATCAATAGACCAAAATATACAATATTTAGATCTCGTTATTCCGCATTTGTTGTAACGGGTCAGTTGCACGTGATTTATTGTTATCATTTTTGGGACCGTAAATCACTTGAAATACGATTTGTAACTGCCACCGACCCTTACAATTGGTATCAGAGCTGCTAGATCTAAATTTGTTTTATATTGTATATTTTTAGTCGCACGATAAGTGCTTGTTAAAAATGTCTGTTGATTCAGGAAATCCATTCGCCGGTTCCGTTTCCAACTCGGACCCAAATGTTTATCAAAAAGGCTCTTTTAAATTATCGGGGGCCGGGATTAGAATAGAAAAATGGAACGGGGAGGGTGATTTTGGTAAATGGCAGTTTACTACAGCAGCAGCACTTAGAAAAAACGATGTCCACCCCGTAGTCTTTGCTCCGGAAGAAATAAATCCGGATATGTCCACCTTAGAAGCTAAGGAAATGGAGGCTTGGGCCTTCACTACCTTACAAATGGCTATGGGTCCAAATGTAATTTCTGAAATCGTTTCTGAAAAGACAGCCGCAGGGATTTGGAAAAGACTTGAGAATCTTTATCTCAAGAAAACTTTGACTAACCGACTGTTATTGATGAGGTCGTGTCTGTTCTTCAAAATGAAGGAAGGCACTACCATTCAGGCCCACATGACTGAATTCGAAGACATCATCATGAAGTTGAAGGCAACAGATTCTATTTTTGCCACAGATAATGAGGCACTCGCTTTGATTCTGTTGTATTCACTTCCCGAAAAATATTCCCAGTTCACTAACAGTTTTATTTATGGAAGAGATTCCATATCTTTGTCTGACGTGAAAGCAGGGATGATCTGTGAAGAATAGAGAATTCAGATGAAAATCGGTAACAATTCGCGGGAAAACAACCACAATAGTCATGGTCTATTTGCCGAAAGAGACCAAGACGATCAGCTCAGGGGAAGAACTCGTGGTCGCTCCCAATCTCGTAAACCTGGTCATCGCGGGAAATCTAAGCAACGTGGCAATTGTAATTATTGTCACAAACCAGGTCATTGGGTCAGAGATTGTCCGAGTTTGAGAAAGAAGGACAAGAACAAAGCAGAATCTTCAGCAGTTGCAACCGAACAAGATACAGGCTTCTCAGCAACGGTTACTGCACCGCAAGGCGACAGGCGTTGGGTGTTGGATACCGGAGCTTCGTGCCATATGACACCATTTCGGGACTGTTTCACTACTTTCGAGGAGTTCGAAGGTAACCATATTTATATGGGAAACAGTACATCGTGTGTCACTCGGGGCATCAGTTCGGTCAGAATCAAAATGTTTGACGGTACTATTCGAACTTTATCAAATGTTAAATTTTTACCGTCTATGACTCGTTCTTTGATTTCTGTTGGACAACTGTCCAAACTTGGCTGTAAGATTCGAATAGAGAATGGGAGTATGCGCATTTCCAGAGGGAACTTTGTTGTAATGAAAGGTGAGCAGGCAGAAAATAACCTGTTTCACCTGGTAGGCGAAACAGTCAGTTTTGATGCGTGTGTCGCGGATAGTTCGAGAAACTTAGATGCTACCCGTTTGTGGCATCTTAGATTGGGGCACACTTCGGAGAAGAATTTGGAGATTCTGCGCAAGCGGAAACTCATTGCAGTTGACACGCCTACGAGTCTGGACTTTTGTTCAGAATGTGTCTCGGGTAAACAGACGCGTGTTTCTTTTGGTATTGGAAAACACAACACCAAAGGGATCCTCGATTATGTTTATACTGACGTCTGGGGACCATCTTCGACACAGTCCCTCAGCGGAGGTAAGTACTATGTTACTTTTATTGATGATTTCTCGCACAAACTTTGGGTGTATGTGATTAAGTTAAAGTCAGATGTTTTTGAAATATTCAAAACTTGGTTAGCACTAGTCGAAGTCGAGACTGGTAGAAAATTAAAGGTGCTTAGATCTGACAATGGTGGTGAATACACTAGTGGTAACTTTAAAGACTTTTGTTCACGTAGAGGTATTCACCGACACTACACCACACCCGGCGATCCGCAATCAAACGGAGTCGCCGAGCGGATGAATAGGACTTTGTTAGAAAAAGTCCGATGTATGTTAGTTACATCTGGTTTTCCTAAAATGTTTTGGGCTGAAGCACTTCACACTGCTGTACACATTGTGAATCGGTTACCGTGTTCAGCCATTGGGGGAAAAATTCCGGAAGAAATTTGGAGGGGTAAGGGTTGTATCTGTTTGAAATACATACGTGTATTTGGATGTCCTGTGTATATTCATGTGACAGGTCAGGACAAGTTGGATCCCAGAGCCACCAAGGGATTCCTACTCGGCTATACAGATGGAATCAAGGGTTACCGAATCTGGAACCCGGTCACCCGAAAGGTGATTCACTCTCGACATGTGACCTTCAATGAGTCGACTATGTTCAAGTCTAATCATAATCGACAACCCGCTCCAGAACCGGAAATTATCTCTTCTGTTTCTCCAACAACCGATGGAGATGAGATAATTGTCAGTCCTATTGTACCCAACTCATCTGCTCGTGGTTTTACTTTGGGATCAGAATCTGAAGAAGATGTTAGTCCACCAGATACATCTACTTCTGATCCAGTTAGCTCAGTTCAGGAAGAAATTCTGAATGATGGTGGAGGTCAAGGCGATACAATTCCAGTATCAGTACCTGTGAGGCAGAGCCAGAGAACTATCCGTCCTCCTAATAGGTATGGTGATTGGGATTTTGCAAATATGAGTTTTACTGACCAGCTTGAGTATGCTTTGCATGTTGTACAGGATGAGCCGTTTGACTATTCGGAGGCCCTAGCTTCGAGTCACTGTGATAAGTGGTTAGGAGCTATGCATGAGGAAATGGAAGCTCTATCTAAAAATAACACTTGGGAGCTCTGTCCATTACCGAAAGGCAGTCGTGCAATTGGCTGCAAATGGGTCTATAAAGTCAAAGACGATAAGCGTTATAAAGCTCGCCTGGTTGCGAAAGGCTTTGCACAGCGGAAGGGTATCAAGTATGACGATATCTTCGCGCCTGTGGTTCGACACACATCTATCCGGGTCCTTCTGGCCCTTGTGGCAATTCTTGATATGGAGCTCAAACAATTAGATGTGAAAACAGCTTTTCTGCACGGAGATCTTGAAGAAACCATCTACATGAAGCAACCGGAAGGTTTCATCTCCGACAACAAACCTGATTGGGTCTGTAAATTGAAAAAGTCCCTTTATGGACTTAAACAGTCGCCTAGACAGTGGTACAAGAAGTTTGATTTATTTATGCTCTCGTTGGGTTTTGAGCGTAGTGAGAAAGACGCTTGTGTCTATCATAGATCAAGCGGTGGCATTTCTATTTATCTACTTCTTTATGTTGATGACATGCTGATAGCTTGCAGGGATCGTTCTGAAATCAACCGTTTGAAAGATAGGTTGAAATCAGAATTTGAAATGAAGGATCTCGGTGAAGCTCGTGTTATTCTCGGCATGGAAATTGTTCGAGACAAAAAGCCTCGTACTCTCAGGTTAACACAGAAGGGCTATATTCAGAAGATTTTGAAGCGGTTTAATCTTGATGGAGCAAAGTCGGTGTCTACGCCACTTCCAAGACACATCAAGATTACAAAAGACGATTGTCCGGTAGACGATATTGGAAAGGCTGAGATGGCAAAGATTCCGTATGCCAGTGCAGTCGGGAGCCTCATGTATGCTATGGTATGCACCCGTCCCGATCTTGCACATTCCGTTGGTGTAATTAGTCGGTTTCTATCAAACCCGGGTAAGTCACATTGGAATGCAGTGAAAACTGTATTTCGTTACTTGAAAGGTACGGAAACTCACGGCCTGATTTATGGTATGCAAAACAATTGTGATATTCTTGGTTACTGCGATTCAGATTACGCAGGTGATCGTGTCAGTTGGAAATCCACTTCTGGTTATGTTTTTACATTAGGTGGAACAGCTGTCAGTTGGAGATCTCGATTACAGTCTGTTGTTGCATTATCGACTACCGAAGCTGAACTTATTGCAGCGGTCGAGTCTGCTAAATAAGCAGTTCATTTACAAGAACTCTTGTTTGGTTTGGGCCTGAAGCAGACTACTGTTCGTATTAATTGTGATAGCCAGAGTGCTATTCACTTGGCAACAAATTTGGCGTTCAGCTCTCGAACGAAGCACATTAATGTGCGTGATGCATTTCTGGTAGCTTTACACGACGCAAAGGTTGCGTACTTGAAGAAAATATTATCTGAAGATAATGCTGCCGATATGTTCACCAAGTCGTTACCACCAGCCGCATTCGAGCATTGCTCGAATTTGATCCAGCTCAGATTGTGTTAGTGCCGTTTGGCACCTTGTGGGAGAGATGAGAATATTGCTACAGATGACATAGCGACATCTTTGGGGAGATATTACTTGGTACGTGTTTTCCGGTTGCTTAACTCGTTCGTCTATTGAGATTGCTCACTTGAGGATTTTTGCTTTTGATTTTGACGGGTGATGGCCGAGCCGAAGCTCGTCACGATCAAAATGCATTATGTTACCTCGTGTCAATCTCTATCAGCTATTTGTGCGTATTCGGGGGATTGGTTCGTGCTTTGGTTTCGTCGGGTGATTTGCACATCATGGTGGAGTGTTGAAAAACTTAAATCAGATAAGTTTTTATTGGTGCTGTGCAACTCACCAAACACAATGTACAAGTGTTTAAAGCTTGGATATGTGGATTAATATGAACCACACATCTTGGATGACATCATCTATATGACATCATCCATATGACATCATCCATATGACATCATCCATTCCTTCCCCTATAAATACATGCCTCCATTCCATCCCAAAATACACCAACAAGAAGTTAGAAGTCTTCTTTCTAACTTTCTTCTTCTTCTTCTTCTTTGTTCCCTTTTGTTGATATATATATATATATATATATATATCATTGATATATATTTATATATCTTGTTTTGGGGGAACATTTGGTTAGCTGATTTGTTGATCCAAGGATCTCGTAAACACGTTGTAATTTCTCCCGGTTGGTAATATAAAGATCTCTCTCTCCCTGTGGATGTACACTATCACACTGATAGTGGAACCACGTTAAATATTGTTGTCTCGATTTATTTGCTGTTTCGTTTTATTTTATCGTATATTCGATAACTGCTATATTTACGCTTGTGGATCGGTATGAATCAATAGACCAAAATATACAATATTTAGATCTCGTTATTCCGCATTTGTTGTAACGGGTCAGTTGCACGTGATTTATTGTTATCATTTTTGGGACCGTAAATCACTTGAAATACGATTTGTAACTGCCACCGACCCTTACATAATCACTATCAAATTGGGCCGAGATGTTTTATAGGAAGGTAAAAAATTGTTATCATTCATTAGATCTTTAATGTCATCAAATCAGTAATAGTAGGTTTAATTTGGAAAGTGTTCACATATCAAAAATCTATTGAGACACTATACTTAAACCATCATGTGGGAAGCAAAAAGGGTTAGAAATGTTTAATGCATGTTTAGTGTTATGCAAGTTAGAGATGCACAAAAAGACTAGATCTTTCGGTCCTGACCAGATTAGACCATGACGTCATTAGGCTAGACCAGACCGTGGGTCTCATCGGTCTAACATTATTTTGAGATGAATCGGTTATTTTTAGGACCAATAAAACCCAGATTAGAAAAGACTATATTTTTAGTATCGTAGATTTTTTAGGAATGGACAACGTGATTGAAGAGGAGAAAATGTCCTATACAATTATTATTTATTTAAAGAAGTTAATAATGTGCATGAAAATGTTTTTAAAAGTAATCTAGAGATTCTCAAGAATGTATCGACTCAATAGTCAGGAAAAAACACAGAAGGTTAGGGTCACTAAGGATGAGGCTATCAAGAATGTGTAAACTTGATGTCGCGATCCCATTAAGCATACTTTTATTTGGGGCATGGGTACTTTTGAGAAGGATTGAAAAGTTAAGAATATTTTTTCAAATGATGATAACATTATCACATTATATCACAGCAAAATCAGAACATTATCACATCATAATAAGTCTTTGATTTATCAAAGAATTATCACATTATTATCACAGCAAAATCAGATCATTTTCACATCATTATCGACAACAGACGTATCGACAGAAAAAATCTTTGATGATAAGGATGAGGCTATCAAGAATGTTCTGATTTTGCTATGATAAATCAACGACTTCTTATGATGTGATTTTGTTGTGATGACCATGCTATAATACTGTGATAATCGAAAACTAGTGAGGATAACACACTGTTTACACCCCAAATTTTCTACAAACGGTTGATGAACGGCTAGGAAACGGTCGGGAAAATGGTTTGTGAATGGCGGGGTAAATGGTCGGGTTAACGCTTAAGGAACGGTCGGGAAAACGATCGAGGAAAAGTAGGGAGAATGGTCGAGGAACGGTCGAGTTAACGCTCAAGGAATGGTCGGGAAAATGATCGAGACATTGTAGGGAGAACGGTCAAGGAACGATCGAGAAAACGATTGAGGAATAGTAGGGAGAACGGTCGATGAACGATCGAGGAACGGTTGGGAAAACGGTTCAAAAACGGTCGGTATGGTTGAGGCTACAATGCCCCACGACAATGTCCAATGGCATAGTCGCAGGGCAATGTCACAGGCGATGTACCCGAATCGGTACATCCCGGGAGACAATACTCGGCATCAATGCCATTGGCATTGTCGCATGGTGATGTCGCGAGCGGGTTCCAGGCTTAAAATCTGATTTTCGGGCTATTCTTCATTTGGCCATATCTTTCTCATTTCTAACCCGATTGAGGCGATTCCGGAGGCTAAAATTTTGTACTTTAGAGATTTTCAAGATGGAGACAAGAAGGGTGAAGGGTTCTTTGAAGATTTTGGGTCCCTATAAGTCGAAAGGTAAGCCTATAATCAACCATTTCTTAAACTAGGGTTCTTTTCACCTCAACCCTCATTTTTCTCTTGGGTTTGTTTGTATATGTTTTGGGAGTAAAGGAGATGTTGTTGAGAAGGTTTACACTATAGATCTAGAAGTTATCATGGAGATCTAAAGTCTTTATCTTTGGAAGTTAGAGATGAAGTTTGGAATCTAGGTTTAATCTAACCTAGCAAGGTGAGTTCAAGTTGCTTTGTGAAAACTTTGTATATGCCAAAAATGTCTATTTTGGAGTCTTGATTTTTTTTTTGAGATTTATCAAATGTGGTTTATTTTATGAAGATATCGTAATTTTTACACATTCGATTTTATATAACATTGAGAAATGTTCGGATTGAGACATTTATAAAAATTAATCATAAAGGGTGTTATGATGTTAATACATTTATAATGTAATTTTTGGTAATATAAATTGGTAGGTGTAACACTCGTAATTTTCGAGCAGTAAAGGTCACCCGGACTTTTCTATAACTTGTAAATGGTGGGATTTACGTTGGGAAAACATTATTTGAAGTCCCTAAGAGTGTCGAGGGTCTCGGTGTTGAAAAACTCGAGTTTCAGGGCTTGGAAAGGGCCCGACTACAATGACCGGCGACTATGACAGTGTCATAGTCGCACTGTCACAGTCGCTCAACTTGGACAGAAGGATGGTACACTCCAGCGACTATGCCAAGCGACTTTGCCACTGGCATTGTCGCCTGACAATGTCGCTAGGTGTGTCAGGCCCCCATAAAGTCGCAATTTTCTGCATTTTCTCATTCTCTCTTCACCCAAATCAGTTCCAACCCTCTCAAAACCTCCCAAGAACGACCAAACATCATCCCTTAATGTTTTGGGGCATCTTTGGCTCAAATCTTTGGATATTATGTTGGTAAACCATCATCAAGCTCAAGGGTAGAAGCCAGACATCAAGGGCCTTCATCTTCATCTTCAACCTCAAGCTTCACTTAGAGTTTTATAGGTTTTACTAAAACCTATTTGGTGAGTTCATCCTCCTCTTCGCTAAACATTTATATGGGATATAAATGTTCATTTGATGTTTACCTAGTGTTTATGTTCCTCAAGTTTCAGATTTGATGATTTTGGAGAAATTGGGTTAAAATTAGGGTTTTGGTCAAATTGGGGATTTTGATGTAAAATGTTTGGGGATCGATTCTTAATGATTGGATGAGTATATTCATGGTTGGAAAGGGTTTTCTTGTGGATTCAAGTTTCTTCAAGGAATCTCAAGTTGGGGTAAAATCTAGATTTAGCCTAAATCCAGCAAGGTGAATTCAAGTTGCTTTGTGAAAACTATGTACATGACAAAATGTCTATTTTGATACATTGAAAAGTTTCCTTAACATTTATCTAATGTGGTTATTATTTGTTGAAGTTTGCATTGGTACCATGAGTTTATAAATCATGAGAAATGCCCATATTTTGGGTTTTTAGACATTTTGATAACTAAATCATATTTATGGAATCTTTGGATGATTTATATCATAAATAGAGATTGTTTCTAGTGTTAATGCATTTTGGAGTATTTGGGTCGAGAATGCATATTGTTATGATTGAGAAATTTTGAAATGCAAATGATGGGTTTTTGAGTTGGTCATGTTTTAGAGCATGTGTTTTATATGAACATTGGTTAGATACATTTTTATCGCTTATGATGACTTTATTTGAATAGTCATTGAGTTGTTGAGTTTTTGGCTCGGTTTCAACCCCGTTGGGTATTGGGGATATTTGTTTGGTTTTGACAGCTCGATGTGGAGCTTTGGGTATGTTTTGCAATTATTGCCTTCTATTTGATAATTACATGTTGTGAGTGCGTTGATCATTCAGTTCCGAGTCATGTAATTTATATGATGTAATTTTAAATGAACAAGCTTGTCTGGATGGTGAGATCCCAAGGTAAAGACCCGGATAAGGTTGAACTAGGTGATCAGTTGAGTAAAAGACTCGGTTTGAGTTGATGTCCGATATGACTAAAGACTCGGTTTGAGTTGATGTCCGATATGACTAAAGACTCGGTTTGAGTTGATGCCCGATATGACTAAAGACTCGGTTTGAGTTGATGTCCGATATGACTAAAGACTCGGTTTGAGTTGATGTCCGATATGACTAAATACTCGGTTTGAGTTGATGTCCGATATGACTAAATACTTGGTTTGAGTTGATGTCCGATATGACTAAAGACTCGGTTTGAGTTGATGTCCGATATGACTAAAGACTCGGTTTGAGTTGATGTCCGATATGACTAAAGACTCGGTTTGAGTTGATGTCCGATATGACTAAAGACTCGGTTTGAGTTGATGTCCGCTATGACTAAAGACTCGATTGAGTTGATGTCCGATATGACTAAAGACCTGGATATGGTTGATGTCTATCATGACTAAAGACTTGGATAGAATTTATGTCTAACATGACTAAAGATCTGGATAGGGTTGATGTCAATGGTTGCCCATCCTTAAAACATGCTTATAACATAGATATTTGGTATATTCTTGCGTTCCCGGCACGTTCACTGGAAATGGGTCTCCCCCATCACCGAAAGGTGTTATTTTGGGTATCGAGTATTACCCATGTATTCGGCGGCGTTTTGAGTATGGATTGTTATCCATGATTTGTGGTTTAATTATTAAACCTTGTCCATGTTTTGAATATTTTGGATAATGGAGTTTTGTTCGCGTGTTCGGTATTTGAATAGTAATTCTTACCCGCGTTTTGAGTGAGTTTTGGGGTTTGAAGTTACATCTTGAAGAAATATTTTATTTTAGTGTCGTCATCACCTAAAATGCATGTTATTGGAAAAATGGTCGTTTTCATATTTTAAAGTAAATCATTTTGGAAATCATGAATTCAAGTTGCATTTTTCCGTTTAACGATTATATGATCATGAGGAAAACTCTTGAACTCACTAGGCATTAAGCCTAACCCTTTTTATTTGTCGGCATGTGAATCAGGTTCTGGTTGGGGATAGTCCTAGTAACACTATGAAGAGTGGAGTGCTAGTGGTGTGCCTGAGAAGCAAGTAGCTTAGGCGAAGTCTTCCGCTTTGGTTTTGTGAAGAGCAGCTTGTATTGGGGTTAAGTAGCCCCCGACTTCTGTTTAGTCCTTGTTTAATGCGAGAGTTTTAAATTGTTGAGGTTAAATATAGAATTTTATATTCGAGGTATGATGAAATTTGATTTGTATTCGATATTATATCGAGATTTTAATTAGTTACTCTTACCAAATTTGAGGGTGTTACAAGTTGGTATCAAAGCTTAAGTTTGAGAGAATTAGGTGTTAATTTTGAATGCCTAGACTCAAACTAGTGTTCTTAAAGTTATTGAGAGAGAAAGAGTGCACCAATAGACACTTTAAGATTTGATGCTTCGAGGATAATAGAGTTGCTAGGAACGGGAATCATGTCGAGAGTAGCAAGAATGATCATGTACAATACGTTCATAATTGCACCTGACCAGTATTATGGTGAACCTACATGTTACGTGTGTATGCTTGGACTACTTGGATGTGACGACCGTTGGGGTAGTGAAGAAGTTTCTAAGTGGGTAACTGTTAAGAAAAGTTGATACTCTTAGCATTCGTCACTTGGAGTGGCTGTAAGCGTAGTGATAGCAGTAAGTAGATCGTTTCGGGTCGGAATGATTGGTTGGATTAGAACCATAGACTTTTGGAAACGACATTATTCGAGGAGAAACTATAAGTTGAACCTATAAAATCTTCGATTGTTGCCTTAAGATGTTGAGCATCCGGATGACGATAGTGTGACTGAGAAATAGAGGAGTGTGGTTTCGAGACGTTGAGTGCCGATCAAATTTATGCACGAAATTTATTTCTAAAATAAATTGCATCAAATATTTCTCATGTCTACAAATCATCATGTGAATTATATTACGAAATCTTGGATAAATGTTTAGCACGCACAAGTTTTAAACCATGATTTTAAACATGCATAAAGTTATTTTATTGCATGTGGTTGCAAACTTTGTTGAGACTTTTTTTATTCTCATTGATGTTCAACGCTATTTCGGACATTGTGATGTCGTATTTTGATGTTGTTTTGGGTCTTGGACAAATAACTGCGGTTTGTGACTTTAACATTGGATCTCCTCCACATGTGTTAAGGTTTTGGACGAAGAGTTATCTTCCATTATTTTGATTGAGTTTCATTGAGAATTTTATTTCATGAGGTTTGCGGATTTGTCATGGTGGATTTAATGGCGTCCCGTTGTATTGTTCTCTCGTGAGTTTTGTGCGGGCGGTTGGTTGCGTATGGTACACATGTATGTTTTATTTGAGAATTTCTATCATGGTGTTTAGCCAATATTTAAAGCAAAGAAAGCATACTGTTGACTTGGTTAGAACTTGAAAACGACGT
Organism: Arctium minus; assembly: GCA_954870635.1. Lineage (NCBI taxonomy): Eukaryota > Viridiplantae > Streptophyta > Magnoliopsida > Asterales > Asteraceae > Arctium > Arctium minus. Next base: position 99,444,102 of record OX941082.1, read on the forward strand.
AAATTATTAAATATTCTTACCAAAGTGCATCCACATACCACTGTGCTAGTTTTGTGAAATAACCGTCTTATGAAAGTTTTGTGTAGAATCTCATTTTGTGTCGTGTTGTGACCAAAGAAAGAAAACTGTGGGAGTTTGATGTCATGAAAATTCCGTTTCGATTTTTACAAATAATTTGTCGTAGGTCGTTTGATGGACGGATTAATTTACACCTTGGTGTGAGGAGATGTATAAGGAATCTGTGTTAATTTGTACTAAATGTTTGTTTTGCACATTTACGGTTGTTGGCATCACTATTAAGGGTTCTTGCAATTATGTCATATTGAGGTACTAATATGCATGGTTTCGTAGTCGCTATTTTTGGCCAAGAACATTTTATTCGCGTGGCCTTAAGTTTGAAATTGATTTAAAAATTTAGCCACACTCGATGAATTGCATGTACCGATCGCTTTACTAAATTGAGAAAAATAAGCCAACTTATGTGCATCTTGTTAGAAATTTTATTTCATGTCATTATAAAGTTAATGAGAAACTTTGGGAACGTGATTACGTGAATTTTTCTCCTTGGGAATTTTGTACAAATGTCTGGTTATAAACTATCTTAGTACGTAAAATTATTTTCCATCTATGGCGTAAATTGATGCATGCTAGGACCATAGTGGTTCATTTGCAAAGTTTTGTTGTGAACCCTTGTTTATTATCATTATTAGCGTGAGTAATGGTTAAATTCCTTTGAAATGATTTTATAAGTATGTCATTTGTTGCCACCTTGCGAAACCATCAAATAAACAGCAGTGGGTTTTATACGTACGATAAAGTGTTATAAAGCTTTTGCGTTTAAAAGTTTTACAAAAGTCCAAATTGGCATATTAATCTGAAAACCTTGAACTCATTAGAGCTTTAGGGTTAAACCCCCATCATGAAAGGACTGGTAATAAGAGACTAGAGACGCCTTTGGGAATCGAAAAAGAGAATGATTTGAATGGTTGGCATAATTGATTTGTGGGAATTCAACCACATGAGGTCAGATCAGGTATGATTGTGTGAGGTAGCAAAGTTATATTATCATCCCAGTCAGACAAGGGGCGGTATTTTTCCCTCTTAGTAAATTTCGGGTTGGAACACTGTATGATTGTTTTTCCCTCTTAGTAAATTTCGGGTTGGAACCCTGTATAAAAAGAGGAACCCTGCAATACAACTCAACTTCAGTTTCTCACAGACCATGTTGATCACTTGACGGGTGAAGTCAGGAACCTCACTGGCAAACTTGAAACTGCCAATCAACTCCTCTCACAAATTCTTTCAACCGTGAAGGAACCAGCTCCCGCTCCCACTCCCTCATTAACTGAGAATGACCGAGTGTCTCTGAATGTCGCTGTTGAATTCATTCATGAGGCCACTTCGTTAATTCCAGAGATCGAAGGACGTCTATATAAGCTGGAGGTTGATGCCCGCAGGAACCTAATCGCTGATGAAGCTGATGCTGCTACTGACGCTGTCCTCCCCCGTGATGATGACAAAGAGGGGGAGAAGACAAATGAATAAAATAAAGTTGTTGAAGCTGAGGTAGTTGCCGAAGAATCTTTTTCCCTCGCTGAAAGAGAGATCGCTGATGAGCCTCCCTCTCAAGCTGAGGGGGAGAAGATAATTGAAGATCAGGTCCCTCCTCCTTCTCAAGTTTTAGAAGAAGAAGAGGATGAAGAAGAAGAAGACGGGGAAGACCTTGATCTTCAAGATCAAGAAGATGATGACGCAGCTGATGCTGATGATGAAGATGAAGACCCCTCTCTTTGGTTTTCAGCAACATCAGCGCCTCAGACAAAAGGCGTTGTCATCAATGAAGTAGGGGGAGGCAAAAAAATAGTGCTCCAGTTTCCTCCTCTCAAGGGAAGCAGAAGGGGATCGCTGCCGAAGGAAACTTGAAGTTACTATCAGCATCTGAGGGGGAGCAACCCTCTCAGGTATGCCTCTCCATTGTCCCTCTCTCTTTCTATTCCTGCCAATCACCTCTTTCATTTTAAACCTTTATCTTTCTCTTCCATACACTAACTCCCTGATTTTTTTGCTCTGACAGTTCTCTCCCCTGCTTAAGGGAACCAAATCTTTGCAAATAATCCCAACTATCATAGCTGATGAACAAATAATCCCAACCTCCTTCAATGAGGTTGATGAACAAGAGGAAGAAGAAGATAAGATGAATCCCTGAACCATCTAGGAAGGCCCTCTCGACCACCTCAATGGTCAGTGGATGAACTAAAAAGAAGAACATAAATGATCTCTCATCTAGAGAGCCAGCGATTAATGATCCCTCCTCAGTCTCTACCAGAAGAACTCAACTTTCTCTCCGAAGTTGAATATGAAGAATCTGTCAGAACTGAAAGAATGCTCGCTGAATGCCGAAAAGATGTTGACTTAGCTCTCAAGGTACATGCGTCCATGTTTAAAGACAACAAGATGAAAGAGAATGCAGTTGTAGTTCAAGCTGCTATATTGAAAGAGATTGAAGAGGAGCGCTCAAAAGAAAAAGAGGTTAGCGATAAAAGTCTAGACTGGTGCAAACAAAAGATAGACTATCGCTCTGACCTAACGAAGATCGCCTCTGTTACTATCTCTGGGAGAAAGAAGAAGGACCGAACATTAGTGACTATGGAGATAACCAGAGAGGATGGAAGCTCAAAAGCAATGTTCGTATCAAGGCTTGAACACTTTGGTTACGTTGAATGGCTAGAGTTCAAGGAAGCACTGAAGAAATCGAAGTCAACGTATAAAGGCTATGTTGAAGGTCTCGTTGGAGCTCTAATCAATAGAGTCGCTGCAATATTGAAAGTGCCTTCAGCTCTTCCACCAAAGCCAAAGAAAATCAAAAGAAAGCTTGCCTCCTCCTCCTCTGATAATGTCGTAGTGATCAAGAACGACACCTCCATCAAATTCTCAAAAGAAGCACTGTTTGGGCCTCTTCCTGATCTCTCGGTTCTTGATCTATCTCTGCTTCCTGGTGGTCCATTCATCCCAGGGCAAGTTTTGAAGAACCCTTTTGGAATCTTCTTCAGAGATGATGAAGGTCAGCTCAGGTTCCAAAGAGTCTCTGAAATCTTGCTCTGCCCTCTAAATCATCTCAAGGACCTTCTGTGCTTATGGTGTACCTACTCTCCCTCAACTGAACCGATCAAGACTCTCATTCGACAAGAATCAACTGATCGAAGACAAAAAGGAGCGGAAGTACCATATTATATGATCAAGGTCCTGAAGTCTTATCTAGATAGCTGATATATTTTCTTTTTCTTTGTAATCTGTTAGTTAGACTTACAGTAGTTAGATCTTCACTTGTACTTATAATTTTCATATCTCTTCTTGTAATTCTTTCCTTGAATTAATGAAAATTTCAGTGAAGTACTTAACTCTATCAGTACTGTAAAAGATCTCTCAAAATAGTAATTGGGACGTGTATGTTATGAGGCCTGATTATCCTTTATTTTCACTTAAGTAATTTTCTTCATAGTTACTTTGTTATCATCAAATAGGGGGAGATTGTTAATCCAACTCTCTCAGTGATTTGATAATGACCCTTTATAATACTTAGTGAAAATTACGTTTAATTTCTGTATGTATAAGTGTTTCACCATCAGTGATTAAATACTGAGTATGTTCAATATCACTGATGATTTCTCATGTAAATAGTTAGACGTAATCCCTGAAGACAAGTTTCGTGACAAAAGATGTTCACTACTGAATCGTAGACAAAGCTGCTGAACAAAGGACAAGTCTACTCATGACCTGATGCGGATATCAGCGAAAACAAGACAAGTCTACTCGCACGCGAAGAAACCTGAGGAAAAGCTTCAGCGATAGCTGAACTTCTTTCTATCTCTTAGAAGGAAGAGATATTCAGTGATCGATGATCATTTTGCTTATACCTCAAGTCTCTTTTGTCTTATCTATGCACACATAGCACGAATGTCAGAAAAGACATACCTATGCAATAATTCATACAACAACTCTGATATCTACACTGTTCATCATACGACCAAAAGCATGTCTCCAAAAGTTAGACTCATGCAACCAACCAGAGAAGGACACGTGTAAAGTACCCTGCCATGCATTTAATGCATAGTGTATAAATAGAAAGATCACAACTCTATCTGAGAGTTGCCTTAAGCCTTCAGCCTTTAATCTTTCTGTAAAATTTAGAAACCCTTGTTTTCTATATTCTTTTAATCCCCATTCTCTAATTCTTGTGCAACCATGTTAGTGTTTCTTAAGTTTGTTTAGATTAGGTTCTTATTTAATCTTATTCCACAACAGACTTGTAAATTGTATTTTGATTTATCAATAAACAATTTATTAAACTTTAAAATTTTGTGTTTGTATTCAACCCCCCCTTCTACAAACTTGTTAAACACCTTCCGGACCAACAGAGTAAATGCATATTTTGACATTTGTTGAATGTTATTGAGTAGTCAAATAAGCGTGGAATTTTTTTTACTTAAGTTTTGGCTCAAATGAGTCTTAGGGACATTTGTCCGATTTTGATAGCTTTGTGGAGCTTTGGGTTTGATTTGCATTTATTGCATTCTGTTGAGAATTACATGTTTTTAGTGCATTAGTCATTCATCTGAGGTCGTGTAATGTTTTAGACTATAATGCATTGGATCCATAGGCATATGAGTCGGTCATATTTGGATAGTGAGGAGTCTTGATGTTCTCACTTTGGGAAAAATGCCCAAGTAGGCATTGTTGTCGTCCCGGTGTTGTGGAGATGAACCTTTATGGGTCGGACTTCGAGACTGAAACTTTTGTGGTTTTGATGAGGGTTAGACATCTTGGGTTATCAATTAAGAAGTTGAGACTCCTATCTTGAATGCTAGGAAGTATACACTATGGGGACGTTTGGTTCGCAAAATGTTTTTGGATAGAATGGAATCTGTCAAAGGAATTTGACTTTAAAGGAATTGAAATGAAATATTGTCAGGTTTGACCACCTGTTTAGTTGACAAAATTGGAATAGAAACTATTAAAGGAATTGGAATATGTCTGTTTGGTTCACATATTGTAGCTTCGGAATTGGAACGGAATTTCGGTAAATGACCAAAATACCCCTTTTCAGTATTTTAACTTTTTAAACAAAAAATGCTTTAATAAAATAGTCATTAAATACTTTATTTTTTAACTAAAAATACTTTAATAAAATAATTATTAAGTACTTTAATGTGTCAAAAATATGATATACACAACCCAAACATAAAAATAAACCAAATAACGTTACTAGATCGATATTAAAATTGTTCTAAAATACTTACATGCCACCAAATACATGTTCCAAAATACTTACATGCCACCAAAATACATGTTCCAAAATACGTACATGCCACTAAAATACAAAAGCATACTTAAATACATGTCCAAAAACCATTGATAACCAAGCAATCATTCTCGCAACATAAAGCTCACAAACTCTTCTCGATCTTCTCCTTTATAGTTCCAAAAACTTAACACGGCTTCAGGATCACGTGTTATTTTCCTCAGTGTCGTGGTCTATCCCTTCTATGTTTGACAACCCATTAAACCATTAAACATTAAACCTATATCATGAACAAACAATAAACATGAATCCATATACCAAGTACAAGCAGTAAACACATTCATTATTTGCACAAACTATGAACATGGGATTGTAAATCGATGAGCATAGGACTGTAAACATGGACCGTAAATCAACTATAGACTGTAAATCGACTACCAACACATGGGTTCTGAATAAATCGACTACCAACAATCAACAGACTGTAAATCGACAAGTAGCCACTTGTAAAGTTAGTCGAGCCTAATAAAATCGGTGACAAAGTGAAGAGAGTGGATCGAATATCAGGGGATATCATTTCCATCCCTAAAGCAATCAAAAATTTGAAAAAGGGGCAGACGACCCCCAATTGAAAAATTACAAAATCGAAACAGTTTTAAGATGAAAATTGATTTGAAAGGAGTGGAAATATCTCAGACATCCAAGGAAGGATAGTAGCAACACGAGCTCCCAAGCCTGGCGAAGGCGATAGCTCAATCAGGCTGACACTGCGAATGTTCATGAGAAACAAGCCTTCAAATCTTCATCACCGATCACAAACACTCAAATCAATCATGACAGAAACATATACACTCAAATCAATCATGAACAAGCAGTAAACACATTCATTATTTGCACAAACCATGAATATAGGACTGTAAATCGATGAGCATAGGACTGTAAACATGGACCGTAAATCAACTATGGACTGTAAATTGACAAACAACACATGGGTTCTGAACAAATCGACTACCAACAGAAATAGAGAAATCTATTTTGAGAAATCCAGATTTTGAGAAATCGAAATAGAGAAATCAGACAGAGAGAGAGATAACATGTGTGTTTTCTTACTGCAATGGAGAAGACGACCTGATGGAGAGATCGCTGCAATGGAGAAGACGAGAGAAAGTCTGATGTCGACTGTAATTTGATAAAAAGGGTAAGGTTTAATTGAGGTAAAGGATAAGGTGGGAACTATGAAAATATCAAATTCCATTCCATTGAAATACTTGGGTTTTAAGATGGAATGTCAAAATCATTTAGATATGGAATTTATTGGAATTGGAAGATTTCATTCCATTGAAAAGCTTGAACCAAACAAGGGAATGGAATCTGGTCAAAGGAATTCAACATTCCAATTCCATCAGATTCCATCACATTCTGTGAACCTTGAGGTTGGAACCTCCCTAGAGAACGAACATGCAATAAGATCAAGTATCCTTGAGGTGGAGCCCAGTGAGGCGTATGCACTAGAGGTATTGTGTCCTTTAGGTGATACCCACATTGAGTGGGTGCACTAAAGGAATTGGGGACTTGAGGTGTAGCTTAATGAAGCATGCAATAAAGTCATGATCTGAGGTGTAGTTCGATAACATAGATATGTGTCTTAACTTTATGTTTCGCCATGTTCAATGGAAACGGGTCTCCCTGGTCACCGAAAGTTGTTGTTTTGGGTGTTGAGTATTATCCATATTTTCGGTGACGTTTTAAGAATGGATTGACATCCATGATTTGTGGTTTTGTATTATTGAGTTTTATACATGTTTTTAGGTTATTTGAATAATAGAGTTTTATATATGTTTTCAGGATTTGGATATTTAACTTCATCGTGTCTTGGAGTGAGCGTTGGGTTTTGAATTCGTGTTAAATGGGTGTTTTGATTTAGTGTTTTTCATCACAAAAATAATGGGTTTGGAAAGATGTTGCTTTTACGATAAATACATTTCATAATGAGAAGTTATGTTTTAAATAATGTCGTCTCTCAGTTTTACTATTTTATATTCATGATGAAACTGCTTGAACTCACTAGGTGTTAACCTAACATTTTTATTTGTCGGCATGTGCATCAGGTCTTTGTTGGGGAATGGTACTAGTGACACTATGAAGAGTTGAGTGCTAGTTAGATGCACGAGAAGAGTGTAACTATTGGACAAATCCTTCCACACTTTTGGAGATAGCAAATTGGTAATGGGTTTAGTAATACCCGACCTTTATTTTGTCCTTGAATAAGACTTGGATTAATAAATTTTGAGGTTTATACTAGAATTCAATATAGGTTATTTCAAGAGTTGATTTGTAGGAAGTGATTTTATCATGTATTTGTTGTATTATTGAAAGTTTTTAAATTAGTTGTTTTTTCCAAATTTGAGGGTGTTACAAGTTGGTACTAGAGCATAAGTTTGAGAAATTTAGGTATTGATTTAGGACGCCTAGACTCAAGCTAGCTTTTTTCTAAGTGAATGAAAGTGAGATTGTACAATTAGGCACTTTGAGACAGGATATATTGAGGTCGATAGAGTCACTAGGATGGGGAATAATGACGAGGGTTGCAAGGATCTCCATGTAGGGTACGTTCATATTTACACCTAACTAGTGTGATGTGATCGATCATTAAGGGGGCGTTTGGTTCATTATAAGGAATGAAAATGAAAATGGGAATGCAGGAGAATGGGAATAGGAATGGGCATTGCATTGATGTTGTTTGGTTAAACCAATATAATTAATAAAAAATGTTTTATATAATATTTTTAATACAAATATGTGACATCCAACATGAAAATAAAAAATATTTTACATTCAACATCGACAAATGAAGGAACGTATGAGAAAATATGACTAAGCGGGAATAAAATTTCCATTCCCCCCAATTTGGTCAAGAATGGAAATTAATGGGTTTGGGCTAATGAATCCATTATATTATATCAAACCAAACAATAGTTTTCATTATCAATACCCCCAACCAAACACCCCCTAAGTTTTACTTTATTTTCTCGTCAATTGCCCCTCATTAATGCGTTAAAATGGTAAAACCGAACTACAGTAATACGTTTTTTTTATATTTTGATAGGTTCGGAACAAGTTAGAGCGAAAAAGAACAAAAACGATGATTTTTGACATATTTGTGCGACTGTGGAGTTTTGAGCATATCTCACTCGTCCGAGCTCTGTTTAAGGTGATTCAAGATGATATGGAAAGCCAAAAACGGAGCTACGACTTTGAAGTTTTGAGTTTTCGAAAATTCGGAATGAATCTGGGTCAAAATCGATGTCGAAGAGGAAATTATGGTGTTGGACAACAGGTTACAAGTTGTACAACATGTATAACCTGCCTCAACAGCAAAATAAAAGAAAATAAGGTGAGATTGGACTTTGGTACGGACTTTTTATCCAAAGAAAAGAATAAAAAAGAGGGGCAATGGGATGAAATGAAATATGGGCTCAGGGTGAGATGAAAAGAAAAAAAAAAGGAAATGATATATGTGAAAAAAAGAAGAAGCTATCTCTTCCATTTTTTGGGTCGTAAAGTTGTTGAATAGGAGATAAAAGGGGTGATTGATACGCACGAAAGGGGGGAAATCCGTGGTCTTGAGGAGGTCTTGGGAGGAACAAAGGGACAATTCCAGGGGATATTTAGTAAGCACAAACTAGCAGTCGTTGTTGGAGCATCGAACCAACCTTTTCTGTGGGCACGAATAGAGGTCGAAAACAACAGCAACCGTAATGATCTTGAGGTTCGATTGAGACTGTTGTACAACAATAGAAACGTTCGAACATGGGTTGTTTGCCAGTTTATTTTTATCGTTTTCTTTTGGTTACAACACAACATCAACACAAGCGATTATGGAGGTTTGTTTCAAGTATTTTCCATTCATAACGTATTACATTTATTAATTTCAATTTGGTGTTAGAGTAAAGGTTGGGTTTTGTTCTTCATACTGTTTGGTTTACATTTGTTAGTTTTAGTTTGGTTTTAGGATAAAGTTGAGACTTTTTCTTGGCGTTGTTTAGATTAAGTTTTTGATAAATTGATAGTATTCATAGAATCTCTTGATCGTTGGGATTTGATTCTTCAAATATTGAATTGATGTTGGTTTTGATTTTCTTTTATCAATGAAGTTTCAGTTCATGATTTATTGGATTGCACACCAAGTATTTGAAGAAAGTCTTAGGTGAATTTGTATTCCTTTATTGGGTGTTCCTTTTATAAGATAAAGTTCCCGTTTTGTCTTTGTTAGTTAATAATAGTTATAAAGTTTCGTTATTTATTCGTTTAGTAGTTATTACAACTCTCTAAATCTAAACCTTTTGAAGTAATGCATTTGTGCCAAGTAGATTTTTCAGTTTTAGATAGTGAGTCTTGAGCTTAAATCGATGAATTGGGTAGCCAATCTTTGTGACACACGAGCATTCGATTTTAACACAGATCGTTAATTTAACCACTGACTCCCTGAGAAGAACGATACCCGTCTTACCCTATTATTATGTTTGAATTCTGTTTATAAATTTAAATCTTGTTGTGCATTTAACGACACATGCATCATTATGGTGAACTTGCATGTTACATGTGCGTGCTTGAATCTCCTTTATGTGATGACTGATTCTAGTGGGTAGTCATCAGAAGAGTTAATGTTTATAACATTTTCATTTTTGAGTGACAGTTAAGTATGATGATTATGTTAAGCTGACCATTATGGGTCAGAGACATTGGTTAAGATTGAACCATAGGCTTTTCAAATCATCATCGTTTTGGTAAGAAATTGTAAGGTTGACCGACCTTGTTTCGAGTTACCGCATTAAGATCTTTGAGATTTCCCAAGGTTAATAATGTGACTAGTGGACTGGGTGAGCTTGGTTCTAGGACTTTGAGTCTCGACCAAATTCGTGCACGAGATTTATTTCTAAAATGAATAGCACAAGTTATTTCATACTTTTTCAAATCATCGTGCGGGTTGTATTTCGAAATTTTAGAAAGGCGTTTTAGCACGCACAAGATTATAAACCATGATTTTAAACATGCATAAAATTGTTTTATTGCATGTGGTTGCAAGATTTGTTGAGCTTTTTATCTCATGTCGTTTTGGTAACTAAAGAGTGAAATTTTGAAAGAACATGAACTTGGTTTAACACTGAGTTTGTGTCTATTGAGAAAAATTATGATATTTTATTTATAACTTTGTCTTATGTAACCGATCATTGGGAGCGAGGATTTTGGTATCATTCGATTGTACGGATTCCCCTTGAGTTTTCTTGAGTTTTATTTGGTCTTCTGGAGTCTTATTTTATGTCATTTTGTGACACATGGATGAAACTTTATTGTGTGTGTTAGTTTATGAGTTTTATTGAGAATTTTATTCTTTGCGGGTTTTGTTGAGAAATGTTATCTCATGTCGTTTTTTGCAACCAAAAGAGAGAATTTGGAAGCTTGATATCGTGTAATTTATTTTATGAGTTTTGTGCTAGTATATTTTGTGGCACACTATTTAATGCTCGAATTGATTTATACACGTGGGGAGTAAGTGTATGAGGAACCTATGATGATTCATATTAATGTTTTGTTTTGGTGCATTCTCGGTTGTTGTTACCCTTGTTCTTGGTTCACACAAATGCATTATATTGATTGTTTGGTAGGCATGTCATTATAGTCATTATTTTAGAACAAATAGCATATTGGTTGCCCGACTTAAAGTTTGAAGTCGATCTAAATTATTTTATGTTTTGACCAAATCGCGTGCACATATTGTTTTGCTAAGTTTTGAGGAATAAACCAATGCATGCAGGTCTTGTTGGGAAATTTTATTCCATATCATCATATCGTTAATTGAGAAAAAAATTGGAACGTGATTACGTGAAGTTCATCTTTTGAAGGGTTGTACAAACGTTTTGTTACATACTGTTTTAGTATATAAAAATATTTTTCGTACATGGCGTAAATAGATGCATGTTGGGACCATAGTTGTTCCTTTGAAAAGTTTGTTGAGCACCTTTTTTTGTTGTCATTATTAGCTTGAGTAATGATCAAGTAACTTTCAACAATAATTTTATATGTATGTCAAGCATGGCCATCTTGCATAACTGCCTATTAATCTCGTAGTAAATTTTATGCATGTGTATGATTGTTAAAAAGGTTTTCGTGCTTGATAAGTCTTATAAAAATTGTAAATTGGCATATATGTTGAGTCATCTACTTGAAACCTTGAACTCGTTAGGACCGTAAATTTAAAACCCATTTTGTGAATGGTGAGGGCATAGAGAGCCTTGAGAATGGAAGTGTTGGATAGTCCGACTTGTGGTAGTATTGTAATTCGAGTGGTTCAGTTTGAAAAGCCGATGTGTTTTTAGGTAACTGAAGTATAAAACTTATGGGATTTTCCGATAAACGTTTGTAGTGAGGCGTCCGTTTCGGTAACCCTTGAATGGGAAGTTTGGCCAATTTTTGGCATAGGCGTTGTGTAGAACTTTTGGGATATTGTGTTAATATTCGTGGTTGATACGCACTAAGTATTTAGTGCTTAAACACTTTTTTCTTACCTTTTATATATGATCTTTTCTTTCTATATCCCAACTTTGAGTCATTTTTCTACCTTATTTTCCACTTATTAAGTTAATGGAGCTAGAGTATATGATTTACTTGTTTCTGTTTGTAGGAAGGCTAATTTGGTTACTTTTGAACAACTTTTGTAGAACACAGGTCATACTGCAGCATTGGGGTAACATGGAGCTGATGGTGGAGGAATAAATGATAAAAAAGATTTCAGATTTAATCTAATTTTTTTTTGCTAGGAAAATAATCTTTTTTAACCTTTGGACAATTAGATGGCTAGTTATTAGCTTTAAGTATGTCTTAGTTGTCAATTGTACTTTTGATTACTTTATTGTACTTGCTGATTAGGGTGCTATGTGTTTGGTTAGTATTTTCATTTTAGCCCCCTCTCCTTAGCTATATATAGAGGATGTGGGTTAGCTTTAATTGGACACACACTCTTAGGGGGCGTTTGGTTCGCTGGATTCCGCCGGAATCTGATGGAATTGAAATGGTCAATTCCATTGACCAAATTCCATCCTGCTGTTTGATTACCAATGGAATGGAATTGAATTCCATGAATTCCTTTAATCATGGATTTGGTCATTCCTTCTTAAAATGGATGGAATTGAATTTCATTCCATCAGATTTTCTCAAAATGACACAAATACCTTCCTTACCTTTTCTAAAAACCCTCTCTCTCTCTCTCCTCTCTCTCCTCTTCTCTCTCTCCTCTCTCTCCTCTCTCTCTCTCCTCTCTCTCTTCTCCTCTCTCTCCTCTCTCTCTTCTCCCTATCTCTCTTCTCCCTATCTCTCATCTCCCTCCTCTCTATCTCTCTCCTATCTCTCTCTCCCCTCTCTCTACCCGCTCCCTCTCTCACAATCTCTCTCCTCCCTCTCTCTCCTCTCTCTCTCTCGGCATTTATAAAAATAAAAATAAAAGAAAGGGTATTTTTGTCATTTTTCCGAATTCCATTCCAATTTCTTTGCAAACCAAACAGACAGATTCCAATTCATTTGATTAATTACATTTCATTCCTGCCAACCAAACACTTGGTCAAACCTGATATCATTTCATTCCAATTCCTTCCAGATTCCAATTCCTTAGACAAATTCCAATCCTTCAGAAATCATTCTGCGAACCAAACGCCCCTTTAGATCTGATTTAATTTAGATCTAAAGACTCTCATTGTTGCATATTTTTATGTTTACACCTTTTTAAAATTCAAGTAAATAGATTTCGACGCAAGTATACATCTTCATCTACTACCGTTTTGTAACAAGTAATAATGGTACAAAGTACCGAATATCGATTCCACGAGGAAGCTTAGAAAAGTTCTTCTTAAAAGTCGAGTTTGTAAAAGCGAGTCTCAGATGACGAATTCGAAAAATCTTTTGTTTTGGGGTTTTTGATTAACAACTACTGAAAATTCTTTTATAAAAATAAGTACAGGGTATAAAGATACGTTGGGACAAAATTAATAATTGAATAAAATATGAGATTGCATTCCATCGTTATCTCAAAGTCGATAATTTATGTAACTTACAAAAACCTTCATACAATGAACCAGTTGTCAATTGATTAATTGTAATCCGACATAAAATATAACTTTGATTTAAATAAAACTATGGACAATCATGCGATACGATACACCTTTATATCCTTTTATCGGTCTTGGTTCCAACTTTACTTTATACCCCGAACTAAGACAGTTAGCCTATCATCATTTAGTTTCCAATTATAAAAGAGTTGGGGACTTTTTAAATGCAATTAAAATAGATGGAAAAATTGCTTTAAACAAACTGTGATTAATTTTGCTTGAAAAGTCGTAACTTTTTGCACTAGTTACCAAATCTTTAATTGAACGAGAAAAGTTAAGTTGCTCGAAACAAAGGACTGTGTTTAAGTGACATGAACTATAAATGCAAAATTTGAATTACGTTAAATAAATAACAATAAGCGAGAATTATAAAACTAAAATATAATAACGGAATCGGAACCGGTTGTGGAAAATCTTGTCTTAAATGTGGAGTTAGTACATAAGTTACTTAAAGAGTCCATGGTGCTTTAATGACTTAAAAATTCTTGGAATGATTTATTAAACAAAGCAACGTAACGAGTGGGAGGGTTTTTATAACCTTGGAAACACGAGACGATTTTAATAAGCTACAACAAACTGTGAACCAAAGAGGATTGAGAATCCGAAATGATTAATCAGACTTCCGATTTGTAATAGAACTAAAACCGTAGGTGAAACCAAATAAAAACCGTAAGTAAATCGAGCCGTATGAGATGAGTGAATATTATGAGAACGTAACGAGAGAATATCATACCAATACTTGAAACGAGAAGGTAACGATGTATTAATTTAAACCAAAAAAGGAGGAAGTTTGAATTGTGAGCCTAGGCTCGGTTTTGCAAGTGTGAGCTCACGGCTCACTTTCTTCAAACCACCTAAACCCAAAATTGGGTAACTAGAGCTAAAATGGAGATTTGTGTCTACCTATTACGAGCTCCCTGATGGTTACCAAATGGCAAAATGAGATGATGCCTCTTCTTACCCAAGCATACATATTTATAGGGAGTAATCACCTTGGGGCCCAAGGAATCAGAATGGGGGCCCAACTTGTTATCTAGCAAAGAGCCCAAAAACAAGTTATAAGAAGACCAAAAAGTTGGTCTATCACAATAGGCCCAAAACTGGTCCAAATAGTTTAGTTAAAGTCCAAAATTCAGATAAAAAAACCGAGCCCAGCTGAGTCTATGAAATTGGCCCAAAAAGTTGAAGTCCACGGTTTAAGCCCAAAACTGCAGTCTACGTCTTCTTCACTGTATCTTGATCTTGTTGGACTTCAAACAACCTTTTTCTCGACCCTGAAAAATTAAAATTAGATTTTTGTGACGTTTTTCATGTAAAATAAACCTATTTAACACCGAAAGCATTAAACATTTAGGTGCCGTTTGTTTTTTAAGAGGCCTAAAGTCTGAAGTCTTATTTTAGTTATGATAAATAAGAGGTGGTGTGTAAAAGGTCTGAACGATTAAGACTTAAGAGCCAATAAGATGTTTTTATAAAAAAACAAACAACCCCTTATTTATGCAAATAAAACATAAAATAAAAAAACTTAAAAAGACTCAATGGAAAAACAAAAATTAGTTCAAAATTATAAAAAGAGGGTCTAAAATAGGGTAAATAAAATGACCCTATCACTCTCTTTAATATTTTGAAGTTATTCAAGTGTTCTTCATCTTTCCTTTTTTTTTCTTTATTTAATTCAAGCATATGAGTTTCTGCATCACTGACATAGCATCAGAGTTGTTCTTTTCTTTTTAGTACTTACTTTCCGTCATTAATTCAAGCAATTTACCTTCCGTCTTTACCTTTTTGTTTTTAATTTCAGTACTTTAAATTCCCGCATTTACTTTCTTGTCTTTAGTTTTAGCAATTTACATTTCCGCATTTATTTTCCGTTCTTTACTTTTCAAGTATTTTACTTTAATGTCTTTAATTCTAGTACTTTTCATTTCTTTGTATTTCATTTCCATTATAAGCAGTTAATCATCTTAGCTTGGGTGTGAGATAAAGGGAGAGTATGTTGACCAAAAGAAAGTAGATGTTGTTTGACAACAATGATGTTTTATTATTTCATTCCAAGTTTTATAAAAACCTGTGAATCCCAGTTTACAAGTGTAATGATCAAATCAATGAAGAACAATCAATATATTTCATCAACTATGGTCATATGATTCTATTTATCGAAAAAGCTCAAAAGGTTTACAGAGAGAATTGAGTGAAATACGTGTAAACCTAAACTGACCATTAACCTCAAAATTAGGTTAAACTAAACATTATATACTCAGGCCTAGACCTAAAGGCCCACGACCCATTTAACACACTAAAGCCTAATTAACAAATAAAGGCTTTTACCACTCGATAAATAAATAACAATTAAACTCTAAAAATCTTTATATAACTTTCCATGCACTAGGACTTTCAGTCCTAACAATCTCCCCATAAAGTTGTATAAAGGATTTATCTTCTTGAAATCTTCATTTCTTGATCTTCTCTCCCTGATGAATCCCAGAAAAACTTTGGTGTTGTCTGTCTTCATGTCTTTCTAAGCTCCCCCTTGAATAAAGCTCCTGGTTTTCATATTTCAACTTTGTAACCAGATTCAATGTACAATTGCCTCGACTGAACGCACTATTAAACAACTTTCAAGTGTAGAAACTCAACACATCGGATCAGCCCACAAGAAAGATAATATGCGAGTTACGTGACATTCCACGGTGCATCTTCAGTTTAAAACAAAGAATCTGTCTTTGAACCGCGAGTAGAATATGCTTTCAGCTTCAGACCTTGTTTCAATAAGCTCTAGAAGGAACAAACTTGTAGCAAACACCACATGATAAGGGATAGAAGAAATGCAATCTTTGAATCTAATGGCTTTTCAACCTCATATTTAAGAAATTCTGTTACTCCCCCTCAACTTTTGCTAACTCCCCTTTAACGCGATAATCTTTGTCTTTGAAATGTGTGTCGTTCTCCCCCTCATGATGATTAGGAGCATCATGATCTTCAAAGACTAACCGGATGAGTAGCAAAAGATTAGATAAGACAATTTAGTAACCAAGGGTAACAACTAACACATAAACACATTAGTCACTGTTATCACAACAATTAAAAATAATTGTGTGACCTATTTTCAGAGTTGGCAATCGATGTATCTCTGATAGGACTTCTAGTTATCACTGAAGTAAAATTTTAAAAATCTACTTCTCAAACTGTTCCGACAATATCACAAAGGTATGCAAGGGGAATCACAAAGATTCGTGCATGTGTGAACGAAATATAAATCATATCAATTAGGCTCAAAGATTTATTCAACCTGGGACGCAGGTTAGAAATCAATAGACACAGTAAGATGAATATGAAGTTCAGAGACTGGAGCTGGTGTCTTCCTTTTTCAATATCTAAGACCTCCGAGTGAGGAATAGATAGAATATGTGATAAATCTCCGTTCATATATGAAACAAGTATCTTTTGTGAGATACTTGAGTGGTTGGGTGGGGTGACACGAGTTATCGACACTGGGTCCATGTATGTTTCAATACCCATCTCCAAAGAACGAGAATGAATAGATTATGTGGTAACCCAAATAACTGACTCGGTTTGGTAAGGACCAATAATTCTTTTAAGTCCTGTCACATCCTCACCAGATTCTTTTCACTCCGAACTCATCTATCAATCTAGACTCCTCACTGATATCTATGAATTGGATGTGTTTCTTGGGTAGGTCCTTTCGGCTCTGGATTGACCATAGAAACTTTATAAGCCCTAACACTCATTTATCTCACCAAAATAAAGCATTGAAGTACCCATTGAAGTACGAGTTCTGATTGAATGTAATCAGAAGTCAAAAACATTTAAGAATGAGTTCTGAACTGAAGTGTTCAGAAGTCGATATGAAAAATAAACAACCTGGTACTCCCCCTCAAAAGATGGCATAACCCTTGATTGTAGTCATGTGATGTGAATAATCTGAATTAAATCACACATGACAATCCTGCAAAATAGATTAGGAAGTTTTGGTTTTGGTATCCATGCTGTGATGGATCCTTGATGGTTAGATGGCTTAACTTTGAATCTATTAAGTTGAGGATTGGGGATTCTGTAAGTACCATACCAACTATTGACATACCTTGAATCCACAAAGTCACTATTTCCACAATGAGTGCAACATATCTTTGCTCGGTTTAGACTGATCAACTTTGCTGTAGAATAGACATAAGTAGGTGAACCAGTGTTGGAAATAAATGACTTTGTATCAACTACAGGAGATTTATGAGACTTGTTTCCATCACTGTCTTCTGTAGTTGATTTCTTTCTCCAAACCACCTTGACTTATCGAAACACTTGATTATCTGTATTATCATCAACAAAATTATAGAAAAGATTGGAAGGACGAATATGATCTTTTGAAAATTCATTTGTTTTGATAGAACTCTTCGAAGAAATAGTTGTTGAACTTGAAGAATAAGAAGACTAAACAGTAGTATCAGGACTATCTTGTTCAGATAAATCAGCTTTGAAGTTGATTTCTTCAAGTTTCTTGACTTTTGCGGATAAAACATTTCTTTCTTCGAGAATTAAATCAAATTGTTTTTGTAAATCAGATTTTATCTTCTGCTCTTTCGAAACCTCTGTTGCTAATCCAGATAATTTTTGTGAAAGCTTATGAATTTCTGTTTCGAAAATCTTCCTTTCACTTTTAAAGTCTTTTTCAATACTGTTGCGTTTATCAGATTTTTCTTTGAAAACCGCAACATTTTATTTTCAAACACTTTCTTTGCCGTTTCAAAACCTTTTCGCTCTTTTTCAAATTATCTCTCTCAATTATTAAAGCTTTTTCAAAATCAGAAATCTGTTTTGAAAGTTTAGCATTTTGAAGCTCAAAATTTTTTCTTTCATCAAAAACTTTTTTTGAAAGATCAAGAATCATTCTTTCATTTGAAAAATCAACTTTTTCTTTTTCGAAAAACAACAAGCCTTTTCTTCATATCAATATTTTCACTCTGTGCAGGTTTTCGTTTCTCTTCAAGTTCCAGGGTCTTCTCTTCTCAGGCTTCAAAATCTGTTACTTTTCGTTCAAGTTCAGATAGTTTCTTTGAAGCTTCAGCACTTGTCGGTGAACTTCTCTTCATATCGGGTTCACTTTCAAGATCTGAAATCTTTCTTTTAAGAGCTGATATTTCGTCACCATACAGAAATTTATATGAACTACTTCTCGCTGCCTTTTCAAGTGCAGAGTTTCTATCTCTGAGCCAGTCATTGCTTTTCTTAAAGAGCAAATTTCTTTATAAGCTTTGCTTTCCGTTCTCAGATTGTCCAGGTCTGAGTGAAGATAAGATTTTTCAAGTAGAAATTCATCTAGACACTTAGTATTCTTCTGCGACCGAGCTTCAAGAACTTTAATCTTTTCTTTAAGAATTGTGATTTCTCGTTGAGAATCAGAATACGACATTGTTAAACACTTGCAGTTGACCGTGAAATGATCACGATTTGATTCAAGAAAGGTAATATGGAACGTAAACACTCTTAGAGTTAATTTATGATGAGGATTTGAAAAAGACTTAGAAATTAAATTAGCAGTTAATGTAAAATTAATTTAAAAACTAAAGAGAATGAAAACAGGGGAATCTGGAACTGATTGAGATAACCGGGTCAGGGAGTAGGGTCTAAAAGGGAAGCCTGGTCTAAGGATGAACCGGGTGAGGTTTTGTAGCCGGGTTTAGGTGGAAATCGGGTCTGGGTATGAGTCGGGTTTGGGCGAGAGGGTTTGGTGGTGAAGAGGTGCGGGTGTGAGGATCCGGGGGAGGGAGGGATATGGGTTTGAGGAGCCAGGTTTGAGATTGATGCAGGTGGATACGGATTTGGGTTGAGGCGTGAGTGAAGCAGGTGTGAGTAAGGGATGAATCGGGTGTGGGGGAGAGACCCGTGTGTGAGAGACGGGTGATTGAAGTGGGTCTGGGGTTATGCGGGTTTGGGGTGAGGCGGGGGTCGGTCTAAGGACGCGGTGCGAGGAGGGCCTGGGACGGGGGCTTGGTGACACGGGTTGGAAACCATGCAGGTGTGGGAGGTAACCGAGTTTGAGAGTCACCCGGGAGGAGTCAAGGAACCCGGGTAGGGTATCAAAGTCCACACCCGGGTTATGCAAGACTCGGGTTTAGCGGCACAGAAATTTCAATAGACCCCCAAACACACTTTAATCAAACTCAAAACCTTTTAATCGAAAACTCATGAAATTTAGCACATCTAATCAATTAAACCCAGAATTCTAACACCTTTTTCAATTGATTTTTAACCAAAAAAACAATGATTTTCAATAAAAACTCAAGAACACAGACTCCATATTTTAGATCTATAAAACTCAAAATTCGACAGCAATACTCTGAATCAGAAGGTGAAACTTTACCACAACCTTAATCTAACTTGACTAATAATATTGGGATCAAACAAACTCAAGAATTTAGCAGAAATCAACTAACCCAGATACCCCAAAAAAAATCGATCGACAGATCAGTCAGAGATATAAAAAAATACCTTTTCGAATCAAATCTTCGTCTCTTTGCTATGATACCAATTGTGAATCCCAGTTTGCAAGTGTAATGATCAAATCAATGAAGAACAATCAATATACTTCATCAACTATGGTCATATGATTGTATTTATCGAAAAAGCTCAAAAGGTTTACAGAGAGAATTGAGTGAAATACGTGTAAATCTAAACTGACCATTAACCTCAAAATTAGGTTAAACTAAACATTATATACTCAGGCCTAGACCTAAAGCCCCACGACCCGTTTAACACACTAAAGCCCAATTAACAAATAAAGGCTTCTACAACTCGATAAATAAATAACAATTAAACTCTATAAATCTTTAAATAACTTTCCACGCACTAGGACTTTCAGTCCTAACAAAACCAATGACAATTCTTGACAAGTTGATCACTTTGAAAGTGTTAAAGTGTCATGGTCTTAGAGATAAGACATTTATATGCACATCAATTTGAATAATATGGGAAGTATACTTGAGAAAATTACTAACAAAGAGATTTGTTGTCTATATTTTCCAAATTGATTTATTCTCGACGGGCTGGTCGTTTTTCAAAGTGTTAAAGTGTAGTACTCAGAGATGAGCCACTTTGAACATACCAACTTGGATGATATGGGAATCGGCTCGAGAGAGTGCTTTTTAACAAATAGATTTGTTTATCCATATATTTTGAGGACTCTATTGTGCACTACCACTAGTTGGATAATAAATAGAGATAAGTTGGTTGAATCTAAACATTAGTGAAAATATTGAAGTCTGAGAGAAATACCCTCAAAATAGATAATAGAACTAATTGTTGCCAAACTAATGCTGCAACATCCCTGTAGTATGCATTACAGTCTGCTAATTGTGTTAAGATCTCACCACAAGTCTTACACCCTTGTTTCTTTTACATTGTGTTATTTACATCATTGTTAGGGGTATTAAAAAAAACCGAAAAACCGAGAAACCGAGCCGAACCGTTTGATCCGAAACCGAAAAAACCGAAAACCGAAAAACCAGGTATTCACAGGTCGGTTTCGGTTTTTAGTTGTAGGTATCCGCGGGTAACCGATCTGAACCGGTATATATAGAACACTTAAAAATATTATATTTAATATTAACTATTTAATATTTGAATAATCATCAACTAAATAGGAGATATTTTTAAATAATGAAACTTATTTCAATTTCTTTTTCTTGAATTATTTTTATGTATTTGTTATATAATTGGTTTAAATTTTCTATTTTGGTATTATTTTTATATTGCAAATAATATTTCCTGTAAATTCGGGTAACCGTGAACCGAACCGCGGGTAACCGACTAATTTCGGTTCGGTTTGGTTCATCCCGCGGTTCGGTCTCGGTTCGGGTAACTAGGTATCCGCCTCATGCAGTTCGGTTCACATTTTTCTTAATAACCGATCCGAACCGAACCGTGTAAACCCCTAATCATTGTTAACCACCAACTCAAACAAAGTCTTCAAATTCACCATCTGAAATCATTTCTTTCATTACACTTTTAAATCAGTTTTACTGCAATCCCTGTGGACGATATTTGGTATTTTACCACTTTATTACTTGGAAGGCGATATAGTTCCATTTAGTATACTTGCTTTTTGGTTATATTGATCTTAAGGTGTATAAAAAGGGCCTGACAGTAGTCTATTGTTGGTAGGTTCGACGAGTGAGTTTCGCAAATGAAACTTTGTTATTCTTTGAATCATTGCGTAAATTTTCAGTGCCAACTTTTGGGATTTTGAGGTCAAGAACCGTTGAAGTGCCTAGAGTACTATAGTTGGATCCTAAAGATCATTCACAGAAAAATAATGACTCTAAGAAGCTTAGTTGTGGTAAGTGGGTGTAGTTGAAAGAAAATTATTTGTTTGGTAAGAAACTTGTTGATTTGGTGATTGGTACCTAGACGTATTACGGGAGTCATGCAATCGATGGGTTTGAGAATAATCAACTCCTTATAGAGTCTATTTGTATGTTCTGGGGTATAATGAAGTCCAATAGCAGGAATGGTTGGATTGTAAATTTGTAGATTTTTGGTGGTGATCGTATCTTGTGGCAGTTGGAGTATGGATTCAAAGTGTGTAGATCTGGACTGAGCTGTTTATTAGGAAATTTCGGTGGGGAAAGGATTATGGATCCTTATAGTAGTGAATATGGAGAACTTAGTGAGAGCATCGAGGTAGATCTCAAGTGGAAATCTATTATTGAGAAGACTTTGATTTATAAAGGTTTAAACTATCGACGTGTTAGTGAGTGCTTCCTTAGAAGGGAATAATTCTGGTTGTAGTCATGTAAGATTTTGCAAAAAAAAAAAATCGAGATGTCAAATGCAAAAGAGAAGAGTGTTACAACTGATAAGGGATGTTAAGAATATTTAAGAGTGAATTCAAGTTGAGCAACAATAGTGGAATTGAGTAGATGAAGTAGTGAGCTACTATTGAGGTAGTATGGGTGCACCTAAGGTTGGGAGGCAACCGAGGTCATATGGTTAAAATTTTGTTCCAGTAAGGTACGATGTCCAATCTGGTATGAGTGTAACGTATCGAGGTGGATATTCGATATAAGAGTCAGCATGAAAATCGACATGACAGTCTTGCCTAGAAATTATCGAGTTTCAGTTTGAGGATTGAACTAGGATAGAGTCACTTCCTTGTAAAGGGAGATAATCGTTTTGTGAAAGTGGTGTTCTTTGAGGTCTATATCATTGGATTCTTACCCTCTTCGGGATGGGTAGATGACAAGTCCTTTTTTGGACTGGTGCTCTGGGTTATGTGGTGTTTTGGACCGTCCCATGTCCCACACACAATTTCAGTGTTGTGTAGGAAATAGAATTGCATGACTTCGATGATCGGGGGAATTCTAAAATCAAGGTTTTACTATTGCAAGAAAGAACCAACCTACTACAGGAACCGAGAAAATCTGATAAGTGTTGAGTGTAGCATTTGAAGGTTTCGTGTAAGAATCAGATTTCGAGGACAAAATCTCTTTTAAGGTTGGGAAGATTGTAACATCCAAAATTTTCTACAAACGGTTGATGAATGGCTGGGAAATGGTCCAGGAACGGCTTAGAAAATGGTTTGTGGACGACCAAGTAAACGGGTGGGTTAACGCTCAACGAACAGTTGGGAAAACGATTGAGGAATAGTAGGGAGATCGATTGAGGAACGTTCGGGTTAACGCTCAAGGAATGGTAAGGAAAACGATCGAGAAATAGTAGGGAGAATGGTCGAGGAATGGTCGGTAGAACGGTCGAGGAATGGTCGGTAGAACAGTCGAAAAACGGTCGGTACGGTTGAAGCTACAATTCCCCATGACAATGCCCAATGGCATAGTCGCAGGGCAATGTCGCTGGAAATGTACCAGATTCGGTACATTCCGGGCGACAATGCCATTGTCATTGTCCCATGGCGAAGTTGCGAGCGGGTTTCAGGCATAAAATCAGATTTTCGGGCTATACTTCATTTGGCCATAACTTTCTCATTTCTAACCCGATTGAGGCGATTTCAGAGGCTGCGGTTTCGTATTTCAAAGATTTTCAAGATGGAAACAAGAATGGTGAAGGATTATTTGAAGATTTTGGGTCCCTATAAGTCGAAAGGTAAGCCTATAATCAACCATTTCTTAACATAGGATTTGATTCTTTTCACCTCAACTTTCATTTTTCTCTTGGGTTTGTTTGTATATGTTTTGGGAGTAAAGGAGATGTTGTTGAGAAGGTTTACACCATAGATCTAGAAGTTAGCATGAAGATATAAAGTCTTCATCTTTGGAAGCTAGATATGAAGTTTGGAATCTAGGTTTAACCTAACCTAGCAACGTGAGTTCAAGTTACTTTGTGAAAACTTTGTACATGCCAAAAATGTCTATTTTGGA
Organism: Arctium minus; assembly: GCA_954870635.1. Taxonomy (NCBI): domain Eukaryota; kingdom Viridiplantae; phylum Streptophyta; class Magnoliopsida; order Asterales; family Asteraceae; genus Arctium; species Arctium minus. The sequence goes on from OX941082.1 coordinate 99,467,948, forward strand.
GTCTTGAAATGTTTTATTTTTTTTAGATTTATCAAATGTGGTTTATTTTATGATGATATCATAATTTTTACACATTCGATTTTATATAACATTGAGAAATTTTTGGATTGAGGCATTGATAAAAATTAATCATAAAGGGTGTGATTTTGATGATTTTATGTGTTTATGTGTATTATATGATGATAATACATTTATAATGTAATTTTGGTAATATAAAATGGTCGGTTCTTTTTTGGAGACGAGTTATTTCTACATCAGGGATATTGATTTAAATAATATTTTGAGCATGTGTTTGTATAAACTTTGAGTAAATGCATATTTTGACATTTGTTGAATGTTATTGAGTAGTCACATAAGCGTGGGGTCTTTTGACTTAAGTTTTGGCTCAAATGAGTCTCGGGGACATTTGTCCGATTTTGATAGCTTATGCCTTATTGTGGACCTTTGGGTTTGATTTGCATTTATTGCATTATGTTGAGAATTACATGTTTTGGGTGCATTAGTCATTTATCTGAGGTCATGTTGTGTTTTAGACTGTAATGAATTGGATCCATAGACATATGAGTCGGTCATATTTGGATAGTGAGGAGTCTTGATGTTCTCATTTTGGGAAAAATGCGCAAGTAGGCATTGTTGTCGTCCCGGTGTTGTGGAGATGAACCTTTATGGGTCGGACTTCGAGACTGAAACTTTTGTGGTTTTGATGCTCTAACCCTTATGCATGAGGGTTAGATATCTTGGGTTATCAAGTAAGGAGTTGAGACTCCTCTCTTGTATGCTAGGGAGTATACACTAAAGGTCGAGTGAGAACCTTGAGGTAGGAACTTCCCAAGAGAACGAACATGTAATAAGATCAAGTATCCTTGAGGTGAAGCCCAGTGAGGCGTGTGCACTATAGGTATTGTGTCCTTGAGGTGATACCCACATTGAGTGGGTGCACTAAAGGAATTGGAGACTTGATGTGTAACTTAATAAAGCTTGCAATAAAGTCATGATCTGAGGTGTAATTTTATGACATAAATATGTGGCTTAACTTTGTGTTCCGGCATGTTTAATGGAAACGGGTCTCCCATGTCACCGAAAGATGTTGTTTTGGGTATTGAGTATTATCCATGTTTTCAGTGACGTTTTGAGTATGGATTGACATCATGATTTGCAGTTTTGTATTATTGAGTTTTATACATGTTTTTGGGTGATTTGAATAATAGAGTTTTATCTATGTTTTCAGGATTTGGATATTTAACTTCATCTTGTTTTGGAGTGAGCGTTGGGTTTTGAATTCATGTTAAATGGGTGTTTTGATTTAGTGTTTTTCATCACGAAAATAGTGGGTTTGGAAAGATGTTGCTGTTACGATAAATACATTTCATATGAGAAGTTATGTTTTAAATAATGTTGTCTCTTAGTTTTACTATTTTATATTCATGATGAAAACTGCTTGAACTCACTAGGCGTGCTAGTTAGATGCACGAGAAGAGTGTAACTATTAGATGAGCCTTCCGTACTTTTGGAGATAGCTATTTGGTAATGAGTTTAGTAATACCCGACCTTTATTTAGTCCTTGTATAAGACTTGGGTTAATAAATATTGAGGTTAATGCTAGAATTCAATATGGGTTATTTCAAAAGTTGATTTGTAGGAAGTGATTTTATCCTTTATTTGTTGTATTATTGAAAGTTTTTAATTAGTTGCTCTTTCCAAATTTGAGGATGTTACACACACAATCATTGTTCTGCGGTTCATTATGTGATTTTGTTGTAATAAGGACGTGATAATGTTGTGATACATTGTGATCAATGAATTTATTATCTATACGTGAATTTAGGGATAATGAATTCACTAATATTATAGATAAATATGAAATCACATTATTATCCTTAAATATTTACTTTTTTCTTTTAATTATGGTTAAATGATTTGGAGGCTTAGAAATGTTCTCGCATTTTCGTAAAATAGTACATTGGTCATCGGGTTCAACCACCCATGGTCTATAGACCGAGTCCTCCAATATACTAAGACATCCTTGGCTAGAATTAAATCATTATGGGTCACACGGTCATCAAGATCAACCACCCACGGTCTATAGTTTGAGTCCTCAGGTGATTCAATACCTATATCTAGCTAATGAGTGAAATAACCATCCACTCATATATATAATAAATAAAACTCGACCTTTATGCCTATAGATCCATTTGCACATAAATTAAGGTTAGTCACAATTCATTAGAGACTAAAATGATAATACGGCATAAAGCCTTCCCATGGAAGTTCCCTTAAAATGATTTCCAAACTTTGAACCAATTTCTTATACATAACACAAAGATGGTCATTGGATGGTCAATGCCATTTCTACCCTAACATGCTTCCAAAATTGGGATTTTAGTCATTACAAGATCATATAAAGAATGTTTACAAAATGCTCTACAACTATCTATTCCTAAGAGCAATCAATTCATCTTTTTGGGCAAAACCCTAATTTCCATCAAATAATTTCCAATCAACATTTTGTAATAAATAATCATAAATAAAACTTGTCATATGACTCCAAACATGGTATCCATCATCATATTTAAATTCCATGTCAAGACTCCAAAAATCCCCAAAACTCACTTTTTAGGTTAAAACTTGCAACTTAGTAAAAATAACAATAGGAGATGATTAGGAGCTTCAAATCATAGTTTTGACATGTATAAAGTTTAAAAAGGAAGGAATGAACTCACAACTTAGGTTTTGTTAGAATAACCTAGAAAACTTTTAGCAAAAAATCTTGAAGAAATGGGTGGAGATTAAGAGCCCTTTATCCTAGCTTCCACTCCTTATCTTGATGATGAATACCACGTAAATACTCAAGGATTTGAGCCTTTAATGCTCCAAAATAGCAATAAATGAATAAAGAGAGGCGGAAGAGAAGGGTTTGAGGGTTCTTGGGAAAAAAATCCCAGGTAAGGGAGGGAGAGAGATCTGGTCTTTGTTTTGGTTAAAGTAGGAGAGAGGAGAGGTAAGTCTTAAAAGTAAAAAAAAGTACAAAAAGTCGCCAGAGTCTATGCAGACGTCCGACTGGAATATAATGCATACGTACGGCCTCAACTCGACCAGAATCCCCAAGAATTTCTACTGCTTCAGTGGAAACATGCGGACTTCCGGCTGGACACGGATGTCCGATCCTAGCCACATGCGGACGTCCGCATGCACAAAATCCCAAATACTAAAAAAAATCAGTCACGTGGAGAGAGCATTCATATGATATTAATTTCAAATAGATCAGATAATGCATTCTATCATGACCAACATAAGGTTTGAGTTACTTACCGATGAAATTCGGGGTGTTACAATCTTCCCAACTTATAAATGATTTCGTCCTCGAAATCTAAGCTATGCAAAAAGATGGGGATATCTCCGCTTCATATCATCCTCGGCTTCCCAAGTCATGTTTGCGCCATGGTGATGTTTCCATTGTACTTTGAGCATCGTTACTTCCTTGTGACGGAACTTCTTCGTCTTTCGCTCTAGGATGGCGTCGGTTTCTTCCATACAACTGTTACCCTCATCCACCCTTATCTCAGAGAGGGGAATAACACTCTCCTCTTCCGCCAAACATTTCCGGAGGTAACAAATATGGAATGTGTTGTGAATTCTATTCATCTCTAGTTGGAGTTCCAATTGATAGGCTTGAAGTCCCACACGCTTGATCACCGTGATTGATCCAAGGAATAAAGTACTCAAATTCCCACGCTTCCTGAACCGGATAATACCCTTCCAAAGGGACACCTTTAGCATCACACAGTCTCCCACTTGAAATTCCAACTATCGTATTTTCTTGTCGGCATAGCTCTTTTGTCAGCCTTGTGCCGCCTTCAACCTCTCTCAAATGCCCTTGACTTTATCGGTCATCTCTTGAACTATTTCGGGACCGGAAAAATGCTTATCGCCCGCTTCTAGTCAATATACATGAGTTCTACACTTCAGCCCGTATAAGGCCTCAAATGGTGACATCCTAATACTCGAGTGGTAGCTATTGTTGTATGCAAATTCCACCAACGGTAGGTGGGAGTCCCAACAACCACCAAAGTCGATTACGCATGATCTCAACATATATTCTAATGTTTGTAATTTTCTTTTGCTTTGACCGTCGGTTTGAGGATGATAAGTCGTGCTTAGTTTTACCCTCGTGCCCAACTTTTTTTGCCATCCTTCCCAAAAGTTTGATGTAAACTGACTATCGTGATCCGAGATAATGGACAAAGTCACTCCATGCCTAGAAACCACTTCATCAATGTATAACTTTGCTAACTTATCTATCAGTAGTGTCTCTTGCATCGCTAGGAAGTGAGCACTCTTGGTCAGTCGATCAACTATCACCTAAATGGTATCGTGACCTCTCAAGGTTTTCGGCAATTTGGTCACGAAGTCCATTGTGATATGCTCCCACTTCCATACGGGAATCTCTTTGCTTTGGTTAAAGTAGGAGAGAGAGGAGAGGTAAGTTTTAAAAGTAAAAAAAGTACAAAAAATTGTCAGAGTCTATGCGGACGTCCGACTGGAAAACAATGCAGACGTCTGACCTCAACTCGACCAGAATCCCTAAGAATTTATGTTGCTTCCGCGAAAACATGCGAACTTTCGGCTGGACATGGACGTCCAGCCTTGGCCACATGTGGACGTCTGCATGCACAAAATCCCAAATACTAAAAAAAATATGTAACATCCTAATTTTATCCCAATTAAAGAAAAGTGTTTAACTGGCTGAATCGGTAAAGGAAGAATCAAATATGAAATATGGCTATATGTGGTTGTGACATTTGTCACAATAGCACTAATGGTACTAAGAGTATGGTCGTCTCAACTATAGTGTCATGTGGTTGTGTCATCTGTCATAATAGCACAATTGGTACTGAAAGTGTGGTAGTCCCAGCTATAGTGCCATGTAGTTGTGATATATGTCACAATAGCACCAGGGTTATCGAGTGTTTGGTCGTCCCAACGGATGTGCCAGGAAGTTAGGACAATAGCGTGATAATTGGCATAATAGCATCCACGTACCGATAAAATGGTCGAGGAACGACCGAGAAAAACGGTTGAGGAACAATCGAGAAAACGAACTAAAAGGGCTCCCGATACCTTCTTGGCGAAAGTGTCATGCGAAAGTGACACTGGCACTTTAGCCTGTCACATTCGCAGAGAAAATTAAGCTCACGGTACCTTTTGGGTGAAAGTGACACTATCACTTTCACATGTCACTCTCACGGTCAGGGTGCAGTGCATAAAATCCGATTTTGAACATCTTTCTTCATTTGGTCATATCTCTCTTAGCTGAACTCCGATTTTGACAATTCTTTTTGCTATGGTCTCGTCTTTGAGATCTCTTCAAGGATATATCAAGAGATTTGAAGTTTTTTGGACTATCCAAGGGTATTTTGTGGTGGTAAGCTCCTCATCTCTCTCGATTTTACACTAGGGGTTGATGTGTTCTTCATTTTCCTTTCTCTCCCTCCATTTTGCCTTAGGTTTTGGATATTTGAAGATGAACTAAACACTTTACAAGTGTTAGATCTAGTGGCGTGATCTCCAAGAAAGTCTAACCGGTTGTGATAGAGAGAGAGCTTCGGGGTATTTGAGACGTTATCTTCCGATGTTATTTTGGTGATTTAGGCGACACCCGATCGTAATCTATTTCTTCATAGAATTAGATTAGGAGGTTGTTATCCTCAATATAATTGTTTACGAATTAAATTAATTGGCGTATTCTAAGTGATAACCCTCATTCCTGAGTGTTATTTATCACTCTTTTCCGTGTCTTATTTCCCATTTATACCCATTTTTGTTCCTTTCTATCTTCTTTTGGTCTATAATTAAAGCAAGTTATGATAATGGCATCAAAAGTAATTTTTTGTGCAGAAATATGGAAAACTGTCGGGGAGGGCAGTGAGTGCCCACGGTGGACACCCGAAGATCCATGGGAACAAAAGGAATATTCTTTGGAATATCCCATTGGGAATTCTCCTTCTCATTCCTATATAAGAGAGGCCTTGGGTTCAAGCATCCATTCATCCATCATTCCACCAACAACAATTCTATCAATCTCACATCTTCCTAAGTTCTTATCTCCAAAAAGAGAGAACTTAGCTTTGAAGATTAGTTTAGTTCTTGTCTTTAATTTCTTGTTCTTTACTTTTATGTATTAAACTTCCTAGTCTTTTAATTTATTGCAAGTTTAACTTTAAGTATTTTAATTTCTTGCTCTTTAATTCTAGTACTTTAATTTCTTTGTCTTTAATTTTAGCATTTTAAATTCCGTAATTTATTTTCTTACTTTGTTCTTATTTCATTTTATATTCATGCAAGTAGTTAAGTTTTATTTCTCTTATATTATTATGTCTTCTATTATTAACATGAGCTAAGCACCTTTTGGGTGTGGGTGTGAGCTAACTTAAGACTAGTAGGCAACACTTGGGTGTAGCCATTATTACTAACTCTTAAGCTTGGTCACTTGAGTCGGGACTTAAACTCAATGCAGATAAGTCGATCACTTTGATGTGTTAATATTAAATCTTGACTTCGAGAGGGGCGGATTCGAAATACGGCTTAAGTGATGCACAAAGATTTGAGAGAGTCTTTGATAACCACGTAGAGATACGGGTTTTGTATGATTTACTAAGGTTCAAACGTCGGAGGAGATTTATATCACAAAGAGATTTGGGTATAAATCTCCGTACCGGTAGAACTTGATTTTTATCAACTTAGTTAAATCGGCAAGATTAAGATTTGGTAACGATGGACACTTTACGAGCATTTTGTAGGATCGGTTTTTAAAAATCCACTTTCGAGAGATCGGGCTTTTTATAGACCTTCCTTACTACAAAGCGCCCGACCATTTTGTTACTACGTTTGTCTCAAGGAACACTTATACCCATACCCATTCTTTAATTATAAAAAGTTTATTTCGCATTTTTAGAATTAATTCACCAACCAAACAAATATTTTTCTCAACTCGAAACTTGTGCAAGAAGTTCATGAAAGTCAGTAATTCTCAGTAAGTCCAGTCCCTGTGGGTACGATACTCGGTACTTGTACCATTTTATTACTTGTAGCGATCCCAGTGTTGATATATACTTGTGTCCACACTGGGAAACTCAGTGTCCACGCTTTGAGTGCACGTTATTTAGCTACCACTAAGCCCCTTTTGGGAAGAGCTCGTATTGCAATATTATATACTATGTTTTCGGCTTTATCCGGATTTTTTTTGTATTCTCATTCTTGGGTTGTTACAAGTTGGTATCAGAGCCGGGAACCAGAATAATGTGCCAGCGAGGACGCTAGGCTCCCAAGGGGGGTCGATTGTAAGATCCCACATTGGTTGGGGAGGGGAACGAAAGTTGCCTTATAAGGGAATGGAAACCTCCTCTACCAGACGCGTTTTAAAAATTGTGAGTCCGGGTGTGTGGACAAAGTGGACAATATCTAGTACGGTTGGCCTGGGATGTTACATATGGTATCAGAGCATAAGTTTGAGAGATTTAGGTACTAATTTGGGATGCCTAGACTCAAACTAGTGTCTTTCTAAGTGAATGAAATTGAGGATGTTACAGATGAAGGTGAAAATTCTTTTTTATGCGATTTTATCATGAAGGTGAAAATTCTAACATCATTCGGTAGTGCAGATATCCCCGAGTTTTGCACTTACATGTATTGTTGCATAATATTTTAGTGCATGAATCGATTTACATACATGGCGTGAGGGAGTATATATTGAGACTAGAATGGTCCATTTGGATTGACTTGTTATGAGCATTTTCGTTGGTTGCCATTTGTGTGTTTAGGCAACAGGAATGCATTACTAATGTATGATTTTAGATGGGTGACATGTGTGGCCACTCCCTGCAACCACCTAGTAAGTGGTAGTAAATTTTAAGCATGTGTAAAGTTGTTATAAAGATTTTATGTTCAATAGATCTTATAAAATTGTAAATTTGCATATTTGTTGGGTCTTATACTTGAAAAACCTTGAACTCGTTTGACCCATAGATTTAAAACTCTTTTGTGAAAAAAAAAGTTGTAAGTAAGGACTAGATGAGTCATTGGGAATTGAAGCGTCGGATGATTTGGACTTGTGGTTAACTTATATTTTTAAAATTTCAATCTAAATAGCCGGCACATGTTTAATTTTTGGGTGCTAGACTTATAGGTCAACCCAATTATTAAAATGGTGATCTACCGTTTCGAAAATCTTCGAGTTAGAGATTTAAGTGATTGTTTACTTTGATTGAGTGGATTTACTGGATTTTCCGGTCGACACCATGTAGAATTATTGGTGGTACACCATTTCCGTGATTCGTTGCAATCAAAGAAAATTGAGGGATTAGACGCTAGAGTGTCGTAGTTATGAAATTCAAGTTCTTATACTAGATGACAACTGTAGATATTGTCAGTTGAAGTAGTGTTAGGATTTAAATACTTATGGGCATACCCATATTTGTAGTATGGTCATTTTGTGATCTTATGAGTCGACTTTTGATTTTGAGGTCAAGAACCGTTGGTGTACTTCGGACACTTCAGTTGAATTCTAAGAAACGTTCGCAAAATATATGGTGATTTTGAGGAGATTAGATTTTTGGTAAGTAGTGACTAATGATTACAACCATTTTGTTTTGTCAAGGAGTTTATTTTGAAGATTCAATATTGAAATACATTTTAAGATTTGGATAACCGTAGGGTTTAGGATAATCGAATTTCTGTAGAGTGTATCGGTACAATTATATATAAAAGTAAGATTAATGGCAAGAACCACTTGATTAAGGAAATATTTTGTAATCCTTACAGTTGACGTGCATTGTGTCAGTTTGGGGTATGGTTATAGAGTTGTCTGGGGTCGAACCGAACTAGTGGTTAGGAATTTCGTCATGAAAATGACGATAAATCTTTTATAGTAATGATTTAGAGAAACTAGTGGGAATGCATGAGGTAAACCTCAAGTGGATACCATTTTATCGAGGAGTCTTTGATTAGTTAAGGTTAGAGTTACCGACGAAATAGTGGCAACAGGTGATCTATTTCATAATGTTTATTCAGGATCCTTTTCCACTCGGGTAAAGTCGAGATAATAGTGTGCACCCTAATTTGAGAGGTGTGTGACTGTTTATTGACAGATCAACCTTTGCAAATATTATTGAAGTTCTGAATGTAGGGGATAAGCGTATCGCAGTTTGATAGATGATTTTAAAAAATAAATTAATTAATTAAGAGTAAGTTCCTTTATGGACATTGAGGTTGTATGAGTCACCTATGGTTGGGAGACAACCAGAATCATATTATTGGAAATTGCTCCAACAATGTTCAATGTTCACTCTTTGAAATGGTGTAACGTATCGAGTTGGAGTTGGGTGTGGGAATTAGCGTGTAAATCGTCATGGCGGTTTTAGCATGAAGTTATCGGGTTTCAGTTTGAGTTTGAACTAGGTTAGAGACTCTCTCTTGGGAGGAAAGTCAGTTGTTTCACGAAAATGCATTTATTTGAGCGTTGTGTGTTATTGTTATTAGGAGAACTCTTGTGTCTAAATGGTTGGTTCATAGAAGGCCTAAACTATTAAGAATCAAGTAATTCGTTGTTTGTGACTTTCGAGTTTTGATTTGGCACTAGATTTCGAAGACGAAATCTGTTAAGTCTGATTTTATAGTAATCATTGTATTTATAAGCTTGGTCTTATACAGTGTTTAGGTTGCTTATCTGTGTTGTATAAGTCCAGGGTATTTAAGTCCCTTTGGGCTTTGGTCTTTGTAACTTTGGAACACATATTGAATATCAGTTTACATTTGGCGCTCTTACTTTCTCTCTCTAAGATTTAGAGATTTTGGGATTATCAATTGGTATCAGAGCCAATCTAAATCTGAGAGGATTGAGAGAATCGTTTTTCGTTTATGAATTTGTAAAATAATCTGAAATTTTGATCGATTTTCTTGAATTTTTCAAGAAAATCTCGTTTTTGGATTTTTCATCAAATTCAATCTGTTTTGTGATTGAATTTTGTTGAAAATTGGTTTGTTGGATTCGATTTTAATAGAAGAAAACTTTTAATTCACATCCTTTTTCAAGAAATTCAAGTTTTAGATTTCAACTTTGTGATTTTTCAAGTTTCTGGAAAAAGTGTTTTACGATCTGTTCAAATCTTGATTTCATGTTCTAAGTGGTTTTTGAACAATTTGTTTGCTTGAAAGTGATTAGAATGTGTTTTTCGAACTTATATGTGTGAGAATTTTTATCGAATTTGTGGTTTCAGGTCATTTTTTGGAGAAATCTGAGTTTTTCATCATCTTTGCGCCATATCTGAACTTTGTGCGAGTTCTTCGAGCTTTGCGCTAGTTTTTGTTCAAGAAGAGTTCAAGTTTTCTTGGTTCTCGTCACCTTCATCTCACGAGAAGATCAGATTGCGTCTGATTCAGCTCACGAAAACCCGTTTTGCGTCATCTGAGTATCTCGCAAAGCTAAGTTTGCGTTACAAGTGTTTCACACAAAGCTTTCTTTGCGCCATCCAAGTATCGCGCAAAGTGCAGTTCTCTTCATCAACGATTCGCGCAAAGTAAATTGCGTCACATTCTCCTCACGCAAAGTAAACTTTGCGTAAATCCTCAGTTCTCAAGTTCAGTAGTTCAAGAGAAGTTCAGTTTGCGTCACCCTTGCTTCATGCAAAGCTTGGTTTGCGCCTTCAGCATCTCACGCAAAGCCAGATTCTCGCTAGTTTTTGATCGCGCAAATCTCATTTACGTCTTCCACGACTCACGCAAATCTAGTTTGCGTCACCTATTGCTCGCGACAATCTCAGTTTGCGATATCTGCCTCTCACGCAAACCTCTAGTTTGCGCCAGTTTTGTTTCAAGAGTTAACACTTTTCTGGATTTCTGAAGATATGGATTCTGTAAAGTTTGCTTATCAAGATCAATTCTACAAAAATGATATCATGATGTCATTGGGTACAGAAAATCGTCCTCCGGTACTGATTGATGAAAACGAGTTTACACAGTGGCAAGATAGGTTTCTGAATTTTATAGAGCGTCAAAAGAACGGACATGACATGATGAATATTCTATCAGAAGGACCTTTTGAAAAACCCATTCTGGCTTCTGGATTATATAAGCCTACCAAAGAATATACACCTGATGAGTTATCGCAGTATCAAGCCGATCGTGATATAAAGGCAAATCTGATGCTAGCCTTGCCAAATTCCGTCTACAACAGGATTGATTGTTTCAAAAATCATCCTAATCTTATGTGGCAACAGCTAGAAAAGATCATGCTTGGATCTTCAGTTGCAACTCAACTTAGGCATACACGATATATGAACAACTTTGAAGAATTCAAAGCCAAGGATGGGGAGTTATTGAAAACTGTGTATGACAGATTCTGTGCCGTGATTAATGATCTGAGAAAGAGAAAAGTTGAAAAGACTGAGCTTGAGACAAATCTGAAATTCCTCAATGCACTTCAACCAGAGTGGAACAAATCTTGCCACAGATTGAGGAATGATATCAGAATATATTCTATGCAGATCCAAGAAATGTACGAGATTCTACTGACAGATGAGTGCATTGTAACTGAGAAAAAGGCCAAACTGGACAAGAAGAATAAGAAATCAGTGAACCCAGTTGCTCTCCTCACGAAACAACTGAGAAAACAAGCATTATCTTAAAATGCTTACAACGGGGCCACTGATGATGATGGCGAGGCACTCGAGAAAGCAATGATCCTTCTCTCACAACATTATCAGAAAAAGTTCCAACCTCGGTCGGGTTCCAACAATCTTCGCTTCACTTCTGGGTCTAAAGTCAAAGTGCCCGAGCCAAAGATAGCTGCTGCCTGTTACAACTGTGGTAAGCCGGGTCACATCTCAAAGGAGTGTAGAGTGAAGAAGGTTCGGGATTCGGCATATTATAGAAAGAAAATGGAACTTGCCGAGAAAAGAGAGAACGGAACAGCTTTGCTCGTAGAAGAGGAGTACTGGCTTGATAACTCCGATGATGAAGCTAATAATGTTGAGACCGCTCATATGTGTTTCATCGGAGATGATCAGTCAAATGATGATGATTTTGATGCTGATGAAGATGAGGTAATCTCTGAGTTTGATTACAATTTTATTTCTTCACAGTTGAATATTATGATTTCTGCTTTGCATGATCTTCGTTTAAAGTTATTTTCTGAAAAACATTTAAATTCAGAAAAGTCAGATTTGATTGACAAATTAAAAATTTCTTTGAAAGATGAAAAATCTATTTTGGTTAATACTAAAGACATATTTCAAAAGAAATTGGATGATTTGGAAAATTCAAATAAGACTTATCTTGAGTCTTTGACTGAAATGACCTCTTTAAAAGACAGTTTTTCGGATAAAATAAATAAGTTAGAAGAAAAGTTATATCGTAGGAACCAATCTGAACAAACAATTTTTATGAATAAACCAAGGAGTGATGAAGCTTTAAAAGAAAAATGGGGACTTGGTTTTGAAAATCCTCATTGTTTAAACAATGCGATAGAAAAATCCCCAACTTTATATAAATACGATTTGTAGATCCCAGAACAGTGCAATCAACAGCAAACAATCAATAATAAATAACAATTGTATAGCCACAATCTCTAGTCATATGATTAATATGCAATCAAAGGTTACAGGTTTACAGAATGAATTTCTGATCAGAGAGAAGTAAACCTATTGACTAGAGATCTGGAAATTATGAGACTTAACTAATAATCTATCTAATGAAACGTCTAACCTGAATAATGAACTAATAAATCCTTTATATACTTAGGCTTACAAGGCCTAATGGGCTTATGGGCTTTAGGCCCAACTAATAAATAACTATTAATGAATTACATATTTAACCCTTATAAATACTTGATTCCACTTTCAACACATAGGACTTTCAGTCCTAACAATCTCCCCCTAAAGTTGAATAAAGCATTTATCAACATGAAAAACTTCAGGCCTTGATCTTCTTTCCCTCTTGAATCTTTGAAGAACTTTGGTGTTGCTTGACTTCATGTCTTTCCACGCTCCCCCTTGAATAAATCTCTTGGTCTTCATAGTTTCAACTTTGTAACCAGATTCAATGTACATTAGCCACGACTTAATGCACTATCAAGCAGCTTTTAACTGTAAAAACTCAATCACATCGGATCAGCTCACAAGAAAGATAATGTGAGAGTTATTTGACATTCCACGGTGCATCTTCAGTTTAAAACTAAGAATTTGTCTTTGAACCGCGAGTTGAATATGCTTTTAGCTTAAGAACTTGTTTCAATCAGCACGTAGGAGGAATAAACTTGTAGCAGACACCACATGATACGGGATAGAAGAAATAAAATCTTTGAAAAACTTCATCTTTGAATTCATATCTTCATCTCTTTGATCTCTCGACTGTCTTCAGACAAACTCTCCCCCTTTTTGATGATTGTGAGCATCATGATCATCAAAACTCTTCAATTTCAACATATTCTTTGATCTCCCCTTTATGATAATTTGACATTCTCCCACCTGTGATCTGAGTATCCATCAATTCATGAAATGTATATATCAGAATCTTTTCAAATTCAGATATAATAGGAATGGGAAACCTGAATCAACAAATGATACAGTTAGTAAGCCTGTAAGTAGCACAGAGCCACTTTGTACAACAGATGTACTTTGGAAAGGATCTTTTGTGATATTCACTCCCCAGGGCTTCCATTCAATCATCGAAAAACCACAAATGAATTTTCTATGAATGTTATGACAAGAAAACTCATCCCTTGTGTGCTCGTGCAAGTGTAGAATGATTGAAGCTACTTAGCTTTCTCAGGCTCAAATTGTGTAAACTGTTGAGACAACAACAGATATTACACAGACTCAATGTGCATGAAAGAGGTGCGAAGGTGGGGAAACTTTCCTTCTTTTTCAATATCTAAATCTTCCGAGTGAAGACTAGATAGCAGATATGTTGCGTCCCCAAAGAAAATGAAACATTTCTTTGTTAAGAAAGAAACGAGTGGTTGGTGGGGTTAATGCAAGAGTTGGCATGGGCTCACTGCCTGTTTCAAGGATGGTCACTAAAGAATGTGAACCAATCAGAATATGTGGCTGCCCGGCTCAGAAAGTGTTTGGTGCAGAGTTTTCATATTCTTTTAACTCTGTTCTCACACCCTCTTTCTTTTAATCTTTAAGCTTACAGCTAGCCAAACTCTCTTTTACATTTTCTCTCATCACACATCCCACACTCATTGCTTTTTGAACTCCTCACACTCAATCACTAAAGGATTAACTTCTTGGGTAGGAAACACTGGTTAACGTGAATCCATAGAAGTTTCTTTGAAGTCCTAGCACACTGATCCCATGTTATCCTATAAAGCATAGGATGCCCAGTTGATTTAACTTGACCAGTTAAAGCTCAATGATTTAAAAGCACACTTCCAATTCAAGAAATCTGTTTGAGAATCGGGAATTGGTTTGAACATTTAGGGTGCGTTTGGTACACTGAACTGCACAGGACAGAATAGAACAGGGATTACTGTCCCACGTTTGGCAGGACTGTTAGGTGGAACAGACAGAAACAGAGTGGAACAAAAGTGGAACATGCCTGTTCCACCCCCACCCATGGAACAAGCTGGAACAAGGTGGAACAGACTTATGTTTTACCAATATAACTTCAAAATAAAATATAATTCTCTTATAAAACATTAAATATGTATTTTTTTTATATTTTATTCATTCTTTAAATTTTATTTAGGGGTAAATTGGTCATGTTATATGTTCTGTTCTGTCAAGTTCTGTTTTACCAAATGTTGAACAGTTGTTCTGTCCTGTTCTGTTCTGTCCTGTCCCATCCTGTTCCGTCCTGTCCTGTCTGCGTACCAAACGCACCCTTAAGAACATGTTTTCTTATGATTGAAAGTTCTCCTTCTTTCAACCATAGATGAGATGAAGATAAGGAATTATACCTTTTGAGTGCAGTCTTACCTTTTGAGAATCTTTGAGTCTCTTCTCACACTCCCCCTGAGATCATGAACAAACTTTTAAATAGCAAATATCTTGCGGAAATAATGATAAAGAAATGATGAAAAGATACAATAGGAAACTTTAATAGGTAACTACCGATTAGGTCTTAAGATTTAGCATACCAAGCCTAGAGACAAGAAAATTGAATCTCTTTTCGTCTAAAGGTTTGGTGAACAAATCTGCAAGCTGAAAATCGGTTTTTACAAAGTAAAATTCAATTGTGCCCTTTTCTACATTATCTTTTATAAAGTGATACCTGACATCTATGTGTTTAGTCTTAGTATATTGAACAGGGTTAGCGGTAATCGCAATAACGCTCTTCGAGTCACAATAGATCGGGATTCTATTGAAGTGAAACCCATAGTCTTGCAGTTGTGTTCTCATCCACAAGACCTGAGAACAGCAGCTAGCAGCAGCTACATATTCTGCTTCGGTCGTTGATGTGGAGACACATAATTGCTTCTTCGAAGCCCAACTGACAAGTTTATCTCCGAGGAATTGAATATGACCCGAGGTGCTCTTCCTGTCTAACATGCAACCAGCATGATCTGTGTCTGAATAAGTTGTTAGTTCAAACCTTGTATCCTTAGGATACCACATACCAAGATCTGCAGTCCCCTTCAGATACCTGAAAATCCACTTAACAGCAAACAAATGGGATTCTTTAGGATTGGCCTGATATCTATCACATAAGCATGTAGAAAACATTATACCCGGCCTACTAGAAGTAAGATACATTAAGGAACCTATCATCCCTCTATAAGTCCTAACATCAAAAGTCTTTCCTGAAAGATCGGTGCCAATCTTAGTACCAGGTGCCATCGGGGTACCAATCGGTTTACAATTTTCCATTTTGAACTTCCGAAGAATATCCAGAATGTATTTGGATTGATTGATAAAGATCCCCGTTGAAAATTGTTTGACTTGCAATCCGAGAAAGAAGTTCATCTCTCCCATCATGCTCATCTGAAAACGTGACACCATGAGGTTTGCAAAGTTCTTACAGTACTTAGGATTTGTAGAACCAAAGATAATATCATCCACATATATTTGAATAAGAATGATATCGCCTTTATCCTTTTTAATGAAAAGAGTGGTATTAATCATACCTTTTGTAAAACCTAACTTGACCAAGAACTGAGATAGAATATCATACCAGGCGCGAGGAGCTTGTTTCAGTCCATAAAGAGCTTTATCCAAGATGTAAACGTGATTAGGCTTATCTGGATTTACAAACCCTTCTGGCTGTGAGACGTAGACTTCTTCCTTGAGTACTCCATTCAGAAAAGCTGTCTTCATGTCCATTTGATAAACGGTGAAGTTTTTGTGGGCGGCGTAGGCTAAAAACATCCGAATTGCTTCTATACGCGCCACTGGAGCATAAGTCTCATCGTAGTCTATCCCTTCCTCTTGCCTATATCCCTTGGCAACAAGTTGTGCTTTGTTACGGATAACGGTACCATCTTCATATTTCTTATTTTTGAACACCCATTTCGTACCAATGATGGTCTTACCTTGAGGTTTGAGTACGAGTCTCCAGACTTTTAGTGCTTCAAACTGATTCAACTCATCTTGCATCGCAGTTACCCAATCTGAATCGGCAAGGGCCTCAGATACGCGAGTAGGCTCGATCTTGCTCAGAAAGGATTCATACATACATAGATTTGATGTTGCAGACCTAGTTTGCACCGGTTTAGAAGGATCTCCAATAATTTGATGGACCGGGTGCTCTTTGGTCCACTTATGTTCATGAGGAAGTGGATTAGATGTAGATTGATCATTGTCAGCATCTAGGAATCCACTGTTATCTCCTTCAGATGGTTCAGACTGAATGGGGATTTCAGTTGAAGAAGTAGTTGCAGAAGTTGCAGTAGGTACAACTTGATCAAACTGTTGATCAGTCCTTACAGTACATCCTACAGAGTCAACTAGTTTTGTCTCATCGGTGTTGGTCACAACTTCAACTGTTGGAGTAGGCTTTTGAACTGGAACTTCTTGCCGAATCGGGGAATTGGATTCAGTAGAGACATCGGAAGTGGTTGGATGAGTATTCAACGAGTCTTCCATCTTGTCAACCACAACAAATTTAGGCAAACGAGATCCAAGAAATTCATCATAAAATAGTTCAAATAATAAAATCCAAATCAGATAATTTAGAAGTAGACGATGAAGCGCCATCTGATTTGTTCTCTTGAGGTGCAGGTCCTGGACTGGTTGGCCCAGAAGCTAGTACTCCGGTAATTACGGGTTCTGAACTGACGTGCTCAGAAGCCATCTCCTCATCGAATGTAACATTGACGCTCTCTATCACAGTCTTCGACTTCTTCAAGTAAACCCGATATGCAGTAGATGTAGAGGAATAACCAAGAAGATGCCCTCATTCGCCTTAGCACTGAACTTGTTCAGATTCTCTCTGTCATTTAGAACATAACACTTACAACCAAAAACATGAAAATATTATATCTGTATGATTCTAAGAGATATATATCTAACACTAATACTAATAAAGAAAATATATCTCCAGTTTTGTATGATTCTAAGAGATATATATCTCCGTTAGTGCTAGAGAGCAAAATCATTGATCTTGAAGATAAAATAGAAGATCATATTTTTCAAAGAAAAATTGAAACAGATGTAATTTTTTTCGTTTTTCACTTCAAGTTTTGAAGAAAAATTATTTTCTCAAAAACAAGATTCTGTTTCAGGCCTTTCTTCTGATTTTCAAGAAAATAAAAAGGAATTTCTAAAATCTGAAAACCTTTCTCAAAATTTTTCTGACTCCGAAGTTAGTTCAGATTTATTGCCTGATCAGATTGGTTGTTTAGGTAAAATTATTTCTTCTGATTCATATTTTAAATCGAAAATTATTGATGAATCTTTTTACGCTAAATGATGATTTTTATAAACCAAAGCGTAAAAGAAGAAGGTCAAAGAAGTCAAAGAAGCAAGAGTCAGTCATTTCTGATAATTCTAATTCTTGTACTTCAATGATTTCATATAGGACTTTGAGCACTCATTCCAAGCAGATATGGAGATCCAAGCGGACATCAGATGATTCTCAGACTTATGAGGATAGATATGTAGACAAACAATATAAAAAGTGATTCATTTGCTGTTTGTAATAAAGTTTCAAAATACTCTATAAAGCAAATGATTCAAATTTCCAAAAATGTCTCATATTCTTCTTCTGATTCTAGTTCAGATGATTATGCTTTCTCTTCTTCTGATTCTTCTGTTCATTCTTGTGATTATCTCTCTCGTGCTTTATATGTTAAATCTAACAAGTTAATCCCCATAAGAACTGCAACTAACAAACATGGGCCCAAATTCAAGTGGGTACCAAAATTTTAAATTGCTTCTAAGTTGCAGGCATCTAATGTCAAGGGGGAGTAAGAGAAAATTGGCTTCTAAGTACATCAGCTTAGAACCCGTGCTTTAAAGTATTCGACTTCTAGACATGTCAGTCTAGGACTCGTTCTTCAATGCTTGTTAGCTTCTGACTAATGAGAAACTGTGAGTACATCTACTTTATTCCGCTGCACTTATCTCTGATAATGATGTTGTTCCAGTTTTCTCATTTTTTTAAAAGAATCTGAGCAATCTTATTCAAACCCTGATTTTGTTCAACCCAAATCTTTTATTTGAGACACAAATTCATTTTACATTATGTGAAAGATGGTATTATTGAATTATATTTTGTTTCAACTGAATATAAACTTGCCGATCAAATGTTTCTATTTTCCAATCTCGGCATGTTGATTTTAAAAGTTTAAACATTCACAAATTTTATTCTATAAAGTAAAAGTTTTATTTTTTTTCTTTCTTTTGAATAAAATGTGTGTCTAGGATAAATTTTCAAGTTGATTTGTTTATATTGAAGTTTTTATATGTTCATCTTTCAAGTCTAACAAAAGTCGAAAAGTCAGCAACATTTTTGTAGCTTTTGATATTGCTTTAAAGTTGTGTGATTCGGAATATTTATAGTTTACAATGCTTAGAAAACCTAAAAAGTCAAAATTTTGGATCGTAATGAAAATATGGGCTAAGCACTTAGACGTAAAACCTTGTGTTTGAGATGATTATTAAATTCTTATAAATCAGAAATCTCTAAGTTTAAAAGTTTGTACCTGTGACCTTTCTGGTTTGGGAAAGTAAGTTATGTGGGATGCTTGTCATCTGGTCCCCTAAGGTCAATTGATCTGGGAGTGATCGAACCCAAATCCTTCTATAGAATCAGATCGAAAGTCATGTTCTACTGGTATGAATGGATTTAGGATATGTCGATGTAGCCTTTCTGATCTGGGAAAGTAAGTTCCAACGGGTGCTTGACACCTAGTCCCCTAAGGCCAACTGGTCTGGGAGCGGCTGACCCAAATCCTACAATAGGGTCAGATAGAAAGTTACGTTTACGGCATGTTCTTTACTTAATAAACTTGTTGATTAAAAAGATGCTAAAAAGTGCACAATCTTAAAAGATGTCAAATAGCACACTCATGTGAAGATGCCATAGTGCACAATGCTAAAAGATGCCAATGAGCACACATCTCATGATACTTGGTGATATGTTTGAGTTGCAATAAACCTGTAAATTTGTGAAAGTCTGAATTCTTGATGGATTAGTGTGATTACATGCAAAGTTCTCTATTATATTTTTTAGAATTGCATTTTCTTGAAGCTAATCGGAGTTCACATGCGAGCACACTGAATAGATTGATGAAAGTTTTTGAAACTGAACATGTCTTAACTTGATATGCAATAAACTTGTTTCTGTATCCAAATACATACATTTGATTTCATCTGATGGATTTTATTGTGATATTTTACTAAATAGAATTCTATTTGTTTATGTTTAAATTTTTATATATTTAGTCATTTCAAAATACATATTCAGTATATTTTTCTTTCTACATTGATGTTTCAATTCTTGTGTTCTCATATCATTTTTTAAATGGGTTTGTTCATTATTCGAGGGGGAGTGAAAAAGGAGAATTTTTTTTTTCTAAAAGATGATATCTGTTTTCGAGGGGGAGTATCTGATTCTCTATATGTATGATAACTTGAATTGTCATATTTAGTGCATTTGTGTAGGGGGAGTCAAAGAGCTTATCAGGTAAAATTTCTGAGTTTAAGTCAGATTTGCGCCAACAGTTGGTAGCGCAAACCTCACTTTGCGCCACCTTCGTCTAGCGCAAAACTCACTTTGCGCCACCTTCGTGTCGCGCAAACCTCTTTTCTTTCTCCTTTATTCTGATTTTGCAGATCTGAAGTTGTCTCGTCTATAACATTTGCATGACCAAGTTGATCCAGATCATCAAGGTCATGAGGGGGAGAAGTTAAGGAGATGATAAAGAGTTCAAACGTATATCTGCTGATCAAGATTCGCTCAAGATTCTATTTTTCTCAGCCATACTAGTCTTTTGCTGTTCCAGCTCCGATCACCACAGTTCATTCAAGTTTATTTGAAAGAGGTGAATCGTCTGGAGCACAAGCTGATGAACCGATTGTTCTTTCAAGCTAATTACAAACAGGTCCAGTCTTGTCAAGACAGCAAAAGCAATTGAGCCTGAAAGATGCTGAGAAGAATTTTTTTTTTAAGTCAAGAAGCTTCTTCACAAAGTCGCTTAGATGGTCTGTGCTGATTTAGAAGATTGATTTTGAAGACCACAACGCCAATGATTACTAAGGGGGAGATTGTTAAGTCTGATTTTATAGTAATCATTGTATTTATAGGCTTGGTCTTATACAGTGTTTAGGTTGCTTATCTGTGTTGTATAAGTCCAGGGTATTTAAGTCCCTTTGGGCTTTGGTCTTTCTAACTTTGGAACACATATTGAATATCAGTTTACATTTGACGCTCTTACTTTCTCTCTCTACTTTCTCTTTCTAAGATTTAGAGATTTTGGGATTATCAAAATCATTTCCAAGGTGGGGAGGATTGTAACACCCGAAAAATTCTAGGTAAGTAAATTTCTAGTTTTGTGTGTGTGTTTTATATTTTAATTAAAAAGCTTTATTTATTTAATTATATAGGTTAAGTCTTAATGTTAATTTAAAAATCTTTATTAATCAATTATAGGGATTATGTGTTATTTTAATTAAAAGTTTATTTATAAAATTATGTGGATTAAGTTCATTATTAATTAAAAATATTTAATTAATCAATATATATATATATATATATATATATCTTTATATCTTTATATATATTAAAACAACAACCAAGGTGAATGATGTGGCATTATGTGGTTTGAGTATTGGGGTATTGGTGAATTGTGGTTGATTTGAGATATCCCACATTGGTGAGAGATTGAAATATTGGAATAGAGTGTCATGTATAAAAGAGAAGGATATGATGCTATCTTTATATATATTAAAACAACAACCAAGGTGAATGATGTGGCATCATGTGGTTTGAGTATTGGGGTATTGGTGAATTGTGGTTGATTTGAGATATCCCACATTGGTGAGAGATTGAAATATTGGAATAGAGTGTCATGTATAAAATAAAAGGATATGATGCTATTGTGTCAACTCATGAGTTTGAGTTATAAAGTTATCTTATTAGGATGACACTATTTTTATAAAACAAATTTCATTATATAAAATCAACTAATCATCAATTTCTTTATGTTTATATATATATATATATATATATATATATATATATATATATATATTAAAGCAAAAACCAAGGTGAATGATGTGGTATCATGTGAATATTATAATAACAATCTTTATATATATTAAAACAACAACCAAGGTGAATGATGTGACATCATGTGGTTTGATTATTGGGGTATTGGTGAATTGTGGTTGATTTGAGATATCTCACATTGGTGAGAGATTGAAATATTGCAATAGAGTGGCATGTATAAAAGAGAAGGATATGATGCTATTGTGTCAACTCATGAGTTTGAGTTATAAAGTTATCTTATTAGGATGACACTACTTTTATAAAACAAATTTTATTATATAAAATCAATTAATCATCAATTTCTTTATGTTTATATATATATATATATATATATATATATATATTAAAGCAAAAACCAAGGTGAATGATGTGGTATCATGTGAATATTATAATAACAATCTTTATATATATTAAAACAACAACGAAGGTGAATGATGTGGCATCATGTGGTTTGAGTATTGGGGTATTGATGAATTGTGGTTGATTTGAAATATCCCTCATTGGTGAGAGATTGAAATATTGCAATAGATATGATGTTATTGTGTCAACTCATGAGTTTGGGTCATAAAGTTATCTTATTTGGATGACGCTATTTTTATAAAACAAATCTTATTATATAAAATCAATTAATCATCAATATCTTTATGTTTATTTATATCTTTATATATATAAAAACAAAAACCAAGAGAAATGACATGCCACAATGTGGATTGAGAAATCTAAAATATTGGATTGTGGTTAACTTTGGTCATCCCACATTGATAGAATAATGAAATGTTAGAACATGAAGTTGATTATAAAAAGAGAAGAATGCCAACATTTTTTATATGACCTATGATTTGTTTTAATCTATTTTGGATTAAAGAGTTTATTTTTAGTTACAAATTTGTTGATGTTAAATATATATTATATATTGTATTACAACTATCTTTATTTTTATACATCTTTACATATATAAAAGCAAAAACCAAGAGAAATGACATGGCATAATGTGGATTGAGAATTTTAAAATATTGGATTGTGGTTAACTTTGGTCACCCCACATCGATAGAATAATGAAATGTTGGAACATGAAGTTGATTATAAAAAGATAAGAATTCCAACTTTTTTGACATGACCTATGATTTGTTTTAATCCATTTTGGATTAAAGAGTTTATTTTTAGTTACAAATTTGTTGATGTTGAATATATATTATATATTGTATTACAACTATCTTTATCTTTAAATATATAAAAGCAAAAACCAAGATAAATGACATGGTACAATGTGGATTGAGAATTCTAAAATATTGGATTGTGGTTAACTTTGACTATCCTACATTGATAGAATGATGAAATGTTGGAACATGAAGATGATTATAAAAGGAAAAGTATGCCAACTTTTTTTTACATGATTTATGATTTGTTTTAATCCATTTTGGATTAAAGAGTTGATTTTTAGTTACAAATTTATTGGTGTTGATATATATTGTATTACAACTAATAAGATACACTTATTTCATTTAATTTGTTTATTTTTTATATCTTTTTGTCTTTGTATACATAAAATGAAAAACAAGACAAAATGACATATCATGATGTGAATTAAGAAATCTAATATATATATATATATATATAAGTAAAATTACCCAAGAGAAATGACACGCCTCAAATAAGAATCATCAATATATATATATATATATATATATATATATTTATATTTATATAAAAGAAAGAACCATAGAGAATGATATGACATTGTGAGATTTGAGTACTGTAGGTACCTATAAGAAACGAGGACATTTGGATTTGATATGAGATACGAGTATTCCCAAATACTTCTATATTCTGGTGGTGTTTTACACATCTCACATTGATGAGTGAATATAAGATTGGAGAATGAAGATATACCTGTAGAAACACAAAGATTTAGATTTTGATAAATTAAAGGATTACTTGGCTAAATATTCTTTTTGGCCGACCCCTATTTTTGTTAAAAATACCCATTTATATAAGCAAATAAATCGATAGACAAATGTATACAAATCATCATATTTCATCAATTTATACAATATTATCAATGTTGAACCTTGATGTCTTTTTATTTTCTCACAAGTCACAAGAAGATTTAAGTATTCTCAAATCTTGAATTGTGATGTTATTTGGTTATCCCACATTGATAGAAAGAAAATAAATTTGGAAGAATGGATGAGTATGTAAAAGTTGAATGAGATGTCTTATTTGATTGTCCCACATCGACATAAAGACAATAGATTTGGAAAAAGATGTTAGTATATAAAAGCTGGATGAAATGTCTTATTTATTTATCCCACATCGGTAAAAAAAAAAGATTTGAAAGAAGAGGTTAGTATATAAAAGGTGCATGAGCTGTCTTATTTGGCTAATCCACATCAACGTAAAGATAATAAATTTGAAAAATGAGGTAAACAAAAGAAAAGGCGGATAAGATGACTTACAAGTTTAAAAGTTTGTGGCAACCTATGTGGTTGTCTCATTTTAGTCGACCTCTTTCGCTAAAAATCAAATTTTATAGAATATTAATCTTTATGTGACTTTATTTATATAAAAAAGAACAACCATAAATAATGAGATGACATTGTGAGATTTCAGTATTCTAAAATATTGCATTGTGTTGTAGTTCAATTATCCCACCTTGATGCAAGGTGCAAGATTGGAGAATGAAGATGACTGTAAGAAACAAGGGTTGATTTTGATAATCAAAATTTTAGTTGGATAAATATGTTTTACCTCACGATTGAAATCCCATAATAAATTAGCAAGAAAGTAGGATTTGGAAGAGAGGGTTGATATTGGCTGCCAACTCTCATTTTCCAAAAAAAATTATATATATATATATATATATATATATATATATAATTAACCACTCATTGAAACACATCAATTATTTTATATTGTATTCAATTAACTGTTAACTGACGAATTATGTTTTATATATCTTATCTCGATACATATATTTCCTGAAATAATTATCGCCACAACTGATGATGTGGCCTAACCAAGTTCGAGTATTATTAAACGTTAAATTATGGTTTGGTTAAATTATCCCACATTACTATGAAGATGATAAAATTTAAAAATAGATGGTTATATATGAGTATAAGTTGGCTTGAAAATTTTAAAAATAGGTTTGACTAAATATATTGGTCAACAATAATTTTTCAAAAAATCTATACATCTACTTTAGGCCTTAAGTTTAAAACTTAATGTCAACATGTTTGTTAGAGTGTTTTTATTATATGTCACCTTATATATAAACTCAAGAGCATCAAACGAACTTTTGGAACGAATCAAGTTGTATATCATATTAGCGCATTATAAGTTTGAGTCATTAAAATAATAAGCAACATTTTTTAAGTTCAAACTTCAAAATTATCAAACTCAAATTTGAGCCAGACGGTGATTCCTCAAAACTTTCGTAACAACAATAATGATATGGGTGTATGACATGTTGTTTCATTCTAAATAACATAACAAAAAAGTTAATGTCAATACGTGTCAAACTCTTCGTAACAATAAAAGGTTATCGATACGTGAAAATAAACCACTTATGTAAATACATTCTTCATTTTAAATTGTATCTCATTAATTATTAAGTAAGAAATTATGTTCTATTTTAACTCGGTCAAGTACTTCTTTAAAAAAAATTATCGCTACCGTGCAACGCACGGGGTTGCCACTAGTATATATATAAAGGAGGGCAATGGAGAGATAATTAAGGAGAGCTCATTCTACCTATTTATCTTTTTTCTCATAATTTTGAATTATTTTTAATTGATTTCCATACATTAAATGTTAAAACTTTTCATTTTCTTGTTTAATTTAAATTAGAACTCAACAATTAATATATATATATATACCTATTATTATTTAAAATATTATTTCCATTACATTTTTAATTATTCAATGAATCCAACAAATTTTTTATTTAAATCTATAAACTTATTATTATTTTTATTTAATTAATAGGGTTTATTAAATTTATGAACTTATTATTTTTATTTAATGTTTTGTAGTTTTCTTTGTAAGCTAACAATGTTTATAATTCAAAACTTTTATTAAAATGATTTAATTTTTATTTAATTTTTCGTATTTTTTTTGTAAGTTAAAAACAATATAAATTAGAAACTTTATTAAAATGGTTAATTTTTATTTAATTTCTTTGTAGGCTAACAATCAATCAATCATCAATCATCAATATCAATATATATATATATATACATATATATATATATATATATATATATAGAGAGAGAGAGAGAGAGAGAGAGATGGTTTCAATTGGAAACCATATTAGATTGGAAACTTTGGAAACATTCAATTTCATTGGTTAATTTATTGAGATTGGTTCATAAAGTTGTTTAATATGATCAAATTGTTTTATATAATTCTTTTGTTAATGAAATTGTATCATATATTTGTGTTTCTATGTAGTTTCATCTATTTTTCTTATTCTGATGAAATTGTTTCATGTATTTTCGTAGTCTGATGAAACCTTTTTATTTTTACATAAAAAACACAAATATATGCAACGATTTCATCAATAAAAGAATTATATGAAATAATTTCATCAAATTAAACAATTTCATTAACTTAACCAATGAAATCGAGGGTTTCCACGGTTTTCAAAATTAGAGTGGTTTCCATTTGATCGCTATAAAGGAGGGCAATGGAGAAAGGATTAAGGAGAGTTCATTCTACCTATCTATCTTTTTTCTCATAATTTTGAATTATTTTTAATTGATTTTCACACATTAAATGTTAAAACTTTTCATTTTCTTTTTTAATTTAAATTAGAACTCGTCAATTAATATATATACGTATTATTATTTAAAATATTAT
Organism: Arctium minus; assembly: GCA_954870635.1. NCBI lineage: Eukaryota > Viridiplantae > Streptophyta > Magnoliopsida > Asterales > Asteraceae > Arctium > Arctium minus. The sequence goes on from OX941082.1 coordinate 99,494,516, forward strand.
TTCCATTACATTTTTAATTATTCAATGAATCCAAAATTTTTTTTATTTAAATCTATAAACTTATTATTATTTTTATTTAATTAATAGGGTTTATTAAATTTATAAACTTATTATTTTTATTTAATGTTTTGTAGTTTTCTTTGTAAGCTAACAATTCTTATAATTCAAAACTTTTATTTAACTTTTGTAATTTTTATTTTTTTAGTTAAGCTATAACAATGCTTATAAATCAATTTTTTTATTAAAATGATTTAATTTTTATTTAATTTTTCATATTTTTTTTGTAAGTTAACAATGTTTATAAATCAGAAACTTTATTAAAATGGTTAATTTTTATTTTATTTTATGTAATTTCTTTGTAGGTTAACAATGCTTATATTTTAAAACTTTTATCAAATGTGACATTTTTTTGGAAAGCAAGCATTATATAAAACCAAGAACTAAGATCAACATTCACCAGAAATACCAACAATCGAGCAGTAACCAAACGAACAACAACCAAAAACCAAACAGAAGGGATAGAGAGCAACATCTTGCAAGGAATAAACCACAACTTGCAAGGTGACAATGTTTATAAATCAAAATTTTTATTAAAATTTATTTTTTATTTTAACATATGTTTTTATGTTTATCTACATTTTATTTTTTACACGAGTCCATTTCTTTATACCAATGACTATAATAACTTTTAATGTTTTAATAAATATTGATGACGATCAATTATGTCAATTTAATTACATTTGATTTACATTTTATGTTAAGAATCATAAATGGCCTTTAGTATTAATTAATATATACAATTATACATAACACTCATTACTCATTATGTATTTTTGTTATATAAGTAAATGACACAATTAAAAGATCAATATGTACATAATAGTCATTTTATATTTTTCATGTCAATTTCATTACTTTTAGTTTAAATGTAAAAAACCTATATAGTAATCAATTTACATAAATGAAATATTTAAGATAATTGATAATAACTAATTTACCGTTATCATTAATTAATAATAAATGATTAATTGTATAACACTCATTTTATAGTTATGTTATATAATTAAATTACCGTTATCGCTAACATTATTATTACATAACACTCCTTATAGGTGTTATTTAAATAAAACTTTATTTTACTAAATGCGTCTAATCACATTTTTATGATTATTTCTTTTACATCTGTATCATGATATCATCCCTTATGTTAATTGAGAATTTTCTAAATTTTTTATTTTCTAAAATGATTATTTTATTAAAGACTTTTTGGGTTTTTGTATGAAATATTTTATTAAAGACTTAGGTTTTTATTAATTGGATTTTTTGTTAATTTCACCTACATCATGTAACCCTCTAACCTATCCATCTCCATCCTACATATTCATCTTCATCTCCCACACCCTCTCAAATTATCTTTCTATTTTATCCATCTCTAAATTTATTTCTCTCTATTCATCTCAATTTATTATTTTCTCTTTGGCTTCTCTCATGTTTACTTTTGAGATACTTGGTAGTTTTTTTTCCCATTAATGTCGGGATTTTGATGAGTTATCTCAACAGTTTGTCATTGTATTCGCTTACTCGAAATTGTTAAGATTTCTAAGTTATGAACTAATTTAGGTAAAAATTTTATGTATGTTAGTTTCGTGATATTGATCGCATTATATATTTATGTATGATCATAATGTGATTTTGATTGAATACTCATTTCTATGTTTGTTCGTATTGTGATTTTGATTGAATTATAGTTTTATGTATATTTGTATCATGTATGTTGCTATTGCGATTTTGATTATATGATAATTTTATGTATACATTCTATATTTCGTTATTTTGATCGCACTATAATTTTATGTGTTCATATCGTGTATATGGACCACATTATAATTTTATGTATGTTTATATCAAGTGTGGATCGCACTATGATTTTTTTGTATTAGGTCATGAATATTTGAAGTCTTCAAGTTCGGTATGTGGTTTTCTGGTTATGATCTAAGGTAAGAATTTTATATATGTTCGTTTCGTGATTTTAATCGAACTATAATTTATGTATATCCATATCGTTATTTTGTTTGCATTACTTTTATGTATTATGTCATGAAAATTGGAAGTCTTCAAGTTCGGTATGTGATTTTTTACTTATGTTTGGCGTATTTTTGTTTGCATAGTATCAGATATTTTAATTTTCATGTAACACATGTTATTCCTTATATACCATGCGTTATATAATTTCTCATTTAGTTGATATTATATTTCGTTCAACTATTAGTTGATATCACATGTCGTTCAACTATTAATAAAATATTATTATTATTATTTTCATTACACATCTAATTATTCATATGACTATATGTGCATGAATTTATAAAATAAAAAATTTATGGAAATATAAGCGTTACAAGCTAAGTTGAAAAGATAAAGTTTGCGTACACACCATAATATGTAATATTAAGATACACTTGTGACCAATCATTTTTGTACAAATTTTGAATCGTTATTTTGCAAGAAAAAATTTAAAAATGTATGAAACAATAACAATGAAAATAATTTGCATAAAAAATACTCGAATACATTCATCGTCCTATACTACATTTTATTATCAAATTTTTCTTTATCTTAATTTGGTTACATATTTCCTAATACAAATTTCATCACCGCGCGTTGCACGGTACTAAACACTAGTTATATATATATATATATATATATATATATATATATATATATATATATATATATATATATATATATATATGGTCAGGTTCAGGGGAAATCTCAAAAAACTGGAAAACTGAAGAACACTCTGGTAGCTTTTCATCCGGAAGGTATGCACTTGTGCATACAAGTAATTTGTAACATGTACACGTGCATATGCACAAGTGCATATGCACAAGTGCATAATGCACTTGTGCATAAAAACCAAAAAAACATAATTTTCTTGTATGTACAAGTGCATACCGTCCAGATGAAAGGTTACCAGAGTGTTTTCCAGTTTTTCGTTTTTTTGAGGTTTTCCTTTGAACCTCCGTCTATATATATATATATATATATATATATATATATATATATATATATATATATAGAGAGAGAGAGAGAGAGAGAGAGAGAGAGTAAATCGTAGGCCTTGAAAGAAAGGAGTAAAAATCAAATTTAGTTAGTTGCAATTAAAAGCCTCATTAAATTGATTATGAATTTGGACCTAAAATTTTAATTTAATCTATAAAGACTTAGGGCCAGAATTGGTGAGTTAAAAAGAAAAAGAAGTAGAGTGGATTTGGGCCTAGCAAGTGGTGAGGGCTCCTTGGCCCGTGAATTTTGACCAAAACCCTAGGAACTTGACCTAAAGTTGTACTCGGACGAATTTTTGACATAAAACAATTTTGACTCCTTATTTCATTTATTTTCATCACCTACTTCCCCACTCCCATTTATTTCAGTAGGCACCGATTCTTGAGTTTCAACCACACTTAGGAGACTTGATTTCTCCTTGGAATGCAAGATTCATTTAAAGTTTTCATCCATTATCATCTTCCCCATTAGAGCTTTTACTCACTTTTTAACTTTACCATTGAAACCATTTGGGGAAGATTACTAGAGCATTTTTGCCCATCTCCAAGCATTTACAAGCTTCCAAACACCAAGATTTCAAGTGTTGATCAAGATCCAAGTTCATCCTCTTCATTCTTGATTTTTACCTATTTTCTAGGTTTTCCCCAAAAATCTACAATGTGAGTTTTAAATGCATTGTAAAACTAGATATATGCCATAATGTGTTTATCTAACCTCATTACATGTTTAATTTTAACTATTGTACTCTCATTTAGTGATTTGACCATATTTACCCATTTTGATGAACTGTTTGACATTTTTAAGCATATTTGGAGTGAACCGTTATGACGGAGTTAAGATGAATATATGTTTATGCTTAGATTACATTTAGGATATTTAAATGGAACCTAATCCATATTTTGACATATTTATGCAAAAACACATATTTGGGTTTATTGACATAAATTGAGAATTATGACTATACGTGCAAATGTCATGTTTATAAATATAATTATAGACTTATGTTGTAGTCTTTTTACATGACTTGTGGAAATTATTTTCGTTATGGGATTGTTGGATATTATTTCCACTTGAGAAATTATGACTAAATGGACTTTCCAAGTAGGCACTAGGAGGGTTGAGTCTTGAGGTGTTACCTTTAGGGTAGACACTAAGATCTCCACCGCTTGAGGTGTTACCTTGGGGGTAGACACTAAGGGAGCGTTTGGTTCGCAGAATGTTTTTGGATGAAATGAAATTTGTCAAAGGAATTTGACTTTGATGGAATTGGAATGGAATGTTGTCAGGTTTAACCATCTGTTTGGTTGACAGAATTGGAATGGAATCTGTTAAATGAATTGATTTTTTCTGTTTGGTTCACAAATTGTAGCTTCGGAATTGGAATGAAATTTTGATAAATGACCAAAATACCCTTTTTAATTATTTTATTTTTTTAACATAATTTACTTTAATAAAATAGTCATTAAATGTTGAGAGAGAGAGAGAGGAGAGAGAGAGAGAGAGAGGAGAGAGAGAGATGAGAGAAAGAGGGAGAGGATAGTGGGAGAGAAGAGAGAAGAGAGGGGAGAGAGAGAGAGGAGAGGAGAGAGGGGAGAGAGAGAGGAGAGAGAGAGGAGACAAAATCCACATTTGATGGGTTTTAATTTTGTTAAGAGGGTATTTTTTTCATTTTCAAAATATTGGATGGAATGGAATTCAATTCCATCACTTTTGTAAAGGAATGATCAAATACACATTTGAAGGAATTCATGGAATTCAATTCCATTCCATGGGTAACCAAACATCATGATGGAATTTGGTCAATGGAATTGGCCATTCCAATTCCATCAGATTCCGGCGGAATCCAGCGAACCAAACGCCCCCTAAGTGTGTCGAGCCTTGAGGTGTTATTCATATGAATAGACACTAAGGACAACCGACTCTTGAGGTGAAACTTGTTAAGTGGTCGTTAGGGCACTTGGACTATAAGTCTTATGGTGTTATACGACAACGTTGTTGAGTGACATACTTTTGTGTTCCCGTCACTCTCGATGGATACGAGTCTCCCCTGTTGAATCCACCTAAATGTCATATAAAAGTTGTAAATGTTTTCTTGCTACTTATATTGAATCTGTCTATTTCATGTTCATGCTCTAACACTTGTTTTGGTGTCGGCATGTATCTCAGGTTCTAGTGGCGTGATCGCCAAGAAAGTCTAACCGGTTGTGATAGAGAGAGAGAGCTTGGGGGTATTTGAGACGTTATCTTCCGATGTTATTTTGGTGATTTAGGCGACACCCGATCGTAATCTATTTCTTCATAGAATTAGATTAGGAGGTTGCTATCCTCAATCTAATTGTTTACAAATTTTTAATTAATTGGCATATTCTAAGCCCCTTTTTGGGAAGAGCTCGTATTGCAATATTATATACTATGTTTTCGACTTTATCTGGATTTTTTTTTGTAGTCTCATTCTTGGGGTGTTACATTAGGGTTTTAGGTCAAAATGGAGATTTTGATGTATTATGTTCGGGGTGAACGATTCTAAGTGGTTGGATATTAATATTTATGATTGGAAACTTGTGGATCTTGGTTTTTGGAAGTTTTGACTTGAGGATCCAAGTCTCTTCACAGGAGCTCAAGTTGGGGAAAATCTAGATTTAGCCTAAATCTAGGAAGGTGAATTCAAGTTGCTTTGTGAAAACTATGTACATGCCAAAATGTGTATTTTGAAGTGAAAATGTGTTTTACTTGGTAATTATTAATATGTTGAGTATTTGACAAAGTTTTCATATTTGGTAAATTTCGGTCGATAAATCTCATGAAATGTCTATATTTGGATTTTTGGATATTTTGACGTGTAAATATCATAAATTTGTTCTTTTGGCGACTTATTGTACAAATGAATTCTATTCGATGATTTATGCATTTTTGGTGTATATGATTTTATAAACCAGTTGTGAAATGCACGTTATCGTGTTATGAGA